>OY728126.1:974734343-975987002 GCA_963277665.1 Viscum album | reverse complement strand
TCCATTCCCTTAATATTAACTCATTTATGATGAGATGGAGGCAAACCTATGTGTTGCTCCATAGCCATGTATCTCTTTCAAAACTCTACAACCACCTCAAAAATATACATTTCAATAATGGAGGATTCAGGTTGATATGGATTCTTAACATTCCCCTTCAATATTTTCATATACCATTCAAAAGGATACATCCAACGAATATATACAGGTCTAAGAAGAACTATTTCTCGAACTAGAAGAATCATTAAATGCACCATTATATCAAAAAAAGTTGGAGGGAAAATACATTTCCAATTCACAAAGTATAAAAATTGCATCCTTTTCCATAATGTTCAAAGCATTCACATTAATCACCTTATTGCAAATTTAATTGAAAAAATAACACAACTTCATTATAGTCTTTCTAACATGGATGGGAAATATTACATGCAATGCAACTGATAGAAGTTGTTGCATCATGATGTGACAATCATGGTATTTCATACCAATAAACATCAAGTCCTTCAATGAGATTTTTTTTTACATTTGAAGAATATCCTTGAGGAACTTTGATATCCTAAAGAAAATGAAAAATATAATTTTCTCCCGCTTCGAAAATGTATTAAAAGATGGGGGAATAAATGTTTTTCTTCCATTAAGAGTGGGATCTAACTCCAAACATATTCCCATTGATAGTAAGTCGAATCTTGCATTAAAACCCATCTTTTGACTTTCCTTTAATATCTAACAATGTTCCAATCAAACAATCATAGATATTCTTCTCTATGTGTATGACATCAACATTATTTTTAACATCATGATATCTCCAATATGGTAGATCAAAAAATATTGACCTCTTCTTCCAAATATGTCTATCACTACCAGATTTCTGTGTCTTTCACATTGTCACATCAAGGTTTTTCACCCTCTCAAAATACTGATTAGGGGATAATGGTTTTGGAGCAATATAAAAAATCTTGTGAGCCATTGAATTCCTTTTTTAGTCTTATATAAGAGTGATACATAGGAAAAAACTTTCGATGAACCATGTACACTATTTTACTCCTATAATGAAATTGACAATATGACGTCTGTTGTTCGCAAATTGGACATGCTTTCGGCCCTTTAACACTATATCCAGACATATTTACAAATGCTGAGAAGTTATTTATAGTAAACAAAAGCACTAAATGCAGTTGATAATATTCAATTTAATAAGAATCGTACACCCTAATAGCTTCCTCCTATATAAGATTCAAATAATCAATCCACAGTGACAAGAAAACATCAATATCATTGTCATGTTTCTTCGGACCAGAGATCATTATACTGAACTTGACATATTTGTGCTTTATACAAACTTCTAGAGAGAGGTTGTAAATTACGAATAAAATAAGCCATGAACTGTGTGTACTAATGAGGGTCTGGTATGGATTCATTCCATCTGTGCACAACCCTAGTTTGAGATTTCTAATTTAATTTTTTTCAAAGGTAGAATACTGCTCATCAATTTTCTTCAATTGTGGACAATCAGCTGGATGACGTACTTTTCCATCACATAACCGCTCATTAGCATGCCATCTTAAACTATTTATATCATGTGAATTAGAAAATAAACGTTTGAAATGATGAATTATAGGAACATACCAAAATACCAATGAATAGATCTTTGTAATCTCTACATCAGCCTGTGTTTTTTCTTTCACCTTATACCGTGATGTCCCACATTTTGGACACTTTGATAGAAATTCTTATTCCTTCCTATATATCATACAATCATTCAGACATTCATGTATTATCTTGTATCCCAAACCCATCAGGATAATATTTTTTTAGCCTTATAATGTAAATCTGGAATATCATTATCCTTTAGAAGAATGTCTTTCATCAATTGTAGCAGCTCTATAAATCTTCTGTCACTCCATCCAAGCCTCTCCATCAGGTTAACAAATCTTAACACCACTGAAAAAACCATAAAATCTGAACAACAAGGATATATTTGTTTTTCAGCATTACAATATAGATGTGAAACTATCAATTCTATCTCAATTTGTTCTACATTAATATCACAAATCATTTCTTCAATCACATCGGAGGGACCACCTTGAAAATCATCATCATAAGTATCATTCCGTCGAGTTTCACCTTGCCAAATCCAAGGATGTAACTCGAATTATAACCATGAAAATTCAGATGATCTTTTATCTCTCTACTTTTCAACTGCTTTATATTCAAACCTTTCAGGCGTGGACAAAAAAATGTCACTACTTTGAACAATTCGTTTACAAAATCCCAAAAAGGCATCAAGACCTTCCTCGTATTCACTGCTAATTCAATGTGATGTAATACATCTTCGAATCATTATTACCTATTCCAAATATCAAAATTATAAATCTTTTTAAGATAAGACAAATATATTTGAATATGAAATAAATCATAATTGGATGGTAAAACAATTTTGAAATATAAAAAAAATCTATGTGTATTTAAAAAAATATGCTTGAATAAGATTTGAAAAAGAAAATTTTGTAAGATATTACAGTTTTAAATTCCATGGAATCAAAGAAAACAATGGGTCCTCCAATGGTTGATAGAGTCCCCCCCAAGAAAACCCCCAAACCCTATGGACACCCCCCAACCCTCTGGAAAACCCCCCGAACCCTCTGGACACCACCCCCACCCCCTGGATAGCCCCCCACCCCTTGGACACCCCCACCCCTCCTGGACACCACCACCCCACCTAGACACCACCTCCCACCTTATACCCCCTGGACAACCCGAACGCTCTGGACAGGCCCCCACCCCCTTAGATAGCCCCCACCCCCTTAGACACCTGCAACCCTCTGGACAGCCCCCCGAACCCTCTAGACAACACCACTCACCACCTGGAAAGCCCCCCCCCCCCCACCCCCTTGGACACCCCCACCCCTCCTGGACACACACACCCCTTCTGGACCCCACCACCCACCTCCTACCCCAAGGGACACCACCTGGACACCCCCCAACCATCTGGACAGACCCCTCAGACACCCCCCAAACCCTCTGGACATGCCCCAACCCCCTTGGATAGCCCCCCACACCTTATGAACCCCACCCCTGGACCGGCCCCCCAAACACACACCCCTGGACTGCCCCCACCTTCATGGACACCCTTGACACCCCCAACCCTATAGACATCTCCCAAACCCTCTAGACACCACCCCCACCCCCTTGGACATCCCCCACCACTCTTGACAGCCCCCACCCATAGGATAATCCCCACCCCTCTAGACAACACCCCCACCCCCTTGGACTCCAGCACCCCTCCTGGACACCACCCCCCACACCCTACCCCAATGGACACCCCCTGGACACCCCGAACCCTCTGAATAGCCCCACCCACCAGACAACCCCCAAACCCTCTAGATAGGACCCCACCACCTTGGACAGCCCCCACCCACCCCTTTGGACAGCCCCCACCCACACCATATGACATCCCCCACCCCCTTGAAAAGCCCCCCACCCCTATACTCCCCCCACCACTATAGACACCCTGGACAGCCCCCTACCCTCTAGATATCTCCAAGCCCCTATATAGCCCCCATCCCTCTAGAATGACACCCTTGAGCCATGGTATTTTGACCTCATTCTACTAGTTTTGGCATATCTAGGGATTTTAACCTAAAGCTACTATTTTTGGTATCATGCCATTATTCAAAATGAGAACCATGATCTGTATCTCATACTAGTATAAAATTCTCTGTTGTTCAATGAATTGGGTTTTAATAGCATATAGATACTTAAAATAGTCCATGAAAATAAGCGACATTAATAGTTTATGGAACAACAAAAGGTGATACCGAAAATAGACACAACCAAGGAATCAAAATAAACATTCCACCATGAATAACCATATATACATAAAAAATAAATCACATCGGTACACAGAATGGGTGTATCACAATGTTTTAGATATAATTTGTAGTAATATAGGTGAATGAGATCATTAGTTGTCAATGACAACAAATATTTCCATAAATTTATGGCATCCACGAAACAAAAACAAATGAAATAGAAGTAGGCGAGGTTTATTTGAATATTCCAAGTCAATATAATAGATATGGTAATAATAAATAAATGATGATGGAAAAAAGAGTTAAGAAGGTTCAAAATATAAAAATAATACCTAGTTTAAACAAAAAAATCGAAAAACATAAATATGGACTACCTAAAAAAAATTAACGAAATAAAGTCATGGGATGCTCACCTGAGTGTTTTGAGTGGAGATTATAGATCCGAGGAGAGTAAAGATGATAAAATATGACTTAAAAACGAGTTTAACGAAACGAAATTGAAGAGTCGAATCTAGATTTTCCACGCGAGAGAGATGATTCACAGGTCTGTCGATCAAAAAATCCGAAATGACAATCCACGGGGCATGATACATTTTTTAAATGTTTTATAACATTAGTTATTTATTAACCGAAATTATGAACTATTTTTATTACATTTATAACGTTAGTTATTGTAATAACCGACATTATAAATGTATCAGATACATCATTTTTTATGTCGGTAATAAAATAACTGATGTAAAAAAAGCCGTGTGTGGGGTTTTTACATTGGTTATTCTATAACTGCTGTAAAAAAACACATCAGAAACCAAATTTTTTACATCATTTATAAAATAACCGATGTAAAAACTGCCATCTGTTGGATTTTTACATTGGTTATAATATAACAGATTTAAATAATTATGTGGCTTTGGTTTTTACGTCTGTTATCAAATAACCGACCTCAAAAAGGCCTCAGATGCAACCTTTTCTACATCGGTTATTCTATAACCAATGTAAAAAATTAGTTAAATGCCTCATTTTTTACGTCTGTTATTTTATAACCGACGTAAAAAACCACAAATCACAGATTTTCTCATCAGTTATATATAACGGACGTAAAAAATGGTGATGTTAAAAATGATTTCTGCACTAGTGCATAAAAAAAATATAAATGGTTTCAATAAATAAATACACTAATTTGAATGAAAAAATGGTTGAATATATTATATGTCTATTACATGAAATAAATAATCTAGAAACGATCATTTGAATCATTTAAAACCCAACAATTTATCATTTATATTACATTAATAACCACATAGATGAATTTTTATTAACAATCAAAGAGGTAAGGATAACACCTTTTTATAATATAACCCTTGTAAAACCTAAATACTTAAAAATAAAAATAAAATATCTATAAAGAAATTATATCATCAATTTTAATTTAAATAATCCAAAAACTCATTTAAATACATTATTGATATATATTTGATCTTTTTAGAGAAAAATAATGAGAAATCATAAAAATAACATCATTACATGTGTATAAATCATTAAAATAATTTATAATCCCATTAGGGGATTCACATTTAGGTATAATATGATAATGTTTTTTTATATAAATCTCAATCACATTATGAATTATAAAATAAAAAAAATTCAAAAAAACCAAATACAACACCAAAGATGATATAAGAATCCATTAATGATGAAAACCAACATTTATCGACACAAAAATACCAAAAAAAAAACATATACAAAATGATATATAAAACAAACCTCATTATTCGAAAGTCTCCATAATTTGTTTTTAGGGAAGAATTTAATTAAAAAGGTAAATGTGAGTGGGGAGAATAATAAATAATGAATAGTCTAGAAGCATGGTTTTACCTTTCCCAACATCATGGAAACAGGGGAGAAGAAGGCATAAATGTAAAAAGTGGAAGTGTAGGTTCTTCCATAGAAACCAAAAATTAATTATTTGTTAATATTTGAATAAGTTATTTCCAAAAAACATTAAATTTAATAGAGATATAAGTGGAGTTCATAATAATAAATTTTTTTAGGAAGCTCATATGGTTTGGCCACTTGGTTTTCCCAACCATACAGTAACCATGAAGATTTTATAGAAATTCATGAGTAAAAAGTTCATTATTTCTATATATATTTTTACAAATCATGAAAACACATATTTAATGAAACACTATATGTTATTGTAACTCACATAGTTCCACATCAAAACCATATAGTCATAAAAAAAATAGTTTTCCTCATCTAAATCCTTATAGAATGGTCTCTCACATGTTTTCCCATTGAATATTATAGTTTTCTGGATATTTTATTCCAATCATGTGGTAAATATAAAAAATAGACAATTTTTAAAAATGTATTTATGAAAGTGAAAAAACATCAAATAGTTTAATATTATCCAAAATTAATTTTATTATGATACAACATTGATAGTGTGGTTTAAAATTAACCATCACCAAGCCATTGTATTTTCCATGAAGGACTTATTTAAATATATAAGGAAATAATAAAATTTAAAATCTTAATATAAAATAAAAACGATTGAAGGATTTGGAATAAATAAAAAGGATTTAATATAGAGAACACCAAGCATAATAAAACACCTCAAGATCATTTAATTTGTGAATAATCTTTATCATACAACAAAAAATAGAATCCAAACCATAATTTTAAAACATTAAACATTAATATTATAGAGATTATAAATTGTTTTATCCACCATTTAAGAAAAAATGAAAAATATATTCATTAGATATTCCAAAAAGAATTATCATTATAGAAATATAACTCCCCATAAACTAAAGGAAATGAAATTAATACCCTAGTCCCAACCAATGATTTGTGAAATTTATTCGAGATTAATGTTAGAAAAAAACTATAAAATAATTTCTAGATAATGATAACTAATTTCGAAAAAACAATAATCAGGTCACAAAGTAAAAAAGAAAGAGATATGTTAATAAAAACCATACATATTAATAACAACATGTTATCTAATCATGGGTAAAATAAATGAAATATAGCCCCAATTTTGATCTCAAGACTATATCGCTATATCATAGTGAACATTATGAATGACACACAAAAATATCTCAAAATGAATAAATATTGGGTTTTATTCATCGAATTCAACCATGTATTCACTGAATTATAAGAATGTATAAAACATAAAAACACAATCTCATTACATGACATAAACAATTCATAAACCCCAATAAGAACAAATAACTAAGGAAGCATATAATAACCTGATTTTTAACTCAATAACTAAATAATATTTTTGATAGATTCCTCCACATGCAACCACAATACCAAAACAACATTCCATTTTAATATATCTATAAGGTTGTCTATTAAAAATATTTTCGACTTAATTATTAAATATATCCTAACATATATATGTATAAAAATAATAAAAAATAAAATTTATATAAAATATTTACTCAATTAGTAAAAATGTCATGTTTGTTGAATGTTTTTCTAAAATTTTAGTATAATATATTTCAATGTTAATAAATCATTAACAATATATTAAATAATAATTTATAGTAAAAATATTACATAAAATTATAAAAGTAGTTTTAATATAAATGTTTTTTAAATATATTTAACTTATTAAATATTTTAAAATTTTATATACTATATGTTGTTAATTAAGAAAAACCATTCATCATTTTTTGATTTATTTTTGTCACATTTTATCAATATTAATTTGTAAGAATTTTCTAAAAAAATTTATTTATAGGTGAATTATGAAAAATATGTCTTATAAAATAAAATATATATTTTTTTATATTATTATTATTCATAGATTAAATTGAAAATATTCAATCCATTTTCTATGAAAAAATTCAATATTTATAATTGAATAAAATATCACAATTTTTTTGTTTTTATATCTTAAAAAATAAATGATATATAAAAATATAAGTTGTATTTTCCAAACAAAATATCAATACATTATAAAATTTTAAAATGATTATAACATTTTAGAACATTTAATATTTAATATTTTTTCATTTATAACAATTAAGTTAAATTTATATAAGAAAACCCATTTTATTTTTTAATATAATAGATAAATTTCCTTTGCAAAAATATAGTACCATGGTAAAAATGGAAATTGTAAAAATGAGTAACCTATGTGGTAATGAGAGGAAATGTTTAAAATTATTTAATTGAGCGGTGGATGAGTGTATATAACTTATAACTAATAAATTATATTATTTCTCAATTACAAAGAAATTTTCACTAAGGGCATCACCTCATTATTTAAATAATTTCAGTTTATACAAAAATTTCATCCTTTTTCACCAAAAGTATGGGAACACCTCTTTTAATATCCCATCACACAAAATCCAACTAGGATCTAAAAAATATTAAACCAACCCCTACTCCCATAGTCTTAGAAACTATAATATGGATTTATTCCACTCATAAGACTATCCTTTAAATGTTAAATCTCCTTCACAATATAGATAATCAACGAATGAAGGTATAAGTTCATAAGCACACTTTCTATTTTATATTTATTTATGTTAATTTCTTAATCCAAAAATTTCATTTTTCTATATTAAAAATATTATATAAGAATCATTTATATAAATATATTTTCTCAAATCATTAAATATGTATTCACCACCCTTGTATTTTGAATTATTAAATATTTAAATCCTATAGACTACCACACATAATAATAATCAGGTTTTGAATCCCATCACATCCAAAAATTATAGGTTTTTGATATTAAATTTTGATTATATATGATATATATATGTAAGATATACCATTTATATGTTACTTTTTGGATAATAAAATTTATTTTAATTATAAATTAATTCATAAATATATGTAGAAAACAAAAAAAATTCATTTTTATTTTTTTTCATGAAAGATGATTAAAAATAAAATGTAGTTAAATTATAAAAAATATATGCATAAAACCTATTTTTATGTATATATAATTTTTTAAAAATTATTTTAATTGTGAGGGAAATGAATACGATCACGAAATTTATGAACCTTGTTAAAGACTACCATTATTATTAACACAATTTCTTAAAATGAGAAAATAACTATATAATAAAACAAGAGAGTTATTTTTAATTAATAATTATAATAATATATATATCTATATTTATATGAAAAATAGTCTATGAGAGTTTATTATATTATTTAGTTTTATGATATAATGGGTCAGATCCCGCTAGTGAAATTAAATGTTAATGGTATGGGACTTTGTGAATCAAACATTATGCATTGAGTTTAATGGGTTTTAATGATTTTATTTTTAGTATGTTTATTGAATATTAAATCTTATGTAATAATATACCATTATTTTTTGGGAAAATGTGTTTTTTATTTAAATATACTTTCAATAAATAGGTTTTATAAATTTTTTTGAAAGAAAAGAGTAAACTTTTTATGATGTCACAAATATTAATTTTACAGTGATGAATATAAAATGATTTATTTTTTTCTTGATTTTGTTTTCAATATAATTAAATAAATCATCTCTAATGAATGTATATTTTATTTTGACCCAATAATTTATTTTATTATGTTACTATTTTTGGTAAAAATGGGTTTCATATCAAACGATTTATATATTATAATTTATAAATCCAGAATTAGAGTTGGTAAATGCGAACATTCCATTATGACTAATCATCTTTAAATATAATTAATTGTCGAAGAACCCGATAAGGATGAAATAGTGTAAATTAAAATGGAATTAATTATCACAGTGTTAAATTTTTGTTATTATAGGGTTATATGTTTTGTAAAATGGATATTTTTCATATAAAATTTTCTACCTAAGATGTAATATTTGTATTATTCTCATATATCACCCATTTATATTCATATATTAAGTAATAATGATGAATATTTATTGAATTTAAAAATATTTAGTGTGATATTGTAATTAGTGAAATTCTTTAATCTGTATCTTGATACTCTGTTTGTCAAAAAGTTTATGATTAATAAAAAAGCATAAGGGTATATTGCAACCAAACCAATATGGATATGAGAAGACACTATTGTGGACATCAAATTAATAATCCCTAAAATGTCTAATAATTTTAATCTTATTTGGGTTTTTGTCGAACACCATTTGATTTGAGTGAATTTTTTAACTATTAAAGAAGATATTTCAGTGAAAAAATCACCAAGATAAAAATAATCGATGTGGTGAGCATCAATGATGTACCTCTATATATTATTTCTAATATGTATTCATTTTATGTAAATTGGTTATAGTTATGTAATTTGAATTAATAATAGATAGAGATGAGATTCATAACATCTTATTTTCTTCTGATAAATGTTTAGTCTGAGGGTAAAATAAATTTTTTTGATGAAATGTTGATATTTTACTCAATTTATACAATATGATGATAGGGTAATTAACTCCATCTAGTAGATTTATAATATAGAAATAGTTTCTATATTAGAATTTCAATGGATCTATATATTTATTTTTATGAGAATAGATGTAGGAATCAAACATGTTTTGATGCATTTGGAGTGATGATGACGATAGGTCAAGTCCTTGTCTAAGAAATGATAGAGATGTTCCAATACTTGTAGTGGAATATTAATGTTTCGAATAGTAAATAGAAGATTTATTTAGGTAATCATTGATGATACCTAGAGCCACAATTTGGTGACATTATGTTCTTTTAAACATCTCTTTGGACGTTGGATATGATGTTTGAAAAAAATGGAAGATTGACCATAGATACAACAGTTCCATATTGATTAATGACTCCGTAGACGCTATATAAAATTTTATAATACTTTCTCCTCACATCAATGTTGGGGAAATGTATTTTTCATATCTATTTTGTGGATATACATACCAGATCCTTCACAAGTAATGAGCTTATGAGTATTATAAATGGAACATGAAATTTCATATAAGGAATAAACCATGGAAATCAGGGATCGAAGAGACATGTTCATGAAAAATAACGACCTATATTGTCAATATTTTAGGAATCACAATAATTTTTAGGTAGATAAAATGTAATTTGAGGTAAATACAATGGTATTTGAGGATTTGTCAATATAATAGTACCCACACTTGCTTTCTCCCTTGTAAACAAATATTGAGGATGAAATTAGTTTTTACAAGAAATCATATAAT
The DNA here is from genome assembly GCA_963277665.1 of Viscum album. Lineage (NCBI taxonomy): Eukaryota > Viridiplantae > Streptophyta > Magnoliopsida > Santalales > Viscaceae > Viscum > Viscum album. The sequence goes on along the minus strand of OY728126.1, from coordinate 975,976,025 downwards.
GACAAGAGTATGTACAACCTAAATAAACACTATTTATGATTGAATTCCTGAAACACATCATAAAATACAATCAAATAAACCCCATTTTATATTATCATTATAATTAGTATGTAAAAATTGTTGGGATTGAATTACGAATATTTACATTTGTAATTAAGAAACCAACGAATGAAAATTTAAATTATATATATACTAATTAGTACATCTTATAAATAAATTAAATAATTTTTAAAATTGCTAAAAATATATTTACATGAATAGAGGATTAATAATACATTAATGAGTAAATTTTTAAAAACAAAATATTGTATATATCAAGAATAAAATTCAATTAAAAATAAATATTTTCAATATATTATGGTCTAACATAAAAGTTATATTTATAATATTTTGGAGTGTATTATGGAAAAATTAACTTAATTTTGGGATTTATCATGGCCATATTATAATAATATTAATTTGTTGGATTTTTCTAAAATTATTCTTTATTAGTGAATATATAAAAATACCACATTTATAAAGAACATGTATTTTATGAATTTATATATTTACAAGAATGAATAATAAATAAATAATTTTTTAATACTAAATAAGTATTTAAAATTTAATGTTATCTGCATTTTTCAAATTTTGTATTTAATTTATAAACAAAAAATATTCATTTTTAAAAATTTGACGTATTTTATTAAAGAAATTAATAAATTACACATTTATTAATTTAAATTTATTTTTTATATTTATATTCTTTTCAAAGAAATTCAATTATTTTTTGAATAATTATGCCCAAAGTATAGTATTTGGACCATTTATTTTCTTATATAAATTAAGGATAATGTTCCATGGTATAAACTAAATAACAAGGTCACAACAAAAATTGTAAAAAAGATTAACCTATCTGTATAAGTGATAAAAATTTCAGAAACATGTTTATATTTATTGGATGAAGTTTTTTCCTAAGCATATATTTTCTCCATTCGATTAGTTATATATTTTAGGTTAGTTTTCCTAAGATTGAATTCCCATTAATAAATTATTTTTTTGGAATTCCAAAAAATTCAATATATTTTCACTTGTAAAAAGTGAATTACTCACATCACATACCCTATTACAAATACAAAAAAAATCATCTAAAAAGATACATAACACAATAAAATAAAATCTTTTAAAATACAATGATAGATTTATTTTCTAATAAATATATCCACCAAATGTTTAATCCCCATCGAAAATGAGATAATCTCGGAAGATAGTTGCATGTTTTTAATATCTATTTGAAATTTATATTATTTTATGGTATTTTATTCATCATTAAATTTCATTTCACCATACTAAAATTGTAACATAATTATCATTACAATATTTCCATTTTACAATAATGATGATAAAATTTAAAAACCCCAACCATAGATGTCTGAATCCATTGTCATACAGTGTTTTATTAAAATAGATACATGGAGTAAAATATATAATGACCAATACATTTAGTTGATTTATGGAAATATATAAATAAAAAATAAAAATTTTACATTGTTAATATTAATTTTAACCTAATACATATCCAAATAAAATGAACTTCCCAGTTGTAAAATCATTTAAATATTTAAACTTCTTATTCAGAGGAATGGGAAAAATAAATAGTTCACTCAAATACATTGTAATAGTTATGTATAGTAGATCATATCACGAATAATTAAGAAAAATAAATATAGAAAGATAAATATATAAAAAAACATGGCATTTAAAGGATAAATATTTATCAACATTTCCTTGGAAAATCTAATAACGTTCCAAGTAAAGTCATATATATAAATGGAATACATTTATCAAAATATTCATATCCATAATGAATGTATATTTACAATTATGTTAAATTTAATGTCCAATGAATTTTTTTTACAATAAAGTGATTGATTAAATATAATCATAACAACCAAAAATTAGATTGATATTATAAAATATGTTTTATATCACAATAATTATCTATTAAAATCTCCTAGGATAAAATGATTAATGATAATTTTAAAATACTATGAACTATAAATGAATCCAAATATTGTATGAATAATTGGTTTTTTCATACACTACAAAAAATATTATGGTGTATAATAACAAATTACTCTCTATAAAAAGTAAATTAAGATTAAATCTCCTAATTAATTCTTCCTTATGCTTGAATATACATTAAAAATTCTAATAGTAGTTAAAAAAATTTTTAACATGAAAAAGAATCATATTGAAATTTAATATAGGAAATGTGATACTCTTATAGTTTCATATCATCAGTTCATTAATAATCATTCATTATTATTACCGTTTCTATTGATAATTTTCATATTTTATCAAGCATGTTTTGTAATTAAAGATAGGGTTATTTAAAATATTATATTATTTAAGCATATCTATAATGATAATATTTATATAATAATCACATTTACACAATAGTTACAATTTTAAATCTTATCATAACATATGATATTATGAGATGAAATACATTTGGATCATGGTTACATTATATCGTGTGAATGCATGTACCACATTTCCAATTTCCATATATCATTTGGTAATGAAGGTTAGTTTTATATTATCATTCAATAATTATTATAATATCATATAAAAAGTATTATTTTTTCAAATATACATTTATATTACATTAATATGATGTGGTTATGAAAACAATGTCACATTATATTGTGAAGTCAGTTGTGCACATATACCTAGATGGCGCTATCCTATTTCATTAACTGAAAAGGTAATATAGTAAATCATATATATTATCTACTCATATAGATAATATTTTAATTTCTGTCTAATTATTTTATTTATATCTCATATTATAAAAAAATTTATCCTTATAACCTTCCATGTAAAGCATTTGTTAATTGTGAATCACATCTCTTAGTTAGATGGTAACTCTCGATACACATGTGCGATATGATCTTATATCAAACGTATTTGAAATTAGAAAATAATATATTCAATATTTAATCATAAGGTATATAAATTTTTTAAATATCATATATATATATAACTGTATTACTCAAATCCATCATCATACCTAAACATGATTGGTGGGGTTGGAAAATTAATGACAATAGTTCGTGAGGAGGTTATCTAACATACACACAAATTATGATTTCATAACACATTTGATGGATTTATAGGAGGAAATAGGTCACAAAATTTTAAAAAAATATTTGAATATAGGATATATTTAACTTTACATATAATTATTTTTGACTAAAAATTAAGTGTGTTGGAGGAATAAAATTTGTATTATAAGAATATTTCATCAATATTATTTTATGGATATTACAATTTAAACAGATGATAGTATTTCTTCATAATACCTTCATCTTCTACACTAATTGATAAAACTATTTTTTTCTCCAAAGTAACATTTCTAGTGAGTTCATCTGATTCCTCAAAAATTTCACACTCATATTATAAATTTGGATGAGTTATTAAATTTAAGATATATTATGATCAAATAATATTTCATTAAATATTTTAACATGCATTATGTGTGGCATGCACTTCCATAACAATGATAAGTGGAATAGATCTTGTACTTTTGAAAAGATTATATGCTTTTCAGAACAATAATAAAAAACTCCAAATAATTATCAAATTTTAAAGGGTCTAATATAAATGTGGATAATTTTTTGTTTTTTAAAAAAATTATAGCATCCTTACATAATAATAAATTAAATACCAAATATCCCACTTTCAATTCCAAATCATTCCTATAATTATCAATAAAAATATTTTTCCAACATTTATCCTTTTTAGTGTAAGCCAGAAAAACTATTACCATTGTTTTTGTGTCTTCAATAAGTTATGGGACTAATATACGCTATTCATAAACTTCATACCAACATGTTGGAGTATGAAATAAATTTCCATTTAATGTTTCATATTCAATATATGAGTACATGAATGGAAACTATTGTTATAGAAAGACTTCCCCATATGTAGTTAATAATCTCACATACCATGAATGTCATGTGAGAAGAATCTGAACATGTATTATATTTTTTAAATATCATTTTGGAATATCAATATATTTATGGATGGTAGTAACTGATCTAATGAAGCTTATTATCAAGATTATTTTCAAGACATTCATAAATATTTGATGTTAAATGAGTCCCTAGATCAGTCATAATTAAAATAGGTGTTCCATGTTGACTTATGAATTAATTAATATATTGAATTTAAATTCCCTCAAGATTTAATTCTTCCTGAAGAGATTGTAAATGTGAAAATTTGGATTGTAATTAATGAAAGACTTAATAAATCATTTTTTATAGGATTCAATTGTAGTCGTATAAAACATTTATGTCTAATATCATCCCATTTTCGAACCAAAATACAAAGTAATTTCAAGACTCCTACAGTTGTGTCCTCAAATCATTAAATTTTAGAATGAACAAATATATTGAAACATAACCCTAAATTTAACTCATTATGTTTTTCCAAAAAATGAGGCCCCAACTAACTATACATCATTATTCTATTATAGTGTATTGATAAAAATTTTACTATAAAAATCATATAAGACTTTCATTTCTAGAGCATCTATATATGAAACACATAAACAGGTTCCAAATGATATAATATTATCTTTTCTAAAAAAAATAATATTTTCCCATCATTTATAACATTAATTTTCTTCTAAATGACATCGTTAACATAATATGATATTTTTATCCTTTTTAATAAACATTTTTTCTAATTCATTTAAAATACGAATTCTATCCCCAATTCAATAAAATTTCACTCATACATATATATTAGTTCAAAAAAAATATGATATCTCTGATTCATAATTTATGTCATAACCCAATGATTATTCCAACTCAATGAATCATCTATGTTATCATCTTTTCATGGGTTTTAGTATATTGATAAATCAAAATCTTTTAGTAGATCGTGCCATTTTAATTTTCTCCAATTGATCTCATTATGTGAAAATATGTAATTTATGCATTAATGATTAATGTATATCTCAAATATTTTAAAATATAAATAATTTTCACATATGAAAAATTATAGGATTGTAGATAACCACAAAAGATCTTCTGTTGGATGGTTCTTTTTTGTGATTATTCTACTAACATTATGTTGTCCCAGTCATATTATCATTATTCATTAGGAAACAAAATGGACCTTTATTGATGAATTACTATATATCAAAAGATATATCATCGATATATAGAAGTGTAAAAATCAAAAAATTAACTAATATCTTGTTTATTTCAACAAACCAGTCTTCACTTTCCTTCTTCAAAAAAAACATATCAATAATATTTGTAAAAGTGGATAACATGTTAGTGGAATGAGAAATTTTGTTACCGAATCATTGACTGTAACCTACCAAAATAATGAATATTAAAACTTTTGTAATGGTTATTATTTTACTATATTTTATGACTCTATTTTTTCTTCAACGATCAACTGATATCACATACATTGAGATAAAAACTATACAAAAATAAATATCATGAATACATAAATCACACTTAGTAAATTACACATATAACACTTTCCATCTAAAAGTCCCATGAATAGTAAAAAATTTCTTATAATGCTCCATTTATATATTAGAATTTATCAAGATATCATTTATGAATAACATGAAACAACCATCATGTTTTTACCTCAATACAAAATTAATTATATGTATAAAAAATATAGGGTAAATTCCCCAATACAAAATGAATTTCTATAAATATTAATGTACATTCCTCATTAAGAATTATTTCATTATAATTAATTCCTTAATTAATCTCAATGGTTGATTCCAAAATAAGGATGAATAACTGAAAAATATTATTCTCCATGAAGTTGGTCATCTATGTACTCATTGTGAGGTTTTGGTTACCTTTCTTTACCATTATCGCATTAATTTCACTATAAACAACTCACAGTATCATGAATGCCTATTTCTTCCTAATTAAGTAAACATGAGATCCCATGGTGAAACCCTAAGTTGAATAAATACCCTATGAACCAAATACAATATATTTTTCATAAAATAAAATAATTACACTTTTTCTATTATATAGGGAGACATCGATATTGGTGTTATATAAGTGATTAAATCAATGGAAAATCAACATTAAGATCAGGGGATATCTAAGAAATTCAATACAAAACACATCAATGTGTGATTATATAAAAGGTACCTCCTCATTTTTTGGTTTAACATATGAATCACAATATTCAATTTTCTACTCATCCAAAATAATCACATTTAGTGGAGCTACTATGGGTGGATTTAGATATAGATTATATAATGAATTCCCTTCTCAAATGATGGGGAATTCAATAACATACTAAAAAATTGTAATTTTTTTCTTTATATAATAAATTCCTTCATTAGATATTGATATCACATCTATAAGAATGATTTTAAAAAATTCAACCATAGCTAAAAAAAAATTTTAGCAAATAAATAATGTTTTTGTGTCATAATTGGGATATCCTAACAAATACTTATTATAGTATGACTTTTCCTAAAAGTTTTTTTATCATAAATCATTAAATAACATTAATGGAAACTGTAAAATTTTCATTTAAAACGAGGTATATATAAATGGGTGTGAGCATCAATAATAAAATAATTTATTCACTAAATTTTAATATAGGATTAATTTACCTACGATAAAATTTGTTGGTACTTCTACCATGTCTTTTGTGATCACATAATTTTTTTTATAACCCCCATGAAATTTCTATATAATATTCCCTTAATATATAAGGAATTCATTTTTTGGACCCCTTGTTATTTTGAACTGAACCACTAAACATAATTGAGTTATTTATTCACCTTTAATTTCATATACTGGCAACACTTATAACTTCCATAATTAGAAAAATGAAATCCCATAAATCATTTAACAAGGTGATTCATTCCACTATTCTCAAAAGTTGTAAATTTCTTCCTTCTCATATTGTCCATCAACACATTACTTATTTTATGATGTTTTTAAAACGTCTTCTTCCCTTTATTTCCATATAATATTTTGGATCTAGATAATTATTACTCTGTTTGGATTTAAGAAACTATAATTTAATCATAGGATGTCATGTTTTGAGAGACCAACGTCCTTCGAAGACATGGATAAAGACCATAAATTAAATTTTCAATATTATTCTATGTGATGCATATGTAATCCATTAAATATCTTGTCATATAATGGTAGTATTATACATATAATAAATATCATCCATTTTATTTAGTTTAATGATCTATCTATCTATTTAAATTCATTTTTAATGTGGGAATTTTTCTTTAAATGATTGTCTCCTTATAATAAATTAATTTTTTTAGTTATATTACATATACCTATTCAGTATTCTAGATCAACGAACACCATTGATTAGTATAGATTTTGACACAATACACATAAACAAACTAATTTTTTATTTCACTATATCCCATGGACTTAATTATCTTCTCTAAAGACATAATTAATAACTAATCTTCCATTGGATTACTATTCCCAGTAACAATTAATATCTAATGTCACATAGTGAGAGCATAACATTATTGAATAACACTTTTGAACAAGATTCCGCATCGGGAAAATTAATTTTTCATAAACAAATTTTCTTACCCTAATATATACCAAATTTTCTTTATTCCAATAGATATGATATTACTTCACTCATGAAATAAATAACTACATATTCCATGACAGTTGATTCACTTTTATCCTTTATGGGTGCATTTCTAAATAATCATATATACTATATTTGTTCATAATTTACGAATTTTATATCATAATTTATAATTAAATTTTTTTTTAATACATAACATAAAATTAATAATATATTCATTTTCATTCAATGAAATATAAAATTTTGTTTCTTTAGGGATATCATTATTTTTAAATCCTTCATAACTGTTTGTAACCAAAAATTGAATTATCCTAAGAATATTCCCTATTTTTTGTAAAGAAGGTATATAGTAAGGCATATTATCCTACACTATGTGATGATTTAGTCTAGTCTATTGATACATTCTTAGATTTATTACACCATGTGACCTCAATTCTAAATCACCACTATCTTACTATATCTATGCATGGATGCATTTTTTGGAAAACAGACATAATTTATTACTTAACAAAACATCATGATTTTATTCTAAACATATAATCAAATTATATCATAAGGAAATGTTATATTATCATTATTTTCCAATATATTATTCCCATGGATTATATATTACAACACATGATACCAATTGTAATAACCACAACCCCATTATATAGTATATGATACCTTAATTTATTACAATAGAATAGATATATGGAATCAAATACTAATGGGATAATCAATTTAATATTATGGGAGAAATATATACAATCGTGATACCCATTTTAAATTGGTTATATATAGTAAAACATAAAGACCAAAAAAATGAACTAAATCCATGAAAACAAATTAAAAGTCTACTTCAATATATCCTCGAGAAAATAAAAAAAATGCAGGGGTACCTCAAATGCATAGAAAGGGTTAGGTATAGAGTAAGCTATCATTATGCTATAGAAATAATAAATATAGAAATTTAAATTATAGAATACACATTATATTTAAATAAATTTACTATCATAACTAGATAATTCATAATTAATATTGTGATTTCATAAAATAAAAAATATATGACATTCAATCAATAAACTGGTAATTTAAAGTATACATAAAAAATATCATTCTAAAAATATCATTTATAATAATAACATAAATCTATATGTAGGAAATGAGTAATTAATATACATCATTTATTAAGAACATGTTACCTATGTCGTTGATACCTTTAAAAGATTGTTTGAAACTTCTAGGTACAAACTCATAAGATTTGGAAAACTAATTTGTCTAATGAGTCATATATACAAATTAATCGGATATATGTTACTAGAATTCACCAATTTCATCATGTATAAAAAATTACTAAAAAAATAACAATTGTATTTATAAAAAAATATTCCTTCACATCAATTTTCTGTATGTGGTAAATGACAAAGATTCATTAAAATTCAACAAGTTAACTAAATTACATTAAATGTAAGAAAAATATTATAAAATTGTATAAAATTTATAAAATTATAATACCCATTATTAAATAATATATATATTACTAATAAATGAATATTCTTATGAAAAAAATATTGTAAGTATGTGATTCTTTGTAGATAATGTTAACAACCACAATAATATTATGACATTGTACAATAACATTTCAGAATTGTTAATTTTCAATGAAAAAAATTAGATGAAATGGTTCAAAGTGAATGATAAAATACAATAAATTATAAATTAATAATGATCCCATATATCAACGATTTTGTATATACACAACATAAATGTGAATTCTTTCGTAATGGAAAACACAATGTAGTAAAATGTACATTGACACACAATTCTTTAACTCATTCTTCTATCTGATTGAACGTTCTATAAACACATGCACTGTGGCTTTAAATTTTTTATTAAATTTAACTAAAATAATATTATTTTTTATAATATTATATATTTTCCTTTTTTAACATAATATCACTGATTCATTAGTAATTCTTTATTATTTCACCATTTTGGGTGTAATTTCATAGTTTTATCATGTCTGTTTTCTAATTAATGATATAGATAATTTACATATCAGATAGTCTCATCATAAATAAATAATAATAATTATTATATCAAATCATATTTATTACTCAATTAAACTTTTAAGGAAAATATATAATGGTTTTTCTGAGATATGATGTATGTTACGATCAAGGCGAGGAAAACATTTACATACAGATGAGTAACATTTCCATTTTCCAAGGAAAATTCTGGAGAAAAAGTATGAAATATTTTATATATATTGAATTATTATAATATCATATATCCAATATAATTTAATTAAATATAATTTTATATATGAGTTAAATGGTGTTGTTATTAAAATTAAGTGACATTGTTTTATGAAGGTGATAGTCTATACATACACAAATGATGTTTTCATATTTGAATGAGTGAATTGGAATAAATGAAATATTTATATCTTATCTACCATGAATGATTTATATTTAATTAATATTATAATTAATAAATTCATATCACATATAATCATGATATTTATCATTATATATATATCCATGTAAAGCGTTATTGAAGCAAGAATCACGTTGCTTCATGAGGTGGTAGTCCTCTGTACAGACTAGAAAAATTATCATATATTCTATAGAATGGAATTTAAAGAAGGTGTATATGTTATATTGAGTCAATAAGTATAATATTTTTATATATATCATATATATAATTTACATTAATCATCAAAAATAACCTTGATAATTGATGTTGGAAAAAACAAATGACATTAGTTAGTGAGGCGGTAGTTCGTTGTACACATGAATAATGATTTCGTAACCCATTTGATGTAATTGGAGGTTGATTTAAGTAGGTAAATTCAAATAAAAATTAATTTATGATAAAAATTTAATATATAAATTTTTAATATGAATTTATGGGTGTGGAGTAAGAAATATAATAATAATGCACAATGGAGAACGTTATATCATCTTAGGTTATATATAATGGGTTTGCACTAAGGCACTCATAAGTTGTCCCTCTATAAAACTAATTCTTTTAGGAGGAGTGTTTTGTTGATGGGAAGTGACATTTTAGGTAATGGCTGAACAACAATTCTTTTATATTTTTATGAAAGAAGGATACAATGTGGAATTTAATATATATAGTAAGAAGAACACATGTATTTTTTTTAAAATAACGAATTCTAACCATCATTTTTTCATTTAAAAAAGATATGATTTAGGTAATGCAATGATAATTGAATGTGTATGTTATAAATATATCCATCAAATATATTTTTGATATTATTTTAGGTATTTTAACCCTAAAACACTATGTTAATCATCAATAAAACATTTTTTACCTTATCATTGTATGTTTTTTTAATTCATTCACTATTCATTTTGTCAAAATAAAAGTTTTCTTTATTATATATTATAAATTATTTATATTCAAAATAGGGAATCCATTTTTCTGAATTCTATTTATATAATTGGGGTGATTTAATTTAAAATTAATATTTTAGATGAAATGAGAAAATATGTTTTAATGATGAAATACTCAAAAGTTTACAATGATATTAAACAAAAAAACTACATGAAAATTAATTAATTTTAAAAAAAAAATATATATTAATTGAAATAAAATTTTACTAATTTTAATTTAAAACCAATAGATTTCTTTTATTTTTTAACATATGTAAATAAAAAACATATTTTAATTTATAATTAAGTGTATTACACTATTCATTCAAAATGTAGCATTTAAAAAAGTTAAAAATTAACACTAATATAATATTTTTTATATGAATTACCAAATTATTATTTTTTGAATAATTAATAATACTAACAGTGTTAAATATCATTTTATATTATGTTTGCAACATGTGACTAAACAATGGTGTCTAATTCTGGTGTTGTTTGAATCATCAAAAATAAACCAAATTAAATTAATTATCAATGAAAAATATTTTTTTACATTCGGGGTGTCAAAAATAATAATTAAACATAATAATATTTTCTATTAGGTGTAATTAAAAAAATGTCGGAACTACTATATCTATGAATAATAATGTTTTATTTTCCATCACATCAAATTTTGAGGGTTTTAGTTTATATTAGAATATTTCTATATGATATATATAATATTAATTATATATATGGTTTTATTTGATAATATAAAAGTTAATGATTAGTATAATCTATTCCGTAATACTTAATGAATTTCCCAAAAATAATTCCTCCCCTTTTTCACCATCATGAAATTTTAATAAAACACCCATGTAATGAAATTTTATCATTATAAGAATTTAAAAACACAAAATTCCATAAACATTAATTGTTTTAAAATATTATAAATTTTATAAAATGAATATTAAAAATAAATTTATGAAACATGTTTAAAATTGTAATTATTATTAACACATGATGTTCAAAAGTAATTACAATAGTTTAATACACAAAGACATTTGTTTTTTAATAAGGAATTATAAATAAAAAAATATATGAATATGATTATAAAATAATTAATTATGATTGTTATTATTATGATAAATTAAGATAAATAACATTCATGTAAATCAATTGAAATTTTAAGGGAATTACTAACTCAATCCAATTTCATTATTATATATATGTTCTTCTACATTTTTCCCTTATAATAACTACATATATATATATATATATTAAATAATGTTCCCGATTTAATTATTTTGGTATTTTTTGGATCTAAATCCATTTAACTAATATATTTTTTATTCAATAATGTTGAATTAAAAAGCTACAGAGAATTTTATGAGAGAGACTCATAACTCATAAATTTACAATGATGAATACAAACAATTTTGAAAATATATTTTAAAGAAATTTTTAAATTATATTTAAATAATTTATCATCAATGGATTTATATTTCCCTTTTAACACTATATTCTCAATTATTATGTGATTATTTAGGTTGACCGTGTTTTTTGTATCAAATATTATAATCCAGTGTAATGGCCCGGACCTCTCCGGTCCATTACTTTGTGGAATTTTGGTGTTGGAGGTGTTCCGGGAGGCCAAGGGGACTTATCCCCAACACTTTACCAATTTTCCAGTTCTGTGAACAGTGTTTCCAGTTTTATGAACAGTAACAGATCGGTCTCACCGATCAGTTTCACAGATCGGTGTGACAGATCAGTTTCACGGATCGGTGAGACCGACCGGTGAGACCGACCGGTGAGACCGATCGGTGAGACCGATTGGTGAGACCGATCGGTGAGACGGATCAGTGAGATCGATCGGTGCGACCGATCGGTGTCACAGATCGGCGGAACCAGCCGACGTCACCCAGCCTTGCCATGTTGTTCCAGTAACGCACACAAAATTTTAATTAGATACTGAATCGGCTCATGAGTCGGTTTAAACCACTCAGCACCTTTAATGATGAGTCAAGCCGCGTGGTCAACCCACGACTTCCAACTCTTACGTGGTTCAGCGTTTTTATCTCAACCGTCCCCGGCTCTTATAAATTAAGGGTTAGGTCGTGGTTTCCCCCTTCTTCGATCGTGGCTCTTCTGGTGCATCGGGACCGCCGCGTCGTTATCCGTAAAGTTCCGCGCCCCCGACCTAAACGTCGATCATCTATCAACAAGTATGGGATTCATGGCTTCTCTAATTGTATATGTTCAATAGTAGAATTAGCATGATTTATTCCTTTGGATCACAATGAAATTGACCTAATTAAATACTTGAACCCGATTAAAAGAATTGGTTGATCGCATGTTGTTGCTTTATACCATGATAACGGTTTGCCTCATGTTTTCCTAGATATAGTGATACCTATGTTTTCTTTGACTTTGTTGTTCGTTCATGATAGAAATTGATAATGAACGTAAAGCCGGAATTAGTTGTTAATTAATTGGCTAAAGGTAAAGAGGCATGTAAATTAATCTGGTTATTGCTGTTGTTGTAGTTGTTCTAATTTGAGGATAATCAAATTAGGGAAGTAAGCATGTTTGTTTAATTGTGATAGCTTACTGATTAGGTATCCATGATTGGAACCTACGAATAACAAATCTGTTAATTCAATATGGATTAGAGAACAGATTATGTGGGAATTTCTAAAAGGGTTCTGAGTTACCCTCTTGTTTGTTAAAGGGCCGAGTGCCCACTTTGTGATGTTTTTTTTCCTGCTGCTTGTGCTGTGATGTGAGCCTGGATGGCTGTTGTGATATGTGGAGGCATGGAGACTTGTGGTTGTGGCAGCGGATGACGCCTAGTGTGGCGAGATGCATCGGTTTATGCATATGGGTGTCGGGGAGGACACCGAGGGTGATGGTATGAGATGAATGTGATGGTTTGATGTTGGTGGTTTGGTTTGGTTGCTTAACTTCTTTTCTTTTCCCCACTGCTCAAGGCAGCTGGTCTTGCTTACCCTCTTTCCGAAGGAGGAGAAGACACGCGAGGTATGCCACGTGCTTTCTGTGTTTAGCCTCTCGATGGAGGATGGGTCTATGCTCTTTCTATAGGCGGAAAAGACTCGACGGGTAGTATATCTACTCACCGTGTTGATCCTCCTTTGTGTTTAAAAGCATAGGATGTTTTTCTAGAATGCCTGGGAATGTGGAAAAGTAATTCTGTAATGAATGTTTGATTAAATGGTGAAAATCCACGGGGATGGAGATGCTGGAATTTAAAGGTGATGTGAATCTTAAAAAGGAGCAGTTGTTTTTGGAAGTGATGCCAATTCAGTTTAATGTGGAATTGTTCATTCATAATTAATGTTTAACGAATTAATTAACGTATAGTGGAATTGATAAATTAGAATGGAGTAATCTAATGAAGCTCTTCAATTTATTGTGTGCTTATAGGATACCTAGTCTTTGAAGTAGCAGCCTGGAGTCTGAGAGACGTTAGCTGCAGTTGTATCTAAGACTAGGTAATGCCCATAGTGTGGATGTGAGTTACTTATATATTCTGTACTTTTTGTGTTTCTATACGCTACTCCACCCTGTCGGTAAGGGCAACTGACACCCCAGGGATTCTGAGCCCTGGGGGGGTGTTTTCCCCAACATTCTGATGGGAGGTTGAATGGCTGACTACCCCCTTTGGCCCCGCTCTCTTCTCTTGGTAGATCCTTGTGCTGGTAGGCACAGTGGTGAGTTTTACCCATATATGTGTGTAGAGGGCTGTAATGGCTTGTGGTTATTTCACACACATATATTCTGGATATAGTATCCTACAGAATACTATAGGTGTAACGTGTATTGGCTGTGATGGCTTGAGGATCCTTACTCGGCGTATGGGCTGTGATGGCTTGAGGAATAATACTCGACGTATGATACACGTTATATGAGCTATGGTTGCTCCCGGAAACTACCTGGTTACTTTGGTTGTGAGGACGGTGTGGTTCATCGCCCAGGTGTCTGCGGGTAAGCCTTTGTGGTGCACGAGGTGTAGATTGTGGAGCTTAGCCCAGGTGTCTGCGGGCAAGCCTTTGGAGAGAGATGCACAGGACGTATGTCGTTGGGGCAAAGCGGCAAACCAGTGGGGAAGTAGTAGCGGGGTACCCTTGATATTCTTTACTATATGCTATATTCTTGTATGCGTTACTTGGTGAGAGTAGCCATGGTGAGGTTGGGAACATAGTATACCTGTTTAGGTGACGAGTTAGTTTCACTTGTTGTTCACTGGGCTTTAGCATGCTTTATTTACTTTTGCACGAGAGTCTTGGGGAGGATCCTACTGAGTATACTGTTATACTCACCCTATGTACATATAAACTGTTTTTCAGGTCACTTGGAGCAGGTTGGAGATCAAGCTGGTTACTACTAGCTTGCGGTTGGAGGAGGAGTTGTTCGGGCTTGTGGTCGCTTTCGTTTTACTTTCTTTTCGGTACTTTTAGTTCTCCCTTTCAGTTTTAGTACTTTTGCATGACATTTCATATATGTACTTGATTTCCTTTTACATTTCAGTTCTGAGTTGGAGTTGATTGGAGTCTATTCTATCTCTCTCTTCTACATGTGTTCTCTTAGAGGGTAATGCCTCCCATTTGTGTCTGTATTATACACTCGGTGCTAGTTGCCAACCCGGGGCCTACTGGAGGCGGGACTCGGGGGTCATTATCTCCCTTCTCACACTGCCGGCCCAGGAGGGGTACACTTTGTGGGGAGGGGGTCGTGACAGAGTGGTATCAGAGGTCTGGTTGAGGGATAGGATGGAGTTTGGAGTTAGGCACAGGTGAGGATGCATGGGATGGTAGGGAAACGGTGTCATTCATGTTTAGAAAGTGGGGTAAACACTGGAAACCGGTAGAGACATAGGCGTTCAGGGCCCCCTATGATCTGTTGCACGGACCTTTTTGTTTACGATGGCTACTAAACAAAGTGATACTGGTTGCAGGGTAGAGACCTATGAAAGGATCATGCATCATTATTCTTTGCGCCTGTGTTTGAATGGGTAGACCTTGGGATAGGTAACCACAAAAATTAATAAAACAAAATAATTAATTAATTAATGTTGAGTCTTCCATATTCCAGGCTTAGGAGCTCTAATGGTTGTTATTTTACAGGTATGGCTCGAGGTCGACGTCCTCGTCAGGTTTGCGCAGAAGGTGCCCAGCAGGCTATTCCAGCAGATCGTCGCCGGGTAGAGGTTGACGACGATGACACTTGGAGGAAGACACTCCGAGAGTTTCAGCGCCAGAGTCTACAGAAGTACGAGGGCTCCATTTCAGATGCAGTCACAGAACACTGGTTGGAGGAGGTCGAGATAGGCTTCAGTTCGATTCGTGCTCGGAAGGAACACTGGGTGTCCTTGGTTGTGACGATGTTGCGTGGAGCAGCGAGACAGTGGTGCTTCTTGTTCCTCGGGGATCGTGAGGAGTCAGCGATCTCATGGGAGGCGTTTCGAGATAGGTTTAGAGTCGAGTTTCTTTCGTCGACTGCGAAGGCGTCCAGTCGCCAGGAGCTTCTTACCCTTCGACAGGGGAGCTCCAGTGTTCGAGAGTTTGGAATTCGTTTCAGGAACCTTCTACGATATACTTCAGACCTGTTACCCGATGATGAGGCCAGGGCGAGGCATTTCGAGGAGGCTTTGCATCCAAAGATCCAGCGCCAGGTCACCCCATTTATGCTGAAGACATATCTTGAGGTGCTGGCGAGGGCAGAGGTTGTTGAGAGAACTTTGACCAGGACCGGATCGTCACGAGAGGGGAATCGTCATGATTCCTCACGAAGCAGAGCTGTGGTCCGGGGTTCCCGGTTTTCAGGACAGAAGAGTTTCCGTTCACCTGGGGGTAGGTCCCAGCCCTTCCCATCTCGTTTCTCTAGAGGTAGAAACTCTCAGACCTATGCCAAGGGATCAGGTGCTTGTTTTTCTTGTGGTGGACGTGGTCATCAGCAGCGGGAGTGCCCAACTTTTCAGAGCAGTCATCGTGCACCAGGCGCTCCACTCCAGGTTCCTCCGTTGAGGCAGTTCCAGCCGAGGCAAGCAGCAGCAGGTGGCAACAGCTTTAGATCACCAGAGGGTAGATGGAGCAGGCAGATGACAACCCCATGCCGCTCCCCGTCCTCAGAGAGCAGAGCGAGGCCGTGGTGGTGGTCGTCATCAGGGTCAAAGAGGCCGTGTAGGTGGTCGTGGTCAGCTTCATGCTCTAGCGTTGCCAGCTCCAGGCGAGCCAGACGTCGTCCGAGGTACCCTATTCTTGTTTTCTACCTTGGTGTATGCCTTGTTTGATTCAGGAGCGACACACTCCATTATATCCCCTACCCTTGTCCACGCTTTGGGACTTGAGGTAGAGAGGCTTCCAGTGCCCTTGGCGTTGACTACGCCAGTTGGAGGTCGAGCTAGATTGTTTGAAGTATGTAGAGACTGTGATCTAGTGTTGGGGCCGCACCGCTCTTGGGGAGATTTCCTATGTTTACGAATACAACCATATGATGTCATCCTTGGCATGGATTGGTTGTATTCGGTGCAGGCTATTGTGGATTGCTATAGGAAGAAGGTCATTTTCTTTGATGAAGATGGAGAGGAAGTAGTGTTTGTTGGTGAGAGAGATCCTCAGATGAGTCATAGACGAGTTTCATCCTTATCATCCATGATGGCTAGGATGATGTTGAGTTCTTCAGAGCTTCAACAGCTGGCATTTCCTAGGGTCGTAGAGGAGTACCCTGATGTCTTTCCAGAAGAGGTTGTATCCTTACCCCCTCGACGAGAGATAGAGTTTGGGATCGAGCTACAGCCAGGAGCGTCTCCTATCTATATGTCTCCGTATAGGATGGCCCCTTCTGAGTTACGAGAGCTACGTATTCAGCTCGACGGTCTATTGCAGTGTGGTTTTGTTCGGCCATGTGTGTCACCGTGGGGTGCACCAGTTTTTTTTTTGTGAAAAAGGCTGATGGCAGTTTGCGGTTGTGCGTCGATTATCGTCGCTTAAACAAAGTGACAATAAAGAACCGTTATCCTCTCCCGTGGATCGATGACCTATTCGATCAACTGAAGGGTGCAAGTTGGTTTTCAAAGATAGACTTGCGGTCAGGATATCTCCAGATGCGTGTAAAGGATGAGGATATCCCGAAGACTACTTTCCGTTTTCGTCATGGGCATTATGAGTTTGTTGTAATGTCATTCGGCGTGACGAATGCTCCAGCTGTTTTCATGGGGTTGATGAATTCTATGTTCCGTGAATTCCTGGACAAGTTTGTTGTGGTTTTCATCGACGACATCTTTGTGTACTCCACATCTGAAGAGGAGCATGCAGAGCATCTACGAGCCGTTTTGGGAATTCTTCGCCAACATCGGTTGTTTGGAAAGTTGTCCAAGTGTGAGTTCTGGGCTCAAGAAGTTCCTTTCTTGGGACATGTTGTGTCCCAACAGGGAGTAGCTGTGGATCCTTCGAAGATAGAAGCAGTGGTGTCTTGGCCAGCCGCCAAGACCGTGTCAGAGGTGCGAAGTTTCCTTGGTCTCGCAGGCTATTACAGGAGGTTTGTGGCTAATTTCTCCCGAGTTGCGACTCCTCTGACATCTTTGACCAGGAAGGATCAAGCGTTCATATGGACTGATCAGTGTCAGACATCTTTCGAGTATCTCAAGGAGAAGTTGGTAGGTGCTCCAGTCCTTTGTCTTCCAGCGGAGGGAGTCCAGTTTGATGTTTTCTGTGATGCTTCACATCTGGGGCTAGGCTGTGTTCTCATGTAGCAGAGGTCCGTTGTTTATTATGGGTCTCGGCAGTTGCGTCCCCATGAATTCAACTATTCCACCCATGATCTTGAGTTGGCATCCATGGTGTTTGATCTAAAGTTGTGGAGACATTACCTCATTGGCGAGCGCTTTGTGGTTTTCACCGATCATAACAGTTTGAGGTATGTTTTTTCCCAATGTGAATTGAACTTGAGGCAGCATCGGTGGATGTAGTTCTTGCGGGAATACGACTTCGAAATATCCTATACACCTGGAAAAGGGAACGTTGTAGCTGATGCACTAAGACGAAAGTCAGGTAATGATGTTGTGCTTGAATCTGGTGATTCCTAGAGAGTGATGGAAGAGCTATCAGCTTTGCATCTTGATATGGGAGAAGTTGGGGGAAGAGGTTTTCTTTTCCCGATGACGGTGCAGTCATCCCTGATGCAGAAGGTGGAAGAGTCTCAGTTGGGTGATCTAGAGGTGGAAGTTTGGAGAGACAGAGTTGTATGTGGTGAGGCCCCTGATGGTTGGTTGGAGGATGAACAACACCGAGTGTTGTATCATGGCAGGCTGTTTCTTCCCTTGGCGATGCGCGAGACGGTTCTCCGAGAGTTCCATAGTTCCCCCTTGGCGGTACATCATGGTGTGACGAAGATGTACCGATCCTTGAGGAGTCAGTTTTGGTGGCCTGGGCTGAAGCGTACAGTTGCAAAATGTGTGTCTCGATGTTTAGTCTGCCAGAAGGTAAAGGCCGAACACCGTGTTCCTGGTGGTCTTCTCCAGCACTTAGAGATTCCTCAGTGGAAGTGGGAGGACATCTCAATGGACTTTGTTACAGGTTTACCTCGAGCTCCGGGAGGACATGATGTTATATGGGTGGTAGTGGATCGTTTAACTAAATCGGCCCACTTCATAGAAATCAAGGAGTCGAGCTCAGTGGAGGTTTTGTCGAGGCAGTATCTGGAGGAGGTGGTGAGGCTTCACAAAGTACCTAGGACGATCATTTCTGATCGAGATCCTCGTTTTACCTCTAGGGTGTGGAGAGGTCTCCAACATGCTTTTGGATCTCAACTATCCCTTAACACTGCTTTTCATCCACAAACGGATGGTCAGACAGAGCGAACCATCCAGACTCTTGAAGACATGTTGCACTCTTGTGTTCTTGATTTTGGCGGTTCATGGGTGAAGCACTTAACCTTGGTAGAGTTCGCTTACAATAGTAGTTTTCACTCTACCATAGGCATGGCTCCGTTTGAAGACTTGTATGGCCGGCCATTCCGTTCTCCGTTGTGCTGGACTGTGGTCGGAGAGTCAGCAAATCTCGGATCAGAACTAGTGCAGAATACCACAGAGATGGTTCAGGTGATTCGTGAGAGGATGAAGACAGCACAGGATCGTCAGAAATCATATGCTGATCAAAGTAGGAGACCATTAGAGTTTAATGTTGGGGATCATGTGTTTCTGAAGGTGACTCCCCGTCGTGGGCAGTGAAGGTTTGGTCGCGGATGTAAGATTTCTCCCCTTTTTGTTGGGCCTTTCGAGGTGTTATCTCGTGTTGGAGCTGTGGCATATCGAGTAGCACTTCCCCCTCAGATGAGTCGGATACATGATGTTTTCCATGTATCACAGCTCCGTCGTTATCTTCATGATAAATCTCATGTTATCGATTGGGGAGAGATCAATATTGATGATGATGCAACCTTTGAGGAACGACCTGTGGAGATCCAAGACCACAAGGAGAAGGAGTTGTGTGGGCGTTCTATCCCCTTAGTTCGTGTCCTGTGGTGACACGGTGGCATGGAGGAGAGTACCTGGGAGCGTGAGTCACAGATACGTGCTCAGTACCCAGAGTTGTTCAATGTTTAACTCCTTCCATGTAATGATGTTTCCTCTCTGGTTAGATATTTCATGTTTAATTTATGTACCTTTGATGTGATGTTGTGAATGAATTGTTTGGGTATGGATTGTTTGTTCCCGGATGTCATAGTTTTGTTCCAGATTTAGAACAACTCATGGTGGTTTTTCCCTGAGAGGTATCTTATGGGGTGGTTGTTCGGACCCCTCTTTTCTTCTGGGTTGGTTTTTAATTCTCAAGGACGAGAATGTTTTGAGAGGTATCTAATGTAATGGCTCGGACCTCTCCGGTCCATTACATTGTGGAATTTTGGTGTTGGAGGTGTTCCGGGAGGCCAAGGGGACTTATCCCCAACACTTTACCAATTTTCCAGTTCTGTGAACAGTGTTTCCAGTTTTATGAATAGTAACAGATCAGTCTCACCGATCAGTTTCACAGATCAGTGTGATAGATCAGTTTCACGGATCGGTGAGACCGATCGGTGAGACGGATCGGTGAGACCGATCGGTGAGACCCATCGGTGAGACCGATCGGTGAGACGGATCGGTGAGACCGATCGGTGAGACCGATCGGTGCGACCGACCGGTGAGACCGATCGGTGAGACCGATAGGTGAGACCGATCGGTGAGACCGATCGGTGAGACCGATCGGTGAGACTGATCGGTGAGACCGATCGGTGCGACCGATCGGCGGAACCGGCCGACGTCACCCGGCCTTGACTAGTTGTTCCAGTAACGCGCACAAAAGTTTAATTAGATACTGAATCGGCTCATGAGTTGGTTTAAACCACTCAGCACCTTTAATGATGAGTCAATCCGCGTGGTTAACCCACGTCTTATGCGGTTCAGCGTTTTTATCTCAACCGTCCCCGGCTCTTATAAATTAAGGGTTAGGCCGTGGTTTCCCCCTTCTTCGATTGTGACTCTTCTGGTGCATCGGGACTGCCGCGTCGTTATCCGTAATGTTCCATTCCCCCGGCCTAAACGTCGATCATCTATCAACAAGTAGGGGATTCATGGCTTCTCTAATTGTATATGTGCAATCTTAGAATTATCATGATTTATTCCTTTGGATCACAATGAAATTGACCTAATTAAATACTTGAACCGGATTAAAAGAATTGGTTGATCTCATGTTGTTGCTTTATACCGTGATAATGGTTTGCCTCTTGTTTTCCTAGATATAGTGAAACCAATGTTTTCTTTGAATTTTTTGTTCGTTCATGATAGAAATTGATAATGAACGTAAAGCCGGAATTAGTTGTTAATTAATTGGCTAAATGTAAAGAGGCATGTAAATTAATCTGGTTATTGCTGTTGTTGTAGTTGTTCTAATTTTATGATAATCAAATTAGGGAAGTAAGCATGTTTGTTTAATTGTGATAGCTTACTGATTAGGTATCCATGATTGGAACCTACGAATAACAAATCTGTTAATTCAATATGGATTAGAGAACAGATTATGTGGGAATTTCTAAAAGGGTTCGGAGTTACCCTCTTGTTTGTTAAAGGGCCGAGAGCCCACTTTGTGATGTTTGTTTTACTGCTGCTTGTGCTGTGATGTGAGCCTGGATGGATGTTGTGATATGTGGAGGCATGGAGACTTGTGGTTGTGGCAGCGGATGACGCATAGTGTGGCGATATGCATCGGTTTATGCTTATGGGTGTCGGGGAGGACACCAAGGGTGATGGTATGAGATGAATGTGATGGTTTGATGTTGGTGGTTTGGTTTGGTTGCTTATCTGCTTTACTTTTCCCCACTGCTCAAGGCAGCTGGTCTTGCTTACCCTCTTTCCGAAGGAGGCGAAGACACGCGGGGTATGCCACGTGCTTTTCGTGTTTAGCCTCTCGATGGAGGATGGGTCTATGCTCTTTCTATAGGCGGCATAGACTCGACGGGTAGTATATCTACTCACTGTGTTGAGCATCCTTTGTGTTTATAAGCATAATGTGTTTTTCTAGAATGCCTGGGAATGTGGAAAAGTAATTCTGTAATGAATGTTTGATTAAATGGTGAAAATCCACGGGGATGGAGATGCTGGAATTTAAAGGTGATGTGAATCTTAAAAAGGAGCAGTTGTTTTTGAAAGTGATGCCAATTCAGTTTAATGTGGAATTGTTCATTCTTAATTAATGTTTAAATAATTAATTAACGTACAGTGGAATTGATAAATGAGAATGGAGTAATCTAATGCAGCTCTTCAATTGGTTGTGTGCTTATAGGATACCTAGTCTTTGAAGTAGCAGCCTGGAGTCTGAGAGACGTTAGCTGCAGTTGTATCTAAGACTAGGTAATGCCCATAGTGTGGATGTGAGCTACTTATATATTCTGTACTTTTTGTGTTTCTATACGCTACTCCACCCTGTCGGTAAGGGCAACTGACACCCCGGGGATTCTGAGCCCTGGGGGGGGGTGTTTTCCCCAACATTCTGATGGGAGGTTGAATGGATGACTACCCCCTTTGGCCCCGCTCTCTTCTCTTGGTAGATCCTTGTACTGGTTGGCACAGTGGTGAGTTTTACCCATATATGTGTGTAGAGGGCTGTAATGGATTGTGGTTATTTCACACACATATATTCTGGATATAGTATCCTACGGAATACTATAGGTGTAACGTGTATAGGCTGTGATGGCTTGAGGATCCTTACTCGGCGTATGGGCTGTGATGGCTTGAGGAATAATACTCGACGTATGATACACGTTATACGAGCTATGGTGGCTCTCGTAAACTACCTGGTTACTTTGGTTGTGAGGAATGTGTGGTGCTTCTCCCAGGTGTCTGCGGGCAAGCCTTTGTGGTGCACGAGGTGCAGATTGTGGAGCTTAGCCCAGGTGTCTGCGGGCAAGCCTTTGGAGAGAGATTCACAAGACGTATGTCGTTGGGGGCAAAGCGGCAAACCGGTGGGGAAGTAGTAGCGGGGTACCCTTGATATTCTTTACTATATGCTATATTCTTGTATGCGTTACTTGGTGAGAGTAGCCATGGTGAGGTTGGGAACATAGTATACCTGTTTAGGTGACGAGTTAGTTTCACTTGTTGTTCAGTGGCTTTAGCATACTTTCTTTACTTTTTCACGAGAGTCTTGGAGAGGATCCTACTGAGTATACTGTTATACTCACCCTATGTACATATAAACCATTTTTCAGGTCACTTGGAGCAGGTTGGAGATCAAGCTGGTTACTACTAGCTTGCGGTTGGAGGAGGAGCTGTTCGGGCTTGTGGTCGCTGTCGTTTTACTTTCTTTTGGGTACTTTTAGTTCTCCCTTTCAGTTGTAGTACTTTTGCATGACATTTCATATATGTACTTGATTTCCTTTTACATTTCAGTTATGAGATGGAGTTGATTGGAGTCTATTCTATCTCTCTATTCTGCATGTGTTCTCTTAGAGGGTAATGCCTCCCATTTGTGTGTGTATTATACCCTCGGTTCTAGTCGCCAACCCGGGGCCTACTGGAGGCGGGACTCGGGGGTCATTATCTCCCTTCTCCCATTGCCGGCCCAGGAGGGGTACACTTTGTGGGGTGGGGGTCGTGACACCATGTTGTTATTTTATATTATTATATATATATTTTGAAATCAACTTTATTTCCTTGATTTCTTAATGATAACTAAATGATTTCCATTTAGTATTAATGATAAAACTATCTTTTTTAAGAGTTCATGAAGTAATTGTGAAGCTTTAATTTATGTTAAAAACTATTACATGGGTGATAATTTTTGGGTTCATATGTCAACAGATAATATATTGGTTTATTCTTATATCTAAGATGATAGAATGTAATGGAAATTATTTGTCTGATCATAGATTCATGATCATGATGCATTTTTTAAATTTATCAAGAATATAGATAATGAGTTTGATACCATATACATGAAGAATAAAGGGTTATATCCAACTAGATTTCAAATTCAAATATATTTTTGATATTTTGGGGTTAATATTCAATTTATGAGAAATTTTAAAAATGTGATTAATTTCTATATGTTTTTTCGCGATTATGCATTATTTTTATATTATTACCCACTTTTATCTCATTATCATATATTATATGATTGTTGTGAAGTTTTTTGAGATGAATAATATCGTTAAAAATTTATTAATGAATTTTTATGATTATATGTTAGTCGAATAAGATTGATCATTATCATATAATGTCATATAATTTTTATTAATATATTTATTTGTTTATATTATTTTCCATCAATTTATGATATAACTCCCATACTGATCTCTAAGATCACCCTATTCTTAATTTTTTAGTCCCTATGTTATGAAGATTATTATGTCACATGATAAGTCAAGAATATTATTTATAGAATAATAATTATGAAGAAATTATTTCACATGTTATTATAAAATGTTTTTATGCCCCCAATCATAAATATTAAAAATCTTTAATTCCTAGGGTTTTTGTCCATTTGTGAGATGTATAATTTAGATAATGATATTAATTAATAATTATCTTGTAGCTCCTTAAGAGATAAATAATAAAAAATATTCGCCACTATCAAACGCTAAACCAATGATATTCATAAATAATTCACTATGAATGTGTTCCCATGTAAACTTCAAGTACTCTAAATTTTTTGAACATAAATCCCCAAAAAATCCAAATAAACATTGAAATTAAGAGTAATTCTTAATAAAATTAATCATATTGAAATTATTAATATAAACCTAAGACCACATCATATATTGCTACTCACTATGATTAAGACACTTCATCATCCCATTATATAGAAAAAGTCTCTTGGAAGAGTGCCCGTTATCAATTAAACATTTATGTTTATGATCATATTAAATTTTCATGTACATCATTAAATTATTTCGAGAATTATTTTGATAATGCTTATCTAGTGATTTAGTGAATTTATATCTTAAATAAAATAGATTTCATATAAACATTAATTACTGGAATTCTAGAAAATAATAACTAAAAAAAATATTCACATACTACTTCACCAATCACTAACCTGGATGATGGAACTCGTTTTATGTTTCATTAATCACCCTCATGTCCTTGGGATAATTTCACTAATTATACATTGACATAAAAAAATTCTATGAAATATCATCATGAAAATGTTTATAAATGATAATTCTCTTATACAGACATCTCATTCCACAATCTAGAATATAATATCTTTCCCCTTATATAGATTATATGATTCTTGATAATTAACGTTTCCTATTACCCATCAATACCCCTATATCACCTAAAATGATTAATTTCACCACAAGAATTTTGTGTGAGATGATTTCAAAATTCTATAATTGGTCTTCATAATGTAGATGATCGTTGATCTAGCATACTATTCAGTGACTATGAATATACATTAAATTTTTTTATCTCAAACGATGATGGGAATCCCCCTTAAGATCAATCCTAAATAAAAATAATATAATTTCCATATAATATCTATTAATTATTCTATATTAGATGAAAGCTGATGTAGGGAAATCTATTAATCCTAAATTGAACTAAAATTGCCACTTTACAACCAAGGGATCCCACAACAAAATAAATCAATTCCCTAAAATAATGAACATTCTAAAATAATTCATTAATTGACAAAACTATAAGTTGTTAGATTCTATGAATTATTAATAAAAAATCATATAATTATTGAAGATATTCCACTGATTTTTTAAATCTAGATAGCCCCACTTCATAACAATTATATAATATCTAATTCAAAATTCTCTACCCTATAATTCAAATAAGTTTTATAAAATCAAATTTTTTTTCAAGTAAAATTATTGATTTTTTATTATAATGTCAACCAGGATTCTTAAATGATGATAAGAATGAAAATAAATTATATATATACATTACGAATCGAAATTTAAAACATAAAATTTCAAAAAAAATTCATTCAAATCTAAAAAATCATCGTAAAAATTACATAAAAAAATAAAACATAAAACATCTAAAAATAGACTCAAAAGTCATTGAAACATGAATTTTTTAATTTTTTATTAGTATAGGACATATAATGGGAAATTATAAATTACATAAATTCCAAATGAAAAATTTAAAAGCATTTATAATATTTAACTGTTAGGATACAATGTCTGGTAATCCATGTGCTAAATAGTTTAAATCATTGTAAATATATTTATAACAACACATATATAACTTAAATGATTTTTAAAATGTATGATGTAATCATAAACCTATTATTCTTGTTTATCCCCCCCCCAAACTGAAAAAAATAAAATATCTATTATATAATATCATTGGGATCAAATAAACAGAATTTCAGATAAAAATGACCAGTAATTATAAAAAAGGATTCTTAATTTGATGATTTAAATACTGAATACCCATGGTAAATCATGTTTTTCATGGAATTTGTTTGATTATGTGCTTAATCCCAACCATCCCCTTCTGTTAATATAATACATTTTCTATTATAACATATAACCAAGTTAACAAGAGAGACCTAATACTATTTATTAATGTACTACCCCAGGACAACCATACATATCACACATTCCGATCCACAAAAAGATCCAAATTTCATACTTAATACCCAAAAACTTGTGATACTCACTAGGTCATCACAATATGTTTTACTTCCAATAGTTTTTCCCATATATATCAATTCATAAGAAGTGTAATCCAACTGATAATATAATTTTTTATTTCCATGAATAATATTTTTATTCATTGAAAAGAAACCATAAAAAAACAAACCAAAAACCAGGCAGTAAATAATCATATCAAACTCTCTATTGAAATAGATTATTATTGAAACACATATTGAGGACCTAAAAATTTGAAAAAAGAAAATAATATAGTATGAAATTGGAGTCAATTCGTTAATATTATATTATGAAATGAATAACCAATGATATTATGAATGATCTCTATGTAATCCATAGTTATATGACACATCCAAAAATAATTCACAGTATACAGAAACTAAAATATATAAAAACAATTTTGCACCTGTAGAACATAATTTGAGCTACACACACATATGTTCATATAGTGTATGTTCTAAAAATTCCATCTAATATTTCACAAGATAAGCAATGGTTTTCTATTTGCAAATAGAATCATACATTGCATAATTATATGATATTTTAAAATAGGATTTAAATTAGGGAACATGTAATTGAAAATAAATATTCCATCATAATTCCATTTTAAAAAATATATAACCCTTTAGATAATGAAATGTTTTAACTAACACATAGAATATAAAATATTTAAATCCTAAAAATTAGAGTGTTTTATTTAATGAAAAATAATAAATATCTCTCTATTTGAATCCTTTATCAAAATCCAATGCATATGAAAGTCATCCCCTTTTTTATGTAAAATAATAACTTCAAACCCTATTCTGAAATGATTGAAAACCAAATATAGCTACATCCCCTTTTAAAATGATTTATTTATGACATCCTTCTACAAAACGAAGATAATTATAGACCAATATATAAAAATATTGTACAAAATGAATATAGGGAAAGGATATTAATGTAAAAATATATATATATAACTATTTAAAAACTCTTGATCTAAATGTTCACATTAAAGGATCATATGATCAATGGAATCAAATAGGGTAAAATAATGACCAATTAAAATTATGTTTTCCCCTTTAAAAAAATTATTCCCTTATTAGAGGCAATTTCTTGGATAACTTATCACACACCATCACACATAGGAAAAATACAAGTAATATTCATGTTTCACTATGGAATATTAGTACAATTACATGGAATTATACATTAAATCCATGGAACAAATTATTTAATAAAAATGTATTGTGAATTAATGATATCATATAATAATCTTGTAATGCACATAAAGGGCCTCCAAATTATATTTTATAGCCCGTATTGTTGGTCCATCCTACACTAATTAAAAGAGTAAATTTTTGGGTAAATAATATTATTTCCCTATATATATTTATCTAGTATTTGGGTTTGTTGAGATCTTATGCACTTTAAATAACCAGAAAAACATTTCACTGTAAAACGTCACATACTTATTACATGACCATGTAGAAAAGAAACATTAATAGAATAATGTATTGATGAGATTCTATTCAGTGCTTCTCTCTCATTAGGAAATAATCATGAATAACTCCCCAAGTTATATTATTCACAATTATTATCAAGAAATATTCCATATTTTTGAACATAATATATATATACTAGTAATTTATGGGGAAAATATTCTTTCTATTACTTGCCACAATTATGTTTACAATCAATCATAGTTTATGTCACACCTCGTCACCTCTCAAGTGAGTTTTGGTCAACATTAACATGGTTCACAGACATTTATATATGTAGGAATATGTATATATATATATATCATTCGTGTATGTTCTCCCACATTTAGTGGGAAATATGTGCATCGGGTCAATGGTGTGTGTTTATATATATATATGGATGAATGTTTGTTCAAGTAGATGATTCTAGTCATAATGCACTAAGAGTTAAAGGTTCAATTTAGTTACACCTTGAGTCTATTTTGTTCATTGCGTTGTGGTTTGGAGTCATCGGAAAAAAAGGACCACATGTATATAAATGGGTAGGAATTCATATATATGTAACTTCCTTGTCCATATTTCCTCATTGAGTAGGGAATATGTCCATTAGTCCCAAGGGAATATATATATATATGAAAATGTATATAAATATAGGTGACGTGGTATTAGGATGTCATCGTTAAAAGATATTTGTCTTCACACAGGCCCCCTATTCCAATTCTGTTAATTTTAATCCCATGATTTCTTCCAATTTATTTAAAAAAATAATTTATATTTATTCAACATAAGCATTCTATTAAATCTTACTACAGTTTCTTTAAATGAACATGCCTTTATATTAGAAAATTCAATGTATTTCTAACATCCATTTTTTCTTTATCTGATTTGAATGAAAATTGATTTCATATGTGGGTTTGAATTTGAAATTAATATTTCCATCGGTGATTGGACATTGTGCATGTTTTGTAATAAAAGTGAAATGACATGTTTGGTTTTCTAAAAATATTTAATGTCATTTAAAAAGATGGGTTTTGTAGTAAACTCTTGGTAAAATGGTGGTTTGACATTCTAGAAATAATTTCCACATTATAAGCATGACTTCAAGAATTTTTTTAAGTTGGAAGTAAATTGGTTTCCCAATTGATCTTTTAAATGATTGTAGAAACTAAAATTATTGGGTTATTATGCGTTGGAAAAAAATATGTATTCATTGTAGATAAATAATCACGTTTGGCACATTGTGAATGATTTGATTAAAATTAAAACCCCTCTTGAGGCATTTCTCTTGTTTTATAAAATATTTTTATTGAATGAATGATTTATGGTATGTGCCTTGTAAATACATGCTAAACTTGGTGTGATCGAAAAAAGGGGGTGATGTACTCTTAGAGGGAGATCTATGATGGGATGGTGAGTGTGGTATCGTATAAAGAGGATAATAGACTCGTGTATGTTAATTTTATGAAAACTCACCACCACATGAAATAGAGAACATGGGAATCAAGGGGTATCGATGTGGGTAGGCTTATACTAGTATGCTATTTAATTTGTATGTGGTTCATCATTGTTTCATCTAGAAGGATTGAAACTATTCCTTTAACTAAACATAAATGATGATGAGTGAACACTAGTGTTATGGGGATGTCCACTACTACTGGATCCTACACCAAAACACAGTTGGTTGTGCTCTCTATTCCAAATTTCATTGAGGAATGGGGTTTCTTAGGTACCATTTGGACTAGTTACCTATAGGTAAAAATTATGGTTCCCACATATGACATGTTGTAGGAGAAATGATATACATTTTAGTTGCATCATGATAGTTTCCACCTTCGTAATTAAATGCATGTTGTCAATTTTGAATATTTTTCATTCATTTTAAAAAATATATTCATTTATGTAATCTATTTCAGAAATAAGATAATAAAGGGATATTTTTTTTCTGAGAAATAGATTGACTACATTTGTAAGAGTGGTAAATATAATTATTACGTGGTTGTATTTTCAAACAAGCATGATTTGGATTATTTTTATTATTAAGGGAATATGGAATTGTTGATTATACATGGAGTTTATACTGAGTATCTCAGTTCCCACATCTACTATCCAATTTTCAATTTCATGTTCCTCTAGATTTTATCACATTGTGAGTGTGATTGTTTTTAATGTTATCTTCTGACTTTTAAGGTATCTTTATATCTGTTTTACAGCATAGATAATTTTTATATCCATAACCAGTTGTTTCATTTTCATATTTTATTTAGCTTGGTTTTAGGGAAATAAAAATTCACATGTGGTTTATTCTAATGCGGGGAACTAGTTTCAAGCCAGTTATAATTAGGAACACACATTGGGCCCTATCGAGGACCAACATGGGTGACCAGTTCATGGTCTGACCAAAGATGGTTTGTGGTAAAATATTATCTGATGCAGTTTTAGCATATCTCTTTTGGGGATTACTGACAGCTTAGATTTAATATTGTTCAAATTAATGTGGATGATAACATATAAGAGTTTGATCTCAACATATTGGGATTGATTCTTGTATTTCCAGTGTGGTTTAGGATGGTCTTTCTTCAATGTTTGTTCTTGGTTATCAGTTTTCATAAGTTTCCTTAGTCTTGTTTGAATATATCTATGTAGTTATAAGATTTTTTGGTCATTACAGAGGTTTTATGGTGTTTATTACCTTCCTGGAAATCCATTTTATAACCATTTCATTTCCTCTGATGACTTCTTAAATAAGACAGTATCATTAAACAGTAAATTATATTGAGTTAAGTCAATAATAATACTTTTAATTAAAATGAGGATATTGTAAGGTTTATAGATTTAGAGAATTATGTCATAAATCAAAAATAAAAACATAATTACTAAAATTATTCACCTCTACTCCATATCGATTCTTTATAAAACATTAAATTTTTAAAATGATACCTTGTTTATTTCATGTTTAAATAAAATGAATTTTTCTTGATTACATAATTGAATATATTATACTTTATATCCTTTGGGAAACATTTCATAACATGGGATGATAACAAATATCTCAATAAGGGATAAACAAATAAGGAAAACTGTTACTCTTGGTAACACATGAAAACCATAATCACATTATCATAAAGTAATCCTTTTCACCTTTATGAGATATTGCATATAATTTATTGAATAGAAGCTCATTTATTATGATATATAAATCACAAAGGATACTAGAAATCTACTATAAAACAACATTTAACATAAAAAGGTATCTTTGTACATAGACAAAACTAAATGAAATAACCATACTGTCGAATTCCACACATATCACTAAATGGAATAGTCATACGACCGATTTCCATACCCAATCCATTAGAGGTTATAACATAACCACCCATCCTTATATCATCATAGAAGAACCCATATTTAGTTTATCAAGAAACCACACATCTCTGGTTTACCATGTAACAACCATTCAATTGTCCATGTACCATTATATAATCAATTCACGTAAAAGATTCCAATTATCAATATTTCACATTAATTCATTTTATTCACAAGAAATCATTTCAAGATAATAAAATAACCAATCCATATTAAAAACCAATTTCAATTCCAAAGAACCCTAATTAAGAATACGGAATTTATTTTTCTTTTTTAAAAAACATCAAGGATTATAGTGGATGCAAAATATCAAGTTACAATTACAGTGGTGGAGAATTAATTCTCGCCACATACATTAAAAAAAATTCCATTTTACATTTATAAAATTTTTCATAGAAAAAAAATTCCACTTGAATGAAATTAAAATTCAAACAGGATAATTATTAAATTTATAATATAAGGTGGTATTGGTTATTAACAAATGCCTCAATTAAAGGACATTCAGACAATGTCACTTACATTCAATATAACTCACTACATACAATGTTCATTTACCATAAAAATAAACATAGGATAATCTATACATTCTTGAGAACCTTTTTAATTTTATTATTAGTTTTATATCTCTTATTACCATGTTATAAAAATTGAAAAATTATTTTAGTTTATATAGGATGTTTTGTTGATATTTGGAACATGAGTCAATAATGAAATTGTTTTGATGTAAATTTCCCATGTAGTAATAATTTCTTCATCTTTATAATATTATTAATGAATAAAATATTATATATATCTAGTATATATGTATATATGATATCGATTATATTTAGATATAATAAATGTTATGCACCATTCATGGAGATAGGTCATATGTACTCATGAATGCTACATTAATTTCCTTGTAATATTAATAGAATAAAAATAACATGATAAAATTTATATTATAATAGATTTATAATATTTAGGACATTTATTTCTCCTAGTTTTAACAAAGCCATCTATTATATGTTCCATGTTTAATGGGAACAAGTCACATTTCTTTGAGGGTTGGTAGTTGACACTTCCTCTATCTTAATTATCAAATTCATACAACATGGACCCCATAATGTTATGTTCAAAATTAATATTACAAAATAATTATTACAATATAAAAATAATATATATCGTATGTAAATATATTTTCCTTATAATGGCAACCATGAGAGGTTCTTGGAGAAATTTTAACAATAATCATTTGGTGATACTGTAGTTCACCGTAAATAGAAATATTCTATTCTATATCCATCAGATGGAAGTGTGTGTATGATTAGGTGGAACCCTTACCATAAAATCATAATAATATATTGAATATATTGGTTTTGACTTAAAATAATTGAATAATAATAGGTTATGTGGTTGGAGAAGGAAAATTATTGAATGGAGCTTGAGAGAAGACGTTACCTTTAAATCAGGTAACTCCTTTTGATTTGAGTCAAAAATGGTTTCAGGAGTATGCTTCATCCCGTGTAAGGATACAATGAATAAGGGAAAAATTATTTGGGCTTATTTTATGAAAATATATTCTATCCAATGGGCTTGAGAGGTTCGAGAAAGTGGGTAGAGGTGATTGCCTTTTATTCGTGGTAGGAGGGGACCTTTAGGAATGTATTGAAATACTAATTTAATATGTATATATTTTATAATTTAAATAGATCATAAGTGATATTTTTAGATTATATGATCATTATGTGTCTAAATACATACATCAAATAAGCTTTAGTCATGTTTATGTCAGAAATTTAACCATATATTTTGGCTTTATCCTATAGATAAATAAATTAACTCAAAACCCATCTTCTTGAATTTATACAATATATTGTTAATATGGTTCCTATAATATCCAAGAGAAACTAAATTAGATAATTAATTAAAATTTTAACACAATATATGTTATTTGGATGAATCTATTTCTTTTATAACAATTATATCATTTAATAAAATTGTTTTTAACTAATCTATTTTAATTATGACACTATTTAGAAATTGATTTTTTTTATTGTAATAAAAAAATTATTTATTTGAGAAAACTACATTTAATAAAATATTAAATGTCATAATCATCCTTAAAAACTATGTATGGAATAAAAATGTTTAAATTACATTAATATAAACATTTATAAAACCATTTATTTGAATCATTCATTAATAAGGTATTCACTACATCATCATTATGTTATAAATAAATTTATTTATTTAAGGTATAAATATTATAAATAATATACCATGGTGTAGGAAATATTTTTAAATTTCTAATGACTATTTTTAATTTAGGATATTAGTTATAAAACCTCACAATTAATTAGTTTGAGTAAAAAGAAACATATTTATGTTATATTTCTCTTTACATGAATTTAATTTTTAAAACATTTCATTAACACACCCATGTGGCTCCATGGGATCCTAAAATCATCACAAAAATTTTCATGGTTGGCTATTTGTCATCCAATACGATTATAAAACATTTTATGGTAGTTTCATTATTATTGTAAATTTTTTTCGTTTATTTAAATAATTTATACATTATTTATGGAAAATAACAATAATTACAGAAGTTATTATTCATAATGTTAAAAAATATAAGGTACATATTTAAAAAAAATTAACTTGTTATTTCAAATATGGAATTAATTTTTCTAAATTTTACTCACATAATTGGCAGAAATATAATTTAAAAATAAATATCGTTGTCAATACCTGAATGTGGGTTTTTAAGAAGTAAAAACCATTTAAACATTGGCTTGTATTTATGTCAAAATACTATTTAAAATTACATACAATCCATAAAATTGGATTAAATAATAAAATCATAGAATGATTAGAAATTAAAAACCACTAAAAAGTAAATATGTCTAAATAAATAAGTAAGATTAAAAGGAAATTTTGAGTTAAAAATCAGTATTTTTAACTATTCATTAAAATATGTATTTTATCTAAAAATAAAAAACATTCTGAAAAAGTAAATTTATTTGTACTACTTCTAAATAGTACCTTTAATTTGTCAAATAAAATACATGAAAATGAAAGAACTAGATTTAAAAATGGTTATCTATCAAAAGGTGAAAAATGACCTTTCAAAAATATTAGAATTTTTTATTCTTAAAATTGGATTCATTATCATTTAATTACACTTATAATTGTGGGATAAATGCAATAATATTTAACAAACATTAATAATCATATTATAGTTAGTGTTGTTAATTTCCTCTAATATAATGGCTAGCTATTAACTACCATTTATAATAATAATAATACTATTATAATTTTTTTATTATAACTAAATGTAGTGTGCAACATTTGATTTCAAATAAACTCGATGTTGCATGTTATGTATGCTATCAGCAAAAGATTCCACTTAAACATAAAATTAATATCTTATTCATAAATATCATTAAACATGAAAATTTTATATTCTATAAATACATGGGATGTTGCAACCATGCCTCCTTTTGGAAAATGCGTCCTTACAATTTAAAAATTTTCCTCACTATCATCATTGAAATACCCACATCAAAAAAATATATAATAAAACTACCTTGTTAAAAGAATTGTGGATTAATAAAAAAATCAACCAAAATAACACATAATAGGATTCCATTTAACAAAACATAGATGTGGGTAAAATACTAACCATCTTGTTCTGAGGGAGAGTGATTGAAAACCTGACCATGAAAATGATAATAATAAAAGAACAAAAACTTGTTATGGGTTAAATGATATATTATTTCGTAGTAGGGAAATTAAAAAATTAAAAAAATATCAAATCATTTTAATAATGATTAGGAATTGATTTATAATATTAAATTATTACACAAGGAAACAAAATCACATGTTATTTAAAATTTCATCCTTTAATAAATTTCAACTACAATATCCTCAGTTCTCTAAAAAATGTATATTCACTATAAAATAGTCACACCCAAAGCACAAAAATAGACATATAGAGAATCAAATAATCCAAAAAATATTAACTGTATATTCATCCTGTCTTGAAACATAAACTAGAACCATAATGATAAAGATAATAAAAGATTATTCCCCAAAATTAATAATTAATAATAAGGAAAAAGTCTACTATTAATATCTATAATTAAATTTCAATACTCAATCTCCAACATAAACAATTCAAAAAAAAATTATATACAATTTTTCCATCATAGGTGAAACTATGTTTGAAACCCAAAATTTAAAATGGTTTGATATCATGTTATTCCATGATAAATTTTAACATTTATCACAAAATAACAAAAACCACTCAAAATGTCTTATTCCAAAAATTAATTTCAAAAATCACATATTCTCTAAGATAGGATAATCATTTACATAAATAACACAAATAACCTTTAGTATATAATTATGTCATATATTTATAAAAAACTAATTCATCCTTTATTTCTTAAAATTAAATTCCATAGTATTATATTTATCTTTTTTATAATGGGATACCAAAATAATGAATGTATTCCAAAACAACATTAATAAATTAATCCAAAAATAATTTTCTAATACATAGGATATCCATTTGATAAAACATATGTCCCGAAAATACACTTATTGTTAATCTAAAAACTCATTTAAATAAAAGGAAAATTAATACTAACTACGTTCTTTATGTAGGATACTAGTATGCAATAAATACTTTTTGCACATTAGTTGTGGGTTTGATCCCCATGACCATGTCATACGTGACAGTTTTTCACCCTTCATGAATGTATTCATTTTAATAAAACTATATAATTCATATATCATTTTGGAAATTAGATAAAGTCTTCAAAAATAACCAAAAAATATATGAATATCAATTTTTCTCATGTCCTTAATTTTCTACCACAAAACATAATACCTAATAATTACCTCAAAATCATAGGTCATATTATGTTTATCCATTACTTTTTAATTTTGTACAGAAAACCAAAGTAAGTCTTCCAAGAATAACATCTTCATATAACAAACTATAGGATTACATAAACTAGAAAATGTCTCCAAAGTAAATCCCATCAAAAAAATTAAATTAATAGATTTAAACATTATGTAATCCCAAAATATACCATAAATTTTTAGTCCCTTATATGTAGAATTCTTAATCATTAAGTGTTTATCATGATACCTTATCTTGGATTTTCCATCATATTCATTAATACTTGTTTCCTACCAATTAAAAATCTGAATCATGTCCTAAGATTTAATATTTTCAAAACAAGAGACGATAAATAATATATTCCTATCATATTTAATTTTTATTTCCCTTATTATCAGTTGGAATATCATTAATTATTTCATATCATACCTTTTTAGGGTACTATTGATCGTATTCCTGATCCTTATTCATTGTAAAAGTAATTTCATAATGACAATACAACATACATTTAAAACATTCAATTGATAATTCAGATTTAAATTATTTCCTTTCTTGGAGTCCACAGAATGCTTACTTTTAATTTTGTAGGATATTGATTTGTTTTCATCATTACCACATCTATAACATCTTATCATCCTGTTAAAACAATTCCCTAGTTGTTTCTTTCCACATCATTGAGACACAGGTTGTTGAATATACTTACCTTTTGGACAATTACTTGATCTTCAACAGGGATTAGTTTCTCCTATAGAAGATCCCAAAGAGAAATCATCAATGCTGAAGTAGTCAATCATGAAACAAAATTATCAATTTGGAATAAACATAATAATTTTCATCTCAACTCCCATTTCATTTGGATTTATATTTAGAAAACCAAAAAAGTTCCCTTCACATAACTTGATACATGGTGCTTACTAGATCTAGCCAATTACTAAAACAAAAAATCATAGTGTCAAAATATCAGTAAAATCCTCATAAACTATCATATGAGGAAGAAAAACAATAATATATACTCATACTTGTTTTCTAAAACCTGTTAAATGTTTTTTAAAATAACTATGATTCTTTCAATTATGCTATTTATTATGGTAATATACATTTTTTCACATATACATAAATAACACCATAACCACTAAAATAATCTAAAGAGACATCTAAAGATGACTATAATGACCTAAAAAATCATTACATAATCATGAGTGAATTTAATAACATGAAAATTAACCACATCGATGATTTTGTCTGGTTTGGAGAATTAGAGTACTAGGACATAACT
This sequence comes from Viscum album, assembly GCA_963277665.1. NCBI lineage: Eukaryota > Viridiplantae > Streptophyta > Magnoliopsida > Santalales > Viscaceae > Viscum > Viscum album. The sequence continues at coordinate 975,937,874 of OY728126.1, read as the reverse complement.
AAGACATAACATCCTAAAAAATATAGTTATACACATTTACTCATTATCCAGTTTTTTCATAAGACATAACTTTTTTGTAAAAAACATTGTTAGTTTCATTTCATAAAAAATGACTTCCCCTCTATCCCATCGTTGACACAATCATTCATTATGACTTTTGAAAACATTTCAATTATTTGGATAATCATTAAATGCAAATAAATGGATTCACAAATCAAGGAAACATTTAGAATTTTGAAAACATGAAAAACATGAAGACATTATCATAAAGTAATACATTTAACCTTTATGAAGTATTAAATATACTTTATGGAATATTAGATAATTAAATACCCTTTTGTAACAAAAAAACTATAAATCATATAGAAAATACCTTGTAACACATGATTGTAACATGGGACATACACATTTTTAAATGGAATAACCATACGGTCGAATTTTACACATATCACTAAATGGAATATACATACAGCCTACTTCCATACCCATTGCATTATAGTTTATATCTTAACCACCCATCCTTGCTTTATCATAGAACCACCGTTATTTGGATTTTCATGTAACCACCAATCAAATGTGTATATTACATTATATAATCATAAAACATAAAATATTAAAATTTGAATCATTAAACCGATAAAATTTTATTTTAAATCAGAAGAAATATTTTTAAGATATTGAAATAGTAAATGAAAATTTGAAAATATTCAATTCAGAAATACCCAAATATGGAATAAGGTATTTTTTTCTCTTTAAGAAACATTGTGGCTTATAATGGAATCTAAATATCAGGTAACTGTTATAATGGGAGAGAAGTCATAGCCACCATATACATAAACAAAATTCATATTTTTCATTTAGTAAAACACTCTGTATAAAAAATATTAACATAGAATAAAATTAAGATACAATGTGGAAAATTACAGATAATATAAAATAATGCGGTGTATATTATCAAAATATTCTGCAATAAAGGAATTTTGAGACGAAGTCCCTTACCTTATGTCCAACATGCCACATATAATCATTATAACCTTAAATAATAAACATTGGTTAATTTATACATTCTTGAGAACCATTTTCAGGTTTTTTATTTCTTTTATATAAATTATTACCATGTAAGAATAATTACATAAATATGTATATTAATATCTAATGTCTTGTTGATATTTGGTAAATGATACAAAAATGAACATGTTTTGATATAAACTATCCTTGTAGTAAAAAGGCCATAAGATCCAAAATATTATAAATGATTTAAATATCATATATATATAGTATATATGTATTTATGATATCCATAATATATGGATATAATATATTAAATGCATCATTAATGGAGACAGTTGGTCGTACACATGCATTAACGCTACTTTCAATTCAATGTCATATTAAAAGAAGAAGAATAAAATGATATAAATGTATATTGTATTACCAATATTATATTTATTTCATTTATGTCGGTTATTTTTAGTAAAAATAATTTTTATATGTTCCATGTATAACAGGAATGAGTCACATTTCTTTTAGCGGGAGGTAGTCCACACTTTCTCACACAATGTTACTGTATTTACACAACACAGAAACCATAAATGTATGATATAAATTTAAATTATTTAACCATAGATAAAATATAAATATATTATATATCTTATATAAATATTGTTCTATCATAATGGAAATCATGATAGATGGTATTAGAAAATTGATAAATCATCATTTCGTGAGGCAGTAGTTCGTCGTACACAGAAACAAAATGTTCAATATCCATTACATAGAGGTTTGAGTATGTATAGGTTAACATATAATTAAAAAATATTATTATATTAAGGATGCCGGTTTTGTTATAAAATTATTGAATAACCAGAGTATTGGGTTTTGGAGTTGGAATATAATTTAATTGAGCTTCATAGAGTCGGTTACCTCTAAATCATATAACTCTTTTGGATTAATATCAAAAGGCGTCCTTCAGTTTCATTCTTCCGAAGAATAGATTCTAAGAGTAAGGGGGGATAAAGGGATCTTATATTAGAAAAAATTTGGTGATCCAAGGGGCATGATCGGTGTGAGTACGTAGGTAGAGGTGGTATCCTTTTATAAGAGGGAGGATTGTGACTTTAAGAAATTGATTAAATATTTTTTTATTATAAATTTATTTTGAAATAAAATATATATAAAGTGATATATTTTGAAAATTATATGAGTTTTAGTATGAATCCAATAACAAGTATTTTTTATAAATGTTATGTAACAAATTTATTTTTATCTTTGAAATTCAACCCTTAGTTATATAAATTAACTCTTACCATGTCTTATTGTATTTTTACACAATATCATAATAATATTTACAATAAAATAACAATATAAAATAAATTGGAAAATTAATACCATTTATTAAATTATATAAACCATTAGGTAGAATCTATTATTTTTATTAATGTTGTATCATTTAATAAAATATTATTTGTTTTAATAAATTATTTATATTAATTTTGATACTATTTATTAATTGAATTGTTTAGAAGTCATAAAAACATGATTTATAAGTTTAAAATACTCAAAAAAAATTTAATGTCTTTGTCAATCAAAAATTTAGTTGATTGAATAAAAATGTTTAAATTATATTTATATTATAATTTATAATATCATTTATTTGAATCGTTCATTAATTAGGTAATCAATACATCATTATTTTGTATAAAATAATTTCATTTATATAGTTTCTAACAAATATAAATAAAATAACATGGTCTATTAATTGTATAATCCATATAATAATTATTTATAGTTAGATAGATCAGTTATATAACCCCACTGTAAAATAATTTTATTAAAAATATATATGTTTATGTTATATTTTTTATTTCATTAATTTACCTATTATAACATGTCATTATCACAGAAATGTGGCTCTTTTGGGTTCTAAAATAGATTCAAGGATTCTCATGGTTGACCATTTCTCATTAAATAGGATTATGACACGTGTCTGGGTAGTTTTATTTTATTAATATACTATTTTCTACCCTTATTTAAGTGATTTACAGTTTAAAAGTGGTAAATAAAATAAGTTACCAACATTACTATTCATAATGTCCAAAAAAGAAATTTATATATAATATTTGGAAATTTTAATTCCAAATATGGGATCTATTTTTACAAATTCAAAGAACAGAATTTGCAGTAATTAATTTAAAATTAATGTTTGTTGTAAAAACAAAAAAGTGGGGTTGTATGATGTTAAAACTAATCAAAAGACTAACATGTGTCTATGGTCAAAATCAATGTAAGCATTTATCCAATGATAAAAAGTAGATAAAATTATAAACAATAGTAGAATTATACTTTAAAACCGATTAAAAAAGTCTCACTATATAAATATGTTAGATAAAAATTATGTTTTGAATAAAAATTTAGTATTTTTCACTATTAATTAAAATGTGGATTTGATCAGAAAAATACCAAAAATTCAATCATATTAAAATTTTATGTCCCAATTCTAATGAAGTAGATTATTTTTTTAAAATAACATATAAATTTGAAAAAACACATTTTAAAAATAGTTCTCCATCAAAATGTGGCAAAACGTCTTTTTAGAAATGTTAAAGTATTTCCTTCTAAAATTGGATCAAGTATCATTTTAAGCCTTTAAAATTTCTTTGATTAATGTAATCACATTTAAAAATCATGTGTAATAAAAAAGTATTTATTTTATTTAATTTTCTCTTTTAATAAATCTAGGCATTAACAACCATTTAAAATAATAACATTAGTATTGTATTATTTTTCAGTATAACATAATGTTGTGTGCAACATAACATTTCGAAGAAACTAGATGGTGTGTGTTGAGTACGCTATCAGAAAATTGTTACCCATTAACATAAAATTATTATTTTTAATCATAATTATTAATATATTTGAACATTTATTATTCTATACATGCTTGAGATGTTACATCCTATGTGCTCACCTGGTTGGTGCACAATCTGCCAAACTAGGTGAACAAGCTGTATGTCGTAGTTATTTATTAGATAATTTGGAATCATGAATTTTTGAGTGAATTGAATTGTTTGGAAGCTTCTCAGGGATATATTTAGTATGTTTGGGTTGTTTTCCTCAAGTTGTTAAATTGATTATTGGTATATTTAAATTGGATTACTAAAAGTGCATTTTTTTTGTTTGATAATGAAATGAATTATTTAATTTCAAAAAATGTTTTATCAAAATATTTTGGGATAATAGAAATACTTTATAAAGCGTAAATTATATATTTATATTGAAATAGTTTTTTGGTTAATTTTTTAGAAATTTGAAATGTTTGTATTATGGTGATGAGAATTTGGAAATATTTTTATTATCCTTTGGTATTTTTATGGATCTCATTTATATGGATATTGGACATGAAGTCAGTATGTGTTGATAAGTGATGAGATGAAATGGGCATGTACATATATGTGAGATGTCATGTTATACTAAAGGAGGGTTCTTGTGATATAAGCATTATTTTGTTTTCTAGAAGAATGTTTTGATTACTTGGTCTGTCGTAATTATTTTAATTCCAAAAAGGACTTCAGGTGAATTTTGATTTGAAGTGTCTTTTGGTATTAAAATGAATTTTAATATGGAGAATGTTGTGGAGTGTTTTAGATTATTGGGTAACTATTGTATTTTAAGTTTCTATCCTTTGGTTGAAATGATTTTTTAGGATTGTGTTTAGTTGTAAGTTGGTGTGATGTGACAGTTAGTGATTTTTTGTGGATTTTTTTAGTAGGTCTAGTGGTGGTTCACATAATGTGTTTAGTTATAATTTTGGGTATCTTTTGGCCATTGAGCAGTTTCATTGGGTCATTGGTTTTCCTCATTGTCTATTATGTGACCCCATAAATATTTAATTGCACAAATGATGTGTGACCCCAAATGATTTTATATATTCAAATCATCCAGATGATAAATAGAATAACTCCTAGAAATTTTTAGATTGTGTCTACCGATCATTTTCATTAATTAAGAGAACCCTCTCATAGTAGGATAATGTATTTGGAATGTTGATAGGGAGTATGTATTGTTGATTTTTCTGAGTAATTGTAGGTGAATTCCAACAAAATTTTGTCTGAAGGCCTATCTAGAAATTTTGGAAGGAATTTTTGTGAGGAATGGTGGAACAAGATCATAGGTTTCTATGTTGGCCGCTATTTGAACAAGGTCTTCATATCTTTCAATAGTTTCATTTATGTAATGGTTCTTGTTAATCCATAAGTTTGGATAATCTAGTTGTAAGAGGCTATTATGGAATCATCTGTAATATCATGTTTTTTGGGACTAGGAATATGTTCATACTCCGTGTATGGTATCTGTCAGTTGCAAGGGTTATGTTCAGTGGTGTCTTTTTGAGTTTTGTTCATTTTTGTGTGTAATGGTGGACATGGAAGGAGTTTCTATGGACTTATACTTAATCAAAATCATGTTTCTCATCTAGGTAATTCTAGATTCCATGTTTTTAGTGTAGGTTTCTCTTGTTTGTTATTTCATATAATAATCCTTATTTGAAGTGGTAGAGGTTATTCTTATGTATCTATTAGGACCCTGTCTTGGTGAATAATTTTTTTAATTTAATGTTAGTTTCTGAGGGTATTTTTTCATAGTGGTTCCATCTGATAGGATGTGTGGTTTTTTGTGCCACTAAAAGGAGATGTTTTATGGGGTGTTTACAACACCCTCTTGTGAGGCAGGAGCTTCTTCAATCACCATATATCAACTCATTTGTCTTTGATTTATGATGGAATGTAACCCAAAACCCTAGAGAGATGAAAATGACATTGGTGTAGTTTTTTTCATTAGTTTGATAAATGGAGACTGTTTAGGCTTCTGTAAAACCAATCCACCACAAACAGTCATGATGTTTGAGGGGTTGGGAGGACCATGTTTCTTATCTAGGAACCATATAGGTGAATGTGTTCCTACTTGATTATAATGAGCCAAGGTTGTCCCACTCTCTTATATTATATTTTTTGTTCTCTTTTAGGTATGGATATCATTGTGGAACAGGAGGACTTCCCCCAAAAATTAAGAACCTCAAAGGCCATGGAACATGAAATTTTCTTCCAGAAATATTTCCCTTCAATAAACTAGTCTGACTCCCCTCTTTTGGTATACCTCATCATGAGTCCATCCTCTCAACTACCTCAAATTTCATTAAGACCTATATGTTGGTCATCAATGTAATGGTAGTAACCAGATAGAGGAGAAAAAGACTAAGAGATTCCTTTGAGAACCTTGTTTTGGCCTCCTCATATTGAAGGAGATCCATTGAAAAATTAGGGAGATTCTTTAATGTGATCCTAGTTGTCGTACATGCATACTCCTCTACTAAAGGGAGAGAATCTTCTACCACTTCTCAGCCATTTTGGTCGATGAAATGAATTTTTTTAGGATGTCCTTCTTGAATTTTACCCACAAAACTTTTCTGTTCATCCTCTCCACCAAGAAAATTTTCCCCCAATGAAGCAAACCTACCCTCATCTGGCTCACCGTTAAAGAAACATAGAACTTTGTTTGATTAAGTGTCAAGATAAAGGTGATTACAAGCACCTCGATCATACTCTCTGTCTCTGTGTCAATAATGCTTCACTCATAATTTCTGAAGGTATTCCTCTATAGGTCATGTATCATTTTATTCTATTAGTCATACTCCCTAACTATATCAATGCTCATCCATTCAACCAGATATACCTACTGAGCCTCAACCTCCAGAGCCACATGTGGACAATATCAAGTATCCATAACTGAAATGGTGACCAAGTAATTTTTTGTCCATTTTTATGAACTTTTATTTATTATTCATTTAAACTCATTATACTCATTAATTATTAGTTATCTCTAAAAAGCACCAAAATCAAACAGGATGAGAAGTCATTATGATGCATGCACCTCTCTTAGGGTAGCAATCCTAAAAACTCTGTAGATTCAAATGTTCTTTAGGAAGACATAGTGTCCTTGCAATGGATCATGATGTTCCCTAATGTCCCATGATATTTTCTGTCTTCCCTAGCCTATGTCATAAACCAATATAACATAACTCGGTTTCCCTACCAACCCATGAAATCCTTGTTGTTCCTAACACCTAGACCCATTATATCTGTCACCCTCCCTATAATATCATTTGATCATGACTCCACCTTCCCATGATCTCCCTCTCGAGCAAGAAATGAATGAAGAGAGACAATGGCCTCCCACGTCCCACCTCTATTTGGCCTTGTGTTGGTGACTATCCCCATGGGTATCCAGATCTAAATTTTTGGGAGTAATTAACCTTTTATAGTAAGCATGATCTAATGATAAGATGAATCAGGTATTAATTAACACAAAAACATATATATATATGTATATTTTAAAAGGATAACCATCTTATAAGTATATTTGAAATTAAACTATTGCAAATATAATAATCATCAAAGTACGTACCAAAAGAAACAAAGTATGTAGTGATAGAAAAAATACACCATCGTCCGAGCTATTATAGTCCAACATGGTCTATTTAATCTTTCTCTAAACATGAAAAAAGTTATATATACATAGGGTGATAATTCAAGATTACATAGTAGGAAAACCGAAGTCTCTCATTCACAAGTGTCGAAGCCTACTAATTCCACAATGAGAAAAGAATAGAACCCAATTGCACCTAACAAGGTATAGTAGCCACCCATGCCTCACCAAGGAACACCCATGAAATAACACAATCCATGTTATGTAATATAGTAATCAAATTGAAACTTTGGTTAATATTCACCACTTACCACTGGTTATCTTCTCATAAACGAATGGAAACCATCCTGGTGCTACCACACTCTTCCATAAGCCACACATCACTACATTCCCACACACACATGGGCCTCGATCTAGTTCTACGACTTGGGAAAATGAAGCACACCATGTACAGCCTGAAAACACCTGGCTCTAAACCAAATTCCATACAGTGTGTGGACACCTAGGACACAACCATAGCCTCATCCAGAAGACAAATGGTAATTAAGAACACATATCATCCCAAAGATACATAGGATAGAACAATTCTCCCAAATACACCTGGTCCTCACATCCACACCACAATCTTCCCAATGATTCGTGGGTAACCGGTTCATAGAACAGAGAGCATGGTAGAGATACTAACCATTCATCCATCATCCCACTAGGAATTTGGGAAAGTCACTATCCCTTGTGGAAATCAGGGTGTTTGTATCAATGTTATCAACTTGGGTGGGTTTTGAATCGATACAATAAGGATATATATATATATATATCTGTGTGTGTATGTGTGTGTGTGTGTGGGTGGGTGTGTGTTAGACAATCAACACAACCTATGGGTTCTCAATAAAAAAACATCAAACAATTCCACTTTTTCTACTACCTCTAAATTCACAAATACATAAAAATCCATAATTCAATTTATATCCCCAAGTAATTTATTTAGCCAATTATAATAAATTATTAAAAAATCTATTTACTTCATCCATTCATACCCCTGAAATTTAAAAACACATCATTCAAAGTATTTCACCACATAAAAAATGAATGAGGAAAAATCATGGTAAAAAATAGTAGAATTGGATCCCTAGACCAACTTCTTTTTTTACATTAATAAAACTATATATTCATCGTATGGATATTAATAAAAAAATTATCACATTATGATTTCAATTCTACTTTACAGTGTATGTGATAATAACCTTAGAGTATTTATCAAACTAAATGGTCACAGTGGATCTCTTTTATGATTAAAACCAGGAAGTGTAATAAACCTATTCAGGATCATATGTTCTATAGCCAGATGATATCTTTTGAAGGGACGCAAATTATATAGGTTATCAGGGGTGGAAATCATATATATTTTAAGCACCTTCTCATGGTGTACTCCCTTCGTAATTTCTAAGAAAAAATTATGGTAACATGACCCATATGTAGGAAACTTGCATTCATAAGTTTCAATGGATGTTCTTATATGAGGACATGGGAATTTGTCCTTTGATTTTAAGACTATTACTAATTGGAATTACAACTCAAGAACATAGATTTATTGGAAAAAACTTTGATGACATATGTTCTCAGATATGTAGGATATATTGGGTGCATCACAAGTAATACTGCATTAATGAATAATGAGACAAAGGAAATGTCCCCTCGGTTCCATTTTAGAAGTTGATATCTCAGGTCATTTCATGGAAATTATATATCCTGAATAAATCCATGTCCATGGTGTTATATATTAATGTTAAATTTTTGTGATGACCAAGAATGATAAATCGAGCAAATGGGTTGATCGAACTTGCATACAACCATCTTCATTAGATATATCGATACAATGGGATTATATTACATGGTAATCATTCGCATGAGGAGACATGTCATTGCGAAATTAACGTCATTATCTATGGGTTCCTTCGTGTGTTTCAAGATTCAAATCTTGTACATTAGGATACTCCACCTCATGCCACTAAGAAAGAGGCCTATAGGGTTACACGCTATGTGTATCTGTTATCTCAATTAAATAATATATTATTTATTATTTAACTGTTTAAAAAAATATTATTCTCGATTGTGTTTTCATAATTATTCATGGATTACTGATATCATTTATTTCGATACTACTTATCTAAGGGAATATAGTGTGGGTGGAATACCTAATAAATTTTTATTATCTATTTTGTGAATATAATATTTATATATTTTTTTGGATAATAATTAACTAATATTTATTTAATAAATAAATATTCATTATTCAAGGTTCAATAAATATGTCATGGGATTGGCAGACCATGTTAAGGGTTTGGTGAGAAAAATTAATATTGAATATTACTTTATTATATAATATTTAAATTTAATTGGAATGTTAAGTGCATGTAAAGAAATAATAAGGTTTATGTTATTATTTGAAATGGGTGTTTTCTAGTATTAATAAAATAATTAAGGAACATGTGAAAATTATTTATTATTAACCTAGTGAATTAAATATCCGGATATATTATTCTTTTATTAGATGAGTGCTAGCGAGGGGGATATTAATATTATTGTGAAAAAAATATGAAATCTCTCATGATTCATGATTTCATCACTCTCCAATAATTCTATCTGGAATAAGGGATATTGTCCTCTATTGGACCGTGGAGAATGCTTTTGAAGCAGTTTTCCAAGGGATTGAAGTCATAAATAAAATGTGCATGGTTATTCCATAACAACACTCCGAGACTCTATTGGCGGCATTTGGAGATGCATGGAACATGTGTGTATCAATGGTAGGTGAGATATACCCTTGATCTCTACAACACAATTACTATATACCTACAGATCTATGGACGAACACATCAATGATGAAATCATCACCATGGAGGTAATTATAATTTAGTTAAATTAATAGTTAAAAAATATGTTTATATTCCCTATTGGTTTTGTGTTCTTATAGATATATCTAAATCATTGATTTAATTCTTTGGGTGTTATAATTCAATCTTGTATTAATCATATATTCATAATCGATTATGGAAAAAATTAATATTGTGAACCACCCCTATCATGCTTCTATTGTACCTGATTCCTGCAGGTTGTATCAGAGATGGAATATTATTTTTTATTATTACATAGATAATTTGATTCTGATTTATCAATAAAAATTAATTTTTCAATTCATGTTTAATTTTTTTAATCTAAATTAAGATATATCTTTTTCCTATTTGATTTCACATAGATCTAATAGAAAAAAATTAATTTTTTTAATTAAATTTATACTGAGGACCTCATATGAAGGTGCCAAGGGTTCTATTGCGGTAACAATATGTTACATGTCTATAATCAAATCTACACAACAAGTAGTTTTGTCTAATGATTTACGATTTGTTTTTCAATTAATCAAACTATTTACAATAATGACCCATAGTGTAGTTAGTTCATACAATTCATGTTAACCTTGACTGATTGGCGCACAATCATCCAGACTACACGCAATGTGGCACACTAGACATGGCGTGTAATACCTATTAGGTTATGGATGGCCCATGTATCAAATACATGTCTATGTTGACCGCTGACCCTGTAATTTCAATTTTACACATCTTGTGGACAACTGGAAACCCTGTGTAATCTAAAGATTTCTGAAGCAAACCTCACCTATTGATTCCCCAAGACTGTATTTTGGATGGACACACTACTGGAAATATGATATATACGAATAGTATTGGAAAAAATGTTGGTATAGTTGAAAAATATGGTCCTATACCTACAGTTTTCACAAAACCATTGTTATAGGTAACTTATATAGACCTATACCAATGGTTTTGGACAAACCGTTGGTATAGTGGGGGGGACCTATACAAACTGTTTGGCCAAACCATTGGTATAGGTTCACTAATTTGGACCTATAAAAAATGTTCGGAAAAAAATGTTGGTATAAGTCTCTTATAGAGACGCTTTACCAATGGTTTGTCCCAAACCATCGGTATTGGTCCCAAAATCAAACATGTTATACCAACGGTTCTCAAAACCATTGGTATAGGTACATGTATTTTTAATCGAATTTTCTTACAGGAGAGATTAAATAAATTAATATTTAAAATACTTATGATAATATATATATATATTTGGAATTTTTTTCACAAAATTATTTTAGGTTAGTGGTTAGGTCATTCAATCACAAATTGTAGGTGCTGGGATCAAAACCAACCAGATGAATTTTTTTAATTACATATACCAATGTTTTATTGAACCGTTGGTATATATTTTCATATTACTTATACCAACAGGTTTTCCAAAACCGTTGGTATAGACCTATCCTCACGGATCACTTGGGAACTGTTCTCCAAACTATTGGTATTGCCTATACCAACGGTTTGGAGGCCTATACCAACGGTTCCAAACCGTTGGTATATGATATTTTCCAAGTAGTGATGGTGTGGAGGGTACATGATGATCAGTCAATCGACACACCATATACTCATTCAAAATTACCTAGATTTAATATTTATTTTATTAATATGTAACCCTTGATACATGTAGCTTCACGTGGATGTAATATTGGGAAACTAATTTTGATTGGTGTCATATATATATATATCTCTGTGTGTGTATTTTTTTTTCTTAACATATCTGTAATGTTCACTGATCTTTACATCATGTATGATTTTTTTATAATTATAATACTATGTGAATGCTACATGTCAGATAGAATAATGTTTATACCAGTATAATACATGTTGGTTTATTTTGGATGGGTACTCATTGGGTTACCTCTAAGGTACTTGTTTTGTACAAAATTAATTTGAAATGAAATTATTATTTTGTATAAATATATAATGGATTAAAATATCTAGGAAATTCGAAAAAATGATTAAGAGAAAATGATAGATTAATTAAATATATTAAATAAACAATTCGAGTGATATTTATCATAAATTATAACTATTAACGTATTGAATGCTAGTTTTATTAAATTCATAACTTCGAAGAAGGTATGTGGATGATCATGAGCTATACCGGAAAATTGTTTTTCAGTGGTTTCCATTTTAATTTATTATTAAAAGTAAATTATTTCCCTACATGCCTTATCTCCTCATTAATATGTTGTAAATACATGCCCATGGTTTCAATTATGTAAAACCCTTATTCCTCTCTCATACATTTGAGTGAAATCAAGTGTAATGGGTGGAGCTCCCAAGATAGTGGATGTGGTTCAAGTTAGATGCTATGGAGAATCCTATTCATGGAGATACAAAGTAAGACAAATGAAAATCTATAAATAGAATCTTAATTGGTTCAAGGTGTTTCTCCCCTAGGTCAGTGGTTGTTTTATCAACAATAAGTTAAACTAACCATTAGAACATATTCAATATCATTGCATATATTTTATATCTATCAGTTGCATGGATAATTAATTATAGATATTTTATGTCAATAAAATATTAATGAATTAAAAAATCATCCATGATGGAACTAAAATATATTATCTTATGCGTAAATATTATCTACTACATATTTAATGACTTAAGGTTACCCTACTTAATATTAACAAGCATGTGAAGAGATAATTAATAAACAATTTCATGTAAAGGAAAAAACACCTCAATAAAATATTTTGTCAGTATAGCCTTAAATTACATTGGTTATAATCAAACCACAGTTTAGAGGGCTTGTAATATTTTGGGTGATTGTAATTTTCAAGGGAATCAAATTTGATGTTTCTGGGTTGACTTGAATTTGATTACATCCAGGTCTGACTTCTAAAGACGGACATGGAATAATAGATGGGAAAAGGATGAGGAAATCTAAAATTAAGGATTTTAGTATTGGGGAGTCTCATCAATGGACCAAGGGGATGCTTTTTAAAATCGATGGTATTTGGAATGCCTACCTAAAACCTTTCAAATTTATAGACTGTCCCATGATAGTGTAATTAGAAGGGAAATAGGGATCCTTTCAACTATATTGTCAAAGCAATATGATATTACAAATCCAATGGTGAGGACTACTGGGTTTCAAAAAAAATTAGTGAAAGACATATGATTATTCATTTACTTATTCTCCTTAATTATATGGTAAAAATTAATAAAACTATTTTAATCTTATATTTATAAACTACAATAAATATTAAATCAAACAAATCTTTTTGATCCACACTTGATATGGAATGCCATACCGCCAGAACTAATTTCCATCAGTGGAAAAGTCGTATTCAAGTCATCCTTTCCCATGAAAGTAAAATATATTTTCTAGAATAACCATTAAGAGTTACACCTTTAAATGAGGAGAGTTATTTAGAGAAATATATGTATGAGTAAAACTTGAATGATTATATGGATGGTTTTGCCTCATTCTATCAACCATGAGTAATGATCTCTTGATGGAATATGAGGAAATTTTTTCTTATAGAACAATGTCTCCCCTTAGAGACATTTATCAAAAGAAGGAAATAAAAGAGATGTATGTGATATCCAATGCTTTGTCCACCACTAATCATGGAGTGCTTTTTGTAGTTGGTCGATATATAGTCAAGCTTATCAGAAGAAATTATCTTATGGAAATCACATGGATTAAATTTATACATGAGTTGCATACTAATCTCATTCTATCATCACATCCTAAGACTATCACTATTTATATTTTGAGTAACAATATAAGCAACAATGAGTGGATTATAGTAGAACATATAACATTAATTATCCACGTGGATGGGTACAAGGGGCGTAAAAGAACTTATATTCATTATGGTGAATTGGAAGAAGATGGATACTGCAAAGGGGACTAATACATTTATATAATCTATTGCCCCGGAGCATCGTCCAACCAATAAGAAGTGGATCTAATGGATGGTCAAGGAAAAGTATGTATTATGATTTTTGTATGGCATGTCTATAAAATGGAGGAGGACTTGCACCTAGAGGTAAGGGGAAGAAAAAGGTGCATTTTTTTATTCAAAAATCATTTGATTTTTACACGTTGGGTATTAGATATATATTTTGGGGCTTACATATGTATTCAAATATAAGAACTAAATATTTTTTCGAAAATTATTAGAAAATTGGTGGATCTATGAGATTCCAATGTTGCGAGGTTGGATTCTCCTTCCATTGGTGACTTCTACCTCACATTAACAATGTGAATGATCTTGTTTTAAAATGGATGTTATTATTTACCTATTCTTACCAAAAATATAATTTATCTATCAAAATTGGATAAAGATGGGTTTAATTTCAAATTATGAAATAAAAATTATTTCTTTTATAAGGACATCATATGTTATGGAATATCACATTTAAATAATGACATATATGTACTAAATTATAAAAATAAAGTGCTGGAAATAGATAAGTAATCATGTTCACATGACTCACATAACAACTAATTCTGGCATCACAATTAAGTAAATTTAAAGGCATGCACTTGAGAAATCTATACCAGGAAGGTTATTTGGAATCTTTTGAGAGAAAATTATATGATAGATTTCACTCATGTTTACAAGAGAATATATCCAAACCACTATTTTGTGGATGGGTTGACAGGGACAGAAATATTCATGGAATAGTACACACTGACTTGTGTGGAAAATTTCGTTAAGAAACTAGAAAATGAAATTATTATATCATAACTTATTCTAATGACATGAGTTAATATATCTATATTTATGAGATGAGTTATAATTCTGAGTCCTTTGATAAATTCATGGAATTGAAGAATGATGTAGAGAATCTTATGTGTAATTAGATGAAGAGGGATCAATTAGATCGAGGTAGATAATATATTAACCAAGAGTTCATCAACATTTTATAGGTGTTTGGGATTCCATATCACTTAACATTACCTTATATACCACAATGTCATGGAGTTAGTAAAACGAGTAATTGTACAATGTTGTACATGCTATGGTGGATGATGAGTTATGTACATCTTATATGATCTTTTTGGGGATATAAATTAAGAACAGTGGAACAAACATCAAACAGAGTACCAACTAAAGTGGTTAATTGAAATACCTTCATGTCATGGAGTGGAATGAAATACATTTTTTCACACACATGTGTATCGGGATGTGACACAATTGTTAAGAATTTCATAGGAAACAATATTGAAACCTAGGATATAATATGTATATTTATTGGGTATCCCATGGAAACAAAGGGATTATATATATATATTATTCCTCTTACAAGAATGAAATTGTTGTAAGACAAGCCATATTTCTCGGGAGGGGGGACATAATTAATAAGGTTTCTGGTAGCCAGATTCCCATCGATGAAGTTGATGATCAAGATACACATGAGTAGGTATCAGAACATGTTCTAGAGATCCCCATGGAATACGTGGTTCCAGAATCATATTTAACACATATAAGTGTATGATATATAAGGAAACCATAGAGATATGAATTTCTGTTAATCACGGAATGTGACTCATTATTGTCATACAATGATTAAAATCTCTCTATCAAGGAGGTAGTAGGGAGCTTAATTTCTGCATGATGGCTAGTAGCCCAAAATTATGAGATATATAAC
The DNA here is from genome assembly GCA_963277665.1 of Viscum album. Classification (NCBI taxonomy): domain Eukaryota; kingdom Viridiplantae; phylum Streptophyta; class Magnoliopsida; order Santalales; family Viscaceae; genus Viscum; species Viscum album. The sequence goes on along the minus strand of OY728126.1, from coordinate 975,921,849 downwards.
ATTTTTCAGAAACATTTTTGGGTTCTAGTCGATGTTCCAGGTGATGAAAATAATGTTTGGTGTAAATATTTATTGAAGAAGAAAATAGAAGTTGAAGGTAATATATGTACATATAATGAACTTTTATTTTCTAAAAGGTTTATACATAATTAAGGAATTTACTAGGATGTATCATTTTTACCATTTTCCCAATATAAATCAATAATAATTATATTTTACAAAGAATATTACCATCAATATTATATTTGTCATATGTATGTCTAAAAAGCATTCCATAATGGGACCCTTCATGAAATTTTCTATATAACACAACCATAAGGTTTTGTGACTCCATGTGATTCGAATTAGATTTTCATGTTTTAGAGATCCATGACTGTATTAATGAAATCATCAAGGTCGTAGAACATTCTATTTTATGAATCCACTAAGAATTTTGTTTCATTAAAAATGAATGTGATCCATGTGTTAACAAAAGTTTTCATGCGAATGTGGTCAGTATCCTAGTAGTATATATTGATGACATATTACTTCTTGAAAATGACCTACCAGTCATACAATCTTTTAATGAATATTTGAAGAAGTGATTCTACATTAAAGGAATTGGGAATGAATCCTAAATGAATGGATAAAATACATTTGTGATAGATACAATATTCTAATTGGACTAAGCGATAATACATATATTGAAAAGATACTATAGATATTTAGTATGAAACAATCCAATAGGGGATTGGTTATAGTGTCACATGGTTTATATCATTTGATGAAAATGTGTCACAAAACACATTAGGAGAAATGTAGAATGATTAAGATCGCATACGCTTCAGTGATAGGATCTACCATGTATGTCATGTTATATACTAGACTTTATATTACCAATACATTAATAATTGTATGTATATATCACAAAAATCTAGTTGAAAAACATTGGACTAATGTTAAGGATATCGTTAGGTTTCAGATAAGAACTATGGATATGTTATTTGAGTTTATAGGGGGTGAAGAGCTTGTCATCAAGGATTATGTTGAATTTATTTTTCAGATATATCAGAATGATCCAAAGTTGCAATCATGATATTTTTTTGTCAATGGAGGAGCTGGGTGCTAGAAGAGTTCAAAACAACCAATTTTTTGATGATTATACAGTAGAGTCTGAGTACAATGCATCTTTTGATGCATCCATGGAATCTGTCTATATTCGTAACATTGTCGATGTGCTTGATTCATTATGTAAATTTAATGAAAATATCACGATATATTTTTATAATATTGTAGTGGAGGATCGTTTAAAAGATCCAAGGTCACATCAACAGAAGAAGAAGATAATCCGACATTATCACATTTTGATAGATTTTTATAAAAGGAATGATGTTATAGAGTGATGTGTATCCATTTAAGGGAACGTGGAAAAACCCTTGACTAAATTCCCAACATAGAAAAATAATGAGTATTATGTGAGAGATTGCAGAGTGAATGTTTTTAACAATTAGCTCTAGTGGAAGTGGGAGTCTGTTGGAGTTGGTACCCTAGAAATATATACTTTTATACTTTATGAGAAAATATATTAATATTATTTTTATTAGAAAACATTTATTTACATCATGATTGTTATTCTGAATGACATTGCATGTGATAATTCCCTAAGATTTGTTATCGCACTAAAAGGTAGAACAAAATCCCTTCCAACATGAGAATTTGTAAGATCCATTACATTTCTCATGAACATATGTTCTATAGCCATATGATATCATGTGAATGGAATCAAATGAAATAGGCTATTTGCGGTGGAGACTCATTAGAAATCAAAGAACATTCTCATAGTGTACTCCCTTGGAAATATCCAGGAAGATATTATGAGAATGAGACCCACCAGTAAGAAATCTGCACTCATAAGTTTAATTGGATGTTCATATTTGCATAAAAATGTATTTTCGTTAGACATTGATAGGAATATTAGCAGGTATATTTTCTCATGGAGTTAGATCTATTGGAAATTACCACGGTGAAAAATTTTCATGGTGCAGTATCATATATTGGTTGTGTCAAAAGTAGTACGACATTACTGAATATTGTGAGAAATGATTTTTCCAATCTGTTCCATAATAGATATTGAAATATATTTCCCTTTTATTGAAATATTATTTCCAAAATATATTCATAGACATGGTATTAGATGTGCAAGTTCAATTTTTTGGATGCCAAAGAATGCGAAATTAAGGGCATGGGTTGATGGAACTGACATAAAACCAGTATGATTGGAGATATCAAAGAAAACATATTATATTACATGGTAAGCATTCAAATATCTGGTATTTTTAATATTATCTTATATCTATATCAGTTCCCTAGAGGACACTAGCCTTGGCCTTTAGACTGATCATCCCAGATCCTTTATGAATGAGGCCTTGAGGGTTACTCATTATGTGTGTCTAGTATATTAGTTAAAAAATATATTATTTATTAGTTAAGAAGTTGAAGAAATGTTATTCTATATCATGGATTAATAATTATTCATTAATGCCTTATGGCACTTCTTTCAACACAAGTGATTATATATAATATAAAATTGGTAGAATAAATAATAAATTTTTAATTTATATTTAGTAAATATAATATTTACATATTTATTTTAGAATAAAGAAGTGATATTTATTTAGTAAATAAGTAGACATTAATAAATGTTAAATAAATATGTTAGAGGTTCGGTAGACTGAGTTAAAGGTCCATTGGGAAATAATAATTTTGTAAAATATTTTATTGAAAACTATTAAACTATTTCTCACAAGTTATGTGCATGTTAGGAAATAATAATTTTGCTGTTATTATTTGACATGTTGGTTTCACTGGGATTGATAAATAATTAACAAATTTGGGAATAATATTTATTATTATCCTACTAAATTAAATGAATAGTTATATTATTCTCTTATTAGCCAAGATCTAGAAAAGAGATGATTCTTATTCTTGTGCACATTGAACCAGATAAAAACTCTCAATCCAAGAGAGTTAATCCCTATACAAGAATGATATCATGAATGAGTGAGAACATCCTCCACCAGATCAGGTAGAACACTTTGTATGTAGTTTACAAGGGGTTTATAGGCAGACCTCACAACTTTTAGGATCTTCCATGCTACACCCAGATACTCCTTCAATGTTGTATAGAGATAGGTGGAATATGTGTGGATCAATATTAGAGGATATTTACCCTTTAACTCAACAACGCAATGATAGTACGTCTAAAGATCTATGGTTGAATGCACCAAAAATAAAAAATCACCTTCCAGGTAATTCTAATGTAGTTAAATATATTATAATGACAAAATGTAAATCAAATTCTTGGATCAGGGTTTATATTCCTTTATCTAAATCCTTGATTCAATTCTATAGATATCGATGTTAATCATTTTATTGATCCATGATTGCCGATCGATTGGGAAAAAAATAAATATTTCCCTTTGTCACTCCCATACTTCAACTACACCCAGATCATACAAAATCACCAACTTTACATTTACCCTCCACCTAAAACACATTACAACAACATCTATCCTAATTCTTAAAATTCTTTATTCCCAAAACCATCCCCCTCTATAGAGAAAACCTACAACTCATAGTCGAACCAATTAATATAAAAAACACAACACTACTACAAATAACATAACATTACACCCCTCCTTGGTAGCCACACTACCTAACACATATCATCTGCCACATAATCACATAATGTCACAACCCAATTAAAGCCCTGATATGATATACACCCCATTAATTCCATAACCAAACAACCACTCAACCAGAGATTCCATCAGACCTCATGAACAACCCACATAACAAATTCATGCCCACGAAAACACTGTAGTACAATCCATACCAAAAATTTATATATCAAACCACCACATAAAATAAGGAATGTCGTATTTAGTTTTAACAAAACTCCAAATTTATTTCCATATTAATAAAATGTTGTGATACAGAAAGTGTATAATCCTAGGGAAACCATTTATTTAACTCAATATAATTGGATAATCAATTTTTTTAATTTATAGTTGTTATGTATAATTCTAATAGAAATAATCCACAATCCATCACCTATGCACAGAAAACACTACCTATGAACAATATTTTTAGTAGGAATATATCCCACACATTTCAAAATATGAATAAAAATGATTAATAAACCAATATGATCATTATAATCATCCCAACCCCTAATTTATTATAACGTAATCGGTTTGATTGGCCTCTTACCTTATATGATAATCTTTTTTAATTTTGGATTCATCCATATTCACAATGATATATGAGTACACACATCCTACATGATACACTAGTAAATGATATACACAAGGAATCCAACCTCATGAATCAAATGATCACCACCACTTAGTTGCAAAAAACATGGGGTGTTCGTGGTGCTAAAGAATATGCAATCTAGGGGTGAAACATAAACTCAGGAATCCATGGGGAATAATGTATCAGGGATGATGAATATCTAGAGTAAAGGAAGATTTACAATGAATAATGTGTCTTGTTTTTAGAATTACCATTTCCTATATCAATGGAATTCAAGGGTTCAAAATCCATTAAAACTGAATCCTAATCAAGACCACCTGTTTTAACTATATAAAATCCTACCATGAAATATGAATATAAAGATACATTTTATATCCTTTGAATTAGATTCAAAATATATAAATAGGTTGTTAAAATCATTTAATGTCTATTGAATAATTAAAGGTGGTATCTAGAAAAATTGGGAAAAACTGAAATTTTGAATAACAGTCAGAAATGCATAATCGTTGGGTGAGCCATCATCTCATGTCATTGTTAGGTGAGGCACCTCTGGGTGACTCTTCATTTTACAAGTCATGGTTGCAAGCTACTCATGAATATATACTGATGGTGAGTCTCCATTCCATGAGTCACTTTTTGGTGATCCACCAATCGGCGATCTACCCTTAATTGAGTCACAATAACGACTCACCACCACGAGTCATCATTGTGAGTACATATGCATGACATAGGTCCTGACTCACTCTTCATTGCCTATTTACAATGACTCACCACTTAAATAGTCCCCCATAGATGACTCACCACGAGATACCTACAACCGTGACTCACCCATGTTTCTTATTGATGTGATATCCTACAACTGAAAAAACTAGAAAAATGGAAAACACTTGAAATGAGTCACTATAGACTCCAAGAATAACTCAACCACCAGATTTTTACAAGGAAAAAGACTCGATATGAATGTGAAATTATAAAATAAATGTATTATTTTATCATTAATTAATGATAAAGTAATCTTAATTAAGTTGTTATATATTTAAATATACACATATATAACACCAATATAATGTGGTAATAAAAAATGAATAATATGCCTTTTTAGTGGTGGTATTCCACAAGTTCACATGAACGATGTAATCAATTTTATGGGAATGAATGTCCACAAAATAATATTATTTTTTAACCATAAAATATGAAATTTATTCCACTAATTTATAATAAACAAAATAATATCACCATATTATAGGGTTGTGATTGGATGTGATGGAAAATCATTAACATCAATGAATTAGGTTTTTTACCTTAATTCATAAAAATGATATCATCCCTTTATTGAAATAATATATGAAAATATATATTAAAAAAATAAAAATAACTTCATATATGTATGATACCATCGCTATGATATAATCATGTATGAAAACTTATATATGGAAATAGAAGAAGAAATAAAATTAAAACACATAGCTAAGAACAATACATCTTCATTAGACAATCTTTAATTGTTTACATGAAAATTATTTCTAGGATGGTTTTTCATGAAAGGTCATAAGTACATGAAGATGGATGTACTGAAGGTTTATGAAAATGTCAATTAAAAATATGTTCTCTCTGTATGCCAAAAAGAGGCCTAATGATTCACATTTATAAGTGAAAGGAGGGGAACTCTGTGAAATAAAAATATTTTAAATTAATATAAATTAATTTTGATTTTTAAAAAGATTAACAATTAATAATGATTGAAAAAAGGTTACTAATAATTCTAATATATATCATATAATTAAATTTTGATAATTATATGTGATGTTTCCATAATTATGTTTTTTCATCATCTGATATCCATTTTGAAAATTATCACAATGAAAAGATTGATACTCTTTATGTGTCATGATAATTTCCATAAAATATAAAAAAGGAAAATAAATAGAAATTGGTTGATATTTTTTTCCATGTCATAATAAATTTTTTGAAATTATAATTTTTTTTGAAATATTCATAATTTTGTTAAATATAATTTATTTTAAAATATCATTAATTTCATTTTATGGAACTATTTGATTTAATTTGAACTTCAAAAAAGTATTAGAATTTATGATTTAGAATGTATTCAATGATATCCTACATTATATAATATACTAACCTATAACATTGATTTTACATAAATTATTACATTGAAAACTATCTTTTTAGTATTTAATATCATTTAATGATTTTTCTATTATTTGCACATTCTATAGGTTAACATTTCATATGAATATATTTTAATTATTTAATTAATTTTTTTTTAAAAAAATTTACAATCATAAGAAATATAATTTATATTTTAAATAAATATTTATAAATGAACATATTTTTTTTATTCATATTAATAATATTATACATATTGAAATAAAAAAATTCACATTATTATATTTATCTTTTACTTCAAAAAATAATGTAAAAATTCATTTAATAAAGGAAGAAAATGATGTGTATTATATGATTGGATGATTATGTATGATATATAATCACTTAATGAAATGATATAAAATGATATGTTAATTTTTTAGTACTTATCATATTATTTTTATCATTAATTACTATATTTACAAAAGTTATTGTGTCAAAAATTTAAAATGTTTATTATTCAAAATGAGAAAAAATAATATGTAGAAATTAAAAAAACTATACCTCATATTCATGATATGGAATAATATTTTCAGGATTAAATTGATGTAAGTGGACGACTTTATTTTCATTATAATCATTTAAAACATGATGGGAATTAGTTTTTCAAAAAAATCAGGTTTGTATTAAATTTTTTTGTACAAAATTCAAGTATAAAATTTAATTCAATGTCTATATAAATTGAATATCCAAATAAAAAATGTAATTAAATATAAATACATTTCAAACATATAATATGATTTTGAATATATTATATAAGGGAAAAATAATTTCTATAAACATAAGAATTTCTCACTACTAATTGAAAAATAACAAATTTCAAAAAATTAACAAAAATTTATCGTAAGATAAATATTAAATCCTGAATACAAAAATGAAATTACATTTTTCAATTTCAAATTCAATAATTTAAAAAATAATGTTTAACAGAAATTTTTATTTGAATAAATTTTAGTAAAACTATTCTATTTTTATTTTAAAACATATTTAAACATTTATATCAACTATATCTATCTAATTGATGAATATAAATAGAAATGAATATTATTTATTTTATAAATTTCATGGGTGGTTAAAATAATCATTCCATGTTGAAATTACTTAATTTCTATTTTGTTTACTTATCAAACAGTCAAGGATAACTTTCCCTCATTGGATTTCCAAATTCATATATATTTTCGTTTACCATATCGGTTTTCCAAAAACCATTACCTTGATGAATTACTATATTCTTCAACACTTTATCTCTGTGGTCATGAATATGGACAATCTATTCCAATAAAAAAATATTTTTCTAAATGAACTAATAAATGTCTCAAAATAGGAGATGAATCATGAAAATAATTACTTAACATCAAGACATGAAACACTTTGTGTAAAGTGTTCATCTAACAAGAAAAGAAACATAGTATGAAGCTTATAAAAATATCTATTTGGTTTTATATTTTCTAATGAACAAAAAAATTATCTACCCAATTATACCACAATACGTCATAGTCTTCCACGTAGATACTTTAATAAAACATGTCCACCCAACTAGAAATATTGATGTTTCCTCTAGTTATCTATATATCTTTTCAACATTCTATGAGATATCATCAAATGATCCTAAACCACATTCAACATATATAACATTTCCTCTACCTGTGATAGCCCCAAAACTAAATTTTTTCTACAATTACATAAAATTTTTATGATTAATAAAAGTTATATATTAGACCTCAATATATGTAATCTATTTAAATAACTGAAAACATTAATTATAAAAACATTAAACAAAAAAATGTGATCATCCAAACCTCACTTGTAATACATTGAGAAAATTGAGTCATATCATACAATATAAGAAATTATAAACCCAACATATCCATTATATTTAGGATGAAATGGTATAATAAAATTTACGTTATTACCCAATTACTTCTGTTGGCCTTTTTAAAACATATAAGAGTACATGGGATAATTGTTAGATAAAACTTAGTGAAGAACTCTTTGAGAACAGATTATCACCACGGGATACAGTTTAAAATGATTATCTAATGGTATATAATTATTAATGTGATTGAAATATGTATATTTATTTAGTCAAATTATTATAACCAGAATTTCATTGTCACTTTTTGATTCCGTGGGAAATTCGTCCCCGAATACCAAGGATATATTTCACAATTTTTTCTGTGGCACTAGTAATAGATGAATCATCAAATTAAATAAATGTAATTAATAATTATTCTATGGAAAAGAAAAAAATAATGTCAAATTAATTAATAAATCTTTATATTCAATCCACTAGTAATAATCATTAATATCTATGTACATCTTAGTGATTAAAGGCTGAATGGAAATTGGGGAACTAAGATCATTAAAAAACAATTCACTTTTCAATATGGAATATAATGGCAGAAAAATTAGTTTTAAAAATAAAATAAAACTATGTTAATCAACTTTAATATATGAAATGAATCAGTTAATAAAACTTTATAAAATTTCCTATAAAATATGATATGATTTTGGAGTTTTTTTAATTATTTTGGACAAAGTCAATTTTACATAAACATAAAAAATGTAGAATAAGTTTTTTCTCGAATAATTAATAAAAAAATCATCAAACCATTTTCCAAAGGTTATGTTGATAATATGACTTGGTTAATGTATCATTATATTTCATACTCAATGAATTAGGTGGTTATTTATTCTCTTAAATGGTAATGAATCATGTTTTATGTATCCTTGTTTTGTTCTATCTATATTCATTGTCACAAGTTCAACTAATTATGTGAAATTATATATGTCAATATGTATTTATATTTATATTATTCACACATGAATCCATAAAAATAATACCTATAAAATTTTAATGAAAAAAACTACAACATTATGTTCCTGAAGATGATTAAGAGAATATAAATTTTGGGGTGTCAGTTGACATTAAGCATCACCAGTTACCTAATCATTCTACATTAGGACAAAATCATTTCATTCTAATTATTCATAATTGTTGATGGAAATTATTCAATTATAGTGGATAGGTCTGAACTGTATAATTCACCAATCATCTTTTTTGACTAAAAAATATTTATCATACTATTTTGTCTAAATAAATTTTCCTCTCGTCAGGTTAACAATGTTAGTGGGAAAGATAATAGTTTTATCAAAAGATGACCGTAGTAATGCTCTAATCCCTAAAAATTTCATATCTGTAAGACAAAGTATTTTTCGTGAATAATTTTTATAAAAACAAGATTTAGTATGGTATACCATTGTTCCATCTATAGAAACAATATGTATGAGGAATAAAATTATTTTAATCCAAACTTATCATTAATAAATTTTATGTATTGTTCATTTAATTTATCCATTGAAAAAAAATCCATAGGTTTATTTCATTATCCTAATTGATATTATAATATAAAAACATATACATAAAACCCCCAATTTAATCTAAATAATCATGGAAAACAAAATTCTTATGATCCTTGAAAATATTTGGTATATTAGGAAACCTGAGGGGAATTACTACATAGTCATAATTACTCTATCATGTCTGAAGTATATTATTTAGGATATTTTTATCCATCACCATCAAATATTGATACATTAACCTAATATATTTCATTGAAAAATTTTGTTCCCTATTTATTAGTTAAAAAACTCATCAATATTTAGAAATTGTTATGTGTTCTTAATAGTTATGTTACTGAAGGCTATAAAATTAATATAATGTCTAATTGAAACATATTTATTATTAAAAAATACAGCATGGACACCCAAGGTGATGTTATTTGATAATGGAAAACATTATAATGTAACAATTTCACTTTATTATTTAAAATCTAGATTTTCATCATGATCCATATGATAAAGTGATTTTGAATTTTTTGTATCATCAAGTACTACACTTATAGAGAACTGAAAGTCAATATTTTGAATCAAACAATAAAAATTAATAAAAAAATGTCGATAAATTTATTTGATACTCAAACATCACTAATCTAAATAAATTATATCGTTACAAAAATATTTGATTTTTTACATTCAAAACCATATAAAATAAATTTCTCATCATTGTGGTAGGTAATCAAAGGTATGCAATCTTTGAATATATTTTTACAACTCATAAACATATCATAAAATTATTAATTAAATCCAAATCCATACAATATTAATAGAACTCAAATATGGATAATTCTGTAGGATTTTTTGGAAAAACAATCCCAATAATAACTAAATGATGATTCTTATAAATCATGCTTTTATTAAAATATTTTCATGGACATTTCACCCGATGTTCAATATTGTTTTAATGATATGATATTTCTATTTAACCAAAAATATTACTATAAATTAATTCATGTGCACATATGCATTGAAATATTTAATAGAAATAATTATAATGAAAATGTATAATTATTTTTAATGCATCATTATATGGTATAACATCATCTACATTAGTAGAGAGAAATTTTCCTAAGACATTATTTGCTCGTTCTTAGTGATTTCAACCACTACTAAATATCATTATTTAAATGTTAGCTTAATTTCAAAAATAATTTCAATTAAAATATCACACGTTTTTATTCCTACGCATTACCCTATTATAATATTCTAAATGATACTTCTATTATACTAAATATCTATATGACTATAAATAACCCATATGTATCACCATCTTAATATCAAAAAAAAATTAACCTAAACTGTGTTACACTACATATTGGGAATTTCGAGGGATTATGAGTAGGGATCATTTTGGAATCATTATCCACTAACTTCCACAAAATCCTCTTATTAATCCTATCATCATGATGAAAATAACTGACGACAATTTCTATCACAACATTGTTCAAAAAAATACAACATTCCCATATATTTAAAATTCATTTGAGGAAAAACTATATTTTTAACCATGGATTAAAGCGTTAATAAAATCTATTAATTTAATTTTCATGGTAAAAAAATAAATTTAGTACATATAGGAAAATATTATAAAATTATCATCATATGTAGATAAGGAATGTGAATTTTTCCCCTATGTTCAATGAAGAGTTCTTTATTACATATAAAATAGATTTAATGAAATATGTCTCAATAAGAATATTCATCAATGTACTACACAAAATTGGATAATGATATTCTCACTATCTCTATATGATAAAAAAAAATACTAGCAACCATCATTTTCACCTTCAAAATGATAATTTAACTATCTTTCCTTGTAAAATTATAAACTACCCATGAAATCAAATATCTCATCTAAGTAATTGATCCATTATTTTGTCACCATGGGATATGATGTTCTATTGAAAGCATGCTGGTATTATTTATTATTATTTAAACCATCAAATCATTCTTATATGGTTTTAATTATTATCCCCTACCATTGATAACACAACTATTTATTATCTATATAAATAGTGACAACCCCAATAACAAATTTCACTCTTCCCATTAAAACCATTTGAGAATTTTTATTTTGTATAATATTTTCTTCTTAATCAATTACTATAATATATTACATATTTAATCAATATAAAACCATCCCCAATATTCATATATTAGCTAAATAAACATGGAAATATCCAAATGAATTAACATTTTAACTTAAACATAAAATATAATATTTTATGGGTATTATATTAAAATTATCATAATCTCTAAAGTTGTCTAAAAAAAATCTACTATCAACTATTAGGACATGTCCCTAACCATTACGTAATATTAAAAAATATATTTATAAATCAATCAATTGTATTTTAAGTTTTTTATGTTATAGTGTTTTAGTGAATCATGTAAAAACCCTACCGATATATTAAAAGCGAACACATCTACTCAAGATTGATTTTTTCAAATATATAAAATTTAAAATGAAAAGTATTTTCTTTTAATGAAAATTATTCAGAAATTTCATATTTTCAGATTCATTATTCAAATATATCCATAATCACTATTATTTTTTAACATGTTGGAAGATTAAAAAAAGATCAATGTGGTTCCTAAAATGAAGTAATCCAGTAATATAATGAAATAAATTAAAATTTCGGAAATGAATACTATTATAATAATAATCATTTAATGTATTAAATATATTATAGAAATCTAAAAAATAAATAATTTTTTTTAAATAGACACTTTAAAACCATATAATGTAAATATAAGAACAATTCTGGTGATTTAGATTATTATATTCATAACATATGAATGAAACAACTAGATCCTATTAGAGTCTATAGGATAAAATACAATTTTAACCCTACCCAACATTCCATTGAATGTAGTTACATCACCCAATGAATAATAGAGCTATAATTGTGCTCACCCATCATATAATATGTTTCATGATAATCGGTTTGAAAAAGCTCAGTCATGATCACCAATTAATATAATCATTATCAGGATCAAATATTCTTACAAAAACTATTTATCTAATTCACTTTTGATCTAATATTCTCAAGTACAATATAATACAAAATATTAAACATGAAATTTCAAACATAATTTTCTTGAAAAACTATTTTCGTATCATATTCAATAAATTTTTATATATAAAAATATCATTTCCTTCTTAAAATCCATTTTCAAAAAACAAAATAAAAAAATTTTGAAACAAGAATATTATTTATCTAAATCACCAAATTTTGTAAGGGTATTTAAACAATAATTATGTTTTATTGTCGTAGAAAAGACCATTGATGCCACATTTGTTAAATTAAAACATTTCATTTGTCATTGGTAATAAATTTCATAATTTATGATATAAAATTTGTAATAATATTAAATTATAATTTTTTTAAAAAAAATTATGACAGATAAAATATATTGTTTATTTATTTTATGTCAATAAAATTAAATCCATTATTTGTTTAAAAAAAATTAAACATGGAATAAAAATATAGAGAAAATAAATATTTAAATTATTTAAAATGTCGTCTATAATATAAAGGGTACAATACCCAAAGAATAACTCATCACATAAATTATTTACATTACTATATAATAATAATATGTTAATTATATAATTTAATGGGACCAATTTTACATTTTATTATTCATTTTATTTTATCTATTTTGATGTTATATTATATTTAATAATATTCTCTGTCCATGTCATATGTTTTCATAATGTATGACTAATATGTCTGATATTATTTTTGTAGAGTTAATATGGTTGAAATGGAAATTAATACATCATATCACAAATCATAATAAGGAAAAAAATATAATTTTATAATCTTGTTATTTGTTTTTAACATACCGTGAATTATTTATATGATTGTTAAACTATGTAATAATCATGGACATCGTATGGCATATGTACACTAGAGTAATGTTTCCATTGAAAAAAAAATTATGAAATGATGGTAATTATTTTTTATCATGTAAAATGGTCATTATATCAATAAATTCATATTAAAAGATTAAAAAACACATATATATATATATATATATATTTTAGGTACAATAATGAGAAATGAATTACATAAATTTTGGGTAGTGGTAATCCATAGTTACACATAAAAAACCTTATTATTTCTCAATGAATGGATGAGTAAGAAAATATAAACAAATTTAGATTTATTTAATGATAAATATTTAATTAATATAACATATAAACCATTAATTTACAATCATAAATTGCTATGAGATGCAGTTATTTAAAGAGAGTTGCAACAGTTTAAGAAGTAATAATCTTCAGTATAGATGGATGATGGTTTCATTTCCCAGTTTATGACAGATTATACGGATATAGGTCATAAAATAAACATAAAAATATATTATTTAATTTAATATATAGAAATTATTTTATTAAAATAATTAATTTATTTTATTATTGTTAAAAGAAGAAATAAATTAAAAATTATTGATTATAAACTATAATACTTCTTCAAAAAAAACCCTTATTGTTTACATAAAAACATTTTATAGTTTTATTTTTTATATACCCATGGGCTCTATAACATGTGAAGGTATATATATTTTTTAAGTCATTGATAAAATAAAATTCTTTTTCCATCCATCCAAATATAAATTTTAATTAATCCATTTTGAGGAAAAATGGGACACCAAAGTTCACAGATAAAACCACTACGTGCTAAAAGAGATCACAAAATTATTAAACATGAGACTTAGATTACATGAGTTAGCTACCCTATAATGTTTCCAATGCTGCAGACTAACCTAGGTTTTTGGGTCCTCTCTAATAAGCACTTCAAGGTGGGTATGCATCCTATACATTGTATGGATGAATACCTCTGAGATGATTATGCTATGATTGAAGCCCCATGCCAGAATTCGGTCTTATTTGTCTATCAAAAACTCTTTCTCCTCGTTGGTATCAACTTGCAACCTTCTATCATAAATTCTTTTGATCACATATTCTTAGACATTGCGATAGACAGATTATTCTAACATTTCTTCATTGGAGTGTAGAATCAAATTCAAACTCTCCATAGGCTCTTCACTTTCCATTTTTTTAGAGCTTTGATCCCATTATTATTATCCTTCTTGGACGACCTTGTCTCTATCGGCTTTGGAAAATGGGAGTAATCCTTTTGTCCCTTTGGTTTTTTCCTTTGAACCACTATTCATTTCCCCGAATCTCGAACTCTTTTTTCCCTTTCTACCTTCGAGGGCTATGAGGCCCTTTCCCTTGAACACATTCCATGTTGTTCACCGAGTGTTGATTGTAGCTGCCATTTTCTGAAAATTCTTCATCTTGAGACAAGGTGGGTTCATCAACCTCCAAGCCCTCATAGCGGTTCCCTATTTTAATCCCCGACCCTGCTTTGATACCCCTTTGCATTCCTAGAGACTCCCCCTTTCCGGCAATGTACTCCCATCCATTCTTCTTATCGACATTTCAAGCCTTTGGTGTCGGGTCATCACCGAGTGTGTTAGGGTCAAAGGGCCCCAAAACAGACACTCCATTCAGCCTATTTTGTCCACTTTGAGTCCTTGATTTAACCAGCATGTCAGTCTCCTATACCATGTCTAAACCAAAGATATGATAATATCCTCGTCCCATGAACTGCAGGTGCTTGTTAATGTCATCCCATCCCTGACAACAGGTGCCACCAGTAGCCTGGGTATCCCCTATAGTCCCTTCTCTCTCATAGTTTTAATCTGGTACACCCACTACCTTTGCTTGTGTACCACCTCCATGCACAGCCTCCTCATCATTGTCATGTACTAGAGTAATTCTCAAATCCTCTTTGAGGCGGGAAAAAACATCTTCTACACGTGGACGTTCCATCTTCAATATCACATACTTCTCTATCTCTGAGGGATCCAAAGACTGATCCTCCCGGGAGCTAGACTGCACTCCTATACAATCATGTTGCATGAATGATTCCAATTACTTTGAATCAGCACCATTCACCTTCTCACGCTCACCCATGACAGTAATATCCCGGGCCTGTTGGCCTACGGGATTCTCCTGCACTTCATTTCCCTCGTGTAGACTTACTAGTGGAGTTGTGTTCTGCCTACCTCTGAGGCCGCAACGACAAACAGAGACAAAATGGCCTAATCGGTGGCACCCTGGGAAAAACGCAGACCACGACTCAAATACCACTATTTGCTTCCATCTTAACTCTTCGCCGACTGAGATCCAAAGCCATTCCATTGGGGAATTTGAGACATCCACCTCGACACACACTCAAGGGCCGATTGGATGACAAACCATGGAGGTGAGGATATTAGAACACAAATACCTTCCGACCATATTACCTTGCATACCAATAATTTAAGTGTTCTGAAAAGGTAGAGGCAGATCAGGGAAACATAGCAAAACCATTGTCGAGCCCGCATCCAGATTCTTGCTGAACTCAAAGGACCATCAAAGGAGGTGAAAACCACATCCGTTGAGAACACAAGGGGCATTGAACTAGGAGGCAACCAAATCATCCTCCGAGGTGAAACAGATCTTTAAATGGTGCCGATCGAGTAGACCCACAACCGCACGATCAGGAAGCCCCTATGAGTCAAAAAATATATATCAAAGGCATCAACCGAAGGACGACTACCCCTGAATTGAACCACTAGAGTTGACCTATGAATGTCTGAAGCTGCGTTGATCTCTTTGTTGAATGCTCTAGATGAGGGGCGTCTTTATTCAAGACCAGGACCTTAGGGTAGAGGGGGAGTGATGGGAAATGAGGAAGGAAATTCAGGTTAGTGAAGGGGGTGAAATTCATAGTCATCCAAGAGAAAGCAGTCCCCCCTCCCCCCAGTGAGGAGGAAGGGGCCGAATCCGCTGACATCCCCGCTAGGTCATCGCCCCCGCCGATGCACTAAAATTCTCTTTAATAGTAAACTAAATATGAAAATTTGAGTGATATTATATGTTATGGGCTGGACACGCATGGGATTAAAAAAGAATATTAATTTAATATTAATTTATTTATATCTTAAATATGATATAAAAAATATTATTGATTTATGAGATAATTTTTAATCAAGATTTATCATCCCATATTTATTTTGTATAATTATTCGATTTTTAAACAATTTTATCTTTTTTAAACCATGGTAAACCATTTTGATGTATACTATGGTAACATTTGTTTTTTACTCATTAGGGGTAAATGGAATTCAAATAAATGAAAAATAATAAAAAATGGACAATGGGTGAAACAATAAACTATATCCCAATCAAATTAAAAATTATAGGATTTTTTTAATAATTTATTAAAAGATAGTTTTTTATAGAATATCATTAATCAATGTCTTAGAACTATTCATCAAATTTAATATTGAAAACTATATGAAAATGTAAAATATAAATTTAATCCATTATAAGCCCCCAATATGAAATAAATAACTTTAAAATTCATGAGATATATTAACATACTAAGACAATATTACATTTAATGATAATGAAATAATTTCATTGATTTTTCTACTATATAATTATGCAATATGTAAGTGCTTCCAATGATTTTTTATTAATTTAAACCACTAAATTTTATATATGAATTACTATGAGAAAATAAAACTTTCTCATTAATATGAGTACTTATTAATAAATATGTGTTTCATAGTCCCTCTCCATTTATATTATGTATATTAGAAAATAAAATGTGAGGATTTAATAATTATATTTTAATTAAAAATAATATATACGATGAATTATCAAAAAAATGGAAACACATGTTCATAAAAGGAAATAATTTCATTTTTAGGCTATTTTATGGTACTTATTATTTTTTAAAACAAAATTAACAAATTTCCCCACACTATGGTGAGAAAAATGTAATATGTTTAAATTTTAAATTTAATAAAAATAAAAGAGACATATTAACCATATTTGGATCCCCAAATTCAAAAAATTTAATAAATTTGTCACGATTCAATTCATTGATGTGAAAAGAAATAATTTGAATTTTATCCCAATAAATGAAATGAAATTTCTTTTCCAATAAAAATAAAATATATATATAATTTTTTTACCATATATATTTATAAAATTAATTAAAAATAATATATATGGATTATGTTTAATCAAATAAGGAAAATGGAATTTTAAAATTGTACAAATACAATATAATGATTAATATACTAAAAATTAATATATTTTCTAAATTAAATATAAGTAATTTTCATTAATCATTTAAAAATTAATCATTCCATAATATTAACAGTAAATCATATTAAGATAATTTTGACATTATTAAATAGAAAATAAAAATAATATTGTAAAATTAAAATAATATATGTTATGAATTAATCGTTTAATTAAATACATATAAAAAATAATAAGTTCAAAATATTTTATTTTGGATTTATAAATTTAGAAATATCATAATAATGAATATGAATATGCAATTAATGAATGATATTAAACATGAAAAATATTTATTATATCGTTACTAGGGTTCATACATATCAAAGGTTTTTAAATGTTTTTCATAGTCCCTATGTATGATTAAAAAATATTTTGATGGGTATATCAAAATGCATGAAAATTTCCTTGGAAAAACATGTATTTCCTTAATGAAATGTAATTATGTATACAATAATTCTATTTTATATCGAAAATTTGAAATTTGTTTAAGCGTTAACATTTTTTTATGTGTTTTATATTTATGTGTTTTCATAATTCCATAAATATCCAAAATTATTGATCCTTAAAATGTGAGAATGTGAAATTATTATTATAAACTATGATAATATGTGTCTTTTATGTATCAAGGTTTAATTATTTTTATCCATGGAATGTTTTAGATTACATTAGACATTACAATAGTTTATTACAAATACATTAAGAGTATTATATAACATCATAAGTTAATAAAAATATTTATGATCATATACATAAAAGAAAAAATATCCAATTTAAGGTTTACTTTTGTAAGGAGATATATTTATTATTATTATTAAATGGTTGAGGTATTTGTTATAATTATGTTTAAATTATCTTATAGTTGAATTATTAATTGGGAAATAAATCATCTATATTTTTTTGAATTAAATGAAAATGTTTTTAAAGGGTTTATAAGCAACATTTCATTCGATGATGTGGAAATTATGTTTAATTATGATAAATGGGTTTTAATATTTGGGAACATATTATTAAATATATAGATATTCATGATATTGAAAATTGAATTTTTTAAAAATGTGAATAATTTTATATTTGAAAATTTTTAGTAAATTAATTACAATATGTGATTAATGTAAGTAAAAAATAAATTTTTTATGATGATATATTATTTTTTAATTAAAATTTCAATTAAATTTTCGAATAATAAGAGATGTTATAATGGATTTAGTGTGATCCAGCTCATTTATGGAAAATGTTGACTTTTATGGATTATACTATTATAGAATATTCTATTTTGGAATGTGACTTTTGGACCTATTGACTCTGTTTCTAGATTAATGGTATTCTTATCTTGGATATATATGTGATCAAATAATTCTACCGATTGGGATTCAGTTTTGACATGATATATTTTTTAGAGTAATTAGTTTAGTTATTTATGTAATCATTTATCTTTAACAATGGGTGTTATTGTATGATTTAAATATTATTTTTATTTATATTCATATTTTATATTATCCTATATTTTCATAACAATTTTTTGGATTTGAGTAATTTCTAGAAAAATAACGAATTAATCCTTTGATGGATCTTTTAATCAGTTATGTGATAATCTAAATTCTTTGGGAATGAAAAATATATCTCAGATATTCTAAATTTTCAAAAAGAGATGACATATCAGGGGATACCAATCGATGTGAAAAATCATGATAAATATTCACTTAATTTGTGTAATGAAATCCAATAAATATTCATTTATAAATCCAAAATTTTATGGTAAAATAATTTATAAAATATATTTTTACTTTTGAGGATTGTGAAATTAACTATTAATTTATGATTTTAGTAAATTTACTATAGTTATGAGTCCAATTAGGGTGTATTCTATAATTAGATATTATGTTTCCTATTATTGAACATCAAATTAATGTTCATGATAAAATGTATGTCTGATTTCATTACTATGTTATGATAAATTCATGGTCATGGAATGAAAAATAAAATTAAAGGATTAGAATTTTCAAATAGGGGATAATTTTACTCACCAAATATTATATATTATTAATGATACCTGGTATTATTATATTTACTAGACTATACTAAATTGTAATATAATTATAATAAAAAATTAAAATATAATTCATAAATATGACTATTATGAAATATACATGGGTTTAAAGGGTATGAAAAAACTAAGAATCTTATTAAAGAATATAAGTTGAATTTTTTTCATAATAACATGAATTCATAATAATTAAATTATTATAAATTGGTCTGAATGGATGATAAAACAATTTGAAGGTAAAATATAAATTATCTCACAATTTTTTTTAATGTGCATGAGGTATGATTATCTATTTAGATTAAACTAACATCTATTTAAAAATTATTCTATTTATATAAGTATATTGTATATCCAATTAAATGTATTAATAGTCATTATATTCCGACTATTAGTAAATAAATGATAATAACATCATATTATTTTTTAAAAACACATTTTCATACATAATGGTTTTATTTCTTTTTTCCTTGATATTATAACTAAATTTTCAGTATTTTAGAAATTTAATTAGAAATCATGGATTTATTTAAATTCTATATTACTAATAGACTTATGATATTTTTTATTATCTTTTTAGAATTTATTTATTTTCAATTGAATATTGAAGAATGCCTATTTTTATATAAAACTTTCATTTCTTTTATTTTAATCAAATTATTTATTTAAATGTTTCAATATTTTATTTTGAATTTATTTTATATTTATTTAAAATTAAAATTAATAAAATTATTTCTACAGAAATAAAAATTAACATTCTGATAAGATCAATTTTTTTAAAAAAAATTATTTTTCCAAAAAATGGGGTTATGTTTTGTTCTCTAAAAATATATTAAAATTATTTTTTAATAAAAAAATTATTTAAATGGTTATAAAATGTTCAATAATAATTTAAAAATTTTAAAAAATGGTTAAATATATGTTTGTTCAGAAAAATTATTACCATGTGAAAAAAGAATTTTTCATGGTAAAGGTAAAATATGGAAAATTATTTTATGTTAAAAATACAATAAACCCCTCTATAATTATCCATTTTTTTATTTTGAAGAGTGGTTTGATCTATAATGCTTATAAAATTTTTTTGGTGTAGTACATTGATATAATGGTTGGACTCCAAGATTATGAGTGTTATTTTTAATAATATTACAATTTTTTACATTTTAATATATATAAAAAGAAATCATGTTTAGTAATATTGAAAAAACATTATGAATAATCAAATATTATCATAAATATTTTTAAAATTTAATTTTCCTTTAATTTTTTTTTTAAAAAAATTTATGTATATTATAATTACATACAACGGTTATGCAGTTTCGATAAACTGCTTTTGCCGACATTGAAAAAATAAATTAACTGGTAACAAAAATATTAAAACTGAAAATATTTATTTTTTATGGTATTATATGATATATATATAAATAATACTAATTTATCAATTACTATTTGAGTGTTATAATTCATATTATATTATTAGGTATATTTTTATAAAGTCAAATTTTAGGTATAGTTGCATAAATTGAATTGTAGTAGTATATAATGGATACAAAATAATTTTAGATATTTATAAAATAATAATGATTCTATAAAAACTATATGTGATTCAAATGTTCATAGGATATTATGACCAATCCATATATCTTCATCTTGATGTTTTCAAAATAAAATAAACTACCCTTATATATTT
The DNA here is from genome assembly GCA_963277665.1 of Viscum album. Taxonomy (NCBI): domain Eukaryota; kingdom Viridiplantae; phylum Streptophyta; class Magnoliopsida; order Santalales; family Viscaceae; genus Viscum; species Viscum album. The sequence continues at coordinate 975,900,096 of OY728126.1, read as the reverse complement.
ATATTTTATACTATATGGTTAAATCTATGGTGGTTTATGATGAAGATATATTATGATATAGGGTTAATACTGTAGCCTATACATGTAAATAATTTCTTTAATGTATTTATTATAACATTATCTTCATATTATTAGATTATTTGAAACTTTTTATACATTTTAAATGATTTAAAACCATATTACATATAATTATTTCATGTATTTACATATTTCAACCAACCTCTCATATAAAAGGAGGATTAATTCATTTTTTTCCTTCATTTTTTTAGTATTTTAAATTACAAGATATCTAACCATATTAATTATTTTATTTTTTCACATATTATTGCGTTTTTCTCTCCCCAAAACACCAACCTATAAGGATTATGGTGTGAAAAATCTATATTTTTCCAAATAAATTCTATAAATCATAACCAAGTGTTTTCAAGTTTATTTCATCTTAAAAATCCATTAAATCATAAATAATCATTATTATATGTCCAAATAATTACACTAAATCTAAAAATTGTAATTATGTTGATGATAAACACTTTTCCGTCTAATTTTCCATAATATGGGAAATGGAAAAATCCCTCAAACATATATGAGGACTTATGTCATTAAAATAAATTTGTATCATTTTTCAACACCACCTTATAAGTCAATATATTATGAAATATATAAGGAATATATTTTGGATTAATAACATAATAATTATACTATAAATCATAATTATTATATGCCATTATTCCCATCTATATGTTATAAAATTACAATGTCATTCACACATAATTTTGATGCACCTCCTCTTAGAAGCGATAGGATTAATTTATAATATCCACCTTCATCAATTGTAATAATTTTTTTATATTATAATAATTGTATTTATATAATTATAAGTCATTTCTTTTTTTTTGTAATCCTTACCCTTTGATCATGTTCAATCTCATAATATTATTTTCTTATTAATAGTCTAACATCCAAAAAATTACAAACATGAACATGATTGATTTAGTGACTATATATCACATTTGAATCAATGAAATATATATAATTGTGATAATGTAATAAAACCAAAAAATTACTTTATTCAGTTGAAAATTTAATATAATTTTTTTAAAGAGTTCATGTTGGTGTGACATTATGAGTGATATTAAAAATATGTAATAATATACCTTAATTAATGTTCTAATATTCAAAATGAGTCTTAATTTTATTTTTTTATTTATTAATTAATGTAACGAGTTTATAATTAACAAAATGATTATGCACCATTGTGAGATGATTTCATTTAATGAAAATGGTTTCATGAGAAATCATGTTTAATAAGAAGCACTCTTTATTATTATTATTCTGATAAGAATTATTATATGATTTAATATGATGATATTTGGTATGTGATCATTATTTTTTGGGAATGAAAATAATTATTTTAGATTAAATAATATAATGTTAAAGTGAAAAATATGTTATAGTATTTCATGATTTTCAAATTTTACTATAAACATTCCTCATTTTTATATCTTGTCCTAAGAAATTTTTTTTAACAATGTTATTAATGTTTTTAATAGTTCATATGGATTAGTAGGAACTATTACGATGTCCAACTAAAAATAAAATAAATACCACATCAATAAGGAATGTGTGTCATTAATGGACAGTGATTATGAATATAAGAATTTTGTTTTTGTGGGAAAATGTACAATCGTAGAATTTTACCACTTAATTTTATATGGGTTTAATGTGAAAGCATGTTTAATAAGTCAATACAACATTAAATCAAATGGATCAAAAAAATGTTTCAATGTTAAACCATTTTTATAAATCTTGTAATTATGTTTTTTGATGTTATATGGTGTTATATGTCTGTATTGAATCAATCGTACCACCTACTCTAAAGAGGGAGCAATGAAAACACCAAATCATTCATGTTACAACATTGTAATGATTTTATCACTGTATTTATTATGATCATATAAACATATATGTTTGATAACATAAAAACATTGAAATGACCTAATGTCATATTTTCATCAACCACAAGATCATATATGAAGCTACTATTTCTCATTATTAAAAAAATAAAATAGTTAACTTTGATCAAATGATTCCATCTTATAAAAAATCTATACTTTTTAAAACAACATAAAAAACAACAAATGTATTTAATATTGTGCCACTAATACCAACAACAGTATTCCTTTACTTTCATTAGGAATACCTCATAAATGCTTAAAATTTAATTAGTCATCATGAAAAATAAATTTATTTCGTAAGCATATTATTACATCGTAAAACTAATGCTAAAAAAATACACCATCTATTTTCATTGATAATTTAGAACAAAAATGCATATATAATCAAAAATTACCTTACAAATTTTCACTATTCAGTATTTAAAATCTTCGTAAAGTGATATTAGTGTAGGAAACATGAAAACAGAATATTTCTAAAATTATTTCTATAATAATAGTGATTTATATATTGTATCTTCAATAAGTGGAATTGAATACTTCAATCAAGAGTTTTTAATCACATCACAAACAAATCAAAACTGATTTTTGAATCTTCTGTTAATCATGTTTATATAACCACTTTTATGAAATTGTTATAAAATACCACATGAGTTGAAATAATACATCATCAATTTTGAAAACATCCCATATATATATGAGGCCTCAAAATTTTTTCCATATATCAATAGATATTTTTATGAAGTAATAATTTTACAACATTGAAAATAATTATCTAAACAAAGATAATATTTATTTCTAGAAATCGATTATATAGTTTCTAAATGGGTAGGTTAAACATTGATAATTATCTCATGATTCTCATATTATTCATTAGAATATTTCTTGGGGTATACATAAATAATATGATCCATTATTGGATTATAAAATAACATTAATTCATTTATCTCAAAAAATCCGCTGACAATTTGATATTTTATATCATTATATATGTTTTAGGAATACCAAAATATATTATTAAAAAAATTATATCATGATAATTTTCACATCAAAGATTATTTTCCACCATTATTTGAGCATTAAAGTTCGATAGTTGTGGGATTATCTAAATTAACTGAGTTGTAGTGTGTGTTCCATAAATATATCATGAAATATTATTATATAATTTCAAAGAACTCTCCATCTTAATGTTCCAAATAACAAACAAATCATAGTTGAACAAACTCCATTAGATGTTTGAATTTTATCATTAACAGAACCCATCATGACCCATCCCCCGGGCCCCGCTTCATGACTACCCAAGCCCTCCTTCTATAGGCCAGGGGCTGGCGACTAGCACCAAAGGTGCAAATCCCTAAACTAGGAAGGCATTGCCTTTATAAATAGAAACAGACACAAAAGATTACACAACTGGAATAAAAAAACTATGTAAAACAATATACAAAAGAGATTGCTAAATGTAATGGGTCCGGAACATTAAGACCAATAGTAAATTAGAAGGAAAAAAGAATAGTAGAAGTACAACTGAACAAAGAAGTAAATCATTTACTTGGTCATACTCTGGGTTCCTACTTGAAGGGTAGGTACCGATGGCCTAATCAGCACTCCACATCCGTATGTCTGCTCTATACACTGTCACGCCGAGTGGTCCACCTCTCGGTACCATCTAGTCCGGCTACTCGCTGCCTCTATCAGCATTGTCTATCGTCTACAAGAGACATAACGAGGTGCTTGAATAGACCGTATAGGGGTGACTATAACGTTATTCAGTAGTAACCCCAAGACCCTCAAGGTCTCACAAAATCCAACACGGATAAACTACAATGTATGGAACCATCAGATCACGATTACTTAGATATATGTCGTTACATATACCTATGGTATCTAGAAACCCACCTCAGTCATTTGGAATACTCAAAATTCAATGTCTCATCTCAATACCAAGATCTTATTCTAGGGGTGGTAACATATAACACTCCAAGTCGAACTTTCAAATCATCAGCTGGTGGTGTACTCTTATATTGAGTACTGTGGGCCTGCCGCGTCACACAGAGGCACTTCACTCTATCCTGGACTATTGTATTACTCCTCCTGTCGAGTATCATGGGTCTTCCACACTCACACAGAGGAGCTACCCACCATGGGTCTACCGCATCAAATAGAGGCGCTCCCCCTCGTATCTTGTTGAGGTACTCCTCCTATCGAGTATTGTGTGTCTGCCGCATCACACAAAGGTGCTACCCACCGTAGGACTGCCACACTAACTTGGAGGTGCTCCCCACTGGGATAGTCCAAACACTCCTGGTCGAATGTTCATCAGTGGTCAGGTATCAACCAACTACTAGGTTTTCATACACCACTCGCTCGTCTCCAAGAGGATTCGCTCTAGAAGATACTGGTCGGTCCACCAACTGGCACAATGTACCACACAAAATTATCTCAATGGTATGCCTAGTCATAGGGATATCAACGTAATAGATGGCATATTAATCAGAAGCCCAGTCTATGAGCTATTGGCATTTCTGTTACAAGGGCCCAGTTGGGGTTTTATGTCCAAAAATACACAAACATATCCCAAAATTTTCCAAACCTCAAGTGGGGTATTCCAAATGTATAGTCTTGCTCAAAGCTTTCTGTCTCCATAGGCGCTTCAACAATCAGCCACCTGTAGCCCATGATATGGGCACAAAAGAATAATCAGGTTAAACGGGTTTGGACTGGTGTGTGACATTGTTAGCGGTTCTCACCTGGCCCTTAAGGGAGTGGCCCGACCCGAGGGGGAGGCCCAGCCCGATGGAGGCAGTGCCCGTGGGGGTGGCACGGCCCAATGGCAGCCCGACCCGAGGGGGAGTCCCGACCCGATGGTGGATCAGTAGCCCGACAGGGGTCCTCCTTAGCTGTGGCCGGTGGGGAAACCACACATGCCTCTAGCTTCCCCCATAGAATTTCCATTTGAGTGTGAACTGAAACCAGTTCCAGGTGGCACCAATCGAGTACACGCTAGACCCACTGGGTCTCGCTCCTCCCTGTTGGCCGAGCGGCCAGCCGCTCCGCCATGGCCCACCCTGGTTGTGGCTCCCCGGCTCCGTGTAGTGCGACGGTGTCGCATCCCCTTTACCATGGCCCGGCCAGGCCGTGGCCTCTAGCTTCTTCCTGTGGTGAAACAACACCGCGTTCACCATCCGACCGTCAAAGCCCTCCTAGTCGAGGACATCCTAGCCATGACCCCTTCACCAAGCACGGTGCAATGGAACCTAGACCCTCCGAAATCATTGTGGCCTACCAGGTCATGTCCCGGTTCTCTGTGCAGTGTGATGGCATCACGCCCCTTCAACGACCTGGCGGCCTTCGCGCCGTCGGTTTCCATCATGGTCGGCCCAACACTGGCCGATTTCCTTTGCATTCGGCCCGACATCCACTAATGTTTCTCCACCTCCGTCATCAACAGATGAGAAAAAAAATGGGGGGGGGGGGTGTCGGGCAGTGTTCGTGTGGTACGATCCCTCCACGTTACGAGGATATCAATTGGCTACTCTCAAACCATAAATTGGACGAATATGATCGAGAATAAAAACCAACTCAAATCCCCCTACGTCAATCGTCGATGGTCATTGAGGAAGGATAGAAAGAGATGTTTGTTCCATTGACATCAAAAAGAAGATGAAGATGTCGAGGTTGGTGTCATTAGCATTCTTCAAGGAATTCACTCCTTCCTTTGTCCCTGTTGAAGAAAGATTAAGTTGGAAGATCTCTGTCATTCTTCATTGGAGAGGGTGAAGAGTCTTCTACACTTAAATGGGGTGTTAAAGGGGTTAGAAACATGGTTGGTCCCCCCGGAAATTTATCCTTCCAAGGGAGGTTATGAGCGAGTGGGCCCCACCACTTTAACTTATCATGGGAGGTTATGGTGTGGTGGCCCCCACCACTATCCTCTTTTTGGAGGATTTAACCACCACAAAATAAAAATAAGTGAACTCTTATTTTCATTTAACATTACTAAAACCCACAAAAACTAACATCCATTGTCATTAGAACGAAACTGTGATGAAGGTCTCACTATGAAATCGCCGATACTACGAGTTCAAGGGTGCCCTCAGATTTCAATTCCACGCACTAGTTCAAAAGTTATAAAATCCCACTCATACATTTACTGAACGTACCAGAAAAGAACATTAGAAATTGATTCAGGAACACCATGCCTCAGAATCTAGTGGCATAAATTTTTATGGACTTGTAAAAATCCAATGAATTTATGTAAAAAAATTCCACAGACCTTTTGGGTATTTACATTCTCCCCACCTCATGGCTTTACGTTCCAATAAGATACAACTCGAACTAAGGAAACAAAAGGGGGTACTGAGCACTCATCGAAGACTCCTGCTCTTATGTGCCCTCCTGAAGGTTCATCTTCTTCCAATGAAGGTGCATAGAGGTATCGACCATCCACATAGGACCCGCTCTTGTCGATCCTCAATTTCCAATAGAACCTCCTTGAATGTCGCCCCATCGTCGATGTCTAGCTCTCCACCGTCAATAATTCGAGAAGGTTCGTGTACAAATCTCTACATCTAAGATACATTGATGATGTCATGCACCAATGTAACTGATGTGAAAGTGTTAAGCGGTAAGACACCTGGACTACTCTGCTGAGGACCTGGAATGGTCCGATGAATCGCGAAGATAACATGCAACCTCAGACAAATATCTGTACACCTCATCATGGTGGGAACTGTAGAATGATGTGGTCTCCATCCACAAACTCTAGAGGTCTCTGTATCCTATCAACATATAACTTCTTCCTTCTCTGTGAAGTCTTCATCAACTCCTAGATGATCTGCACCTTCTCTGTTGTAGCGTGTACCACCTCTAGTCACAATAGTGTTGACTCCTCTACGTCTGTCTAGAACGGTGGAAATCTGCAAGGTTGACAATTAAAGGTCTCAAAATGTGTCATACTGATGTTGGAGTGATAGATGTTGTTGTAAGAAAACTCTACCAACAATATGTGATGCTCCCAGCTACGACCATAGTCCAGGACACAAGCTCGGAGCATTTTCTCAAGGGTCTGAATGGTCTTCTCAGTCTGATCAACTGTTTGAGGATAGAAGGTGGTGCTCAGATGTAGCTGCGTCCCATATGCCTCACGCATCCCCTTCTATAGCCAGGAAGTATACCTTGTGTCACAGTCGGAGATTATAGAAGTAGGTATTCTGTGAAATTGCACAATCTCCTACACATAGAGGCATCCCATCCTCTCCACTGAACCATGATATATGATCGGTATGAAGTGGTCTGACTTGGTGAGTCGGTCGATGATCACCAAAATCGAGTCGTGACCCTAGATATACATAGATGACCCATCACGATGTCCATGCATATCCCATCCCACATCCTCTCTGGGACCTCTAAGGGATAAACCAGGCCTGCTAATACAGGGTTCTCTACCTTCACTTGCTGACAAGTGAGGCATCGTGAGACAAACTTAGCTACTGCCTTCTTCATACATGGCCACCAGTGCTGTCATTGAAGGTCCTAGAACATATTCATGACTCTAGGATGTACCGATAGAGGGGATGTGTAGAACTCCTTCAACCCTTCCTCCTGAAGTGTTACAGGTACCATAGTATTTATTTTAAAGAGGAAAACATGCTCCCTCCCTACAAAAATTCAAACAGGTACTTGCGCTATGGATAACTAAACATGTCGTGCCTCGCAGTCAATGTGCCACTGCTGCACCTACCTTACTCGTTGGAGTAGTGGGGGAGTGACTATAAGAGATTGTTGACAGACTGATCCATCTCTATCTACAATGGATATTTGTAAGGCAGCCAGCTCTTCTGTCACCTCTCCTAGCAGCTGTATACCAGTCCTCCTACTGAGCACATCTACAACAACGCTCCCCTTCCTAGTAGTATAGACTATCTCAATGTTATAGTCCTGGAGGAACTCAAGCCATCACTACAGTCTCAGGTTCAGGTCCTTCTAAGAGAATATATACCTGAGACTCATGTGATCAGAGAACATGGTGAAACGTCTCCCATAATATAGTGCCACCACATCTTCAAGGTGAAGACCACTACTACTAACTCCATGTCAAGGGTAGCGTAGTTCTGCTCTTGCTTTCTCTGCTGCTATGAACCATATTCGATCACTGCCCACTCCAGCATCAGGAAACACCTGAGACTGGTCCCCGATGCATCACACAAAACTATGAACCCTACACCCTCCTCTGAATGCATTAATATGGGGGCACTAGTCAGCCAATGCCTCAAATCCTAAAAGCTCTACTGTCATCTTTATAACAACACTAAGGGTTGCCACTTCTTCCTCATGGATGATAGTGGTGCTACAACTCTAGAGAAGTATGAAACAAATATTTGATAGCATCCAGCCAAGACCTAGAATCTTCGTACCTCCATCACACTTTTGGGTGGCTCCGATGAAAGTACCGCCAGAATTTTCACTAGATATACTACAACACCAGCATCTAAGATGACAAGTCCAAAGAAGTGAGCCTCTCGAATCCAAAACTGGCACTTCGAGAGCTTACCATATAGATTGTGCTCTCGGAGTGTGGCTAGTACTATATGAAAATATTAGTCATGCTCCTCCTTAGTGGTCGAATAGATCAGTATGTCTTCGATGAAGACTACGACAAAGCAATCGAGGTACGACTAGAAAATTATGTTCATGAGACACATGAACATTACTGGATTTTTGGATATGACAATGGGAATAACCATTATCTCATAGTAGCCATACCAACACCTACAGGTTGTCATCTACACATCCTCATCTCGAACTCTGACTCTATGATAGCCTGATCTGAAGTATATCTTTGATAACCACAATGCTCCCTTGATCTGATCAATGTGGTATTCAATCCTCAAGATTGGGTACTTGTTCTTTACGGTCAAATGGTTCAGTCAACGGTAGTCAACAAAGAGCCTCAAGCTCCCAACCGCCTTCTTGGTGAATAGAATAGGGGCTGCATGGGGAGAAACACTGGGCTAAATGAATAATTTTTCCTACAAGTCCTCCTACTGTACCCGAAGATCGCAAAGCTCAGAAGGAGTCATCCGATATGCAGGAGTAGATATCAGTGCCGTCTTGGGGTACACGTCAATGTAGAAGTACAAATCTTTACAAGGAGGTAGTCCAAGAACATTTTTAGGGAAAACATATATATACTAGTCCACCACTACAGGATAAGTCAGACTCTCTACATCAACTGCTCTGAGGCTAAGGCAAGACAACTGGTGATTGATCGGCTGCACCCTCCTCCGAGTATGTCTGTACTGTATTGCAAAGGTTACATTCCCTCCTGTGAAGGTGAACCTTGTCCCTTCGTGGAGACACATTGCGCTTTTCGGCTAATACAATCAACCTGAGCATGGACTGTAGATAACCAGTACATACCCAAGATGATGTTGTAAGGCCTCAAAGCAGCTACTAGCAGATCTCCGTAGAAGCTCTTACCACATAGAGTATGCTCGCACTACCTGCACCAGTGTTTAATCATAGAAACATCTCTTGTAGGAGTCCTTATCCATAATGGTTGAGACAATGGATCCATCGGAATCTCCATGATCCAAATGTGGGCTTTAGAAATGAAACATTGAATGGAACATGGGTTTACAAGATCTGAAGCTAAGGAGGATTATACACAGATCGTACCTCGAATCATCCCCAGAGCGCCATGGTCATATGCCATAGCTTCCTAGAGCTGAGCTCTCCTCTGTCCTCCTACTCCATGCGGTCTGGGTGGAGCTCCTATTGCTGGTGGTGGTAGCACCTCAAAACTTCATCCATCAGCAGCTACTCGACAAGCTCCTCTGCCATGTCTGCATACACCCGGAAGACTGCCACGGTAGAAACTATGCCTCTGATAGGTAGATCCTTCAACTGTCTTTTGATCATCCGCATGGCGGGCCAGGCAGTCATGATACATGTGAGCCTGCCTGCCGCTTGAGTAACAATGCCTGCTACTGGCATATGTGTCTCTGCTCCGTATGCGCCGCAAAACCATCCTATGTCATGAGGTCGACCACATGTGGGTATGGTCCTCTTGGAACTCTACCACATATGTCTACTTCCTGATGCAGAAGTCTCTGCTGTATGTCGACTAGTAGTGATTCTCACAGCTGGTTACTGCTCAGCAAGAAATCTCCCTACTAGGAGGGCTCTCTCTAACACCACCGCCAGCATCAGGAAGCTGTAGGAGATCATCGATGACCTAATCTCTCGCTAGAGAACCTAATAAAACATATTGGCCTTAAATAATGGGTATCATACCAAATCATTGGAGTAGCATGAGAGTTCGGTGAACCTCACTAAGTACTATGCTACTGTCATGCTACCCTACTGCAGATGAAGTATCTCATGTCTCCGCACTGCATGAAGGGTGGCTGGTACAAACTCTGTTGAAATAGGCTCTCGATGTATGTCCAGAGTAGTGTCACCTCGTCATGAACATAGAGCATCAGGCTGCACCATCTGCCTACTGCTGCATGATGGAGACATGCAACAAGGATCACCACGAGGTCTACTGGTGTCTTTACTAGCCTGAAGACTCTCACCACTGCCTCCATCCAATCCTCATCCGCCTGTGGGTCTGTCTCTCCCCAAAACATGGGTGGCCTCGGGCGCTGGAAGTCATGCAATGCACTAAAGTAGTGTACATCGTCTGCTATTTGGGCTAGTGGCATCGGTGGCCCAACAGGATGTGGTACCGCTGGTGCCTCCTCTAGTAAAGGCCCCAACACTGAGGCCTCGTCGCTTACTGGGATATCATCACGAACAACACTCAGGGATCTAACTGGTCATCTGTAGGGAGGAATTTTGAATGAAACAGATTTTACATGGTCAAAAAAATTATACCTGGTGATCTGACCTGGTTGAGATGAAATAAGGAAATTTTTTAGAAACACACATGCAATCAATGTTTTCATGCACTAAGTATGAAATCAGAAGTCAGGGTCCTGGTGTTTGGATACGTCGGCAGCCCTCACCAACACTGGACTCCAAAAACTAGAGACCACATTTCATTCCTTTAACACTATTGCTTCACATAAATGAAATTTTCAGAGTATTAAGATTTACAGTAGAACCGAATCATTTGATATAAATTTTTTCACGACCCGTCCCCCGGGGCCTGCATCGTGACTACCCCAAGCCCACTTTCCATAGGCCAGGGGATGGAGACTACCACAAAAGGTGTAAATACATAAACATGGAAGGCATTGAATTTATAAACTGAAACAAACAAAATAGAGTATGTAACTGGAAGTAAAACACTATGTAAAACTATATACAAATGATAGTGCTAAAAGTAAAGGGTCCGGAATTAAAAGCCCAATAGTAAAGTACAAGGAAACAAAAAAGTTCATGTACAACTGGAAGAAGAAGTAAAGAAGCTACTGGGTCATCCTCCCGGATTCCTTCCTAAAGGGTAGGTATTGATGGCCTCCTCAGCACTCCACATCTGTCCATCCACTCCGTTGACCGTCACGCCGAGTGGCCCACCTCCTGGTACCATTCAGTCCTCCTAGTATCTGCCTTAGTTAGCATTGTCTATCGTCTGCAACCAACACAATGAGGTGCGGGCATAGCCCATGCAGGGGTGAGTATAACAGTACTCGGTAGGGATCCCGAGCCCCTCAAGATCTCACAAAATCCAACAAGGATAATCCCCAAAGTATGAATCCAACAGATCACCATTTCATATATATATTCCCCTAAATATACCTTAGTTTTCTAGTAACCCACCTCAATCATTAGGAAAACTAAAAATTCAATGACTCAGCACAATACCTAGATTTTATTCTAGGGGTGGAATCATATGACACTCCTAGTCTATCTTTTGAAACCTCATCCGCTGGTGTACTTCTCTATAGATTGTTGTTGTCCTGTCACATCACACAAAGGCCCTTCCCACTATCCTAGACTGTTGTAGTACTCCTCCATTCGAGTACCGTGGGACTTTTTTGCTCACACAGAGGCACTCCCACCATGGGTCTGCTGCATCACATAGAGGCACCCCCCTCGTAGCCTACTGAGGTACTCCTCTTGTCGAGTACTGTGGGTCGTCTGCATCACACAGAGGCGCTACCCACATTAGGTCTCCCGCACTCACATTTAGGTTCTTTATACTGAGCTAGTTGAAACACTTTAATTCGAAAGGTCAAGAGTCGTCACATATCAACTAGCTTCTTGGTTTTCATACTAGGCTTGCTCGTCTCCAAGAGGATCTACTCCACAAGCTACTGGTCGATCCACCAATGGTCACGAAGTCCCACCAAAAAGTATCTCAAAGGTTTTCCTCATCATATGGATCTCAACGCAACAGACGTCTCTTCAATCAGACACCCGTTTAGTGAGTAATTGGCATTTACATTCATAGGGACCGGTTTGTTTTATAGGTTTAAACCAACCCGACCATATCCCAACTATGTCCAAACCTCAAGTGGTGTATTCCAAAAAAATAATATTTCTCATAGCCTTCTGTTTCCATAGGCAGTTCGCCAATCAGACTCTCGTAGCCCATGATATGGGCACAAAATTGTAATCGGGTTAAACAGGTTCAGACTAGGGTCCGACTCGGTTTTTGGTTCCGACATGACCCTAAAAACAGTGTCCCAGCCCAGGATGGTGGCCCGAACTGAGTGGAAGGCCCACCCAGAAGGCGGATGGCCCGAGGGGGTGGCTCGTTTTCATGGCGGCCCGCCTCAAGGGGGCGGCCCAGCCTTATGGAGGCCCGGCGGCCCAGTCGGCCCGGCGGCCCGGCAGCCCGACAGTGGTCCGCCATAGCCATGTCTGGGGGAAAAACACATATCCCAGGGCTTCCTGAACAACTTTGCTATTCGAGTGTGAACCGAAACCAGCGTCACATAGCGCATGTCCAGTACACGCAGAAGCCACTGGGTCCCTCTCCTCCCGGCTGGCCATGTGGCCAGCCGCTCCTCTTGCTCCGTCGCGGCCCACCCTGGTCATGGATCCCCTGCTCCAGAAGTAGTGATAGCGTTGTGTCATCTCCGTCCTGGCCCAGCCTGGCCACGACCTCCAGCTCCTCCACGCAGCGTGACGACGCCACACTCATCGTTTCAACGCCGCGGCCCCCTGGCCGCAACCCCTTCTTCAAACGCAGTGTGATGACATTATGCCCCTCAGGCTCCACCACGTCCCTCCTAGACACGGCCCAGTTCGTTGCGCAGCATGATGGCGCTGCTCCACTTCGGCGACCTAGAGGCCTTCGTGTCGTTATTTTCTTTTGTGGTATTCCCAACGCCGGCTGATTTCCTTTATGGTCGGCCCAACACTGGCCATCATTTCTCCACCACCATCGCCAAAAAATGAGAACAACATGGTGGTGGGAACTGTCATGTTCGTGCTGTTTGATCCCTCCTCATTATGGTGATATCAATCAAAAACTCACAAACCATAAATTGGATGTTGAATAACGGGAATAAAAACCAACTTAAATCCACCGACCTTCTTCGTCAATGATCATTGACAATGGAAGGAAAGAAAACAACATTCCATTGACTTCGGAAAGACGATGAAGAAGTCGAGGACGGTGTCATCAGCATTCTTCAAGGACGGTGCTCCCTCCATTTTCCTGGTTGAAGAAGGAAGAAGGTGGAAGATGTTTGTCATTCTTTATTGGAGGGAAATGGCACCTCCACGTTCATTCCTCTCTTTAATTATCAAAACCAAAAGAATGAATCATGCCAATTGAATAATAGTTGGAAACATATTCAATTATTTGTTGGCAAAAAAATTAAAAATATTGTAAATAACTAAATGAGACAACCCATCAAATTAATGAGGGTGGTGTTGGCTCAATTAATTTGTAAAGAAGGTCAAGTGTCTTCTCTATTAAAATGTGGTGCTAAAGGTGTTACAAAGTTGGGTGGTCCCCACTGAAATTTATCCTCCCAATAGAAGTTATGCGTGGGTGGGCCCCACCACCATAACCTTTCATGAGATGTTTTGGTGTGGTGGCCATCACCTCTAAACTCTTTTTGGATGTTATAACCACCGCAAAATAGAAATAATTTAACACTTATTTTTATTTAACATAACTAAAAACCACCAAAATCTAACATCCAATATCATTAGAACGGAACTACAATGAAGGTATTACTAAGCAATCATTGACGCTTCATGTTCAGCGGTGCCCTCAGATATCAATTCTGAGCACCGATTCAAAAGTAAAAAATTTTGGCTCGTACATTTACTAAACGTACCCAAAAAAAACAACATAAATTGTATCCATGGACATCGGGCATCAAAATAAAGTGCTGTAAATTTTCGCGAACTCATAAAAACCCAATGAATTTATGAAAAAAAAATTCAACGGTATTTTCGGGTCTTTACACAACCTACCCAATATGAATTTCGATACACAAAAATTATCCAAATTCTCATTACTGTCATAGATATATCAATAATATATGGAAGCCATTGTATAACTAAGAATCCTTTTTCATACTATAAAATGTCATTTTGTTCACCTTAAAAAATGAATGAAAGAGTGAAACCATATATTACAATTGGACTAAAATAAATTTCATTATTAAAATTACAATTTACATACAAAATTATCTACGATTAAAAAAATTTCCTATATAGTGTTTTCAAAAAATTGATCACTATGAAATGTATGTGATTTTTTTTTGAGTCTTTCATTAAATTTTATTTATATTTCCTGTTTATATTTATCTTGGTATTGAATATTGTTCAATTTACATTAAATGATTTGTATGATTATAAATTACATCGTTACACCTATAATTATCTTATTTAATTTGGTATTCATCTATATAGAAATAATTTCATACACTTCGTAGTATTTTTTTATTAATACAATTCCTTCAAAATAGTTAACAAAAAATAGATACCACCTTTTCTTCTTTTACACGTAGATTATTTTTCCACATTTCCATTTTTTAGGAGTCAACCCTTATACGTTCTTCTATAATATCAAAAAATTATTCTCATATTTACCATGTAATTAAAAAAATGGTTGTTCAATATATAGATATTATTCTTATTAATAATTACATAAATCATTCATTAAATCCATTTTGATTATAATTAAATTATATTATGTTACAATAGTAAAATTGATTCTAATATTTAATGCCTTTCTACGGGGTGGGGACAATTAAAATTATATGTTTTTTTATATAAATAAAATACTACAAATAAATTTTTTATTTCTATATTTAAACCTTATTATCATCCATAACAGATTATTTTTTTATTTGGATGAATTTTTATTTTGAATTACATTATCAATAATTATTCTTCTATGATATTTTTATGTAGCTTCTAGGTTAGTTATTTTCCTGGAGTTTATAAGGACACACTAGGTCTTATCCTATTCACAGTCCTCAATCATTTCAGTTCATCCAATCCATACCCAGTTCAATTCCATACATTCCTACCCACATTTGAAAGGGACAGTTTTTATTGTAAACCATAATATGTATAATTGATGTATATCCTAGAAGAGGCTCTCTGAATAAGAGGTAAAACACTTAAACACACATCAACGTTTTTCTTCTTAATCCACCTCTATAAAATATTATTATATAATATCATCAAAATAACCCATATAATAATATGTTATTTTTTTAATTCAATAACCTATATCTATATCTTCTTTTATAAAATGTCAAATGAAACTGTCGGTCATGTTTACAACTGACTACCAACCCATTAAAATAAAAACTAGATTTTCCAATGCAGCCTATAATGGTTGAATATAATGCATGATATAAAAATATATTTATATATGATATTAACTAAATATTAATAAAAATTTAATTATAATATAATATATTACTTCTTAATAAAACATCCCTTAGATATGATAACATTACAATTGTGTACATGTGGATAACTTTCTTTTTGAATAATTGTGATATTATTTAAATTTTATTTTGAAATGTGTTATAATGAGACTATAATGAATGAATATTTATAATTTATGTTATATAAAAATTAATTTATTATGGATAGTTAATATTTACTATTATTTCATTCCATATGTCAATAGAATTGAATCAATGTTAAGGTGTATTTATGGTCTACCATATCAATAAACAATGTAATACATTTTAAATATCTAATTTAAATAGATCACAATAATTGTATATATAATTAATATATAAGGTGTTAATTTCACTGTTAAAATTATAGTGATTTTGAAACCAAAATCATTTTAAAAGGAATACAAATACAAAACAAAATCATACTTTCAGAATAATGTCGTTATTAACCAAAAATTTATTTTAGCAAATAATTATCAATAATTTTGTAATGAAATTTCATACCTAATAAATATATTGTTATATATTTTTATGATTTTATATTATATTATCAATAAATGTATTTTTATTATAATTTAGGTTTAAATAGTTCTGTATATAAGTAGAAATTGAGGTTATGGATTTTAAGTATCTCTTATCTTAACTAGAATTCTACCATATTAACCAACTGTTTATTGTATTTTATATCCTTTCCATTTCAATTATGTATCTTGAATAAAATTTTTATCATTATATTTAATTTCAAATTTTATGTTATTCTCTATTGGGTATTAAAATTCAATAATTTCCAAAGGGGATAGTGATTGTTGTCTAATATTAATTTTTATGGGGCATATGACTTATACACTAGTTGTCACTTTTGTGTGGGTTATATACTACAGAAGAATTAAATTTAAGATATTAATTATTAAACATTAATGAAAAAAATATACATATTTGATTATTTATTTCATGTTTATTACTATTGATAATATTAAATGGTGATAAGTGTTTATTATACAATATCATTTCTTTTATTGGGATTGGTTATGATTTCTATTCACATGATGAAATATTATGATTTCTCACTCATGTAACTCATTAAATTTAATCTCTAATATTTATATTTTGAGAATAAAATATTCCCAATCATTTTTATCACTTTTAGAAATTAAGTGATCAGAGGAATGATTTAAAATAAAATCAACTTATTTATGTATTATATTTAAAATCAACTCCCTCTATATAAATTTTATCTAAAAATGTATTCAAGAATGTTTTTATATAAATATTAAAGTACTTTAATCCCTTGTATGTGTAAAAAAACAATATTCCTATTGTTTTTTAAACCATGTAATTTTAGACTTTTCTTACAATAATGTTAATAAATCACTAATTTAATTTTTATAATAGGAATGGTCTTTTCTTTCATCATTATTTGTACATGAATAAAATAATTACATGATTTAATGTTTGTTGGTAAATATTTTTAATTTAATTAAATTTGAGGTTTTTTCAATTTTATAGATATTATTTAAATGTAGAATGTATATTTTTCTATAGAAATATTCAATGTTATATCTAGAAATCACATTACATATATGATGAAATCTATTAATGTTATATTTGAATTACTCGTGATATGAAATAATGATACCATCCTTATTATTTATGTATATGGATTATTTTTATGTTGAGTGTATGTTAATGAATTTCAATCCTCCTTTAATTTGATATTCTATAATGATATGATGATATCATAATGAAAATAAATTCTTTTCAAGGGGTTGTGATATGATCAAAATTATATGTAAGATATTCAATTTCATGGGTCTCATATAAGGAATATTTTATGATCATGTGGAACACATATATATATAAATTCAATTAGGTGATTGTTGAGACATATAAATCTCTCTAATTTAGTCGTTACCGATGTATCACTCATTGGTTAAAATGTAATGGATGTACCATTTTTATATTATCAAATCTATGCATGTACATAGTGTTCAAGTCTATAAGATTCATAATGTGGATGGATTTCATGTGTGTAAGGTTTGTTGTAAACATAGTTTCATAAACATAACGGTTTTTATGTACCTTGTTTCATGTCTACATTATTATTCATGGACTTGAATTTAGGATTATAAGTTAACATGATTCCTTATTCCATGACATTAATTTAATTAGTGAATATAAAATTATAAATATATATTTGGATGCTATATGATTATACATTTTCCCAACATTTATATGCCTATGTTATTCTCCAATAGAATATGATCTTTTGTTAAAATTTGAATAATTTCATAAAAACTATAAATATTTATTCCATTAATCAATATTTTGATATATTTTATGAAGGGTATGGTCATAATATTTTATGAAAATATACTAAAACATTAATTCTCAATATATACCTATGCGATTCTTTATATATCCCTTTTCTACCCTAAGTGGTCATCTGGTTATAAACTTTCATTTGATTCATTTACCTAGGTTAATCATAATAGTTTTATGTTGGTTAATTATACAAAGTGTACTATGTGATAATATATTAATGGGGGATGTATAATATCATTCATTAAATAAGAATAATTATTATCTATTATCTAATGACACTAATCCCTTTTGTTCCACTCCAATTAATTTATAACATGTATTAAATATTCATCCAAAAAATATTTAATTTTTTTTATTAAATGTATGAGTATCTATAGTTTTTATGAGTTTATTGGTTGAGTTGTGTTTTTTAACATTTATGATAATAAATTAGTGACAAAAAGGGGGATGTGTATATGGTTATTTATTAATATATGACAACATCGTAGATTTTTTTAAAATATATATGATATTACTTTTCAATAAATTAAATTGCTGAATGAGTATAACATGTTTATGTTTCCTGAGAACTTTTTTAATTGGGTGTGATAAATATTAAAAAGACACATTGTGATTTGAATCGATCATCACCTGGCGAATAAAAATATTCCCAACTTTAAAGCTAGTTTTACTTTGTCATATGATATATTTTTCAAATTGAAAAAAGATAATCATGATTCATCATAGATGATTATAATAGATCAAGACAATGAATTACTATGGATAATACTAAGAATCATATATTTTAATGAGGCTATCATGATATAGACTACCAATAAATTATTTTTAGAGATTTTGAGGTTTCAAGCTATAACTATTATTTATCAGAAAATTCCATTTGATTTTAGTTAACCGATGTAATCGAAATGAATCATGTGGGAAAATTAAAATTAGCATTTATATATCTACCATTATAAGCTACTGAATGTACTAGCAGATGGGATGTAATATTTTGTGAAAATTATAACTCAACTCTATCAAATTATATGTTTTAACAAGTGTCATGTTGAACATACATATGAACCATAGATATAATAACATGCCATTGAATCATTTGAAAAAGAACACCCACACTCATTATATGGGAATTATTATTTACTATTTGATGAGAAATCCATCA
This sequence comes from Viscum album, assembly GCA_963277665.1. Lineage (NCBI taxonomy): Eukaryota > Viridiplantae > Streptophyta > Magnoliopsida > Santalales > Viscaceae > Viscum > Viscum album. The sequence continues at coordinate 975,880,825 of OY728126.1, read as the reverse complement.
ATGGAATGAAAAATATATTTTACACTCATCAGTTCTTAGTCCAAGAAATCATTATCCTTGGAATGTTTTAATTTTTTGGAGAATAAGATTAATTGTTGGATATTATTATGAATATGAGTGAAGAGGATGAATTTTAATATACAATGATGTGTTAGTTTATGGGAATACTTTTCAGTTAGTAATGACCTCATGTTCATAAATATAACGTAGATAAGGAATAGTTTCTGATTACGAAGATTTATAATGAATCAATTGGTACTTAGTAAGAACTATTTAAAAGAAAGTCATGGTAATGTTTGGGATAAATTACCTCCACTGAATGAAAAATTTGTGATTTTTTTTGTTTGATAGAATTTCTTCAAAATGAATTAGCCACATAGATCTTTTTATGATAAATATAAATAATGTTATCTATATTGACTGTTTAAATGGATTCCTAGAATCCTTAATAATCATGTTGAAACAAAATTGATGTTATGTTTCATTGAAGTATGAATGGTCTTTCTAATTTTGAGAATAAAAATAATAAACCACATACCATATTAAAGTGACAGATGGAGAAATAAACTCAATTATTTAAATAATAAAGAATGTGTTTTCAATGTGGGATTCCTAGCCACCCAGTAAATGAAAATAAAATTAATATATAGGGTCTTCTAAATGATGTAAATTTAGAGAGAGATCATCAAAACTGGTAACTCATGATTTATTAATTCAAATATATATTTTTTTTGAATTACTCATATTATTACATTAATCTATGTGATAATGTGGATAATATGCCAGAACAAACTCTGAAGTAAAAAAAGGATAAAAATGTTATGAAATAATAATAATTTTTGTGAATAATTATAGTTATGGATCATCAATCATCTTATATGGAAATATGCTTTCCTTAAAAATCTTTTTTATGAATAATACCTTTTATAATGTTATTAATTAGTGAAATATTCTTTTTTTCTTAACATATATTGTCTATCCAAACATGAATTCAAATAAATCATATAATATATAAATAATATTTTATATTCTGAATCAACATATGATTTTAATATACCTTTATTAAAAATTTAGTTTTAATATAAGAGATTATTTATTGGACAAATAGATATTTATAATTATGAATTATATTTTTTTCAAAAATGATAGGGGTATTTACATATTGGAATGAGTCGTTCATAGTGTTTACTAAAATAAATGATTAATAAAATTATATTAATGGAAGGATGTGAGTTCAAATAATACCAATCATTGGAATTATAATTTTTTTCATACATAATTATGAGGATCTTTTAGTTTAAAAGATTATTGAATTGTTAATTTAGTTCATTATTTTTTATTGTTGATATTTTTAGACCTAAATATATGTAATTATTCATATTAGATGACATTAGGTAAAAATATTATTTTGGTGTATATATTTAGATTCTAGGACAAAACTTCAATCCATATATAGATATTATTATCAATTAATTGTTAAATATTGATTTTTTAGGTAACAAAAATCAAATTTACTTTGAATATTAATTTCATTGACAATGAAATAATAATTTTTTTTGAACAATAAGAAAAGGATGAGATTTAACATATAACATGGTTAAAAATCACATAATTATATCTTATCATCGAAATTCAATAACCTTAGGAAAGCTGACAAAAATTTTAAGAGATAAGAATTTGAATTCTTTTCTGTTGAATCCATGTTCTTTTAACTTGTCAATGATTTATATATTTTTGGTGGTTAATTATCTCCCTCCCATCTTCTCTATCTCTAAAAATAAGTAATTTTTTTATTTATCTCTTCAATTTTAATATTTTTACATTCCCATATTGTTTAATAATAATAAAACATAGTGGTATGTTATTATAAATGAATTTCATAATTTTCACTCATTTTAATAAGTTGTTTTTTTAGCATTTTAATGATATGGGTTTTACAGGATAAAATTTTCAAATTCCAGACCCCCCGAGCACTTGGATAAATTGTGAGGATTAAGATTGTTAATTAGGGTGGGGGGAAATGTGAAACCTATGAACTTAATGAAACAAATTTTGGAAAAAGAAATTGAATTTCATTGAAGACATCATTTAAATGCAACACCTATTTTTAACAAAAAACAAGATAAAATTTTTAATATTATTTATCCTAAATATATTAACCTAGAAATTAAATTGGAATTTATGAATTGGAATAAATTAATTCTAGAAAATAAATATTTTACAAATTAATAATGTAATTTTTTATCAATTTGATAAAAAGTAAAATAAAAATCATTTTAAAGTAAAATAATGTTTTTTATAAAAAATTATTTTCAATCCCAAAATATGGTTTTAGGTAAATTAATTAAATGGGGACCATTTTATAAACTATTTAAACTATATATATATTATATATTCATGGAAATATTTAATCATTAAAATTAGTTTTTTTCTATGTGTGGGAAAAATATTTATCCCATTTATATAAAAAAAAATTTTAAAAACCATTTCATCCCAATGAACATAATAATATTAAAACTAATTTATTACAACATAAGATAATTTGATTTTTAAAAAGTAATTTCACATTATAAACCATAATTTCAATAACATATATCAGTTATATATATACTTTCATGAAGAGGCTAATATTTTGATGAATAGTGAAAAAATTTATTTTTATAGAAGAATGGATTTACATTTAACGTATGTAATATTTTTTATTATAATATAAAAAATTTTAAAAATAAATTTTTTTCAAATTTATAATAAATAATCAAATTTTAGATACTAATATAAATTTAATGTTTATTTTTGATATGAATTAACTAATACTAAATGATTTGTTTTGGAAATCTCTTTTTCATCAATAATTCCAGTTTATTTTTATATACAATTTGTCCATGTATGTGAAATTATTTTTGGTAAAAGGTATTCCTTATTTTGAATCAATATAAATAATTTTTTAAACATTTTCATCATTATTTTTTTAAATTGAATAGTCAAAACAGTAATTTTTATTATTATTGTTAATGTTAAAACACATTTACTGGGGATTTAAACAAAAAATGGGTTGTATTTCTAAAGAAACAAATATAAACCCTATTGTATGGATATATTTCGTTGTATCCATCGCCAAAATAATTTATATGATCATTGGGAATCATTTGTATTGGTAATGACATTGTCATTTTGGATGAATTTGGAAAATTTCTAAGTACTTTCCATGTGGGTTTTCCCCACCTATAATAGAACTTCTCCTCATCGGTCGTCGTAGTATATACAAATATATTATGTTAAAAATTTACCAAAGAAAACCATTCATCACTTATATATCATTTTATTTATGCCTTATTTTGATTAGTAAACCATTGTAATAAGGCTTTACATATTAACCCAAAAATGATCTCTGACGAAGATATATAGCTCTTAACCATAAGTTAGAATTTTATTTATTTACCCATAATATTAAAATATTCTTCATATATTATGATATAATAAAAATATTTCCTAAAATATAGTGATATTTTATTGTATTAATACCTTAACTTTTCTCCCTTTCCTCTTTCATAAAATGTTAACCAAAATTGTCAATAATATGTATGAAATACTTACAATTCATATTCCAAGGTACTTCATTTTCTATAACTGCACCTCATAATGGAATATGATGATGGATTTTATATATATATTTGATATTTATGAAATAATTATACATATATTAGTAAAATATAACAAATCTATATTTTTAACATACAATCATTTATAAAATTATAACATCGCTCGTTCATGTGTGTGGACTACTTCCTCTTCAATGAGATGCTATATTATAATTATTTTATTTTGACAAGGATTAACATGAGGAAATATTTATTTTTAAAATTTCCTATATATGATAAAAAAATATTATTTAATGGTCAATGAATAATTTTTTATATGATTATATTTATTGAGAAAATTGTAATAATGCCCATGCATGTGTATAACATATTGTCTCCCTGAACAGTTTACATCCTTTTACTTCTCTAAAATTAATCGAATAATATAAATACAATTTCATTGAATATATATGAGATTTATATCATGGTTAATATTATGAATAATTAGGAACCATTATCATTGTAAATTTACTCAAAAAAACAAAACCAAAACAGACATAAAAATGAACCAATTATCACAAGAGACATGATTTTATGAAAGAATTGTTTATAATTTTAAAATTAAATTATATAAATAAATCATATGTTTGGTGGCATAGATGAGTACAGATTGGTAATATATTCATAATAAAACATTATATTTTATACCATAGGTTCTAACATGTATGAATAATGTCAAGAATTGAGGAAATTGATTTATTATCTCTCTTTTACTTATGGTAGAGAAATACATTTTTCAGTACTTTTCTGTGTATATAGTTCCCATTGAAATTTTATTTCATGAATATAATTAATTTAATTATATTTAATTAGTGTAATGATTTAAATGATTCTTAATGTGGTACACTATTTTCATCTCACTTTAATATCAGTAGAACACATCGTTATATACAAAATTTTTGTGTGGGGTATATTAACTACCCATAAATTTATTTTCGGAATACTATCATGAAAATTATTTTGTATACATATGAATATATTTTTCTCTGTTTCATCCAGATTATTTTTCAAAATCAACGAATATAGTAATTTTTTATGTTACAATGTAATTATTTATTAGTGATATTTTCTTTTCAGCCAAAAATATTTAAATATCATGATATATCTATCAAAAATCTAAAAATAATTTCTCAACCTGTAATTTCTAGAGAATAATTTATTTTATTTTATATCTCTCAATTAATTTACTCATGATAATTTAAGAATATTTGTTATGAAAATAAACATTATTTCTCTATTCTGTCATTAATACATTTCTTCCTAATCCTTATTTTCTCATAATGTATTAATGATTTTTTTAATAATTTTTTTAAAATAATTTTCCTGTATGATAATATTTTTAAAAAATATTTTAATGTGAGTTTTCATATATTTTTGAAAACAAGTCACTCTGAACCTTATGATAAAAAAATGTGAAAATAATAATTGGAATAACATTTATGACAGGAATATTATTTCATCTTGTGTTTACTGATCAATGATTTATATAAGAGTATACATGATTCAAAGATTATATTCAGTACATAAGAATTATTTTAAATGTGGTATGTCTTTAGATTTTAATTATTTGTTTTCAATGTTTAGTTTATATTTTTATCAATAATTTTTCCAAGTGGTCTTCCAAAATAATTTTATAAATATAATTAATTTATTAATGATAAAAAATCATTACAGGGTATATGATCCATTTATAACATCATTATACGTTTTTATAATGGGTTATTATTAATTTTATAGGTGTTTTATAAAACTAATTATTTTTCAATCGGTTATATTACGATGAAATTATAAAATGTTTATGAATACCATTTCATCCACATGTCATATAATATGATTAAATTGTTATGAAACCCATTTTATTTCATGGGATATTATGTGATTTGTTTTTGACCATGTAACACAAATATGTTGGAATTTCATTATGTGATGTGGGGGACCCAAATTACACCCTAATTAATGTTGTATGTATTGATATAACATTTGTAAAACTTGTTTACAAGAACTTAATTTTATGTTCCCATTTTCACATCATGACCTCGAATTTAATTTTCTAAATGATTAATCATGGTCCTTGATTTTTTTTAAAGAATATTATTTGTGGACATGGTTTCATTCTTACATGGTCATGTGTTGACCTGGTTCAATGATCATATGGTTATGGGTGTACCTCATTCAATTCCCAAAAAAAAGATTCATTGAATTCATTTCAAATAAATATGTTTATGTGAAGAACTAATTCCATTCCCTTTATCTAATGAGTGAACTATTTTTTTCTATTCATGGTAACAATGTTACCAGTTTTTATTTACTCCACATTCTAATGTCTATGTTATTCCCGCTTAGATTTTTTTCATTGAATCAATTTTTATTAATTTATTAGTAAATTTAATGATTTATTAAATGAATTTATATATAATGGTTTTGTGTCTGGTATATCAATCAAGAGTATACATGGAATAATAAATATGATATATCTTTAGTTCAATTTTGGAAAAAATAATATTGATTATAAAGTATTTAATGACAATAATCATTTATGGTCCCCATTTATTAATTTGTGATATGCATTGAATATTCATCTAAAATTTTATAATATTATTGAATTAAATATTCAATATCTCTATATTCATTATTTTATATATTGTGATATTATTCCATCCCAGTACCAAAAAATTATTTCTGTTTCATTTCATCTTAATCATTTCATGGATCATTTTGATAAAATAAATATGTATGAGTTTGAGGAATCACTATTCTATTTGTTCTTATATTTAATTCATTATTCTCAATAATATTTTCAATCTAAACATTTAATATCTACATTAGATGTAATTTTTTAGATTGATAATAGACAATCAAATGGTTATGTATTCATCTTTAACCCAGACATCTTCAACACGTTTATTATTCTCTAAACTATTCTCATGTTTCAATATGTATTAATCGACATCACACCTACAATTATCATCATTATAAACTATATAATATTATTATACTCCTTGTTTTTTACAGTGATTTATAATAAAATTACAAATAATTCTATTATAGAAATTATAGCCAATATAATTATGGAGATAAAGAAAATAAATTTAGGAACACATGTTTGTTCAAACATTCATTGTTTTTCACCATTTAATTTGATGACATGAGGAGTTACATACACTATAATGTAAATCAATGTCAAATAAATTTTATACTGAATATCATATGTATTCATATAAAAATTTGGCCTAGAAAAAAATTATTTTGATGATGAAAAAAAACTCTAATACCTTTATTCCAAAAATATCAACACACATCATTCAATATATACATTATTTGAAACATTTATTCCACAAATTTATTAATTATTTATTTCTTATAACTTTTTGAGGTGTTTACATTATTCTACCAACATAATTAATTACATTTTTTTAGTAAAATATTGAAAATAATTATTTTAAACTATATGAATTTATAAAATATATATTCTATTTACATTTAGTATATTTTATTATCATTCATTCTCATAACAATATTAGGTTGATATTTTAGGTGAATTAAGTCATAAATATGACATTAAAATCCTATATATTTCAAAGTGTACAATTCATATTCATATCCAATTTTAATATAGTATATTACTTTTAATGTAATACAATATTTAATTTTTTGGAAGAATCTTAATAAAATCAAACATTTCTTCTTAGTCTGTATCATCCATCTTTAATATTTTACAAAAATATTTCAAATTGTGGGATGATAACATATGTCTTGATGGGGATATAAAATAAATAATGATATTAGTAAGTCCATTTTATAAACATGAGTTGAAGAAAATATATTACCATTAAAAATATAATATCTATAATCAAAAAATAGTTTATAGGATCAATAAATCATCATTAATGAAAAAATATTTTCATAAAAATAATATTATAAAAAATTATTTCCAAATAATATTTAGGATGGTTTCTTATAAAATATGGGGAACCATGGAAAACATTTTATAAAAAAAATTATATAGAAGAAAATATTATAATCATAAAAATAATATTTTCAAGAGAATTTTTAATCAAATGAAATCCCTAAAAAATATAAATTTGGCAAAAAATTTAATGTTGGTTCAATGGGATGTCATCATCATATATCACTATTAGAACCCTTACAAATTTGATGAATCATATTGCTGAATTCCAATAATAATATATTCATAGATGAAAAATTTTAAAACAATCATTTTATATGCTACATTTAAGTCACAAATTATAATAAATAATTTCCAAGGAAAATATCATGAATATAAATTTTAATATTTTATATCATTATCTTAGGAACGTGGATAAATAATTTTAAACATGTAATCAAAATATGTTTGAATATTAAAATACACAGCACTTTCAAAACCCATTTTCAATAACCAAATACCCAATACAAAGAAATATTGTTTTTTATTTAGAAAAATACAGTAGTATAAAATATTCAAATACTAAAATCATTGTTATAGTAACAATAAATTCGTTTTTCACTATATATATTAAAATAAATCATTACATGTATTTATTGTAAAGAACTGAAAACATTCTATAATATTTTTCATTTTTTAAATAACTAAACTAAAATTATATAACATAAAAATAAATCATTTCTTATTCAATAATTTCCATAATACAACCATAATATAATTTAAAAAATATGGATATGGATGATTAATATATGAAAGCATAACATTATAATAGGATTCTTAAGATAAATCCTATTTCCTTATGTTTTCCATGACATATAAATTATTTATATTTGGTAATAATAAAACTATGAAAAATAATTACATAATTATAAACCTTATTTGAGATTATTTTTTTTATTTCAAATATTAATCATAAAATACAATTACAAAATCAAATAAATTCTAATTGTATATTTTTGCTATATCTGGATCATATTGCAATAATGTATTTAGATGGATGAATATCGTAAAAGATATTTTATTCTATAATTTATTTGAAAAATAATAATGAAATAAGTTTCAATTTATAAATAAATTATATTTTAAAAAAAAACTAAGATATTTGGTTATAAAAAATGACCTATTTTATGATCATGGAGGTGGTCGTTGATACATTCTCATATGTAGTGTTTTTATTTTTCAACTATCATTATGGATTATAGTTGGGAATTATTTTATCCTTAAGGAAGTATCATAATATAATATATGAATTAATATTACATTAAATATACATATATTTACAATCCATGTGATTTGGTGATGAGAAACATAACACATCACATCATGGATGCAATAATCTACACGTTAACAACAACAATTATATCATTTTTAATTGAATAAAAACGTCTAAAAATTAGTTGTATAGTATATTAAAATAATTATTAATATTTCACGAATAATATATTTATATATATATATATATTAAATGTATCATTATTTCAAATTGTGATAGGTGGTGAGGGGAAAATATTACACTGGTCCGCCATATAATAGTTCCCCAAACACAGTAATGCTATGTGACATTCCTATTTAACTGAAGTTGAAGATGGATATATTGTATTAAATTGACATGAAAATTTATTTTTATTTTAGAGATATTAATATTATTATATAATAAGGGTTGAATGAAATTTTCAGTTTGTGGAAGAAGAAAGAAAAAAAGGATTTTTGGTTAAGAAATACACATCTTTGTCAAACAACCTCTAATGTTTAGACATTAATCATTCATAGGATGATTTTATGTTCAATCCAAGGAGTATAGGATTACAATATGTATTTTTAAAGAAAAATGGATAGGTATTTATAAATCTAATTGGGTCATGAAGTGTTTTAAAATAGAAGAAGTGGTGGCCTTTTATAATAGATTGAGGGAGCTCTCTCATAATTAATTAAAATATTTAATTTATATTATTATATTTTCATGACCAAATTTTTTAAAAATTTATAATATTAAATGATATAATTATGAGTTTAAATAATATTATACAATAAAATTTTTACAGCTTTATATCACATTTTTACAATAATACTTTTGTATTAACCCACCATTAACACTTAGGACAATTTCTTTGATATCAATGATTTTTTATAGATAAGGGGTTTATATAGTTATTATAAAAGAAAGAAAGACCTATAAATTTACCGTGTGTTATTTCCAAAACAAAATTGCATTAAATTGGTTAAATAATATATATATATATATATATATATATATTTAAATAATTTAATAAAATATTTTTTATTATAAAATACAACGACTGTACATTTTCAAACTATTCATTCAATTTTACCTTTAAATATTCAATAAAATAATTGAATTCAAATACATTGAAAATTAGAATATAAATATGTATTGTGTCTTAAAAAATATGCTCTATACAAAAAAACAAAAAAATTACTTTAATTTTTGGAAATTTATATGAATTTTTTTTTCTATTTGCACAAACACTGTCATTTTTGCATAATGATTTTTATAATTATATAATCCGTGAAATTACACTACAAACATCCCTGATGAGGGAAAAAAATTATATTTCAACTAAATACATTAAACCGACCAAATATTTTGTTTATCCAAATTTAAAAATTATTAATATAATAAAACAAAAAGAATCCCCTTTTTTATTTATTAATATAAAATAATATATAAGAAAAAATCATGAACAAATATAAAATTTTCCATATATTAGAATTTTAGATGAGATTTTATGATATATATAATTAAATATAATTATGTAAATTGAAATAATTATTTTTAGACACTATCATTTACGTTTACCCATAATTACCAAACCGACCCATTATCGAGGTAGTAATAATTTTTATAGATACTATTCAAAATATTAAAAAAAAAGAATCACATTCATAAAATATTTTCCCATGAAGGTAAAATGTGAAATACTTTATTAAGGATTAAAAATACACATGTTGATGAAATTATCTAACAAATAAATGAAAAAAAATATGAAAAATATGATTAAAAAAAATCCAATTTTATGTATTATTTTTTTTATAAATATTTCAATCTAAAAATTTACTCCAAAAAGATTAACTAAATTATATTTAATATAATGTATCTAAATATAATGTGAACATATTTCTAATCAAAAAATCATTTGAAATTCAGAAAAATTAAAATATTTTTTTTTAAATTTGAAATATCACTATTTATGTAAAAGTAAATCTTCTTAGAGAAACCAAAAAAATGAACTATAAGAAAATTTTGATGATATTATTTAAAAATTTATATTATTTTTATCAAATAAAATTTCCAAAAAAAATATATATATTTTATAATATCCAGTTATAAAAAATTAAATTTATTTTTAATTTAAATGTAATTTTTGGGGAAAAAATGACTTTTCTAAAACATGGATTCTTATTTTATAATAAATAATGAACACAAATGTATTTATTATGATGTGTGTATATATATAAATATATTTATTTCATAATATATATAATCTTATTCATACTTTCTAATTAGATGAGAAATTTAAAAGGATCATCTTTAATATATAAATAATTATAGTTCAATTCAGCTCGTTGATGTGTATCTTTTACTCTATTAAACTTTTTTTTAATATATATTCCTATAATAAAATTTATATGTACTCAATAGTAATATATATCTCAAATTTCATAATAGAGTATCCACCAATGTTTTCATCAGTTCTTCTAAAACTCTTAAACATCCTTAAGTCCATTGTATTTTTTTATAAATATAATACATGAATTGTGAGTAATGTCATTAATACAATAAATAAAATAATTATTTCAATTTATTGATTAAATTCTCGAATGAATGAATAGTAAATAATAAATTAACATTAAAAGGAATTATTGTCTTATTAAAAAAAATTTATGTGACAAAAAAATGTCAATTAATTTTTAACATGATGAAAAATTAGAGTATATATATTCTTTTCAGTTATGAATATGAAAATCAAATTCTCTTAGAGTTTATTTTCTCATATTTAATTAGACCTGATGTATATGATTTTTGTTCCAAGGACCATTCTCAAAATTCATCAAAAATTAACATGATTTCTCTATATAACGAAATTTAAAAAAGATAACTTTTTTTAGCATCCCAAAAATAAAAATCATTCAATATATTAAAATGTTATAAATAATTATCAATTATAAAATAAAATATCATTCCTATTATAACATTGATAATAAAAAACATAAAATATGTTTTACCTTATTAAATGTAATATTGATCATTGATTTAATTACTCATTTCTAATCATATATAAAAACTTATTTTATCTCGAGTGATCCATAATCTCAAACAGTTACATATCCTACACTATAATATTTAGTATTAACCAAAAATGTCAATCCTCTAATTATATTTGGATAGAATCAATTATAAAATATCCAATAGAATTCATTAATTGATGATTTATGTGAAAAATATACTATATAAAATATTAAATATACTTTTTTATCTCTCCCATCGGACATATATCTATATAGGTATAGTACCAATGTGAGATATAAATTAGTAATTTAAGCTGGCTCGTCACTTCATTCACATGAATTTTCAAATAGTTTAATCAATATATTGTATTTAACCTATATTTGATATTTTTCAATAAATATAGATTCATTCAGTTGTACAGTTTCCTCTAACAAATAATCTCATAAATTTTCATGATTCATCATTATGTATATAATTAAATAAACACATCATTATTATATTCTAAAAGCCGCCAATATTCTTTCAATAATAATAAATATCAGATTTTCCTTCAAAAGATGCATTCTATCATGCTATGTTACTCTTTCATTCATCCATCAATTAATCAAAAATATTATATCTTATTATTAAATATAATTTTGATAAAATCCTGACATATTCCCTTTGAGAATAGTTGTTACGGAATTTTTAGAGTAATCAAGAGTTGTTATTTTTTAAAAATCATTTAAAATTGTATAATATATATTTTTTAGACTCATTTAAATTTAAAAAGATTATTTTTCTTGTGTGTTTATACTGGTAAAAATATTTAATAACATTTTAAAAATATTCCTCATCTATGTAATTAGATGATTATATACATGAATTCATAGTTAAAAATTCAATATCATCTTCTATATAAATTTTATGATCTGTTGTAGAGAGGAAAAATTATTCTTCAACATTGAATAAACTCATTTTATTATGTTCAAGATACTTTTTCCTACTTATTAATATTTTCTTTCTTTTTTGTACTCATGGGGTTCATATCATGATGAAATGTTTTATGATCATCAATCTCATTTAAAATATTTTTTCCTTCTTTATATACAGATTCTATAGAGTTAACCGAGTAATCATCCTTATTAAAAAATCAATTCTCTTTGTCAATATTTGAAGTTTTTGAGATAAATTTTCAAAATTTCATATTCATTATAAAGTCACTCTAATTGTCATCATATCTAAAAAATAATTTGGATCCTCTGTCCCTAGTGGAAACATCATCATTAATTTTATTAGTGATAATATTTTCTATGAAATCATTATCATAATCAACTTCTTCATCCTCATCAACACCAGAACAATCATAATATTTAGTTTATTTTTTAAGTTTTTATAATTTGAGAAATTATTAATAATTATTATAATTATATTCATAATTGAATAATTCTATTAGATTAATTTAGATATTTTATCTTAAACATCATTGTCATCACCATTCTATTGTTTTGGAAAATTCACATTAAAAATTCCAAAAATTCTAAAATTCAAAATAAATTTAGTCACAACATTTGTTTACCATTCCATTACATCTTATAATATTATTAGACAAAACATACATCATTTCACACTATCATTATTCCCACATATGAGTATAAATTTAATAATAAATTTTCATCATCTTGAAAAAATACCTTCTTATTTTCACAATCGTTCAGGATTTAAATGTAAATTATTATTCATTGTTTTATATTTTATAAAATAATATCCATATATTATTTAATTTGAAAATAAAATACAAGGAAAATTATTGACATTATTATCATCTATATACTATTCAACTAAATAATAGGAATTGTTATAAAACATATTATGTTAGATACAAATTGTTTTTTCAACAATATCAAAAGCATCAAACATTACTCCATATAAATTGATAGGTTTGTGTAATTCATTTAGCATTTTAATGAATTTATCAATACTATCCAAATCATTCTTTTGATGGTCATCAATGGTAGGACTACAGAACTCAATCTTTTCAAAATTCACATTTCCCATTTCTCTATATTTATTAAATATAATATTAATATATATTTAAAAATTAATATATATGTGTTAACATTAAATAATCCACTCTCTAACATAGAATACAGAATTGCATTAATTTCATTACCTTATTTTCAAAAAAACATTGTATCAACAAAATTGATTATAACACCATCAACATGAAGGAAAATATGCTTTTCCTTACCTCTTGAACATCAAAAAATATAGAAAATTGATAAAGAATTGTCATGTACATAAAAATATAATATAACTTTAAAAAAATGAAATAAACTTTTTAAATAATTAATTTCATTTATTCATTTGGTAAAATGGAAATCAATATTTTGTTAAATCTGAGAGTCAAATAAAAATTTGATCATTAAATATGATCAAAAAAATATAGAAACTTGGATCTGATATCACTAATAAGAAAATAAGATCAGTAGAATTATATTGGGGTAAATTATTGATTATTCAATATTATGTGTATCCCATTATCCAAAATTCCACTTGTTAAAAAAAAATTTATTTAATATCTTCTCATATACAATAACACCTTGAAATATATTATGTGATTTACATGGTTCAATACATGATGTGAGTAGAGAGCCCTTGACTTGATCAGGTAACACCCATGGTCTTACCTTCAACTAATAATTTCATTTTAATCACCTAAATTATGGAAAATCCATATAACTCACCTTCACATCCCTTTACATTCTTTATAACATTACACATATATTGTATTCCATAAATAAAAAATCGATATATGTTTTTGTAATAATTGATATGATTTTTTTGAAAATTAATTATTTATAGAGCATAATGATATATCTTCTATTCCATTCTCATTCCCAACACGACGTGAAAAATCTTCACATATTGGTTTCCCAGCAATCAAGAATAATAACCATTCACTTCTGATTATAGAAACAAATTCTCCTCTCATTATATCTCTACCCTGTGTGTAATTCATGAAAAACATTCCCACTTCAATTCATAACAATTAATCATGAAATATCATTTTATTCCTTAAATAATATTTATTCACATATAATATACATAAAAATTATTATCATTTTTAATTCCTTCCATCTCGTTATTCCTACTATGTGATAGTTTTTAGGATTATATTAATTAAAATCTCTTGGGGACTCAAATCATTTAAATTGAAAAGCATACCTCTATGAATTCATTTAATGAATATAATAACTATATGAAATCAAATTATTTTGAAAATTAATCTAAAAAATGTACTTCATCTTCATTAAAACATTGATCAACTTTTCCTTCTTTCGATAATATTTAATACATTAAAAATACTATGCATTAATGGCCTAATTTCCGATATTATCTTGGCTTTTCGATTAGTCGTACTGTGTTTAGTAAATGTGTTTCCACTTTTCTTTGACATTTCTTTAATATGTCAGTTTCCTCTTTTACAACATGATCTGTTATAAATATGCGGGTTCCCACATTCCCCTTAGAAGCGTTTGAAAATAAATAAGTTAATTTGGAGGACAATGATTTTAAAAAAAAGTTGTATTCTCTTTGAGCTAAACTGAATATATTTACTATATTGAAGAAAATGAAATTTCATAATTCATTTGATGAAGGATTTTCCAATAGCCATTTCAGTTAGATTCAAATTTAAATTTTGATTAATTTTTAAATTGAATAAATTAATATAATCACATCATTAAAAAACCAATCAAATATTGAAATATTTAAATAGGTATTATTATCTAATAATTTCATCAAAGTATATTCTAGATGTGATAAGACCATCTGAATGGACCTCCAAGGTATCAACCATTGTACAGAAGTTATTGAATAAAACTTTGGACAATATTGTGATCATATTTTAATGGATAACATGAGAGGTCAATCCACCTATGTTAATTAACACTATTAAGTTACAAACATATGATAATGTCTAGATTTATTGAATAGCCAATAGTCATGAGACTGGTTGAGAAATTCAGAAAATAACACATAAACAAATCTTATGTGAATATATGAACAAATTAGACCAACTTCATGAAAAATATGACGATCAACATTATAATATATGAATAAAACAGATGAAATATTTTTATTTTACCACCCAAAAAATCTAATGAAATATCATAAAAACAATATATTCACCTCATTAAAATCTCAATGTAGATGACATGAGGAACAGAAAATGGGCTGCATGACAACTTTGGATCAAGAAAATGACAAACAATCAAGATATAATGCATGTTCTATCTATAAAAAATGTAAAAAATGTCTTCAAAACATAACATATTTAAACCTATATTAGATTTCATAAAAAATATTCAAAATGCATCAATCATATTGAATAATATGTCATGATTCAACCAAAATAATCTATGATTTATATTGATAACAACACTAAAATTTTAATAATATTTATATTGTTAGGAAAATAAAAAAGGAAATTAATACCCTATATAAAATCATAAAACATTTTAATGATTAATAAAAATATATAAAATATAAGATTAGAGGAATGGGATGTAAGGGAAAAATTTAGATGGAATCTAAAAGGTAATATTTTTATTTATGAAATAGTCCTCATGATAATTTTACTAGGTTTTAATATGAGATTACCATATACATAAATAAGTGTTATTGATAGTTGATGTTATAATTTAATTATGAATAATATCAATATTTGAATTCTTTTCGTTGGAGGTTCTCTACTATTAATGTTAAATCCTTCACATAGGGGATTATAGATAGATAATAACATTAAATGTATAGAAAATTATTACTCTTAATTAGTTATATTGTTTTCTTATGAATAAGTTGAAAAGGAAGTGTTCCATCAATATTCAATATGTATACTAAATTAATTTATAATAAAACCTAAATTGTAAGCCTTATCTCAACTAAATATAACCGTAATGAAAAATCAACATTCACAAACCCCAATGTATCACAAAATAATTTAATTAATTCCACATTACATGAAGGGGGAAATAGTATTTATCATTATACATCATGTAATCTATTTTATAAAAAATCAATTGGTGTTTGAATCCATCTCAAAAATACCTTGTTATATTTTAATTCATTAAAAATATAATGCTGATAGCAGCATTCAAAAAAATTAAAAAATAAAAATAATATTTTTTTGTACCAAAGAATAAGCCAATGTCTAATAAGTCTCCAAATTTAATAATAAAAATATAAATCATCCACTTTTCAAAAGAAATAATTTTAAAATAGAAATAATCATATAAGAAAATGAATGTCCAAACAAAAAATCTGTTAAAATTAAAATTATTTTTAATTAAGACACAAATAAATTTACAAAAAACACTAGGAATGATTAATTTTTTTATATAAATAAATATTTATAAATACATGAGAATTTTTTTATTCTATGTGTAGAAATATTTGAAACAATTTATACACCCTTGAGGGCATAACAAGTACTTGTAATTTGATATAATATAAATTTTGAAAAGTAGATGATTTAACTAAATGAAAAATATATGAAATTTTACAAAAACACATATCTTATAAAATATGAAGCTAATCAAACATAATGATGAAACCCAAAATAAGAATATTTATTTCTATTACAAGCCATAAAAATCCAACTTCTATATATCAAATAACCTCAATTCCCAAAATTAACCATAAAAAACATTATAGTATCTGATAGAAATTAAAAATATACGGAAATATAAGTATATATAAGTGGATAAAAAGAAATTTGAAAAAAAATTCCTCCATCAACTATTATAAATCCTTTTTAAATAAGACTTGGATGTATATAAATAATTATAATCTACACCCTTTGTCTCCCTCATAGAGGAATACGTTAAAATGAAATAAAGGGTGGGTTGGGGATGAAGTTAAATCAATATTGGGGAAAATATTATTTAAATATTTATAAAATGGATAATTCATGTATTTTTCTAATAAATTTTAAAGAATTATTTTCCAACCATGTTACTCGCACTATAATAGTGATTCCACAATATTATATTCTTTATGAGAAGTTTTACAAACCTTACTAAAGACTTTTGAAAGACTCCACATAAGTAAATGTATCTCTCATTTTTACCACAAGAGTCATAATGGAAAATATATATCATTATGCCTTAAAGAAATATACATATATATAATAGTATCTGAACTGGTCTCAATGACCTATAAAGTTCATCAATAACTATTTTCTAAACTATACTATAATATTGAAATAAATAAAAAAATTAAAAAATTAAGGTCAAAATATCAAAAAAAATAATGTAAAAATATTATTATTATATCGTACAATAAGATATTACACAATAGTTACAAAGGCATTTAAAAAAACCCACCATACATTGGTCTGCATATGATGTAATATTCATCTCTATGATAGAGTGTTGGTGGCACTCCCACTTGCATGGACAATGTAATTAAATGTCTATGAATTCTTAATTATGGTTTATATAGTGACATTTTATTTTAAAATGGACAACAAAATTTAATATATTATTATTATTTAATGAATAATGATTTTTAGAAGAATTTTTCAAAAGGACATATTTCTCTATCCTTGAAAAACATGTTTATTACTAGATAATAAGAACACATCTTATGTGTTGTTCATAATAAAGTTCATGCATAGACCTCTCTATACCATTAAAATTATTTTGTAAAGATAATTTTTAACCAAATAAGATTTAAACAATTTCATATGAATATCTATTTTGATTCATTATACTAACAGAACAAAATGAAATTTTATAAATATTATTTCTATAATTTTTAAATATAAATACTCACATTTCATATTGTAAACTATTTTCTTTGATATGTGACCTATTTGAAACCACTATCACAAGACCCAAACTCACTAGGATCCTTAATTGGATGTTGAAGACGCCTCATGTTCAACCCATGTACACCTCTAATATGTTAGGTGTCACTAAAAACCAAAAATGATGGTCTTTACAAAAAATATAATGATTTTACACATCAAAATAATAGAATAGATACAATCATTTATAACATATATGGTCAATAAAACATGACTTATACTATGAATCAATGAATCAATACATAAAAATTTTATATCACCTATAAAAAGCCGATTATATGTTACCAAGTTTGAATGTAATTTTACACCCTAGATCCTAATATAATATTATAATATATAAACTATTTCAAATAATGATGATTAATTTTAAATTTAATTAATGTAATACATGACCGTGAAATTCTTAAATCAATTTTACACATAAATAAATAATACTCCACTATGACTACCCCAATGATCTCGAGTAACCATATTATTTCATGTGTTATCACTATATACAAAACCAATGTATTCAATAATAACATGTTATGTGAATAAACATGGATGATTATAAACCCAAATTCCCATATAGTGGCGATTCCAATGATAATGTAGGATTTTAGTGGTTCTTCGCCATGCATATTTTCCGCATGTCCATGAGAAATAATTTACCATTCAGAAATCATAATATTATTAAAATATTAACAATTTCACATCATCCAAGGTATAATAGGTTACTTATAATATGTTAGATAACCTATCAATTATATTTATTAAATATGTCACATCCAAATATGTATCAACTATCAAAATAAAAAATTTCTCTAACATTGTTTGAAATGAATTTATTCTCAATCCCTCCTTAAATAATATCACCCAAAATAACAAAATGTTCAAGAAAAACTCACACCATAAACGAGGTTAAATTTATTATCCATGTCTATCATATAATATAATCTAACATCCATGGAAATATGATAAATCATATATAAATTTTATAATACATTTATAAGCCCTGTCATGACTATTCACTCAGTATACAACCATGGTATATGTAAGATAATACATAAACACAATATGAATCAGTATATGATCATGGTACTTTCAAATTATTTATAGATGATAGAATTCAATAATTATACTCAATATTATTAGAAGTCTATAAAATAAAAATTTCTAATATATTTTGGATTTTGTTGAAGACTTTTACTAAAATTAAACTATGGAATTGAAATAGATATAACAAATTATTTCAGAAATTCTCCCATATAATAACATACGGTGGAATTCCAAGAAGAGGTATCATTGAGAATATATAAAATTATAGGTATTACTCATGATCCTAATCATGCATCCATTATCAATAAGAATAACCTCAAATTGTTGTCTTTATATTAGTAAACCTAGTCTGACAATTTAACCTTTTATCATTTAATAACATCTTAAAACATTCAAATTTCGTCCTGAAATATATCACACAACTCATGAGTTTGTAAACACATAATCACCATCAACCACAAAATTACTTGTTATCTAACCCAAAAATTCATATCATACAACCAGTAAATATAAAAAAACACATTTAACATTATTTTCACTTAATTTTCAATCCATTATCCAAAAATAGTTCCATTTCTAACCCTTAGAAAACACACCCCAAATAATATGTCACACTTCATTTACAAGACTTTTTTATAGTATATTATATGTAACAATCCTTGAAAAATTTTCACAGATGTGTAACATAAAACTAAATCATTAATATCAAAATATCATAGTGCTAAATATTTAACTGGATGACATAATCTGGTCTTTATAGATCAGTAAACCAAAAATTGTTTTGAATTTAATTAATTTAATAATATAATCCATTAAAGTGTGTTTCATGTAGAGTAATATATTTATATGAACCATCATATAAATTATCATATTCATATTCCTCCTAAATTTCATTTTATGTATTCTAATGTATCCACTCTCACTAAGATGTATATACTTATTTTCATGTAAAAAATATTTACTGTAAAAATTATATGCAATGATCAACTAATAATTTACATTTATATATCATTTTAAGGATTTTCGAAAAAATAAACACATGTATTATCCAAAATTAATTATGATGACTAATCACCAATTTATATATCTAATAATTCATAATTCCAAAAAATTCTATTAAACCATATTATAATGAATTAATAATATTATTATTGTGATATATTTTAAAAATCATTGAAATAGCGTATTCATATTCTAAAAAATTGGCATTTCATACTTTCGGTTTTGAAATATGATATAAAAAATAAAAGGAACTAATTTTTTTTGGATAAACATATTTTAAATAATATATATATATATATATATCATAATATGGTCACGAATCCATGGACTATAACCTACATTCCCAAAAATATATATGAGAGCGGGTTTTATATACTATCTTAATACGCACAAACATATACACAATCTTATAGACTTATATTATAGTTAATTAATATATATTCTTATATAAATTAAAAATATTGTTTTAAGAATCATTAATTACATAATTTATTGTAAAAAAAATTTCTTATTTCACACTTTTATTGAATTTCAATATTCTTATAATTTATATCTAACAAAATAATCATTGTTGGATGAATACCATAGTGGGTGTGATAATTTATGTCACCATGGTATGGGTATTAACCCCTATAAAACCTGGATTAAAATAACTTATTTTCATATAAACCTAATTGAAATCACTTTAACGCATGAATATATATATATATATATATTTATATTTATTTTAAAAAATATTTTTATTCCTAAAAGTTTATAATCATATAAAATGGATAATTTTATATAATATTATTTACCTTTTAGTTCTGTGAGAATGAGAAATTTCATCCATTATTTTCAAAACCATTTAGGACTAGTTTTTCATTCATGGTCTCAAAACAAAAATAATAAACCCTATTAAGGAGATCCCATGATTCTTATATCATTTATTTTTTCAATTTACATTGCTATTTCTAGTCTATGTTTTAATAGTATATAAATTGTGTAGGGGGTGGCTCTTTCATCATTTGACATTTAACTAAAAAATACATATGAATAACATTAAGAAATAGGGATAAATATTTATAGTTGAAAATTTAGTTATGATTATAAAATCCTCTAAATTCTTATCCTATAGTGTCTTAGTGTTTCTGGGGAATAATGATAATATTGGAAATTAACCATTAATAATTAAAATAAATAAAAAATATATCAATTGAAAATTAATTGGATCAGGAAGGACCATCCATGCTTCCATAACCTATGTAAATCAAAATACAAAACATTGAAAATAACTATAATAAGGAAAATATTATATGAAAATGTTTTCCTTACTACAATTTTTTCAGAGAAATATTCAATTCCCCATAGAAACCTTTCTTTATGAAGATTCCATTTTATAAAATTTTCATTTATTGGTTTCTATGGATCTGCATTATGAAATTATATAGACGAATATAATAATAATGGGTACCAAAAATACCCTATGGAAATGGAATATATTTCAATTTAAAAATACTACACAATTCATTCAAACATTTATATATGAGAAATTTAAAAACCTATAAAATAAAATAAATTTTTATTTTTATTGAAACATCGACATTAAAAATAATTTTATTCAGAAAACTCCATTATAAATGATCAAAATAGCTCCAATAGTGATATTTTTCAGATAAATATTATATAATTTATATATCACATTAAGGAAATGAACAAATTAGTAATGGTGAAAAGCATATTAAATGAAAATGTGACATTTCCCACTTACTACATTACAATTTTGTGGATCATATATAACCAAATTATATTTTCTCTTGATTTTTTTCAAAGATTTCAATAAAAATGAGAGAATGTATTAATTATTTTCATTGTTTTCATCTTAAGTACCGAATGTATTTAGTTTTATCATATCATATCTAGCATATATGTAATTGATAAAAATTATTTATCTAGGAATAATGGTTTCATTTAGGTGAGGATTTTCCCCTAAATTTATTAGACTAGTAGGAACTTATTGTAATTAGTTTTCATTATTTTTGATATAGGTATTTCATGTTGATACTATTGATGGATTAAAACAAAAGGCTTTCTGTATATGAATTCACAGATATTAATTTATTATAATGTACTGGTGATTACTTGTCCCAAAATTATTATTTTTGAATGATATTTACCTATTCATGTCCCATTGAATGTTATATCATATATAAGAAATAGAATATCTAAAGTAGAAATAAAAAATAAAAATTGATTTATTATTATTATTACTAAATATAAAGGATTATTTTCAACATTTTGGTTTTGAGTAATTGTTTTTACAGTTCATTAATTAGTGTTCCTCATAAATATCAATGTTTTACGTTTTTTTGTATGAATATATTAATAAAATTAATAAAATTATTTTTATATATTATAACTATTATATTAAATTATTTATTCATTATTCGAGACCACCATTGAATATAATTATATTAATACATGTTAAGGGTTTCTAGTCCTTTGATACATTATTGAATCAGTTCTCTATATATGTATGATGGTATTATAATGATTCATAATTTTACTAAAGTAATATTATGAATTCATCCCAATTCATAAACATATGAATTTTAAATTAAAACATGATCATCAATTTCATTATATATATATATATATATACATATTATTTTATATTTAAATTTATTATTCTCTTTTATGATGGGATTATAATTTATGATTATATTTCATAATATAGCCCTATTGTGGATTTCCTACAATAATTCATATAAAATTATTCTAAAAATTACCCTTGAACATACACATTGGGAATTAGTGACCAAAAAAATAATTTTTCTATTGATTTGTAAGAATAAAATTTTTAAATGATGTTGGAACATGATAATGTAAAATTTAAAATGGTGGAAAATAAAAAAAAAATATTTGTTCTTTAAAAATCCATTTCGGTGGAATAAAGAATATCTTAATGTTTTATATCCTATTTATGGATTAATATAATAACTTGAGTATAATATTTATATAATATTATAATAATATACATGTCTCACATTTGATAGGAAGTTAAAAATTTATCAAAAAACTGATGTTGACAATACATCCTGATATTATAAAAATTTAATAAATAAGTAAAATGATATATATTGTTTTAGGGAATAATGTTTAATGTGGATATATTTTCTGAATATTTTGCTTCATTTAGTCAATATTAAAACATCAACAACCCACTATTGTGGCACAATTTTCAAATCCCACCATAGAAAAGAGATTTTACTTGGATTTATAATTTAGTATACCGTGGTCTCCATATTAAAGAAAATAATGTTGGATATCTTTTGAATGACAAGGAAGGCATATAAATATTATATATATATGGGATACAAATCGGAACATCCCATATTATGAAAATTTCATTAGTTTTTATTTTTATTTTTATTTCTAATAACGATGTAGTAAATTACATTATATATATAGATATTGAATAAATTAAATCCAAATATTAAAGATATATAGAAGTCACAATATCTTAATGTACAATAAGTGGACTAAATATAAATAATTTATGGACTTATTATGAATAATTTTAGAAATATATAAAAAATATTTTTCCTATAATTACCAACCCATAACAATTACCTATGGTGATGCATTGATAAAAGTACATTTATGGGAACCATTCACGATAACTAGACTTTCTTTTAAAATATTATTTAATTCAAGATCATCTATCTCATACACCACCTATTCACATGCCTTAATTTCATGACTCAAGCTAATTATATCACTGTTGAAATTTATTACATTTAAATGGAAACCTCGGTTTAAATCATTTTTCACATTGAAAAAAGACATGATCCAAGAATAATCTTACATTCTATCGATTTTACTCTAAATACATCCTCTAGTTTATTATATTTATTCGGAAAAAGAACAATTTTTAAGGGTATAATGTGAGTGTTTCACCACATAATGATCAAACCTGAATAAATATTACTAATTTATTTACAGATGTTACAAAATGTTGATAAATATAATGTAATTTAAATTGGTGTATTTATTATTGACATCTTAATATATAGTATTTAACTTTTTTTATTTTATATGATTTAATAATAAGTTATTTATAAAAATTATTCATTTCTATTATATGTAGTGAGTGTTCAACAGTTTTTCATTTTTTGTAGAATGGTATGGAATATAAATTATATAATAATTTTTTTATAATAATTTTTTTAGTTTTATAACACTTATATTCGTGATTTATAATTTTAACAGAAAATATATTAATTAATATTCATTATGATTTGATATAAAAAATAGTAAATTAATTAATCATATAAGAAATTAATTATATCAGTAATTCTAGAATGATTATGTATATTATGTTATTTTAAACCATATATATATGTGATACAAATGGTTACTTAGTAATTTTGAAAAAAATATTTTGTTCAAAAATTATAAATATTTTGAATATTTTATATTTAACATATGAAAGGAAGTTTAAATATATTATCGGTTTTTTTTAAAAATTTCGGATGAAGGTGAGGTTTGGTTTGGAGATATGCCATCATGATGTATGTTAAATTATTTTATATGATTAATTATAATTAAGTTAGGTATGGGGATATTTTTAAAGACATCACATCATACAATATGAATTTATATTCCAGTAACAATTAAAATATTAGTGTTTTTTGGTCCATTAGACCAGTGTTGGATTTTTTGAGAGGAAATAAGGTAGTTAATATTACGGTTGGTCATAAAGTGATAGATACAAGCATCTGTTTTTGTAATAAAAATTTGAAAACTATTAGGTTTATTTTTAATATTCGTGTCATTCATTTAGAATGTATGAATTTGTTTGAGTAGTTTTGGTAATTATTCATTTTTTAAAGAACATTTTACTGTATAATCATGTATTCAGAGTGAAAATCGATTGGGTTTTAATAATTGAAATTAATATTTTTATCATTTTGGTGAATGAAGTTTTTCAGCAAGGATAATTTCAAAATATATAATTGGTGGGATAATATATTATATTGGGTGAATTTTCATCATTAATATTTAACCTCAAATTTAAAAATAATATTTTTCATATCTGGAATTTTTAATAAGAGTTTGATACATAAATTTTGTTATTTCAAAAAAAAATAAGACATTATAATATAATATAGAACATGATAGTGATATTATATTTATGAATACAGAATGAGAATATTTATTTTGTTTTCTATTTATTAGTTTGACATACCTAGATGAAATATTAGTTACACCGAAATTTTAATAATGTTTTCTACTATTATATTTTAAATGATTAAACTCTTAGAGAATTTTTATTATAATTTATAAAAATTTCATATCATTATGTTCTTGGATTATATGATCGTGGATCTATTTTTCGCATTCAAAATGTTAATATTTAATTTTAATGTGATCAGATATGATATTATGTGATTGAGTTTTTGGAAATCACCCTAAAAATATATGTTGAATTGATATCTTTGAAATTTTAATTTATTTATTATTCCATGCTTTAAAATATTTTTAATATGAGTACAAGGTGTGCTATATATTGGAATTATAATGATTTAACTCTAATGGAAATTCATGGGTTTTTATAGATATAGGTTGGATCAATTCCTTTTTTATTAGAAAAAATTCCTTATAAAGATAGTGGAATAACTCGTATAGTTTTATATGTGATATATTCTTTAGAATGGGATAATTCTCTCTCTAATGTTCAAATAAGGTATGGTGGATATTTTAATTACACTAATACTGTAAGGTACTGATATTTTGATGGACTTTAATTTTTCATGGGCTTCGTTATGATTATTTATTTTGTATGGTTGCCTTTATAAAAAGACTTATCTTTGTTAATTCATGTATATTATTTACTAGTTTAAGAAATAATAATTTATGAGGATTTAATAAATTCATTTACATTTCAATTGATACAAATTGGGGTTTTATTATATGTTTGGTGGTAATATCCCTTAGAATGAATTCTTTTTCCTAATAAGAAACATATTTATTATATTATAGTCATGAAATAATTTTTTTATCATTGATTCTCATTGATTCTAGACATTGACTAGTATAACATTTAACTTATATTATACTGAGATAAAATTTTGTTTATAATTAGTTTCCAGTATAGGCTCTCATTATTCATTATATGGATTCACCTACCTATATATTAAAATTTAATCCACATAAATATTTCATTAAATTAATAAATTTTCCAATTATTTAGATAAAAAATTCATAGTTTAATTTACTAATTTTCATTTAATTTATGTATGTAGTCCTTATAATATGGTGTGATTCAATGTTAATGCAGGGGATTTGGTTTTGGGATATGGGAATATTACAATATTATTAAATAGTTATAAATTACTTATTTTTATTCATTATTTTGTATTTATTTGGGAATTTGTTTTTTAACTACCTTAAACATATAATATCGAGGATAGGATTAGTGTAACGTTTTTGTCAAAAATTATACATTCATCATAGTTTATTATAATTACTCATGGGAGAATATGTAATTTTATAAATCATATAAATTTGTCATACTAACTCGCCACAACTGAACATAGTTTATTTTTTCTTGTTTTTGAATATACCATATTTGATCAATATCTATAATTGGAGACTCATTATATGGGGATCATAGATCATTTAATGATATATTAATGACGTTTAGCTATTTATAGAATCGTTTAGAATTTATTGAGTTATTTTATATTTTGTTTTATTTTATTTATTTGATAAAATAATTTAACATTAACTTTTTTTCTTATTTTTATAGATTAAATATTTTATAAATTATAATTTCAAATTTATATTATTATTATTGTATTTTATTTCATTAATATACTTGGAATATTAGAGAACTAATTATGCAGTCGAATTTGTCTATATAATCATGTTTTTTATGTCCAACATTCATATGGTTATTTCTAGTTATTTTTAGAATATAAATCTTTCATTAAAGTTGTGTATTATGGGTAAAATATTTCCAAGGAAAATGATTGAACCAACTATGATACTAATCGGTATCCGGAAAATGAGGAGGCATGGATAAGGTTATTAACACACCAATATTGGAATCCACAGTATTGTAATCATGGGTACTATAAAATGGAATAAAATATTTTGGCTATAGGAATGTTTTATGATATATGTTTTTATTGGATTTCAAAATGTTTTTGTTAAACTATATATGAAAAATAAATATTTTTATAATAAAAAAAATCGTCGTGATTATCCATTGAATATATGTATATACTCTAGGTAAGAGTGAGTTATTGATAATAAAATAAAAAATAGAGGAAATACCATGACACGTGGTTAAGATATATTACTCCAGGACAATATAGTCCTTCATTAACAACATGTAAAATATAATATAATTTTGGGAATATTAACACTAATATACTTTCAAAAATAATTTCTAGGTTAAATACAAATAATTTTTTTTATATTATTGATAACTATCAATTTTGGGAAAACATCCGTTATTTTTAAATGATTCAATATTAGAATATTATGAATGATTATGTGGTTAAACATTATTACACTATTATTAGGAATTAAAAACATAAATATTTTCCATGGATTATTTTTTGAAACAAACAATTGGGGAAGAAGGGGAAAAATTAATTTTGTGGAAAAAATAGACTTCAGTCATTGGGTAGATTTTATTTTCAAAATTATAATTATATTTATGATCCTAGGGATACTATTTTTTTTGGAAATTTTAATTAATGAATATAGATTATAATGTTAATGTTTTTATTAAATAGATATTGAGATTTTTTGATTTCAACCCCATTAGAATAGTAATGTTTGGAATCCCATTAATTTGATTAGGAATTGTTCAATATTTTTTGATTAATTATATGTTTTATGAATATCACATGGATTAGTAGATATATAATAAGAATATATGAAGTATCTGATCCATGTTATATATTTATATAGGTATCCCATTTTAGGATGAGTTATATAATATAATCATATAATTAATGATATATTCAGAGTGGGTTCTCCATTCTAGTTTCATTGTGTATGTCAAAATATAGTGAAATAAGAAGTATAGATTTATAATGTTAATATATATTAGTATAAAATAAATGCGTCCAAAAATTCTATTTATGTTATAACAAAATCCACATTGATGGTCACAATCAATATTTATGCATCAATATTGATAATATATAACACAATAAGATTGTTTAGAAATTCCTCTTTTCCATTGTGGTAGCTAAAATGAATGGCCAATCAATCACATGATTTAATTATCTGAATTTTATATTGATGAGACAAGTGAAAAATATAAATCAACTGAATCATGGTCATTATATTCCTAAAAAATGATCCAAAATTCATAATTAATAGTTCAATTATTGTTCAAAAATTAAATAAGGGGGTTTGGTAATCCCACTCTATTTTTAATTTTATAATGAATATTAGTTACAGAATCATTGGTACAAAATGATTTTTATAATTAATATGTGATATGTTTTTCTTACTAATGAAACTTTATTTGGACCTAGTTGGGTATCTAGTCAGTGGTGGGTTCCATTGTCATAACTAATAGTGAAATATTTAAAAGACAGAACCATTTTTTCAATTTCATGGAAAAAAGTAGCCAGGATTTAAAATTTAGTATGGTAAGGATAACCATTTACTATTATTGGTTTGGTTATGTGGTTCCCTTGGAATTTGTTTTTTTTATTATGATATGTATGCTCTTGAATTGAGTTATGTAGTGGATTTTTATAGTGTATTATATAATATTATGGAATACAATGGACAAAAAATCATTTGGAATAATAGTATGATAATAATAACATACTATGAATAGTTAATGTAATTTAAGGCTATAATTTTATATTATATTTTAATATTAAAAGTATTTATAATGTAGGAAATATAATTATAACATGTTTCCTTAACATTAATAATTTTATTAATATAAATAAAAATTATGGATCATGATAATGAGAAAGTGTAATATTTTATTTCATTAAATTTATGTGTGTTGATGTTTGGAAGATATTTTAATATTTTTTAATGAAAAATGATCTATGTTATCAACTACCACTCTTTTGGGGATTTAATAATGAATAATGGAGGTAATAATGAATCATAAATAATCATTTAATAATAAGTGAATAAGGATAATTTTAAACAAACCTTGCTCCACATTATTAGAAAGGAAGAGTAAAAAGTATCATTTCATGTTCAATGGGGATAAATGTCAATAATAATCCTTAATTAGTTAAAACATATATTTATTTCATACTTTTGTCCCTCCATGTTTATTCATCCTCCTTATTTTCCACACATAACTAACACACATCCAATGATTTCACATTAAATTACATTGATAAGGGTCCCTTTTTTTGTTACTTCTACATGTATCAAATATAAAATAATATAATAATCTCACACTTCCTCTACCATTATATATCCATTACTTATATAATATAATCCATTACTATTAATATTCAAAGATAGTTTTCTATATAAACTATATATTTCAATTAGTATTATAATGTATCTTTGTAAAACACTTAGGATCTAGAGGGTTAGTTAATATAGAGGTTTAAATGGAAAAGTAATGTCTTACCAATAATATTTGAGTCCATACTAGTGATGATTCATCCCATGATTCATTAATAATTTCTCAAACATTTTTTCTATATTTTAAAAAATATATAAATGTGAATTCATGGGATTGACTTAAAAATGGTTAAAATATTATTTGTCGATAGCCATGAATAATAATTTTTTACAACAATAAAATAAAGGTGATTTTATATTTTTTTTGTTTCTAATGAACAATAATAATTTCTATATTATTATTTATCACTATTTGTTAATTTTTGTTTTATTATAAATATCTATTAGTGAATGTAAAATTATATGTACAATAATCAATATAATTATCAACAAGTGAACATGTGCATGTGATTTAAAAGATTAATTTTATGTAATGTTATTTAAAAAAATTTAATTATTGAATTGTGTGAGCTGATCTGTAGTGGGAAAGAAGTGTTAATAATAGTATTGGATATTTTTTTGAAAACTATAAATAAATTTAAAAATTCATATAAAACTTCAATTTCATTTTTTAGAAAGGGGGTACTTATTAAAACATACATGTGGTCTACTATAGATGTGTAACTAAGTTGGTCCTCAATTGATACATATGTTGTGTTTGACTGAATATATTTATAGTGGTGAAGGTTAGAGTGATTGAATATTATATAATATGTTTCGTTATAAATTAATATTTATGTATTTTGATGAAAAATAATATTATTTAAGCTTCAAACAAATGGAGTTTAATAAAAGAATTTTGGGGGGAAAGAAGTTGGTTTGCAGATGATCAATATTTATTTTACTGAAATGGTAATTATTTCGTTCGTGTCAAATTTCTTTTAATCTAGATAAAAATATTCACATTAGCCAAGAAACAATCTTTTTCTTGCTCTCTGCAATGATAGGGGTTTGTTCATGTGAGGATTTTGTATGCTTTTTTTTTAAGATAAATAAGAGATTCAATCAATCATGGACCATATATTTCTTCTTTAATGAATTACACACCATAGAAATGGATGTTTTAATTTGAGGGGTTTTATATAAATACTATATTAACCCCATATTAATAACATAAACATATTTCAAAGAATTTTTTAACAATATTCATGCAAGGATTAGATTGGAAAGAAAACTAGTATGAACTAGGCTTGTGAACGTTTATCTCTAGAAGCGTTTGGAGTAATAATAATACTATGTTTGATACATGAGAGAAGCTACCGAAGAAGGAGGATTTCAAAAGAATTATGAGCTGCATGACAAGGATATGAGATGGAATTTATGTTAAGAAAATTATATGAACATGGGTAATATATGGAATTTTGATGAGTCATACATGAAAAAAATACATAAAATATGTATTTATTGAAACCACAAAAGTGTATGTGACATGACTGAAGGAGTATAATTAATTTGGAATATGATAACAATGACAATAAAATGTGGAAATGTAATGGTACATGTAGAATGTTAGTATTTGAATGATGTTTTATAGGTGGATAGTCTTGAGGATTCATATGTCATTTGAGAATCAACAGATAATTACCATGATATGAAAAAAAACAATAAATTGTGAATTATATTGAATAAATCTTCATGAAGATTAACTATGGGGGTCCATATTAAGTAGTTCATAGAGGAAGATATAATGATAGTTATTAAAGAGTAGAATATAAATATTCCCTAAAGAAAATTATAATTGTAGTGATCTTATTATCATGGTATGGAAGATGAATTGTTTTAACTAATGAACTCGAAAATATTAATATATTTTCGTAAATTTGATCAAAATCATCTATAAAATCTTTAGACTAGTAATTATAATTGAATAGAGTAAAATCAATTTATTGTGGTATAATTTATAAAACTGGGTTTATAGTCATTCTTCAAATAACAGTGAAATGTTTAACATTTTCTATACAATATGGTAACTATATATACACAATGAAAAAATATCATAAAATAATTCAACCTCTCCTTCTCATTGTTCCTCATTTTTTAGAAGTCGTATCGTATAAATGTAATGAAAATTTAATTAATTAATATTATCTTAGAAATACAAATATCATAGTGAATTTCAAAAGGGTTACTCTTTTCTTTTATAGACATTATGACATTTGGTATGAAAAAAATGATATCTCATATGTGGTACTTATAATAGATTTTTCAAATAAAAAAATATTGAAAATATATTAAGGATTTATCAAAACTATCAATGAAAAAATAGAATAATAGTTCATGTTAATTTTAATCTCATAATACCTTATCTAGATTCTTGTATAATCATATTCATATGATGGTGATGTGAAATATATTATACAATTCCATATGTGATAAATTATGTAATATATATTAATGTGATTTATAGGTAATTAGAGAACAAATTTGGTTCCTTAAAATATGTTTTAGGAATTAGAAATAGCCGAAAATTAAATTATTTATAGATTCTTCAACTAAATAGTTGAGGTTGTTAGATATACTTTGGGTATTGGTTATGATATGATTGTTATTGATACTAGGAAAATTAATATGAAAATACAGACAACTATATATAATAAGAATATTTTTTTCTTAAATAAATCAACATGGTAGAACAATAATTGAATGATCTAAAATGTAGTTAGGTTGTATATCAAATAATATTTAAAAAGATGAATCCTAAAGATGACCAAATAATAAAATTCAATTCAATTTAATTTAAGATTTTATAATACTATTAGTTTAAATGAGGATGAACATATATGTAACTATTTTCCATCTCATGTGGAAGGTATGTTCCAAAGAGGAAAACATAGATTTAAATGAGATATCCATTTAGATTAATTCCCATGTGATTTTTTTAAAACCATGGAGACATGTTCCCTTAATTTATTATGAATAATGAAGGATCATTTGAATTCATATTGAATTCACTAATGAGGTTCCATCTTAAAATAAATTTCCAAATAAAAAATTAATCTATGAATAAATTTCAGTATAAGTGATTGGTATGTATTGAATATGGTGATAGTGATGATTATCTAAAGTGTATGGAAATAGATTTCAATGAAAATGGAGGATAATTAATATGGTTTATAGTCAAAATTTAATAATAAAAATTCTATAATTATAATCAGGTAGAAATAGGGTTATATGTCACAATCAAACATTATGGGGTTTTGGATGAAATGGATATTGAAAAAAACTATCATATTTTAACATTTTAAAAAGAATTTATAATATCTACATTGGATTTATGATGATATTGATAGACTATATAAGGATCTATAATATTATACATCTATTCATGAAGTCATTAAATTATTAGTGGAGTTTGTACTAAAAATAATTAAAAAACTAAAATTATTAATTGTATCAAAACTATTCTTCATAAAACATGAATGTGATTTTTTTGATGATGTTGACGTTTGGGAAATGATTGAAATCCATATAAAACACTATGGTTAAAATAGAGTGAAAATTTATTTTCAAATTCCTATCTATCACATTTCATTAGTTGACAGAGGAGGTGTCTCTGGCCCACCATCGATAAAACCATAATCCTTCATGCCTCTCACAGATTAATATTTATTTCTGAATTTCTATTGAAATATATTTAATCATAATTAATAATAATGTAGAATGATTGAATTGATATTTAATAATATATTTTAGTTCTTCATATGCTTAATACATCCCAATCACTAACAGGAGGATTAGTTCAACCTATATTATCCTTTGGTTGATGGTTTCTATAGAATTTATTAAATTAATTGACATATCGTAAATACATAATTATTGAGTTTATGTACCACTAAGTCCCTATAATTTACTACATAGAGGATGAATGCTTTGTTTCAACAAGGTATAATGGCCATCATTTGTCAGAAGGATGTTATTTCTCTCTATTTTGAAATACATATGAGTTACGCATCATTTATGATCCCTCAACCTCATCATTTTGGTTTAGTTTTCTGAGGACCCCCATCTATTCCCAAGCCCATCGATCCTCATAATGATTTCTAATATAGTTATTTGATTATTATATAATTTTATATACCAAATATATGTGGATCCATATTCAACCAAATAATCCTCATATTTGTGTTGAAGTGGATGTCTTAGATCCATTTATAATGAGCCAAAAATCTTAAAAATGAAAATTACATATTAATTTATGAATATTCCATACATAACATAAGTACTCAACTAAAATATTGTAATTGTACTCTTATTAGAAAGGTGGAAACATAATTAACAGATCTATATGATAGATACATGATCTCCCACTATCATCATCATCACAATGGCCAATCCTAGACATATTTTAGATAATAACATTCTCCATAACCATGGAAAATTAAATGTATGAATGGTCTGATCAAATGGTCAGTAAGCGTAATCAAGAGAGATATAAACCGAAAAAGAGGCTTAGGTTATGATATAATTTTGAAAATAATTTAAAATCCATACATTGTAAATCATAGATCATTAACATGATTCCTGGCATAAATCAGACAATTTAATAGCACATGAATCAGAATGGAATAAAAGATCATGATCCATGGGATCAAAATATTTTCATATTATATATTTTTTATGAATAAACATAGTCATATAAAAATTTATGTCAATTCTTTCCACCATGTCATTTATATCATTTTATGATATGGATTACCACTAGAATACCTTCTTTGAACATGGGATAACTTCTCGTGTATCCTATTTTTTCTTGGGAGAATCTATTATATACCCTTTGATATCTAATGACTTTAATCATTTCCCAATAAATTGGATGGATATATAGGTACAACCTATAAAATAACCCATTTTTTGTGACAGATAATAACAAAACATTCATTTTATTATAAAACAGGAATTAAAATGGCCTTGATAAACATTTCTTCATAGAATAATTCATGGAAAATAATTGAATTTCATTTTCTTCATAACATATCATCATTTCATAACCCGTGAAAAAATAGTATATTTAATAAAAATCAAGTAATCATTGATATGAACAATATATGTAAATAATAAATATTGTATCATTATATCATTTCCTAAGAAATAATTATGCTAAAAAATATGTTTTCTTATATGGAAAATTATTTTCAATTATCATTTGAATATTTCTTGTGGAAAATTATCATTCTAGTTTAATATTTTAAATAAAATTTAAAAAAAATTTCAAAATCCATTTCAATGAATATAAACCTAGGAACATATTACAAAATATTTAAATAATTGATCTGTCTTGATAGTGGTTATTGCGTTCTACTATACACATTTATAACATATATTCCTTTCACAAATTTATTAAATGTCTAATAAGACTTGTTTTTTAAATTACAATAAAATTCGTTTTAAAACATTTCATAAAAATTAAAAGTATGGAAATTAGTTCATCAAATAATCATTGTGAAACAATATATAATTCATGAAAACATCTTCCAAAAAATAAGGACATATATGAAAATGTTTTTTGACCGAAGAGTGAATTGTTGTCAATTTTATTTAAAAAAATTCTTTCAGATTAATTTGACCCTAATAAGGGAAAAATAAATGGAAAATAATTTTTACTATGGGAATAACTGTAGGATAATAAAATCACATTTTTATAGTAATATATAATTTTATTTTAATATCCCATAAATAACCATAAAAAATAATTAAAGAACATCAGATTGTATATAAAAAACATACCAATTTTGTTAATTAAGACTCATAGGCCACTTTAAATTATAAAATCAATTATAATTTTAAATATCAAAAACATATTTGCTTTAATTATATAGTATTTCAATGTATTATTATATAAATATAATAAAATAATATATGTTTCTGACATTACATGTCTCTAAAAAGTCCAATTGAGAAAAAGTCCTTTACCCCAAGTCCCGTAACCCAACATAAACATTCAAACCTACTATATAATAAATATAGGATTATTAAAAATTTATTATATTGACCATAACTATATGTAAAATAATATATATCAATTTATTATGACCTTTTAATTTCCTTTTATAAAAAATTTAATATTAAAGTCATGTTTCATGTAATAACTACTTTTTTAATGTATATTTTTATTTTATATTTTTTTGTTGTAGTTATGAACCTGGATACTTAATCCCATTGTGGATAAGCATGGTATAAATATCATACATATTTTTCAAAAATATATCAATCGTAATCAAAAACTTATAGTGATATATAATTAAATATATCATTTATGGAGATGGTTGGCCGAACATACACATGAACGTTGAAATCATTTGTAGATGAATTTAAAATAAAGATAAAAATTCATTGGATTTCATTAATAACATTTATTTAAAATATATTAAGTATATTTATTAACATGATACTCATTATCTTCCTTTTAATGAACATTTTTTGAATGGGTTTCATTTTTTCAAGTGGCTATCATCCACGATAGACATAAGTAACATTATTATATCCCATATGATATTAAAAATAAGATGGTATGTGTAACATAATAAATAAAAAATTATAATTATGTTACAAATATATTGTATATTTATTTAATATATCTTTATTATGATCCATGTTAAAATAAAATGAACAACACAACACATCAGTTTGTTGGGTGCTAGTCCGCTATACAAATGAGCAACATTTTTTTCCAAAATATTTATTTTTAAAAAATTTGATGTTATATTTTAATTACAATGGTATATTAATTTCAAAATTATCATATTTATACTTTCTTTCCTCGCTATATCTATCTATATGATGTGTTGATGAGAAATGAATTGTGTTTGTTTGTGTTGTGGTAATCCTCCATACACACAATTGTATTGATTCAATTTAAATTTATTGTAATATGATAGAAATTATTATCATTACATTAACATAATAGAATATCTATATATGGAGATATTTTTATTTTATATAATTATATTTTAATAATATCTTAATGGAGTTTAATATTAAGTAATAATACATTGGTTCAATAATTTTAAAACATCATCAGAGAACATCTTAATGATTATAAGTAATCATTTCATAGTATGAATTCGTAATATAACTAAGACCTATATGATTTGGGTACTGAATAAATAAATTTAATGGGATCATTATTTTTTGAAATATTTTTTTTTGTTTTGTAAACATTTTTGGATAGTGGGTGGCCTCTAATATGCAGGGTAGGGGAAACTCTTGGATTTTTGTCAAAGAATATACATTACCAATGTGTTTGAATTAAAATTTCCTCAAAAATGATTCATTATAGAATCTAATATATTATATATTTAAAATATGGATTTTTCTTATAGTTTCATCATCAATATATCCATTGTATTTTAATTTTAACCCTACGTAAACATATTTTCTCTATAATTGTAGTAATTAATATTAATTATTTATACTATTAATTTTGAAAAAAATAATTTCTATTAATTATATTGTTTTTATTATTATTATTCAAAATATAGAATCATTTTTTATAAATTTCCTTCCCAGCAGTGGAAATATTTAATATCAAATTAAACCCACATATGCGACAAAATATATGTTTTTGTAAGAGTAAATATTAAAATATTAAAAAAATATAAAATTCAAAATGATATTTATTACAATGATATATATTTCATTAAATATAATATACTTTATCAATTTTAAAAAAGTATCTCTATTACACAAAAATTAAACCATCAAATTCCTTAATAAAAAATGATGTTATCTATAAAAACAACTATTTTTACTAATTCATCAAAAAATTAATCTTTTAGGAAAGACCTAAAAATAAATCACATAATAATGTTGATATGTTGATTCCAAAAATGAAGATAATTATTATTCAAAAAAATTATCAAATGTTTTACATTTTAATTTTATACTTTCATCAAAAAAATCACAATTTATGGTAAATATTTATTTTTTAAATTAAATAATGACTATACTAAAAATTTTATACTTTATTATAAATATGATTTAATTATTTAAAATCATGATAAATATTTTTTTTAATTTTTTTTATTCAAATTCATGAGATAATTTTTAATATTATGGTAATATATATCATGATTAGTTAATAACATTAATAGTTTCCCGTGGTTTGTTAAAATGTGGTGTTTCATGTAGCAAATGTTTCCAAAGAAATTTAATTTATTAAACAAATCATACAGTTTTTATGGTTTTAAATTATTCCCCACATAAATTAATTTCACATGATAAAATTATTCAATATGATACAAAAAAATGGGGATACATCTACCTCATCATATCATGATTTTCCAACATAGCTTCTTCAAATATTTTCTCTTGCAGAATATATTGACCATGGGAGTGGACTTGTTTTGTAACTCTCTCAATATATGATCAAGAATCAACACCAGATGATCAATTTTAGAGATATCATTATCCATTATAATGAACACTATGTATACTACATACGAAGCACTTCATAGGGACTTTATCATGATAGATACATGGGACACATCATAGAATTGATAGTATTTTGGTGGGAGCCCAATTTGATATGTATTACATAAAAATATAAAGAATATGAATATGAATATTACAACTAGGTTTGAGTTTTACAGTATTTATGAATCATATTTCCTTCATCAATGGATAAATTCCTCAAAACACCATATCTACATCTTCAAATTCCATATCACAACACTGGTTTTTAGTATATTTATAAAAGTATAATTTTTATTCTCTTAGATATTACTAGATATATCTAACCTTTTATTTCAATTCTTTAT
Organism: Viscum album; assembly: GCA_963277665.1. Lineage (NCBI taxonomy): Eukaryota > Viridiplantae > Streptophyta > Magnoliopsida > Santalales > Viscaceae > Viscum > Viscum album. The sequence continues at coordinate 975,841,788 of OY728126.1, read as the reverse complement.
TTATCGTAGGTCTAAATATAAAAAATTCCACAAAATCATCTATATACATTAAAATTATACAGTCATTTCTAGAGAAGGATTTTTAAAGACCTGTCTAAATTGAATAGTTAAAGACATTAGTCTAATAAAACTCATTAAAGGAAGGTGTTTGTCCCAATTACATTTGAAATCCACATTAAGATAACATATAATATTTCCAAAGGATTTAATTTTCATATCATATTGAACATCTATATAAGGATGATACCTCAAATCCTTTTTTTCATTTTCTGAACATACCACTTTAAAGGTGAGTGGTATCCTCACAATACAAGATCTAAATTTCAAACACCAAAATACCAAATATCAAACATCATAAGCAGCTTCCAAAATCCCACCCCCCCACAAAAACATCCAAACACAAAATTAGATTTCAACTTCTCCTGCTTATGTCACGTTCCTGGATTCGTAGTCCACCCCTCGTCGCCATCACCACCGTAACACTGAATCCATCAATAAGGGCTCAATTTCATTTTCAAAAACAAATAAAAAAATATCAAAATAAGGTGCCAAGCAAACGCTTTCGTCCTCCATCCATCCAAAATCAACGAAATAAAATGTGCCAAATCATGCAGGAACCAAACAACACACGAGCTTCGCAGATCATCGATTAGTCAAACAAAACAACCATAAACAGTGCACTATTATCACAGAGGAGCAAGAATATCCCAAAATTTTCAACTCGATGCCATAACCAAATCTCACTGGTGGAGCAACTCTGATGCCATCTCGAATACATGAACCTCAAATAACATCCAAATACAAACAAGATTGAGGAAAACAAAAGGAAACAGAACATCACCAGCACATCGGGAAAAAGTCCCAACGCAACCAAGACCCGTCGCTGCCAACCTGTATACTCAAGAAGACCATGATGAACTGCCCAACGCAACCACTTGAGTCATGTTGGCGTCCTGCAGGTCGCGAAAGCATGAACTTGGCTGTAAACCGTCACCATGCTGGAGATGGTGCCCTATCCATAGAAGAGGGAATCAAGCGAGAAAATCCTAGCAATGGTGCAAGCCATGCTCCAGAACAACCCCACCGAGATAGGGGAATGCCACCATGAACTCACCGAGAATGTGGGGGAGCGTTGCTCTAGGTCGGGACGGAAGGAGACGGTGATGACGAGATGGAAACCCTAGAGAGTGATTCCCCTTATGGGCTCATCCAAAAATTCTATATAAGGATGATACATAATGATGAAACTCAACATTGTATTAGGAGTTTTCTAATAAAATTGTAGATCGTCGAGGTAGACATTGGATCCCAATCACATAAATTAGATTTTTATACTCTATGAATCCATAATTTTTTTTAAATTTATATGATTGAGTAAAATTAAATAGAGATGTATTCAGTAATAGTGATGAAGTGTGATGATTTTGTAAGGTGTCCAATTATAACCCATGAATTATTAATCGTTTAAAATAATTTATGGTGTCCTATTAGAATATAAATGGTGATGATTTCTCATTAAAATTCAGATTTGTATAATGGTATAAACATTAATTTATAGTTTTTTATTTCCACTATAATGTTTTGATAGACTAAGCAATGAGATACATAATCTGGTATACTTATTTATTTTTTTCCCACTACAAATATACATTTACATAGTCTGGTTGTAGGTGACATTAGCTATTCATGTTATAATAAATTGTTTTATCCATATACTTATCATTCTAAATATACTAATAGATCTCACTATGGAATTCACATCTTATTATAAAATGGTCAAATAATGATTATTATGATTCCAACAATGAGGGATCAAAATTCAATTATATAAGAATCTCATAATAAATGAAGATACTTGTTATATAAAATAAATGTCCACATATTAATTTCTTTAGGTCTTTTACCTCAAGAAATATGGACACATATAAAAGTGTGGGATATGTGAGCTACACCATCTCCCATGTTATTCATAATTTCTACATCCATTCTCATAGATATCATATATAAAACCATTCTTCATAAAATATAAATATTAAATCATAATAAGTGGTGTGATAATATTATCATTTCGTGTAAAAATGATAGATATCAACATAACATGTGAATGGGTGTATGGGAACCTGAAACCAATGTTTGAAAAACCATAACCTACACATCATTTATCATTATCATGATCCATATAATTAATCATGGAAGTACATATGACAAGAATGAATAACGATTCAATGAACATCATACATGATATAATAAAATTAGACAAATATAATCATTTTTCTAATACATATAAGTACATAAAACGTTATGTTAATGATATCAATAATAATATTTATACCATGTCTATTGTTAGCTAACCATATATGTACTTACATATATTATTGGATCACCTCCCATTTACCCTATTTTATTCTTTAACTAACCTCTAATTTACTATATTATATTAATTAAATAACATCAAATCTACCCTTAGACCTCATATATCATTAATAATTTCACAATTTATTAGTTGAGATATGGGTCGTACCTATCACCCAATCCTCACATTTTTTTACAGCATGATCAAAAAAATCATTATAACATAGAACCTGAAAATGAAAAAAACCTAAAATGATAATCAAATAATAGAAAAAACCATAAACCTAATAAAAAAATATGGTATCATTGGATCATATATTAATTAAATTTTAATTACTATCAATAGATTTTTTCATTAATGGAAAATGATTTTGAAAGATCACACAATGTATTTAATAATGAAAATATATTTTCCCAGTGGAAAATAGCTTTATTTAAAGATGATAATTAATAACATGATTTAATTTTTTAAAAATATAACCCATAAATAATATAATAAATCATTATTGCAATTATCTTTAATGATTTTGGGAAATTATGTCCATACCATAATTTTTTACAGTAATGATTCCTTTATCATTTTATGTAAAAGAAATGCATGGCTATATTTGTAAATTACAAGAAGATTATTTTTTAAAAAAGTATTTAAAATACATACTATTAAAAAGTTTCATTAAATAATTATCTAGTAAAATTTAAAAAATTGAAACATTATTTTGAAAATCAGGTTATGGAGGAAAAATGTTTTCGATGAAACAATGAAATGAATTAAGTTTTCATTAAATAATTTCATTTTAAATTTAATGTAGATAATGTTATGAAAACGAAGAAAATGTATATATTATTAATCAATAAAAATATATTATCAAAATAAATAATAATCTTGAGTTTTAGATGATAATATCTCATTATCAAAACCATAAATTGAATAGTCCAAAAAATAATGGGATTATAATATTAATACCCTTACCAGTTTGGAATCCTATTAATCCTGAAAAATCATTAAAACATTAAATCAAATTAAACATTAAATATATGTAATATAATTATATTCAATATCTAAATTCTCATAGGTTTAATATATTAAACCCATAAATTAATATGGGTTCATCACATAACATATATCTCAAGAAATATTTATTTTGATAGAAATCTGATCACCTTAAATCATAGATTCTTTCATAAAAACTAAATCATCTTATATAATAAATAATGGTTTAGTAAATATATATACAAATATTATATAAATAATTCCATATATTATTTACTTATGTCCTTTTATTAACTTTCTTTTATAATTCCTTTTTACAATACTATTTCAGATAAAAACTTCTTTGTTTATTGTATGTTTTGATTTGGAATTTCTAATCTTCTAATGTTAATTTTGGTTAAATATTCTAAAAAATATTATACATGATATAAATATAATATTAATTTCATATTTATTTATTTAATTAATTACATAATAGATTAGTTACAAAATTAAATAAATTTTTAATGGAGATGGTAGGTCAATCAAACACAAGTGTGTTGTTCGATTATGATGATGGATGAAATAAAATAATGATAAAAATAAATTAAAATTAAGAAATTATATTTATTTTATAATATATGTTAATTAAATTTATCTATATTTCCTTATAAGTTAATCATATGTGAATAATGAGTCACATCACTTCACAAGGTAGTAGTTTTATATTCACACAAGCGATGTTATCATATCCCAGCTGGAATGGAATGTATAAAGATATATATAGTATAATAATTTTATATGTATAATTATGTTATGTATATTATATATAATTATTAAATATATCCTTAATACAATCAATTTATTATTTAAATGAAAAACTCATCACATTGGTTTAGGCTATCGTAAAAACCAGAATACACTCGAGTGCTGTAATAATTTTCAAATGGGTAGGGTTGTAAAAAATTATATGTGATTCTATAATTAAATAGTTATATTTATTTCATAAGTATAATATAAATATATATATATATATATATCATTATATTATTCAATGAAAAATGTTGGTAGGAAAAAATTATGTTTATTCAAAAGGCAGTAGACTACATTACACAAGATCGATGGTTTTGTTTCCCATTTGGTAGAAGAGGTGACATATTTTGGTCATTAAAATGTTATTATAAAATAATATTATATTGGAGATATTTTTTATTTTTTTATCATTTTTGAAGAATTTTTTATGTATTTGGGTGAATAAATATCACAAAAATAGATTATTATAAATATTACATCATTTTTTGAGAACCTCTTTAGGATTACGCATACAGACTTTTTTAGGAGGTCTACATTTAAAATTAAATAATCTAGGATGTGGGTAGTTAAGTAGTCAATGGATTTTCATTTTTTTATTTGGAAAACCCAAATTGATCTATAATTTTTAATATTATAGTAGTTGGGGTGGCCTTTTATAACTATGAGAGAGAATATACATGAAATATCTGAAAAGAATAATGTCTACTAATATTTTTGCATTAAAAAATGCTCAAAATAGTTCAATACCAATTCTTATTGGAATAATGGTCCAAATATTTCTATTTAATGGTTTTCTAAAATGGTTCCTGGTCATGTGACAACATTTTTATTTTATCCCTTTGGTAATACAATTTCAACTTCATTAATAGTAATTTGATTTTAATTTTTTGTAATAAATTATTTAATGAAAATGATATATATTTAATATATATTAACAATTATTATTCTTAGAATATATTATCCATTTTTAATCATTCACCATATATATTTGTCAATATTTAATTAATAATTATTCCTACTTAAGAGATGAAAAATTTATTATCCAAAAAGAATATTTCAAAAGGATTAATGTTTCTATATCAAAAGACAATATAAAAATTGATTAAGATGAAATATATTGGATTAATTACAATATAATTTAGATAATATTACCTATGATATTATTTATAAATTAAATTTATCCATATATATTCTATAAATGATAATCATGTGTTATTATAAACCAATAATTTTTAATATCCATTTCTAAATGATTCATTTTAAAAAAATCCAAAAAAATCACCCTAAATAAATTGGGAATGATAATTCAAAATTATTCCTTTATATATAATAAAATTTTAATATGTTTTTAAAAATAATTTTATTATTTAAAAAAAAAATTCTATATAGATATATTTTTTAAATGTATATTTTAAATCATGTAAAGGCATTAGATTAAAATATTTAATTTTTTATAGTTAAGAATTATTAATATAAAATATTTATAATTAATTTTTATAATGTTGTTATTATTATTGTTGGATCAAATTTTAATGCCATGGTATCGAATATTTTCTTTTAATAATTATGTTGAAATATTATTTCAAAAATTAAATTTAGAGTGTGGCATGTAACACATGATATTAATGAAAATAAAATTAGTTTAAGAGTGAAAATTTTATAATATTTTGAAGTTTATACCCATTGGTGTAATATTATTTTATTGAGAATGGATAGAACATCCAAAATTTTAATTCTATGATATTTAAGTCATGGGAGGATTATTTTATATCATAAAATGGACTACATTATCTACAACAAGAGTATTAGTGATAATTCAGTAAAGTAAGGAATGGAAAAACATATATTTTGAATTGATGGAAAAAATGATTCCATTGGTATGTGATGATATTATAATTACATCATTTCTAAATATTGATTATGTAAACACTCTCCATTAAATTGCTCAAAAAATTAATTTACTATTTTTTTAAAAAGATCTCATAAGATAATACATTTGAGGTGTCATGAGTTGTGCCCCAGTGCTCGCATCGTGACTACCCCAAACCCTCCTTCAATAGGCCAGGGGCGGGTGACTAGCACCAAAGGCGTAATTCCCTAAGGCTGGGAAGGCATTTCCATTATAAGTCACAAAAACACACAACCAGAGTAAAGAGGAAGTAAACACTAAGTAAAATCTGTATAACAAGTGTACTGAATGTATAGGGGGGGAAAGAATACAAGCCCCACTATAAATTACAAGGAAAATAAAAAACATATACAACTAAAAAACATATAGCTGGAAGGTGTCTAGCAGCTCCTGGATCATCCACCATGGATCCTACCTGAAGGATTGGTACATATAGCCTTCTCAGTGCTCCACATCCATCCGTATATTCTGGGTAATGTCTTGTCGTGAGGTCCACCTCCGGGTACTGTCCATTCCTCGCACACTCCACCTCGGTCAGTGCTATCAATTGTCTGCATCCAACATAATGAGGTGTGGGCATAACCCATGCATGGGTGAATATAACGATACTCAAAAGGGACCCCAAGACCTCATGGTCTCAAGAAATTCAACATGGATAAACCAAAAAGTACTAAATCAATGGATAACCCTTACTTATGTATATGCTCATAAATATACCAATGTTAACAAGTAACCCATGTCAATCATGAGGAAAAAACCAAGGTCATTGACTCAGCTCAAACCAGGATTTTCATTAAAGAAACCACAACTACTGGAGAACTCCACCTATATCGAGTATAGTAGCCCTTTCGTGACTCCGAGTCGATACTCACTAACCTTAGAATACTGAGTTACTTCTACTGTCGAGTATCATGAGTCTGGTATCAAACCGAGTGCTCCGTCCTCGGTGGGTCTGCCTCCAAACCAGGTGCTCCACCTAATAGCCCATATAGTTACTCCTCCAGTCAAGTACTGTGGGTCTGCTTCTAAACCAGGAGATCTCTCTGTAGTGGGTCTACCACCAAATCGGGTGCTCCGTCCATAGGGCTAGTCAAATCACTCCAAGTCAAATCGGTCAAGCAGTCATCAGGTTTACAACAACTAGGTCTCTGCACTACGTCTTCTCGTCTATGGGAAGCTTTTCAACATGAGCTATTATTTGATACTCCAAGTGTCACAAAGTCTCAGGTGGAAGTATCTCAAAGGACCACCACATCATAGAGGTCTCAAATCAATAGACGACGCATCAACCAGACGCCTGGTCTGTGAGTTATTAGCATATTAGTCCTTGGGGCCTTGTTGGATTCGTGTACGAACCAACCTGACTGTGACTCAAATATACCCTGAACTCCAGTGCTGTATACTCAAAGGGATAGTTATTCTCCAAGAGTATCGGCGCCGCTGACGGTACATCAAACAGATTTCTGGTGCCAATGATATGGCTCATGAAGGTATAGAGTTAGTAATGGACCTGGGTCCGGTCTGACCCGGTCGGACCGACTCAACCCAACCCAGTCGGGACCGACCTGCTCTGGGTGGACCCGGTCATACACTCTAGGTCTGACCCGACACATTGGGTGGGACAACCGACTATGTTTTGATGCGGTTAGCTGGGTTGGGCAAAGCGAACGACAAGGGTGGTTCGGTCCGTTAGTTGCAATGTTAGCGGCTCGGTAACTCGCCCCGAGAGACCGAGCCAGTTCGACCAGTGACACCGTGGGGGGGCCCAAGTTCGGTATAGTAGGATGGTGTCCAGGAGTCTATCGGGAAGGTCGTGCGGGGCGCGGGCGGGCTAGCTGGACTCCGTGTAGGCCGCAGTAGCACTGGGCATGCCTCGGGGGTTCCAGGCAGGCTGTGGAAGAAGCTAGCCAGGCAGGCAGCGCACTGGAAGGGGGTGCAGGGCACATGCAGCATGCCAGATGGGGCACCGGGCGATGGGATGCACACCGTTTGATGGCGTGGGGTGCCAGAAATGCGACGGCAGGGGGCGCGGGTTGCCAGGAGCGCGCCGGCAGGGGGCGCCGGGTGCGGGGAGCACACCGGCAGTGGGCACGAGGCGCCGGGAGCGCGCCAGTAGGGGGAGTTGGGCGCTGGGAGAACACCGGGGCACCGTGGGGGCAGAGCAGTTCATGGAGGTTGTGGGTAGCAGTGCCATTGTTCGCTGCCTTCGTCGTCGTTGCCTCATGTACCACCTTTTTCGTCACCAAACAATAACAAACTAGGGGAGGGTCGGACCATATTCATGGGCCCGAACCCTCCTCGTTACGGTAATAGAAATCGGTGATTCTCATACCATATATGATTGACAATAAACATGGGTTTATTATCATAATTAAAATAACACAAATTCCCCTACCTTTTGATTAACAGGCGATCGTTCGTTGATGTCGTGGTAGGTTGGTCGTTGATCCGTGGTAAATGATCATGTCCCACATCAAAGGGTTCCAAAGAAGATGGTCAGAGAAGAAGATCGTCGCCGACATTCTTTGCATTCTTTACATTCTTCGTTGGGATGGGCATAATCCTCTATGTGTTGGTTGACGCATCACTTTGTCAGTGTTTCGTTGCTGGATTAAGTCATCCCGAAACCTTCCCCCAAGTTTCAATTATATTGGAGAGGGAGGGTTTGTCTAAAATCATGTTGACACATAATTCAAATGGTATAATTTATAAACCCGGCTCCACCAAATTAATTTCACGAGGGGTGTCACAATTAATTTGGAGGATGTCAAGAGGCTCCCCTTAATTCGCACGCATTGGTGCAAATAATTAAGGGAGATGACACAAATTCTAATAGGAGGTTTTGGCCATTAAAAGCGGTGGTGGTGGAACCATTAATAGGTGGAGTTGAGAGGTTATGGTCTCCTCCAATTAATAGGGGTCTGGTAGTCTCGTGTGGTCCCCACCATATTTAACCTCACATGGGAGATTGGGTTTGGGTGGGCCCCAACACCATAACCTCTCATGGGAGGTTAGGGTGGGGCGGTCCTTGTACTAACTCCTAAGTGGAGGTTCTAACTACCTGAATTCACATGGTAGCTGGAATAAAATAATGTGTGGGTACACTTTAATTTATTATTTGTTATAAAAATACAAAAACAAACTTTTATTCCCGACCATCCACTATCGAGGTGAAAGTATTCTTAAGAGAATATCGGCACTTCAAGTTCAATGGTTCCCTCAGATTTCATTTCTGAGGAACGATTCAAAAGTTATAAAATGTCGTTCGCACATTTACTTAACGTACTTGAAAAAAAGTTCGAAAAATTATTATTATATACCATAGAATCGCATCAGTCTATGAAACACACACCAATAAACCTAACAGTACTCTTGTATTTTCAATCCGAGTAACTATTTACATGTTACAAATTTTACAATAAAATAATTATCACTTAATTATTTTATTTGCGGCCAAAAACTAACTTTCTATGGCAGCCCTCGCTGACCCAAGTTAATATCTGCTTAAAGAATGACTTCCCTCACGAGTTTAGTTGTGGTATCTGATTTTTAATCCACATTACCATTTGTGAGTTATAAGAATTTGAAAAATAAACTAACTTTATTTTATTATTTTATTTACGGTTATGCCATTTTGGGATTTTTCACTGGAGGCTCATGCTGACTAAAAATAAGTCACGGTGAGGGTAATCCCGCCATCCTGTGTGCAATGATGGCCTCATATTTCTGATATGGTTAATTGTTTATGAGTTATTACAATTTTTCAGGAAAATTACATACGCGTGTTAATTTATGCTTAAAAAATATGAAAATTTGATTCTGAACACATCGGGCCTCAGAATCAAGCGCCGTCAAAAACCGCGGACTTGTAAAATTCCCAAGAGTTTATGAAAAAAATTTCCTCAAAATGTCCATGACTTTGAACATGCCCCACCTCAGGGTGTTACATCCCTGTAAGCCACAACTTTAAACTAGGTAAAAAAGTGTGTGTTACTGAGCACATATCTCAGCCTCATGCTCCCACGTGCCCTACTGGAGGTTTCTGTACTTCTAGCGAATGAACACTAGCGGTATCGACCATCCATGAAGGTCATGCACTTATTGATACTCAATATCCACTACAACCTTTCCATCTCGGCCTAATCTCCGTAAAACATATCGAGGTGAGACCCGTAGAAAGACGTGGTCACCATCCTCAAATTCCATAGGTCTCCGTCTACTATCGTTATTCGACTTCTATCTGATCTATGTAGTCTCTATCCGCTCCTAGATGTACCACAAGGGGGGATGTGGTACTCCCTTAGCACTTACTCCCAATGTGACACTCCTACTATGTTATGTCCTCTTAAGAGGATGACGTGTTCCCCACCTTTAGAAAATCCTTTATGAGACTATCCTGAAGATATACGTGTATATTGGGCCTCAAATTCAACATCTCAACCTATGCCTCCCCAATTAACTAATGAATCAGGGAAATGAAAGTCATGGACTAGAGGAAACCTGCTCCATCCTTATCCATGAAGGATATCTATAAAGCAACTATCTGCAGACCCAGTGGATGAATTTCCCTGTTTGGCTGCAGACCCACGACGAACGGAGCCCCAGGTTTAGCAGCAGACCCACGGAACTCAACTGGAGGAGTACGTCTGGAGGCTGTTAGGGGGAGTGACCTGTTTGGCGGCAGACCAACAGAAGATGGAGCACCCAGATTGGCAGTAGACCCATGGTACTCGACAGGAGGTGTACCTCAGCAGTCTATGGATTGTGAGTAGTGCCTCAGAGTCAAGACAGGTCCACTGTACTCGACATGGGAGGAGTTCTCCAGCAGCCATGGTTTCGTTAATGAAAATCATAGTTTGAGATGAGTCAATGACCTTTGTTTTTTCCTCATGATTGAGATGGGATACATGATAACTTAGGTATATGTATTTCCATATACGTAATTAAGGGTTATCCGTTGATTTCATACATTGTGGTTTAACCTTGTTGAATTTTGTGAGACCTTGAGGATCTTGGGGTCCCTAATGAGCATCTGTATACTCACCCCATCATAGGCTATGCCCACACCTCATTGTGTTGGATATAGACGATGGATATTGCTGACAAAGGAAGAGTGTGAGAGGACTGGATAGTACCCAGAGGTGGACCTCATGACAAGACGGTTCTGGGAGATTATGGACAGACGTGGAGCACTGAGGAGGCTATCTATACCAACCCTTCAGTTAGGATCCGTGGTGGATGTTCGAGGAGCCATTAGACACCTTCTAGCTATTTTTCTTTTAATTGTACCTATTTTGTTTTTTCCATGTACTTTATAGTTGGGATTATATTTTGTCCCCCCTTTACATTCAGTACAATTTTCATATAACTTTTAATTAGTGATTTCTTCAGCTTGTACTATGTTTGTGTGTGTTTGTAGTTTATAAATGAAATGCCTTCTCAGTCTTTGGGAATTATGCCTTTGGTGCAAGTTGTCAGCCCCTGGCCTTTAGAAGGCGGGCTTGGGGTAGTCACGATACGGGCCCCAGGGGACGGGTCGTGAAAAATTTCTATCAGATAGTGGTTTGTCTAAAATCACGTTGGCACGTAATTCAAATGGTATAATTGATAAACCCGACTCCACCAAATTAATTTCAAGAGGGATTTCACTATTAATATGAAGGATTTCAAGAGTCTCCCCTTAATTAATTCACACGTGTTTGTGCAATTTATTAAGGGAGATAGCCCAAATTCAAAGAGTAGGTTTTGTCCATTAATAGGGGCGGTGGTGCCCCATTAATAGGCAGAGTTGAGAAGTTATGGTCTCCTCCCATTCATAGAGGTCTGGTGGCCACGTATGGTCCCCACCACATTTATCCTCACATTGGAGATTGGGTTCGGGTGGGCCACACTACTATAACCTCTCACGGGAGGTTAGGGTGTGAAGGTCCCACCACTAACTCCCAAGTGTAGGTTCCAACAACTTGAACTCACATGGCAGCTGGAATAAAATAATGTGTGGCTACACATTATTTAATATTTTTTATAAAAAGCCAAAAACTAACTTTTATTGATGACTATCCACTATCGAGGTAAAAGTATTCTTAAGCGAATATCAGCACTGCGAGTTCAATTGTGCCCTCTAATATAAATTCTGAGCAATTGTTAAATAGTTATAAAACGTTGTTCGCACATTTACTGAATGTACCAAAAAAAGATCAGTAAATTGTTATCAACAACCCTTGACCCACGCCGGTCGAGGTTAGGCTCTTCCTAGGTGAAACACACCCCAAAGAAAAAAAGGAACTCTTGTTTTTTCAATTCGATTTACCATTTGGAAGTTAAGAACATTAAAATTAAATAATTATCACTCAATTAATTTATTTGCGGCCAAAAACTAACTTTCTCTAGTGCCCTTCGTCGACCCATGTTTGTATCTGCTAAAAGAAATCTGACCCTCAAGAGTTCAGCGGTGGTCTTTGATTTTTAGTCCATGTTCCCATTTTTGAGTTATAAGAATTTGAAAAATAGAATATCATTATTTAATTATTTTATTTATGGTTATGCCATTTTTGGTATTTTTCACAGGAGGCCTTTGCCGACTAAACATAAGTCACACCTAGGGTAAACCCTCCATCCTGAGTGCAACCGTGGCCTCAAATTTCTAATCAGAGTTACTTTTTATGATTTATTCCGATTTTCCAGGAAAATTGCTTACACATGTTAATTTAATCTTAAAAAAACATTAGAAATTGATTTTGGGAACAACAAGCATCGGAATCAAGCGTCATTAGAAATTGCAAACTCGTAAAATTCCCATAAATTTATGAAAAAAATTTCCACCGAATTTCTGTGTTTTTAAATGAGCATACTTAAATTGAATTTAATTTCCCAAATAGTCTATTATAACAATGTTTTAGGAATATTTTTGAGAATGATATCTTAGATATTAGTCTAATGAACACCACAATGATTCCAAAACCTCTAGATTCAATTTCATTTTTAATGACTATGATATTGTCTTCAAATCCCCCATCATTTAAATTATGTATAGAATAATCTAAAACATGAGTGATAAGAACCCGTTTGAAAATAATATTTCAATGTTCATAAAAACCATTGTAATCAATATAACTACAAATGTGGCTTTAACTAATTGTTTGATATCCAAAAATTGTTTTGACGAGTTGAATGGTTTTCCCTAGAAACCTAATGGAATGGATATAAAATTTTATTGTGTATACCAAACCATATAGCGTAATGGTGCCGGGGGATGAGAAGAATGAAATTCAGGAAGATGTTTTATTTGGAGTATTTTTAGATCTAGATAAGATTTTTATCAAGGAAATAATAGTTTTAAATATAGACTCAAGCCCATTATTCATTATATGAATTATAATTTAATCCAGAAATAAAAAATTACACAATTATTTAATGAAAGGAATTCTTTAGAATATGGTAAATATAAAAATATATTCATAGAAATATGAAATGAGGAATAAAGTATATTTCCTGATGAGTAATCAAACTACTATCATATAATGAATTATGTTAGATATCTGTAGGGCATTAGTATAGAGAAATATTGTTTTTATATAAATTAAAAATGTATTCCATCTTAATATTTTATAGTTCAGTCTATATTCATTGATTAATTCATGGTGGTATGTAACATCATTTCTTATTTATCAGATGAAAAATAGTTATATATTTATGAACATAACATCAATATCGTCAATTATAGGTTTGATTAAATTTTTTCTAGGTAGAATATTTATTATTAATATATTGGTGTATTATTTTATATTATCTTGGGTTTATTTGTTCTAGTTTCATTTCTTATTGTTTATTGGGTTCTATGTTTTATTGAGATGGTTAAATCATTAACCTTTTAAAGTAGTTTTTATTTATAAAATAAAATATAAATGAATTTGGAAATGATGTAATTATACACAGAAGTAATTTTTAATCTAAAAAAACATTTGATCAAATGATGGAACTTCATTTAGGAATTTTATCATATGTAGAATATTTTTAAAGGGAACTGTAATACCTATAAGGGATCAAAGAAATATTTAAGAACCAAAATCATTTATTTCTGAGTAATATTTGAGTTAGTTATAAAGCTGACACACTGAAAGAAATAACACTAATTGAATTGAAAAATGGGATTTAGTAGGCTGGTAGTTTTATAATCTAAACAAATACTCGATTTACATAAAACTTAATAGCTCTAATCAATATAAATTAGGGAGTTAGAATAACATCACAATATTTAATTAATAAATCATCATTTGAGGATAATTATGAAGACTGGGGACATGTGGAGAAGCAAAAGAGGAAATATATGTCCACTTATGAATTCAATATTCTATAGGTTTTTTGACCAAAAACAATCATACTATAAATAGGTGTAGATTTATGTTAATGGGGATACCCACCGATGTTAAATAAAAATAATTATTCTTACCTTTAACATCATGGATTAATTCATTTCTTGGTTAATATTTTATTTATTTACAAATTAATGGTTTTGATTATTATTAAAAATTATGAGTAGTGGTTACAACCATGAAATCCCAAAAATGTGAGTATAAAACACTTTATCGAATTTAATGAAAAATAGATACACTCACATAGAAGAAGAAGATGAATATGATTAGACTATAATTGATAAAGAGAGAGTAGATAGGATATATTATACATAAACATAACTAAATAATTTTTTGAAAGTGAAATAAAATGTGATATAATAACAAACATGGTGAGATATATCCCAAACGTACCAATAACATTAGAAACATGATCCTTGAAAGTGGGTGTTAATCAAGATGAATATAAATATTATCCCGTTAAAAATATAATTTGATGAATTTAAGGAATAGTATATTTTATCAATAATATATATTTGATAATAAATTGTTGTTGAAATAAATGGAAAATAGATGATGTGGTTAAAAAAACAATTTCATGACATATATGGATTATAAAACAACCTATAATATGTCAGTCATCTTTATGAATTTACACTATATGTCAAATTTAATAAACCTGATTTATTGATCAAAGAAATGGTTGTTAACTCACTCATGATTGGAAAGGATACCAATTGTAATCTATATGAGGTTGATAAAAATGTAACATATTTTTTATAATTTTTAAAAAGGATGATAATGTATTAAATTTTGTGTTATTTTATATTAAACATGGAACCCCCCAAAATTTTATTTTATATATTTATTATTCTGTAAATTTTATTTCTTAAATAGAAAGTGATACACCAAATCAAGAGTCTAGAATAATCATAATAATATAGGATAATAATTTAAATATTAAATTATATAAATGAATAATAATAACCTTATTTTGAAAATTATATTGAAAATGGGTTTATATCCATTAAATATATATTTTCATAAAGTCATAAAATGCATTAAAATTAAACTTTTCCTCACAAATAGTTTGGATTAATTTATATAAAAAATAATGAAATTAATTTCCTTAATATTTATATATTTTTTCAATAATTGAAATATATTTTATAAAATATCATATCAAAATTATACTATATTGAAAATTTAGTATTTCTCTGAAATTTTTTGTTTTTTTCTTGAGTAATTAGAAAAAAATATTGTTCAAATACTTCTATTTCATTTAATTAAATAAAGTAATTTTGAAGTCCCATAATATATTTTTATTTCTTAAATTGAATATATGATCTATTTTATTTAAATTAATGTTATTAATTACATTTATATCCAAAATATTATTGAATTTGATTAAACCATATTTGTATTCATGAAAACCCATTTTATCTCAAATTTATTTAGATAGTTCTTACATATTTCTATTAAAATGGAATTCTTAATGTTCTATAAACTGAATCACTAAAAAAGGTTTACATTTTTTGGAAATTTTTCCTTCAAATATAAAAAATAGTTTCTTTTTATTATTTTCAGTATGAACAATTACTCTATTTAATATTTCTCACCCATGGTATGAGTAAAATGCGTAAAACAAGGTAAAAAATGTGATATAATTTGTCAAAATCATCCATAGCATTTAAATTATTTCAATTGACGCAATAAATTAATCCATATACATCCCAAATTTGATAATTTTCCATTTTTATCCATTTCATTTGATTATGAAAGTTATATTATTTTATATAAAGATTATTCCCAAATTTATTTCTCTTGACAAATATATCTATGAAATTTTTACTAAATAAAATAAATTTGACATTTTTTTATACATAATTATTTAAAATATAAATTTTTATTGATCTGGGATATTAATTATAATTATTATTTTGTCATGAAATAATTTCCTTAATTTCTTTCCCAATGTAGTGACATTCTTGGTAAAAAGTGTAGAAGTTTCACTGAAATGTTATTATATACACAAAATTTTATATTATATATGTGAGTAATAGTGACACTCTAATTTTATATATGAATATAAAATAATAATTTTGTTTTAATGGTTTGTAATATAATTAAATTACTATCTTCATGTCATTATTGGTAAATTAAATTAATATTTTAAGAATTAAATTAATTATGTTTTTTGTAATGAGAATTTTGATAAATTATTAAAAAATTAAAATAATTAGGAATGAGAGAATGTATGATGAAAAATTGTCTTAAATTTATCCCATTTTCAATTTATGTGAATTTTTTATCGTATAAGAAAATTATAACCCATTTATATTAAAAAAATGTTTATCTGTTAGGAAGTGTAAAATTAGTTAATAGGGTTAAAATGAAAATATTTATAATAACACAATTTTTTTCTAAATTTCGTTATATAATGAAATTACTACATTATATTATTATTAAATGAGTCTATTTATATTTGGTGGAATTTTTATTTATAATTATTTAATTTTATTTTAATCATTTTTTATGTCATATGTATTTTATGACACTCATAAAAGGATACCCCATCTCTAAATTCATTACACCACACCGAGTAATCCATCTCATCCTACCCCTACCCAATTATCTTCTAAATATAAATATATAATATTTTTTTGTTTTTTACTTCATTCTTGAACATTTATTGGTTCCCTATAAAAATATCTAATGGATGCATTTGGATGAAGTAGTAGTAATCCAACTCAAAAAATTATAGTACATTTAATATTTTCAAATCTCTAAATATATGGTATAAATACTAAAACAATAACATAAAAATTTGGTCTATACAAAAAAATTTAATTTTGAAAATGTAAAAAAAAATATCTATCTTATTTTCCATCCATTGGTTTGTTGAGGTATCACTCAGGCATACGTGCAGACTACCTTCTACATGTAATTAAAGAATTAGTTTTCTATCATTGTGTTTTATTTATGGATAAAATAATTGCGTTAATATTTATGTATAATATTTTTAATATAATTTTTCTTCTATAATAAATATATCATATCTACAATCGCACTTTCTTATAAATTGGAATATTGTGATGTCAGTCATGTGCACAAGTAGACTACCACCTCCACGAAGTTATGTTTTACATTTTACATTCCTTAATTATATGTATTTAAAGAGGGACATATTTACATAATATAAATTAAATATATTATATTTTATCTATTATTAGTGATGAATTGTAATTTACAATGTTCGATCCTTTAGACTGTGAGGAAAATGGTTTTGTGTATATATGACCTACCATCTCGAGGCACTGTGCATTTCATTTTTCTATCACAATCCATTATATATGAATATATAATTATATAATTATTTTTGATATCTATATCATTATTATCATTCAAAATATGATGGAACAAAGATCATGTTATATTTAATAGAAATACAAAAAATAATCTCGTTAAAACAAAATATTGAACACATGAAAATGATGATTTTAAAAAGGAATTATTAATAAATTTGCGTTAAAGTTATATATATGGAACATATTTGATAGTAGAATTAAGTAAATTAATAATGAAATGACATAGTATCCAAAAGATCAGGATTCAGTCAAAACCAATTCTAAGAAAATCTATTAATTAAAAGGAAAGATGTGTATGAAAATCAATGGCTTATTAAAAAACTGATAGTATATGAAACCTCACATATAACAATTTAAATTTATTATATTTTTTGTTAAAAGGGAAACAATTAAAGTTGAAGGTAGGAAATTCATTATTTTCAAACTATTATTTCTATTAGAAATATGAAATATCCACCGCTTGAATATATTATGTTTATTATATAATGAATGTAAAATTATTTAATACTGGTATATAGTAAAATAATTTTATAGAAATATACAGATATTTTTATCTATTTTATAGGAAATTAGTTTCATATGGTACCAAAGTAGTAGGGGATTTATGTTACAATTTCATAGTTTATCATCATTTTTAATGATTTAGTTTCCAATGATGAAACATTAGGATCATCACTCAATATTAAATTTAATTTAAATTTCCAATGGTTTTTTACATATAATAAATGGGTTCCCTTCATTTTTCTAAATTTATGAACTCCTAATACAAAAAAAATATTTTTTGGGATAAATGAATTCATTTACCTCCTCAGTCAATTTTGATTCCAATATAATATTGTTTATAAAAATTTGAAAAATGATTTCATATTCATATAAAACTTTATAAAATCATTTTTACACATTATTTAAATATAATAAATTATATAACATGGAATATACATTTCATTTTATAAAATATATATATGTTTAATTTTTTAGTAAAACAGTAAATGAATATTTGTTTTAATATATATTACAAGAACAAAATTTTCCAACGCATTGACCAGACAATGTTTGGAACATTCCATTACATGTTTATATATTTATATTTTGTGAAAATTATTTATAATGTATTTCTCAGTGATTTAGATTATAATATTTAAAGAAAAAATGGAAATATTTTTTTTCATCATGAAATAATCTAATAATAATTGGAAATTATTTTTCATCTATGACAACATTTATAGAGGTAACATAAGCATTACTGGGGTCATTATCACATAATACAATATTAATTATTTATATGGATCTTATATGGTGATGATGATAAAACATCAATTAAAAAATTTTAATTTAATATATTATATTATGAGGAATTATTTTCTTGTATTATAGAATACCTTAAAATGGATTTATGATTATGTGATAGGTGGTCCAAAATGCTATCACCGTATAAATAATTGGGGGATGATTAATTTTTTATAAGAACATTAGTTATAAAGGTGGTATCCCAATCACAAAATATTTTATATAAGAACATATCCTAACACCAAAATACAACATATGGGAGGTTAGTACAATCAATGTAATATTGAAATGAACAACACATCAAATCAATTTAGGAGGCCGTAAACCACCGAACACACCCGAGTGATGTTATTGTTTTCAAATGGGTAGGGATGTTAAAAATAAAACATGATTTTATAAGTAAATAGATATATTTATGTCATAAATATAATATATATATACATTAAACATACCATTATATTCTTGAATGAGAATTGTTTATGGGGAAAAAGTTATGTTTGTTAGAATGACAATTGTCCACTTTACAAAAGATCGATCATTTCATTTCCCATTTGGTAGATGTAAAGACATATTTAGGTCAATTGATTTATATTATAAAATAATATAATATTGTAGATATTTTAAATATTTTATTGTCACATTTCATGAAGATTTTAACTATTTGGATAACGATATAATACAAAAATACGTGATTTTAAATTTTATATCTTTTTTGGAGAACCGTTTTAGGATTACCCCTAACGACATAATATGAGGGTTTACTGTTAAAAATAATCCATCTAGGATAATGGTAGTGATTTAATTAATGTATTTTAAATGATTTATTAACTAAACCAAATGGATATGGAATAGTGAATATGGTTGTAGTGGGGTGGCCTATTATAACTACGAGAGAGGATATATGCGTAATTTTTGAAAAGAATAATGACTACGAATATTTTTTTCATTACAAATGTATCAAAAATAGGTAAATAAAAATAATAATTGGAATAATTTTCAAAATATGTCCATCCATTGGGTTTTGAAATTATTACTTTTTCATGATACTCGTTTTTTTAGTTTAACCCTCCACTAATACCATTTGAACACTAACCGTAGTAATTAGGTTTTGATTTTTTATAAATAAATTTTTACACAAAAAACATTGATTTAATATATAGAAATAGTTATGATTATAAAAATATGGGATCCATTTTTCATAATTCGCCATATCTATTTTTTTATATTTAATTTAAATTTAATCCTACAGAACAAATGATTTATCGATTATCCAAAGAGAAAATTTGAAAATGTTTAATGTTTTTAAATCAATGTTTAATAAGAAAATTGATTCAGATGAAATATATTAGGATAAGTATAATATAATTTATATAATATTACATATGATATTACATATCAATACAATTTAACCATATAAATTATATAAAAGATAATCATGTTTCAAATAATAACCATTATTTGAAATGGGACCCATCACAAATACCCTTTTTACCGCTGACAATAATTAATGGGGCTGAAGGCATTTGCGACGAGACCCATCAAAGATAGTACCATCGCGACTAATCTAACCTATATATACCCCCATTTTTTCATCCTTCCCCTCAATTCCTATTTTCTCTCTCTCTCTAAACTCTAATATTAAAGTGAAATTTTTCTTAGTTAGTTTTTTACGAAGAAGTTGTGAAGCCGTCTACACCTATAAGTGATACAGTTTAAAAGTATTTATGTTTTATTTAATTTTTCATTTATTTCATTTTTATATTAATTTTAATTATTTTTGATAAGTGTTAATAAAATTAGATTTGGATTGTTTTGTCATCATAGTTTATTTGTAAAAAAATTGAAATTATTAGTACTAATTATTAGTTATAAGTTGTAATTAATAATTGTTGACGATAATTAGTAATGTATATAAACAATAGTTGTAATTGGTAATTAGAAGCTATAATTTGCAGTAATTAAGAGTAATTAACGTTTATTTGTAATAATTAGGGGTAGTTAGTAATAAATAGCAGTAAATATTAATAATTAGCGTTAAATTTTAATATTTAAGAAAAAATTGTAATAATTAGGAAAAAATATTATTAAGTACTAATAATTAGAAACAAATTTTTACAATTTGTAATAAATAGTATTAAATACTAATAAAAATTAATAATTAGTTATAATTAGTACAAATTAGTAATAATTAATAATAAATATTAATAAATATAAATAATTAACAATAATTTGTAATAAAAAGTAATAAATAGTAATAAAAAGTAATAAATATTAATAAATAGAAATAAATAGAAATAAATAGAAATAAATCATAATAAATAGTAATGATTAGAAATAAATTGTAATAAACAGTAATAAATAGTAATAATTATTAAAAAAATAGTAAAAATAGTTATAAATTGTATTAATTCTTAATAATTAGTAATAATAAGTAATAGTTACTAATAAATAGTAATAAACTGTAAATAATAATAAAAAATAGTAATAAATATTAATAAATGCTAATAAATACTAATAATTAGTAATAATTAGTAATAAATAGTAATAAATTATGACAAATAGTAATAAATATTAATAATTAGTAATAATTAATAATAATTAGAAATAATTAGTAATAATTACTTATAATTAGTAATAATTATAAATAATTGCTAAAAAATTGTAATAAATATTAATAAATATTAATAATCTGTAATAAATAACAATAATTACTAATAATTAGTAATAATTAATAATAATTAGTAATAAGTATAAATAATTACTAATAATTAGTAATAGTTTGAAATAAATAGTAATAAATAGTAATAATTAGAAATAATTAGGAATAATTAGTAATAATTAGTAATAATTACTATCAAGTAGCAATAATTAGCAATAATTATCCATAATTTGCAATAATTTGAGAAAATTAGAAATAAATAGTAATATTTAAGAATAAATACGAATAAATAGGAATAATTATGAATAATTAGGATTAATTTGAAATAATTATAAATAATTAGCAATTATACTGAATAGACCTGGAAATTTCAAGGAAAATTTATTTTAATTTTCTTTGGAATTTTACAAGAACGCAGTTTCTGATGGCAACTGATTCTGAGGCCCGGTGTGCCCGAAATCATTTTCCGATGTTTGGCTTGGGTACGTTCAGTGAACGAATGAGCGGGTATTTCTAACTTTTTAACAGTTGCTCGAAATCGAATTCTGAGGGCACAGATGGAATCGCAGCGCCGATATTTTCTTGGAAACACCTTTTTCTGGAGTTGCATTTGCACGGGTGTGGTTTTTAAATTTGTTGGGGTTATGTTAAGAAATAAAATAAACTGGTGCAACAAATTTATTTTTATTTCACTTTAAGCCACTTAAAATCCACTTAATGCCACTTGAGCAAAGTTGAAGCGGATAGGGTGGAACCCAAAATATCCTACACTCTTGGTAGGATATTTGTGAGGTGGGGCTCGTACGATCCCCACCGTTTCTTTTCCGCTAAGTAACACACCCGCAAAAACCCCTATTAAATGAAAGTAAACTCACGTGCTTTCTAAATTCTTAACGCCCCTATTAATTGGGCGGTTAGTTCGTTTCAATTAATTCTATGAATTAATTGTTCGTTTCTTATCGTTGTTTTTCAAATTCTTCTATTGATAATAAACTAAGATGAGGACTTATTTTATCATCTTCTTGTAGTGTTAGACCTTTGAAGAATCTCTAAAGATCTTCACCCTCTTACGTGAAGAACGTGAAGAATGCGAAGAACGTGAAGAACGCGAAGAACGCGAAGAACGCCGGCCTTCGACGAAGGGCGACGAAGAACGCCGAACCCCCAGAGATTGACGCCGATGATTCTCCCTCCACAATGCTTCTTCCGCGACGATCCAACCTCGCGACAATCTTTGATCGACAACGACAAGGTAGTGGATTTCGGTCCTTTAAATTCTTTGTGGATTATAACATCAACATGGATTTAATTTTAATAATTAAATCTATATGTTCTTGATCCTCGGAGTTTGTCTGCGCGACGCTGAGTACCGCGCGATAGAGACGCCCATCCGTGATGCAATAATCCTTTTCTTCCGAGACGGACAATTCCGCGACGAACTCGCGTCCGGCGACGATGTTGAGGTAGGGGTTGATTTGAAAATGATAATACTCCATGTTTGTTTCCTTCAAGGCATGAACGCGGACCAAAAAATTAACAAGTTGGTCCGTGGATTATTATTGCAGTTCGTGGTTTATCAAATTGATGGGAAATATTATGGTGTTGTTTCAAACCGCTAACGCGGTGGGTGCAGACCAACGAACAAGTATGAACCATCGCATTCTTTCTTATTCATAGTGTGCGGAATGGAAGGCGATGACAAATGGGGCCGCAAGGGTTATCTGAGGGCCTTTTAGTGAAGGTCGGGTCCCGGGAGGACCACGGGCGAAGACCGCATGTAAAACGGACCACCGGAGCGCGTCCGGTGGTCCGCGGAAGCCCATGCCGGCGGGGCGGCGCCGGCGGCCGGCCGCAAAGCGGAGGCGGCGCCCGGCGCGCCGCCGGAAAAACCCGTCGCGGCTGAAGCCGCGGCGGTGAGGCGGTTTCGCGGCCGCGCAGAACCGGGAGGTGGGATGCGGCAGGAATGCCGCATCCAGGTGCTGCGGAGCTGCCCCTGCACAGGGGCTGCGGTTCCTTCGCTCGGCCGCTCGGTCGGGCCGATCCGAGCCGAGCCGACCCGCCGGGCCGGGTTGCGCCCAGGCCGGGCCGGGTCGCACCGAATCGGGATGGACCCGGACCCGGGTGGGGCGACCAGGTTCGGGCCGACCCAGGGGGGGTCGGGCCGGGTCGGTCGGGGCCCGACCCCCCCATTTTCGGACCCTCTTTGGACTTTTGCCCATATCATGAGCTAAGGACATCCGATCGATGTACCGTCAGTTGCATAGCGATCCTTGGAATGATATTATCGTTTCAGTATATCGAACTCAAGGTTTCAGAATACCTTTGGTTCGGCGGGGTTGGTTCGGATACCAAACCAACAGGGCCCTCGGAGCGGAAACGCTCATATTTTGAGCTCCGGGCGTCCGATTGACGTGACATCAACCTTTATGGATTCTTCTAAGTGAGACAGAGCTTTTGGATTACTCCGCTCAAGATTTTTATTCCATCAGAGTGCGGTCAGGTTGGTTCGCACACAAAACCTACCGGGCCACAGCAACGAAAAGGGCAATAACTCACAGACCTGGCGTCCGATTGACGCGCCGTCTGTCTCGTTGAATTCCTCTTGATGAGGAGAAACTTTTGGCATACTTCACCAAAGTTTTGGTTGCATTAGGATAGTCACCGGGATGGATTGTACCCAAAATCCAACCGGGCCCTTGGAACGGAAAATCTGTTATCTTACAGACCAGACGTCCGTTTGACGAACCGTCAGCGGCGATGGTGATCTCTTTGGGAAACGGTCCCTATGAGTATACCCTATGGGAGTTCGGGGTACAGTTGAGATACAGCTGGGTTGGTTCACACACAAAACCAACCGGGCCCCTGGGACGAAAAGGATAATAACTCACAGATCGGGCTTCTGATTGGCGCACCGTCTGTTGCGTTGAGACCCCTATGACAAGGCAGTCATTTGAGATACTTCTTCGTGGGACTTTTTGATATTTGGATTTTGACCAGTAGCTCGTGGAGCGGACCCTCCCGGAGATGAGCATACGGAGTACGAAGATCTTGTGGATGACTGAGACCTGACGAATTCTTGACGGACTCGACTTGGAGTGAGTCGACTAGCCTAGTGGATGGAGCGCCTGGAATTTGGAGGAAAACCCATGGCGAACGGAGCGCCTGGTAGTTGGCAGCAGACCTGTGGTACTCGACTGGAGGAGTACCTCTATAGGCTATTAGGGGGAGCACCCGGTATTTCGCGGCAGACCCACAGTGGACGGAGCGCCCGGTATTTGGCAGCAAACCCGCATTATTCGATAGGAGGAGTAACTCAGCAGTCTTAGGTTAGGGAGCCATACCTTGGAGTCATGACAGGACCACTGTACACTCCAGATACGAGGCTTTTTAGCAGTTACGGTTTCGATAATGAAAATCCTGGTTGAGCTGAGACTATGTCCTTTTTGATTACCTCATGATCGAGATGGGTCACTTGATAACATGGGTATTTGTATGGGCATATACCTGGGTGGTGGTTATCCATTGTTTTCATAATCTTTGTGTTTCCTAATGACTGATATGGGTTACTTGATAACTTAGATATATGTATGGGGATATACCTAAGTAGAGGTTATCTGTTGAGATCTTCTTTGTGGTTATCCTTGTTGGTTTTAGTGAGACCATCAGGGTCTCGGGATCCCTACTGAGTATCGTTACACTAGTACATGAACCATTTTTTACGTTGGTTTATTTTTCTTTTTAACGTCGGTTTTTTGGAGACGTTATTGCGAGCAACGTTAAAAATATGATTTTTATGTCGGTTATTTAATAACAGACGTAAAAAATGGGGTAATATAGTTTTTAACGCCGGTTTTTAAAGAACCGATGTGAAATACATTCTGGAAATGGCGATAAGAAGCCATTTTTTACATCGGATTTTGAAAAAACCAACATTAAAAGTCACTTTTTTATGTCGGTTATTTAATAACCAATGTTAAAAGTTATTTTTAACGTCAGTTATTAAATAACCGACGTAAATTTTTTTTACTATCTTGTAGAAAATTTTCTAAGCTTTCATTTGACAGGTCATAGAGCAGAAAAGGATTTACGGAACAAAAGTTATGACCATCAGAAGTTTGATATTTTTTTCGTGGAAAGATTGAATGAGCCAACCGTAGCTTCATATTAGAATGAATTTTTAAATCCGTAGGAGGATTTGTAGTTTTATCATGATATAAATAATAATCCATCATTATAATAAATTAACAATCGTTAAATGGTATATTAATTAAGAAAACTACTCATAGAAAATATAAATCATGGGAAAATAATTACAAATACCTTGATGAGGTCACGGAAATAAGAAATTATTGATTCACGTTGAAGATAAAAAAAGTTTATTCAGTGGAACGATGATGGTTGAATGAAATGATCATAAAATGGTATGTCAATTAATAAAAGAAATCATAAAAACCATAAACCATGGATGTATGATTAAATATACCTTGACGAGATCACGGAAAGAAGAAATAATTAATTCGCATTTGAGAGAAAAAGAGTCGATTTGGGGGAACGAAAATGGTTGAAATAAATGATCGTAAAGTAAAGTTGGATGTATAATGGAATCATATAATTGAGATTCTATGAGAAAACGCGTTATTAAAAATTTTATGCGGCAATTCAATATTTTGATGCCACGATGTAAAAAAATTAAAATTTGATATACGCGGGATATTAAAATTTTCATTCACGTCGGTTTTATGATAACCGATGTGAAAAGATATTAAAAATTTCACTTATTTTTCACATATGTTATTATAAAACCGATGTGAAAAATCAATATTCGAAACTTTTTCAGGTCAGTTATTTAATAACCGATGTTAAAAGGTATTTTTCACATCGATTATTTAATAAATGATGTGAAAAAAGGATACAAAAATGTAGTTCATAATCCAAACTTTAATTTGACCAGTCACAGAGCTCAAACGGAGTTACAGATTAAAAGTTATGGCCTTCAGAAGTTGGACAACCTTAAGACATCGTTTAGAGATGATCAACTTCTGAAGGACATAACCTTTAATCTGTAACTCTGTTTGAGCTCCGTGACTAGTCAAATTAAAGCTTGAGAAATGAAATACATTTTTGTAAAAAAATTTCACATCGATTATGAAATAACCGACATGAAAAATACCTTTTATCGTCAGTTATTAAATAACCGACGTGAAATATAATTGAAAACATTAATATATTTCGCTGGAAAAGGATTTTTCACGTCGGTTATTATAAAACCGACCTGAAAAATCAATCTTCGCCAGTCTTTCACGTCGGTTATTTAATAACCGACGTGAAATATAAGTGAAAATTTTAATATATTTTCCTGGAAAAGGATTTTTCACGTCAGTTATTATAAAACCGACCTGAAAAATCATTCTTCGTCACTCTTTCACGTCGGTTATTAAATAACAGACGTGAAAAATAAATATTCGGGACTTTTTCACTTCGGTTATTTAATAACCGAAGTTAAAAGGTATTTTTCACGTCAGTTATTTAATAACCGACGTGAAAAAACATAAAAACTGCAGTTCATAATCCAAGATTTAATTTGACAGGTCACAGAGCTCATACGGAGTTACGGATTAAAAGTTATGGCCTTCAGAAGTTGGACATCTTTGAGACATCGTTTAGAGATGATCAACTTCTGAAAGCCATAACTTTTAATCCCTAACTCTGTTTGAGCTTCGTGACCTGTCAAATTAACGCTTGAGAAATGAGCTACATTTTTTTAAACATTTTTCACGTTAATTATGAAATAACCAACGTGAAAAATACCTTTTGACGTCGGTTATTAAATAACCGACGTGAAAATGTCCCGAAAATTGATTTTTCACGTCGGTTATTTAATAACCGATTTGAAAAATAAGTGAAAATTTTAATATATTTTCCTGGAAAAGGATTTTTCACGTCGGATATTTAATAACCGATGGGGAAAAGTGATGTACATTGATTTTTCACTTCGGTTATATAACCGACGTGAAAAATCAAATAAAATGGATTCTTCACATCAGTTCTTATATAACCGATGTAAAATATCAATGAAAATGTATTTTTACGTCGGTTATATAATAACCAACGTGAAAATTTGATTTTTAGATATTTTCATGTCAGTTCTAAAAAACCGATGTGAAAAATGGTGACGTAATTTTTTTTTTACTAGTGTTATACTCACCCCTGCACTGGCTATGCCCTCACCTCACTGTGTTGGTTGCAGACGACGGGCAGTGCTAATGAAGGCCAAGTGTTCAAGGACTGGATGGTACCCGGAGGTGGACTACATGACGAGTCAGTATCCGGAGGTGGACGTCACGGTGAGACGACACACGGAGGAGGTTGATGTGAGAGAGCTTTGTGGAGGCTATCTGTACATACCCTTCAGGTAGGATCCGTGGTGGACGATCCAGGAGCTGCGCTATCTATACCTACCCTTCAGGTAGGATCTAAGGAGGCCGACCCAGGAGCTACTTCCTTCCTTCCAGCTATTTGTCTTTTTCTGTTGTACTTTCACTCAGTTGTAGCTGTACTTTCAGTTGGGTTTGTATTCTGGCCCATTTACTTTTCAGCACTTTCTTTTGTACATAGTGTTTTACTTCCTCTTGTACTCTGTGGTGTTTTGTTTACTTTTATAAAGGCAATGCCTTCCCAGTTATCGGGATTTAAGCCTTTGGTGCTAGTCGTCAGCCCCTGGCCTATGGAAGGCAGGCTTTGGGTAGTCACAGCATGGACCCCGAGGACGGGTCGTGACAAATTGGTATCAGAGGATTCAGTTCTACCGTAGAACTTATAACAATGATATTTTTCTTTCTGTGAAGAAATAGTGTTAAGAGTACCTAGTGTGGTTTTCAGTTCAGGGAGTCCAGTGTTGGTGCGGGCGGCCGACGTATCCATACAGCAGGACCCTGACTACTTTGTGCATGAAAACACTGATTGCATGTGTGTTTCCAGAAGTTTTATTTAAATATCAGTTCAAACCAGGTCAGCTCACCATGTATAATCATTTGACCATGTCACGTTGTTTCATTCAGGATTCCTTTTCTCGGACGACCAGCTACAGCCCAGAGGGATGTGCGTACCGATAGCCTGCCGAGCGACGAGGCTTCGGTACGGGGCCCTCTTATAGTTGAGGCACCAGTGGAGGCACCAGCGGTACTACCACACGATGGGCCACTAATGCCACCAGCCAAAGTAGTAGGTGATGCATGCCACTTGAGTGCACTGCACGAGTTCCAGCGCCAGAGGCCACCCAAGTTCCGGGGAGAGACGAACCTGCAGGCGGCTGAGGATTGGCTGGAGTCTGTCGTGAGAGTCTTCAGGCAAGTGGGGAAGCTGATAGACTTCATGGTTATCTTTTCTGCCATCCTTCTTCAGGCAGCAGTAGGCAGGTGGTGGAGCCACTTGTTCCAGTTTTGCGACAGGATGACCTTCACATGGGAAGACATCGAGACCTTCTTCAGGGTGGAGTTTGTGCTAGTAGCTATACACCCCGAGCATGTACAGGAGAATCTCCCTTTGCCGCAGGGTTTTCGATCAGTAGTCGAGTCATCTATGGGCAGCAGATAGATGATTCATAGGTCCAAGAGGACTAGAGCCAGCCGTACGAGGAGCAGGAAGTGTTATGAATGTGGCGAGAAGGGTCACCTGGCACGTGACTGTCTGACTCCTTGTACAGTTGATCCGCAGGCCTTGGAGGATCCATAGAGACAAAAGCTACGGCGGGTGTTTGAGCAACAGCCGAGCAGTGGACAAGGCAGTAGATCTCCGGGAGCAGGTGGATAGAGAGGAACTAGTGGATACGTCCTTTGTACTTCCAGTTCCATGTTGCTATTGTATTCGTGTCTTTGTACTATGAGTTGCAATAATAAAAAGACACATATCTTGTGATGTTTGCTTTCCGGTCCTTTTTGTTTGGTTGATACTGAGTGGTCCTGGTTAAGACTGTTGAATTGACCCTCACTTTCGATATTTCTACTGGAGGAGACCTAGTGACCTCATACTGATGCTGAAAGTGTGACTCGACCCTTGTAGGTGAGAGTGATAGTTGCATCTCTTGGTAATTACGTCGAGGCCTTACAACATCATCCATGGAATGAATGCATCCTTCATGTCAGGATTCACTGTATTAGGCAATGGGCATGGTTCATCCAGGGGGGATGAGACCGGGTTTCTCTATTCGGCAAAGGAGAAATTTTAGAAGCTCTTCCAGATCGTAGGCAAAGAAGGTGTAGATCTTCCAGGAGCAGATGAAGAATTCACAGTGCAGTAAGAAACAGGAAACCGGTGCCAGTCTTAGAGACTCAGGCGTGTTAAATGTTTCAAGAAGAGGATGCCCTATGGAGAGATGAGTCAGCGAAGCGGAAGACGTGGAGGCAGAGCTTGGAGAGCAGCATGAGGTGTTGTACATCTTAACATGCTACAACAACCCGCCTTAGTTATCCCTGCTAGGCTTAGGGAGCTGGAGGGCGGAGGAAGAGTGCGACTGCATGCGGTCAAGGAGTGTGACCCAATGGCTCTAAAAATTATTCAGGGGACGGTCTGTGTCCACTACTAGCTGCTGTAGTAACAGATGTCGATATGAATCATTAATCGCTTTCACAAATCTTGTTCCAGACCTAGAGTTTCCTGTAAGCCGTGGACTTGACCCTCACATTTGGAGATACATTGGGAAGAGACTCGATAATCAAACTTATGCCGACAGTGTGATCAGACCCTCGAGGTGGGAGTTTCGGTTGGAATCTATTGGTGGTAGCGTTGAGGCCTTATGACGTTGATTTGAGTATGGACTAGACAATCACAGTTCATACACAAATTGAAGGTATTAGGAAAAAAGGTTGTGGTTTAACAATGACATCATGTTAGGCTTTCCTTGTTCAGTGAAAAGGGATCCCCAGGAAGCACATGATAACTCATGCACAGGGGGGTACGACCGAACACTCTTGAGTCGGTCAACCTTACCATCGTGGCAGCAGTCGTTTTGAGTTCCAGTTCTAACAGGAGTTGGAGACCTCTGGTTTTCGAGGATGATGATCACCTCCTTATACGTGTCTCACCTCGATGAGGTTTATGGAGATGGGGCCAAGGAGAAAAGTTATCTCCGAGGTTCAGCGGACCTTCTTAGGTCCTCAGATGGGTAGTCGGGGTGGTTTACCGCTTGACCCATCCACCTCAGTTTCACTAGGTGCACAACGACTTCCACATATCTCTATTGAGGAGATACGTGCTCAACCCTTCGCATATCATCGACCATGAGGAGCTAGACTATGGCGATGGGGTGTCTTTCACGAAGGTTCTAGTGGGGATCGAGGATCGACAGGAGTAGATCCTACGAGGATGATCAATTCCTCGGGTGCACTTTCTCTGGCAGTACGGGAACCTCTAGGTGAGCACATGGAAGCGCAAGGCTCAGATGCATGCTCTGTACCGCTTTTGTTACCCTAGTTTGTGTTGGTGCTTTACGGGGACGTAAAGCCCTGAGGTGGGAGTAATGTATAGAACCAGAAATTTAAAGGAAAATTTATTTTAATTTTCTTTGGAATTTTACAAGAACATAGTTTCTTGACGACACCTGATTTCGAGGCACGGTGTGCTCGGAATCATTTGCCGAAGTTTCACTCGGGTACGTTCAGTGAACGAACGAGCGAATTTTTCTAACATTTGAACCAGTGCTCGGAATCGAATTCCAAGGGAACCGATGGAATCACAGCGCCGGTATTTTCATAGAAATGCCTTTTCAGGAGTTGCGTTTTCTCGGGTGTGGTTTTTAAATTTTTGGGGTTAAGTTAAGAAATAAAATAAAGTGGTGCGACAACTTTAATTTTATTTCACATTAAGCCACTAAAAAGCCACATAAAGCCACTTGATCTAAGTTTAAGTGGATATGGTGGAACCCAAAATATCCTACCATCTTGGAAGGATAATTGTGAGGTGGGGCCCGAACGAGCCCCATCATTTCTTTTCCGCTAAGTAACACACCCGCGAAAACCCCTATTAAACGAAAGTCAACTGACGCGTTTTCTAAATTCATAACGCCCCTATTAATTGGGCGGTTAGTTCGTAGCAATTAATTCTATGAATTAATTGTTCATTTCTTATATTTTTTCTTCAAATTCTTCAGTTGATAATAAAATAAGATGAGGACTTATTTTATTATCTTCTTGTTGTGTTAGACCTTTGGAGAATCTCTAAAGATCTTCACCCTCCTACGCGAAGAACGTGAAGAATGCGAAGAATGCGATGAACGCGAAGAACGCGAAGAATGCCGACCTCCGACGAAGGGCGACGAAGAACGCCAGACCCCTGGAGATTGATGCCGATGATTCTCCCTCCGCAACGCTTCTTCTGCGATGATCTAACCCCGCGACAACCTTCGATTGACAACGACAAGGTAGGGGATTGCAGTCCTATTAATTCGTTGTGGATTATAACATTAACATGGATTTAATTGTTATAATTAAATCTGTATGTTCTTGATCCTCGAAGTTTGTCTGCGTGACACCGAGTACCGCACGACAGCGAAGCCCTTCCGACGCGACGATACTTTTCTTCCACGATAGTCACTTCCGTGACAAACTCGCGTCCGAAGACGACGTTAAGGTAGGGGTTGATTTAAAAATGATATTACTCCATGTTTGTTTCCCTTAAAGGCATGAACACGGACCAAATAATTAGTAAGTTGTTCCGTGGATTATTATTGTGGTTCGGGGTTTATCAAATTGATGGGAAATATTATGGTGTTGTTTCAAACCGCTAACGCGGTGGGTGCGGACCAACGAACAAGTCTGAACCACCCCATTCTTTCTCATTCTTAGTTTGCGGAACGGAAGATGACGAAAAACAGGGTCACAAGGGCGAAATGAAGGCCTTGCAGTGAAGGTCGGGTCCTGGGAGGACCACTGCTGAAGACCGCACATAAAACGGACCACCAGAGCGCATTCGGTGGTCCGCAGAATCCCACGCCAGCGCGATGTCGCCCGGCGCGCCACCGGGAAAACCCGCCGCGACTTCAGCCGCGACGGCGAGGCGGTTCCGCAGCCGCGCGGAACTGGGAAGCCGGACGCGGCAGGCATGCCGCGTCCGGGTGCGGCGGAGCGGCCCCCGCGTGGGGGCCGCAGTTCCTTCCCTCGGCCGCTCGGCCGGGCCGAGCCGAGCCGAGCCGACCCGCCGGGCCGGGTCCCGCCAAGGCCAGGCCGGGCCACCCTAGCTGGGCCGAGTCGCACCAAACCGGGTCGACCAGGTTCGGACCACCCCAGGGGGGTCGGGTCGGGTCGGTCCGGGCACGAACCCCTCGTTTTCGGACCCTCTTTGGTCTTTTGCCCATATCATGGGAAACAGACCTCTGATCGATATACTGTCAGTTGCGTAGCTATCCTTGGAATGAGATGATCATTTCTGTATATCGCACTCATGGTTTCGGAATACCTTGGTTCGACCGGGATGGTTTGGATATGAAACAAACTGGGCCCTCAGAGCAGAAATGCTCATATATTGAGCTACGGACGTCCGATTGATGTGCCGTCGACCTTGATGGATTCCTATAAGTGAGACAGATCTTTTGGCTTGCTCCGCTCGAATTTTGGATGCCGTCGGATTGCGGTCGTGTTGGTTCGCTCACAAAACCAATCGTGCCCCTGGAACGAAAAAGTCAATAACTCACAGACCGGGCGTCCGATTGACGCACCGTCTATCTCAATGAATTCCTCTTGATGAGGCGGAACTTTTGGCATACTTCACCCGAGTTTTTGTTGTTGTTGGATAGTGGCTGGGTTGGATTGTACCCGAAATCCAACTGGGCCCTTGGAATGGAAAAGTTGTTATCTTTCAGACCAGATGTCCGTTTGACGAACCATCCGCGACATTGGTGATCTCTTTGTGAAACGGTCCCTATGAGTATACCATATGGGAGTTCAGGGGTATAGTTGAGATATGGCTGGGTTGGTTCACACACGAAACCAACTGGGCCCCTGGGATGAAAAGGTTAATAACTCACAGACCGGGCGTCCGATTGACGCGCCGTCTGTTGCGTTGAGACCCCAATGACGAGGCGGTCCTTTGAGATACTTCTTCATGAGACTTTGTGATACTTGTAGTTTGACCAGTAGCTCATGGAGCGGACCCTCCTGGAGATGAGCATATGGAGTACAGAGATCATGTGGACGACTGGACCTGATGACTAGTTGACCGACTCGACTTAGAGTGAGTCGACTAGCCCAGTGGACGGAGCGCCCGATATTTGACGATAGACCCACATTGGACGGAACCCCTGTTTGTTGGCAGCAGACCCGCGATACTTGACTGGAGGAGTACCTCTATAGGCTATTAGGGGGAGCGCCCGGTATTTGGCTGCAGACCCACAGCGGACGGAGCGCCCTGTATTTGGCAGGAGACCCGTAGTACTCAACAGGAAGAGTACCTCAACAGTCTTAGGTTAGTGAGCAATACCTCGGAGTCGTGAAAGGACCACTGTACACTCTAGAGACGAGTCTCTTCATCAGTTACAGTTTCAATATTGAAAATACCAGTTTGAGCTGAGTCTATGACCTTTGTGTTTACCTCATGATCGAGATGGGTCACTTGATAACTTGGGTATATATATGGGCATATACCTGGGTGGTGGTTATCCGTTGTTTTCATAATCATTGTGTTTCTTCATGACTGAGATGGGTTACTTGATAACTTAGTTATATGTATGGGCATATTCCTAAGTAGAGGTTATCTGTTGAGATATTCTTTGTGGTTATCCTAGTTGGTTTTAGTTAGACAATGAGTGTCTCAGGGTCCATACTGAGTATCATTATACTCACCCCTGCACGGGCTATGCCCGCACCTCTTTGTGTTTGTTGCAGACGACGGGTAGTGCTGACGGAGGCCGAGTGTTCGAGGACTGGACGGTACCTGGAGGTGGACTACACGACGAGTCTGTATCCGGAGGTGGACTTAACGTTGAGACGACACAGGGAGGAGGTTGACGGGCGAGAGCGTTGTGAAGTCTATCTGTACCTACCCTTCAGGTGGGATCCCTGGTGGACGATCAAGGAGCTGCACTATCTATACATATCCTTCAGGTAGGATCCGAGGAGGACGACCCAGGAGCTGCTACCTTCCTTCCAACTGTTTGTCTTTTTCTGTTGTACTTTCTTTCAGTTGTAGCTGTACTTTACGTTGGGTTTGTATTCTGGCCCATTTACTTTTCAGCACTTTCTTTTGTACTTAGTGTTTTACTTCTGCTTTACTATGTGGTGTTTTGTTTACTTTTATAAAGGAAATGCCTTCCCAGATATCAGGATTTACGCCTTTGGTACTAGTCGCCAGCCCCTGGCCTATGGAAGGCGGGATTGGGGTAGTCACGGCACGGGCCCCGAGGACGGGTCGTGGCAAATACAAATAATTAGCAATAATTATAAATAATTAATAATAATTAGTAATAATTAGAAATAATTAGTAGTAAATAGCAATAAATATAAAAAATTAGAAATAAATAACAGAAAAAACAAATAAATAGAAATAAATAGAAATAAATAGAAATATATAAAAGTAAATAGCAATAAATAGCAATAATTATAAATAAATAGGAATAAATAGGAATAAATAGGGATAAATAGTAATAAATAGAAATAAATTTAAATAATTAGAAATAAATAGATATAAATAGAAATAAATAGTAATAAATTACAATTAATATCAATAAATAGAAAATAATTAGCAATAATTAGCAATAATTAGCAATTATTATCAATAAATTGGAATAATTTTCAATAATAAGTATAAAATATGAATAAATATGTATAATTACTAACAAATATGAATAATTTGAGGTAAATAGTAATAAAAAAGAATAAATAGGAATAAATAGTAATAAATAAGAAAAATATCAGTTGTTAAAAAATTGTAAAAAATTGTAATAACATTGCACAACTTCTAGTAGATTGGAGATACTCCTTTAGTTCAATTACTCTTCCCCTTTCAAATCACACTAACACAAAACAATATAAAAACATTATTTTATGTATGCATATCCAATATCGTATGCACAAGTATAGATATGCATTCTTAGGACCTCATTTTATCATTAGGTTTTCTAAAAGTGACAATTTCAAGATGACGATTCATCAATCAAAAGGGGGCTCTTTTGTCGGAAGACTCATTTACGTTAATATTTGTCACAATGAAATCAAAATGAAGAATCTATACAAAGTTAAACTTAACATTTTTCTATGCACAATAATGGATATGCGTACCTCTGAACTAATTCTTCATTGTGATTTCAGTGCAATAATGTTGAATGTAAATGAGTCGTCAAACAAAACAATAGTAGCCAATCCACTAGAAATTGTGTCAACCATAAAAAATTTTAGTTATTAAGATGTAGTATTAATTTTATTACCGTTAATTTTTAGAAAGTGTTTTTATAATTTTAAATTTTTGAAAAATAGAAATGATTTTATATTTTGTAAAAAAATATGGAACCGGGATGTCTACAACATTCATTATTTGTTAATAGAACATGGATAAATCAGTGCACAAATCCAAAATGTTATATTTTAATCCTATATATATTGAGGGTGTTGAATATTTCTTATCATTTTCATCATCAAAACCAAAAATTGTTTCAGAAGACACAATTTTGTTTCCCGATAAAAAATTTCTCTAAAAATGTTTGACACATTTTACAACGTTGTGTTACATCTCTTTCATTCTTTTTTTCAATCGGATTATGTGTATGGTATCAACACCGTGAACACAGTTCTAGAGAAGATACAAATAATTTGACACTAGATCAATCACAGTTTCAAAATATTGTACTTGATATAGCAGGTCCATCTATTCAACAAACTGAATCTCAGAATGATATTGATTTAACTCATAACATGGCACTATCCAAATTTTATGAGTTGTTGAAGTCTTCTAAATATGGATTCTATCCTGTCTACAAGATTAAAAAATTCTAAGATGTTAAAAAAATAATGGCTATTATATCAAATAATTAAATTTAAAAAATCTGTTTTGATTAGATATTTTCTTTTGGTAAAACACTATTAACTAATGAAAATTTGATGCCTACAAATTACTATAAGAGCAAGAGGCTGGTTCATAATATAGACCTCAGTTATCAAAATATTCATGCACGTGAAAATGATTTCATATTATATTCTTGTTAAAATGATTCATAGGATAGTTTTCGCACATGTTGACAATCAATGTATAAATAAGCTCAACTAGGGAATTATGGATCAATTCTTGTAATATAGATTAGATATTTCCCTCTTACACCTATGTTGCTATGTTTATTTATGTCATAGAACAAAATTTTAATGATTCATTCCACAATACAAAGATTTCAACCAGTAAAAGCTTGAATCTCCCATCTGATTGTGATTCATGGAAAAATTTTGATAGAGCGCATCTATTTTTTTTGTTTAGAATCCTGAAACGTTCAATTGAGTCTTTCTAATTACAATTTTGGTCTATTGGGTTCTTATGGTAGTGAGTAATCATATTATAATATCTTTATATCTCTGCAAAATTTACCTCTATGGATATTGATGATGGAGCCTTATATATTTTTTATTTTATTAATCCCATGACTTCCAAAAAACAATATTGATTTTCATTTGAATCCATTGATTTATTAGTTAAATTCATTATGGAGTAATGGTTTTTGTACATATGATATTGATTTGAAAAATAAATTCATATTAAAAGATGCATTGATGTATACAATTAGTGACTTCCTGATACACGTAATGTTCTCTGGATTGAGTACACATGGTCCGAAATAAGTACCTTACTATATTAAAGTTAGAAAAGAATTTATGCCTGTCAATGAAAAAAATCGTGCTATTTTGACTGTCATCATTGATTTCTTCCAAATTATCAGCCTTTTCAGAGGAAAAAATCTTAGTTTAGAAAACGTTAAATTGAAATGGATGATCCTCCCAAATTGATCAAAGGTATAGTGTAAAAATATGTACTATTTTCATTACCTCCCCTCACATTTGGACCAACAATCAAAGAATAGAAAATTCATGGCTTTGGGATGGAACACAGTTGGATAAAACTGCGCATTTTTTGGGATTTGACCATTTGGTCTGATTAGATGGACCTCCACATGATGGATATAATGCATAATGAAGAAACCTATTTTGATAATTTATTTAATACAGTTTTGAATACACCTGGTAAGACTGAATATAATATAAATGAACGATTTGATCATGCCCAAATTTGTAGGCCTCCAGAATAAGAAATGTTTCAAAATTTCAGATCAAGGAGGTTGATG
Organism: Viscum album; assembly: GCA_963277665.1. Lineage (NCBI taxonomy): Eukaryota > Viridiplantae > Streptophyta > Magnoliopsida > Santalales > Viscaceae > Viscum > Viscum album. Next base: position 975,803,773 of record OY728126.1, on the reverse strand, counting down.
AAGATATAAGCAGTATATACATTTTTCTAATAGAGTAACATATTATGTTGGTAGTGGAATTAAAATTTGAGACCTCTGGATGTCTTTTCATCCAATTTGGGCATCTGTGTCAAGAATATTCATATTTCTAAAATAAAAAGTCAGGATTTTTATGTTATAATAGAAAGAGTTATGCATATTGGATTCAGGTGTTTGTTAAATTATATGATATGGGATTCAATAACATGCATATATTATTTTTTTGATAAATTTTGGCAACAACAATAGACAATGATGCACATAGAAATATCATAGAAGATGTTTTTGTAATTAAATGTAAAGTGAAAAAAATCTTCCGACCAGCTTTCGTTGACTCAACAGAACAACTGATAGTACATTTTACACCAAAAGAAATATGTGTAGATCGGGTACAGTTTTGATGGATGTACCTATTCGAGGGATGAACCGAAAAATTAATGAAAACAATACGTAACAATCCATCTGTTGAAGGCTCAATTACTGACGTTTATTTGAAAGAGAAAATTGCATTTTTCTACTCTCATTATTTAGAATATGAATATCCCTAAAAACCCTAACACATGGGACCGAAGTAGTGAAATGTTGAGGAAGAAATGGACAATGAGAGATCAATTTTTAATCAGCCAGATCTTAGCTTCTATGTGGCTCATGAATAATATATTTTAGATGATGAACATCACAGAGCTCAAACATATGATCTCCTCATCTATGATAATATTACATAAATATTTTTTGTGAGTGGTTCTATCACATATTCGGAAATTTATGATACATTAAGTAATCATATATTATTTATAGTTTATATGATAATCAAATCAAGAAACCACTTCCACAAACCACAACAGCTACTCTTGAAGAACACAGAAAATAATTTCTCACTGGTAACATAATTTATTAATGATTTAATATATCAATTTAGTTTATTATTTATTATATTGATAATTTTATAACAAATTTTTAGGTGTCTCAAAATTTTGATAAAATTGATAAGAGACTATGTATATTTAGTTACCAACCATCGAAAATGGTTAAATATTATAATGAATATATGGTGAATGGTTTTAGATTTCATAGACCTGAATATGGGGAATCAAAAAAGAAATGAACAATGGAGATTTCGTGAGAGGATCACATCATAGGGAAACTAGAGTTGACTTTTATGGCATGCTAGATGAATTTATTGAACTATTTTATCTAGGAAAAAATTACATAACGTTGTTTAAATTTTTGTGGTTGGATACAGAGTGAGGCCTGCGTCTTCATCTGACTCATTGAATCGTTGATATTAAATATAAAAATTTTCTTGTAGTAAATGATACATTTCTATTGGCTCTATATGCACATAAAATTTATTATTGAAAGTATTGTGCTATTTCAAGAGACTTATGTGATGGGTGGAGAATAATAAAATTGAAATCTCATAAAAATCAGTTTACACAAACTGAATGTTGTTATACTGAAGTGAAAGAAAATGAGATTATTCAAGAGATTACTCAAAATCCATCTTGTTCACTAAGAGACAAGAATATCAATGTTGACACCCAACAATTAAGGGTCGATAATGACAATGATATTATTGATGATAAAATTTTATTTTAAATGGAAACAGATAATGAAACTAGAATTAATATGGATATTGATGATGCCAAGGAGGTGTATGAAGTCATTGAAATTGACTGATATGGATATGTTGATAAAGGTAATCATTGAAAAAATTAAACTTTTGGTGTAATCGTAACTAATATATATCCATATATATTAGTTATTTTTAACTATATTCTAAATACATTCATTGTGTTTTTTGTATGGACCCTGATCTACATCGGGAGTTGAATAAGGCTGAGCTTCCTTTTGATGGGGAAGATTTGGGAGAATCTTACCCACATCCTTCTAGTGGTTCATAGGGTACGTAGAGGGGGGGGGGGCGTGGTCTTGCGCGATTGCTGATTCTTGACCCTATCCCTGAGCAACATCCACGTCTTGGAATCAATCCATATACACAATGGTAAGAAAAAAATATATATTTAAGTTTGGATTAATTTATTTATTTATATTAATTTTTGGATTATTTATTCTTTTTTGATATTTTTTCACATGACATTGTTGGACAGTAGAGTGAAATATAGTATAATTATTTTTCTCTACCATGGATTACATGAGAAAAAAATCTCATTTATGTGCAGCATAGCATGTTCAATCATTAGAAAGTACATAAATAAATAATATTTACTTTTTATTTATTTCATTTATAAATTGATATTATAATTTATGTTTACGTGTATTGTATCCCATTGATTATATCATCATTGACACTATCCACATGTCATGGGAGATGTCTACTTGTGACTATTTCCATCATTTTTTGCGAAATTTGATATGGACCACCATAAAGAGAGTAGAAGTGATAGTATTTGATGGGTCAAATTATAACAAACAAGACTTTACATACATTTTTATTACTTCATAATTGAAGCATACTTATTGCATCATATAAAAAACCATGATAGGACCGTAAGGTATTGTGTATTTAAAAGCTGGGAAATATAATCAACTAGTTCCTAAAGCATCTACATCATCTCCAAATTATTTGATCATATCTCACCCCATTTGGAATATCCTACTTAATACCCTTCTTCCAGACCTGAGGAAAATAAAACATACAATAGGGTGATCTCAAAGGCTCATTAAGGCCAAACAAAAAGAATATAAATCATATCATATTCATAAGAAAATAACATTTTGAAAATATTAACCTGCAAAAGAGATTATAATATCTTAACATTGGATAAATCCTAGTAGTGAAATGTAATCCCAATAATCACTACATAAAAAATGACTCTTTGTGTCATACACACATAATCATATAAAATAATTTCATATTAGTTAATAGTCATTTCTAAAACGATAATCGCAGACAAAGTCCATTTTTGAACCGAGTTCACTCCTCGTTCCAGTCCTATATCAATAAACCGGATTAACTTGTTGTTCCATCCATATCTATCTCATGAGATATAAATCTTTACCCAAAAAATTGGAAGGATATATATGTCCCACCCATCTCTTAATGATTTCATTCTTATGTGTGCCACAAAATCATAAATCATACATCATAGCATAACCCATGTAATAAAAATGGGATTCTTAAACATCATACCCTCAAAACATAATCCATACAAGATAAAAGGACATCATAAACATAATTCCATTAAAACATAATCAAATCAATGTAATATTAGGGATATAAACATAACCCTATATTATCTTATATAAAAAATAATTTTGATAAAACACTTGATCTCCATTCATGAGGAAAATATCCTTTTACATCAAAACATTTTTCCATTATCAACATGTCATACTATTTTAAACTAAAGAAGATAATTGAAAATAAACATCAAAACATGAAAAGAAAACATCATGGAAAAAATGTTCTGCGAAATCATAAAAATCATTTCATGTTGTGTAAGAAAAAAAATTCGTCTCGTACTATGACCGGAATAGTCAAAAAGTATCTCTTACTGAAAACAAAAAAAGATTCATTTCATATATTTTACTAAAAAATCAGAAATAGGTAAAATAGGATTTAAAAAATTGTACGAGGATAGAAATTATATTACATATTGTGGAAACATGGATGTTCATGATAAATATGCCCCAATAAATTATGAAGTATAAACAATCTCGGATAAAAATGAGATTGCGAGATTTTCCCTTACCTTAGGTCTGAAATGCTTTGTAACTGTCCAAAACTCTTGTATAATGATTTAAATAATTTCATTGACTTATTACATAATCATAATCATTGTAATGATATCATATATGGTTATATTTTTATCTTCTTATTAGTAATATTTCATTGATACTTGTTATTCGGGTGTTCATTGCTTTTTGTTCTTATGCGAGTTTTTCCAAATAAATTCCTATTCCTCTTTTTAGGTTATAGATAAATAATTTAAAGAACTATAGTAGTATAATATATATCATATTTATTCATTCAATTAGTTTATATAATCATTGTTTAATGAAGATCATGTAGAAAGAATCACATCGTATCGTGGAGACGGTAAGTCGTACGTATGCACGAGCGACTATATTGTTCCAATAATTATTGAATGTTTTCGGAGTGGATGATTGAATATATCATAATTATTATCATGTTATAATAATCATATATAGTTATTATTTACACCATTATACCCATCCAAGTAAGCTGGTGGTGGAAAACATATTACACAGCGTCGTGGAGACGATATTCCGTACGTACCCACCTGTGGTGATATAATTTTCCATATGATTGATAAAAGGTGATATAGGTTTGTTTTATATTTATAATAACATATCCCTATATTAGTGATAATGATGTTATAACTTTATAATTAAACTAATAATGAAGAGGATGTAGTAGAAGAAATAAATTTGAAAGGATCAGTAAAGGATATTACCTCTTCTTCGATGTTCCACTTCTAAACCTCCACTTAGGGCAATAAATTTCATCTTTTAAGAACACCAATACTGCTAGTATGTTTCTAGGGAAGTGTAGAAGAGAAATTGGTAGGGTTTTTTTATTTTGAGGGCTCAAAATGGTGTGAGTAGGAGAGGGATAAGGTGCCCTTTTATAAGGGAGGAGAGGGGCACCTTTAGAAACATAATAAATATTAATTTATAATAAAATTCAACCCCACATAAAAACATCAAAATTTACTCAATTGAATTATTAGATGATATTTGGTTGTAATATTATCAACCAATATAATTTAGTCTTGTTGAGAATTTATTTTAAACCTTACAAAATTGATTTATCCTTATTTAATCTATTTATTTTTATTTGTGTTAATAATATTCAAAATCTTAAATTGTTATAAACATTTACTTATTTGTTGTTAATTTTCCATAATTGTATATATTATAACATTTTAGACAATATAAAATTCAAATTATAATTTTTAAATATTTTTTGATTTTTTAATCAATTTTATAATACGTTATTTCTATAAAATAACAATAGTATAAATTTTGACACTATTCATTTATTTGAATTTAAATAAAATCTACACAGAGGATATATTATAAAAAATTATTTAATAGATTCCTAACATATCATATTATTTTAGAAAATTCTAGGATCTCATTAAATAGTTCATATAATGTTTATTTTAATATTTTTAAAACCATTTATTTGATATTTCTATAAAATAATTTCAACATCAGTATTGTGTCATCATTAATAAAAATAATAATTTAATCCCTAAAAATTAGAAATAAATTCCCATGATGTAGATAATATTATTATAATTCTAAAGACTATTCATGTTCAATGTTTTATGAAATTTATCACTAAATTAAAACTATTACACTTATAAGATAAAAGAGAGTGACATGCTGTCACTTTCTTTGTTTTTAAAAATAATTATATAATTTTCTTTGAAAAAAGACCATAAAACAAATCTATTCAAACCCTTAGGTGATATGGGTCAACTTGTATTCATCCAATAGAAATTTGGAACGTGTTAGGGTAATTTTATAATCTTATTTTTACACTTAATTACTCGATTTACCTTAAACTGTAGTAAATAAAAATTTCTGTAGTTATTAATCATTATGTCAAAAAAATAACCTATTAGCATAATTTGGACCCACTGAATAAAAGTATGGAATATATTCTTCAAAATTCAAAACACTAAAGTTGCATTAATTAATTTAAATTTAATCTCGTTGTTAAGAAAAAGAGTTTTATAAGTTAACACATTTTCAAAGATTGAAATGTTTTTGCCTATGAATTCAATGTAAAATTAATGGTAATGACATCAATTATATTAAATGGTAAAAATATATTCTATTTAAACATTAAAAACATTAAACTGTATCATTTAACCATATAAATTATCTTGATGAAAAAAGTTGTTTTTTAGAAAAATATAGCATATTTTTACAATTCATCAAAATATTAAAGTTATCATATAACTATCAAAAAATTATCCAATGTAATGTTTTATTTCTTGATTCAAAATAATAGTTTATTTTGTAAAATTGAGCTTATAAACATCTCAAAAATTATATTTAAAATTGATGGGCCATCAAAAAGCGGTAAAACAACATTTTTTCAAAAATAATTATTTTACTAGAATAATTGATTTTGTTTCCATAACTCATTCTATAAAATGTGTAAGATGACATATAATGATATAAAATTCAATATTCGTTTAATACAATTAATAAGGTCTAGTTCACAAAATTATATTATTATATCATTGTATAGTGAAACTCGGTATTGCATACAACAAAAGCTATCAAGGAAGGTTTCTCTTGCATGTAACACAATGTAAGCCAATGTTGTGTGTTTTGAAAGATTCTCTTAGTGTTCCGTATAGCATAAGACATTAAACCATATTTCTAATAAAATATAAGGGTGTAAAATTCTACCCCCCTTAAAAATAATTTCTCCCTCAAAATTCGTCACTTCATAACAAACAGACAAGCATACCTCTCCCTCATCATATCCTCATGTTCCCATGTAGCTTCTTCTAATTGGTGTTTCCTCCATAAAACATTAACCATTCTAGTGGTCTTGTTTTGTAGAAAAATTGTGGTACAATCCAACATCTTTATTGGTTGTTCTTCATAAGAAATATCTTGCTCCAGTGGTACAACTTTTGAGCTTAGTACATGTGAAAGATCAGGTATGTACTTTAGGAAGAGAGATACATGGAACACATCAGGAACTTGGAAAAGATTCAGTGTAAGAGACCATCAGTAAGGTATCTTCCCAACACGATCCAGTTTTTCAAAAGGACCAATATACCTAGGGCTCACCTTTCCCATCTTTCCAAATTGTATTACACTCTTCCAAGGAGATATTCATAAGAAGACATTATCACTCACATCAAACACTAGGTCTTTTCTTCGTTTGTCAGCACAACATTTTTATTGACTATGAGATACTCTTATGTGTTGTTGAATAGATATTACCTATTATTCCATCTCATCAACAAGATCAGGTCCTAACAGCATTCATTCCCCAACTACATCCCATCATGTTGGAGTTCTTCATTTCTTTCAATAGAGAGATTAATAAGATGACATCTAAATATTAGAGTAAAGCTATTACTATATGAAAATTTTACCAAATGTAGGTGTTGATATCAACCACCTTGGAAATCCATAGAGAAATCTCTCAACATGTCTTCTATATTTTTAATTGTCCTCTCAGACTGACCATCTGTCTGAGGAAGATAAGAAATTCTGAAACTCAACTCTGTATCTAGAGTATGCAAAAGACTTCACCAAAACATCAAGGTAATCCTCAGATCCCGATCAGATATAATGGAAAGTGGTACTCCCTACTATCATACCACTTCCTTCACATATGTTTTGGCATGATGATCAAGAGATAAATCTTCTTCAGTAGCAATGATGTGTGCCGACTTTGTAAGACGATCAACTATAACCCAGATAACATTATTTCCTTTGGATGTTTTAGGAAGTCTAGTGAAAAAGTCTATAGTGATGTTTTCCCATTTTGATTCTTGTATGGGTAATGGTTGTAACATCCCCTTACATTTTTATAGTTAGATTTATCTTGATGTCAAACCAAGCATCGAGAGACATATTCAGCAACATCTCTTTTCATGCCATCCCACTAGAAGTACTCTTTCAGGTCCCTATAAATCTTCATGCTTCCAGGGTGAATATAGAATGAAGAACTATGATCCTCATCCAATAATTCCTTTTTTAATTCTAAGATGGGAGGAACACAATCCTAATTCCTTAACCTTATAATTTCATAACAATAAATGTCTAAATCTAGAACATTTCTCACCTTCTTTTGTAACTCCACAACTTCTTTTTGTGCCTCCATAATCATCACATGTATAGATGGTTGAATATTCATTTGAGAAAGATAAAAATTTTCCCCTTCCATTATAATTCCAAGATCCATACTTTTTAAATCCATAAATATTGGATCTTTTGAGGTCCTCATCATGGATAATATAACATGGTCTTGTTGACTTAAAGTCCCTGACACCTTGTTTGTTTTCCGAGGGTGGTAATGAATTGAGCAGTTGTAATCCATTATCAGCTCCAACCATCTACTTTGTTGCATATTCAACTCCTTTTGGGTGAGAATATACATTAAACATTTATGATCAGTATAAATATCACACCTTTCTCCATAAAGATACTGCCTCCAAATCTTTAATGGAAAGATTACCATAGCTAACTCCAAAACATGAGTTGGGTAATTTTTCTCATGGATTTTCAATTGTCGTGAGTCATAAGCTATTACCATATCGTTTTTCATGAGAACACACCGCAATCCCTTCTTGGATGCATCACTATAGATCACAAACCATTCTCCATTAAAAGGCAGTGTGAGAATAGGTGCACTGGATAACAGTCTTTTTAACTCCTTGAAATTCTATTCACACTCCTCTATCAAAACGAACAAAACTCCTTTTCGAATCAACCTAGTAATTGGATTATATAATCATAAAAAAATATTTCACAAAACTTTGATAATAACCAGCCATATGAAGAAAACTTCGGATTTGAGTTACTGTTATTGGTCTCAACCATCATTCGATAACCTCTATTTTTGCAGGATCCATATATAACCTATCTTTTGAGATTATGTGACACAAAAATGAAACCTTTTGAAGAAAAATTTAAAACATGGTAAATTTGGCATAATGATACTCCTTTTCTAGGGTCTTTAATATAATTATCATGTGATCTTCATGTTCATACATTCTCTTTTAATAGATAAGAATATCATCTATAAATACTACCACAAACTGATCAAGATAATCTCTAAAGACTCTATTCATTTGATCCATGAAGATAACAGGGGAATTAGTAAGTCCAAATGGAATCACTATAAATTCATAGTGTCCATACCTTTTACAAGAATGTTGCCTTTTTATATCCTCCTTATTGACCCTTAATTGATGATACATTGAATGAAGATCAATATTGGAAATGTATTGAGCTCTACGTAATTGGTAAAATAAGTCATCAATGTCTTGGAGAGGATATTTATTCTTGATAATTATCATATTAAGTTCTCAATAATCAATGCATAGTTTCATTGGTCCATCTTTCATCTTAACAAACAGAACAGGTGATCCCCAAGGTGTTACACTAGGGCATATGAATCCCTTATCAAGATTCTCTTGTAGTAGATTCTCCCATTCCTGCCACTCAATTGGGGCCATTCTATAAATTTTCTTTGAAATGGGAATAGATCCTGGTACGAGGTCTATTGAAAACTCAACTTCATGATTTGGTATAAGACCTGAAAATTCCTCGGGAAAGGCATCATCAAACTCTCGTACAATGGTCATATTCTTAATCATGAGTTTCACTCCAACCCTTTTAGATAAATAAACTTCATTTATTGGAATAAAGACCCATAATATGGATGAAATTTACACTGGAAGGTTATATTCATCCTTGCATCAATTGATGATCATTAATAGATCAGGAATATGAAATGTGACTTCCCTTCATTGGAAATAGATATGAGCTCCATTTAAGGAAATCCAATCCATGCCACGAATCACATTAAATACCACTATAGGATGGATCAAAAGATTTTGAGGATGTAATTTCCCACAAACGTCAATTAGAGAAGAATTATAAACTTTTGATGCAACTGCTGTGTCATTAATAGTTGTCACAGCTAACTCATGAGATAATTGTTGATGTTTTATAACGATACCCTTAGAAAATTCTTCATAAATAAAAGTGTGTGTGGATCCAGAATCAAATAAATATTTTCTACTTTAGATTGGATAGTAAGTATACCTTTCACTACATCATTATCATACTCCACATCACTGATAGAAATTGCATGTGAATTTCCTTTGTCATTTGCCTTAAGAGTTTTTTGACGTTGATCATAATCAGCAACCCTTGTTTTAGGGCATTGATTAGCATAATTCCCCATTTCCATTCACATGTAACATTGATGTATATGAGGATCATTCTGTGTAGCCTTTTCTTTGTTGGAATCAGTAGACATCTTTTTCCCATCACTACGACATTCAAAATCCCGATTACCTTCTTTTCCACATTTGAAACTTTTACTTGTACCCTTAAATCAATTCCCTCTATGTTTCATTCCACACATTGAGAACTTGGGAAAAATCATATTCTTTTCAGTGTGGTCTTTATATATCCCTTTGAATTCTATTTTCCCCTACTTATCAAACCCATATGACTGATGGGTTACTCCAATCTCCATCTCATCCACGACAGAACATCGAAAAATTTCCTCATAACTATTGATGTACCTTATGGCTAAAGCCCTTCATAGACTTGGTTTTAATTCACTAAATAATCGATCGATCTTACTCTTAGGTTGGTTAATAATTCCGTAAGAATACCTTGCAAGTCTTGTAAAATTTTCTTCATAGGTACCAAAAGATTCATCATCATTTTTCTTTAGTTCAAGAAACTCCTTCTCGATCATTGATTGAAGAATATGAGGGAATTACTTATTGGAAAATATGTTCATGAACTCCTCCCATTCCATGGACCCAATTTCGTCTTTTTGCTTTGTATTTTTGATATGATTACACCATTGATTAGCTTCACCTTTCAAATGATATACTAATAAGATGAAATTAACATGTTCAGAACATTATAGATCTATAAATATCATTTAAATGGTACTAATCCATTGTTTATCCACTAATGGATCAGTTGGACCAATGAATGAGGGTGGACACAGCCTCTTGAAGGATTCAACAGAATGTTACACCTTCCTTTGCGAGTTTGGAAGTCCATCATGATTCATTGCTTGAAAAAGTTGTGTGAGAATGGTTAAAATATTTTCCATTCATGCTCCTAAAACGTTTGGTTACTCATGGGGTCAATAATTCCATTGTACATCACATTCAGCATTGATAGGGTTTCTTCGGGTTACCTCCACTGAATAAAACCTATAATCATAGTGTGAGAAACACTAATCATAATAGGAAAACGACATAATAAAGAATAAAATTTAACACTTTAGGTCTTATTATAGGTTATTAATGGCCATTTCTAAAAAACTATTATTGTGTTCTATGGTTAGACATATCCTTAGGGTTCTTACTAAGGCATTCACATCCTAGTTCCCAAAGTTTGACTATACCATTCCTGTGATACCAACTATAATGACCCATACTATATATGCATTGTTATTACATCATAATTGAATCATACTTATTACAACATATAAAAATACAATTATAGGATCGTATAGGTATAATGTCTTTAGAAAATGGGAAACATGAACAACTGGTTCATAAATCATCTACATTGTCACCCATTTATTTCATCATATCTAGAGCCCATTTTGGAATATCCTACTCAATACCCTTCATCCTAACCAAGAAAAAAGAAATCATTCAAAAGGGTGAACTAAAATGCTCAGTAAGGGTAAACAAAGGAAATATCAATAATATCATATTCATAAGAACATAAAATTTTGTAAATATTAACCTGCAAAAGATATCATAATATCATAACATGGTATAAATCATATTAGCGAAATGTAATCCCAAAAATCATATCATAAAACATGAAACATTGAGGAATACACACATAATCATATAATATCATTTCATAAGAGTCAAGACTCATTTACAAGACTATCATAGTGGACAATGCCCATTTCTGTACCGACTTCACTGCTTGTTCCAGTCTTGTATCACTAAAACAGATTAACTTTTCGTTCTAGCCATGTCTATATCATGAGATATAAATCGTTACCTAATGCATTTGAGGTAGATATGTGTGCCACAAAATAATAAATCATACATCATAGCATAACCCATGTAATAAAAATGGGATTCTTAAACATCATTCCATCATAACATAATCCATATATGATAAAAGGACTTCATAAAAATAATTCCCTCTTATCATAATCAAATAAATTTTATAATAGCGATAGAAACATGACCCTATATTATCTTAGATTGAAAATAATTTTGGTAAAACACATGAACTCTATTATTGAGGAAAATATCCTTTCTACTTCAAAACATATTTCATTTCTCAATATGTCATAAAATTTTAAACTAAAAGAATTTATTAAAAAATAATATTGAAAACTAGTAAATGAAGAATCATGTAAATAATGGTCTATGAAATCATAAAAATTGATTCATGGTGTATAAGGTAACAAAACATTCTTCTTGTACTTTGGACGGAAAATTCAAAACATATCTATTACTAAAAACGATAAAAGATTCCTTTCATATCATTTACTAAAAATTCACCAATAGATAAAATTGGATTTAAACAATTTTAGGTGGATATAAATAATATTACATATTGTGGAAACATGAATGTGGATGATAAATATTCCCCTGTAAATTATAAAGTATAAACAATCTCCGATTAAATTGACATTATGAGTTTTACCCATTACCTTACATCTGATATGCTTTGTACGTGTCAAAACATCTTTTATAATAATTTAAATAATGTCATTGACATATTTCAGAATCATACTCACTGTTATGAAATAATATATGGTCATATTCTTATATTCTTATTAGTAATCTTTCATTGCTACTTGATATTCAGTTGTTCATTGGTTTATGTTCTTATGCGTGTTTTGTCGAATAAATTCTTATTAATATTTTTATGTTATTACTACAACATTTAATGATTGGTAGTAGTATAATATATATTTGATTTATTCGTTCAATTTGTTTATATAATCATGGTTTAATAAAGATCATGTAGAACGAATCATAGCGCATTATGGTGATGGTAAGTTGTACGTAAGTACGAGTGACAATATCGTTCCCATAAATATTGAATGGTATTATAATGGATGATAGAATATCTCATAATTAGTATAATGTTATAATAATCATCTATATTTATTCTTTACACCATTATACACATCCATGTAAGGTGGTGGTGGAAAACAGATTACACCACAACGTGGAGACGTTATTCTGTATGTACACACATGTGGTGATTTCATTTTCCATATGATGGATAGAAGGTGAAATAGGTTTGATTCATATTTATAATAACATATAAGTATATTAGTGATACTGATGTTGTTAATTTATAATGAAATCAATAATGAAGATGATGTAGAAAAAGAAATAAATTTGAAAGGATCGGTTAAATATATTAACTCTTCTTCGACATACCTCTTCGAAAACTCTACTTATGGTACTAAATTTGGTATTTTAAGAACACCAGGACCTCTAGTATGTATCTATATAAGTGGAGAAGAGAAATTAGCAGGGTTTGGTTAAGCATGAAGGCTCAAAGTGGTGTGAGGTGGAGAGGGAATAGGTTTTCATTTATAAGATAGGAGATGGGCACCTTTGGAAACATAAGAAATATTTTTTTATAATAAATTCTAAGCCCACATAAAAACCTAATAAAATGACTCAATTCGAATATTAGATGAGATAGGGTTTTAATATCATCAAAAAATAAAATTTATACATTTTTTGAATTTATTTTAAACCATATCTAATTGATTTATCCTTATTTAATGTATTTAATTTATTTGTCATAATATTATTATAAATTTTAAAAAGTTATAAATATTTAATTATCTATTGTGAATTTCCATAATTGGATACTTTATGAAATTTTAGACAATATATGTTTCAATTTATAATTTTTATATATTTTTGTGATTTTTTATAAAAAATTATAATATGTTATTTTAATAAAATAACAATATTGTCAATATTGACCCTATTCATTTATTTGAATTTAAATAAAATCTAAACAGATGATATTTTTAAACCAAAATATTTTATAGATTCCGAACATGTCAAATTTAACTATTAAATTCATTGATCACGTTAAATAGTTCAAATATATTTATTTTAAAATTTTGAAACCCTTTTATTTGATATTTCAATAAAATAATTTCAACATCACTATTGTGTCATCATTAATGATAATTATTTAATCTCTAAAAATTCTAAATAAATTTCTATGATGTTGATAATTTTATTAGAGTTTTTGAGACTATTAATGTTCGTGGTTTTATCAAATTTATCACAAAATTAAAATTATTACACTTATATGATATACAAGAGTGACATGTTGTCACTTTTGTTGGTTTTAATAATAATTATACAATTTTCATGATCAAAAGTCAATGAAATTAATCTATTATGACCCTTAGGTGAATGGGTCGACTTTTATTCATCCAATTGAAATTTGGCAGGTGTTAGGGTAATTTTATAATCTTATTTTTACAATTAATTACCTGATTTACCATTAACTGTAGTAAATAATAATCACCATATTTACTATTCATAATTTTAAAAAATAAAACTAAACTATTAACATATTCTGGACCCACTAAGTTCAAATATGGAATCCATTTTTTAGAATTTAAAACATCAAAGATGATGTAATTAATTTAAAAATAATCCTGTTGTTAAGAAAAAATAGTTTTTAAAGTTAAATCATTGTCAAAGATTGAAATGTTTTTACCTATGAAATCAATATAAAATAAATTGTAATGAAATAAATTATATTAAATGTTAAAAATATATTATATTTATACATTAAAAAAACTAAATTTTATAATTTAACCATATAAATTATCTTTATGACAAAATATGTTTTTATGAAAAATTTAGCACATTTTACTATTCATCAAAATAAGAAAGTTATCAGAAAAGTATCAAAAATTTATCAAATGTACGATTTTATATCTTGATTCAAAAGAAGAAGTTTATTTTGTAATATATAACTTAAAAACTTTTCAAAAATTATATTTAAAAAGTTTGTGCCCCAAAAAGGATGTAAAACTATATTTTTTAAAAAAATAAAACTTTTATCTGAAAAAAATGATTTTTGTTTCATATCTCAATCTATAAAATGTGTAGAATGACTTATAATTTTATAAAATTCAAAATTTGGTTAATAATATTCATATATTCTTGTTCATAATATTATAATAATATATCATTGTTTTGTGATACTTGTTATTGCGTACCACGCAAGATATCAAGGAAGGTTGCTCTTGCGTGTAACACAAGCCAAGCTAGTGTTGTGTGTAGTGAAGGATTATCTTGGTGTTGCATATAACATAATAAATTAAAAAAAATATTTCTAATAAAATATTAGTGTGTTACACGTAAAGAGACCATGGAACCAATTAAATTTTTTTCCACATTTGGGATGGATTATTTTCAAAATTGTTAGGTGGTGGATTTCAGAGAGGATATTAATTTTCCCGGAAGAACAGGGGGAGACATGAGGAGAAATATCAAGCTGGTAGACGTACATTATGTACAATGAGAGAGAATCTGCTAAGTATATTTTTTAAATATTTTATATAAATATAAATATAAACAATTTATTTATTAATATTAGTAGTCAAGCTACCTTATATTATAGAGTATGACATTTATTGGAGGATGTACAATGATCCAAACACAAGAGATATTAAAGGTGATCACTAGCATCGTATTTTGGTCAATATTTTCTCCTGTTTGAAAATTAAATACCTATAAAATTATAACTATTTTAATGTAAAATTTAAATTCAAGGAGTAATATGATTTTATGAACTCTTAGACAGAGGTTGAGAGTCAGGACCAGTTGACATATCATACTAGTGCACACCATTTCGATGAGGTGGTATGGATATAGGCGACCTTTTATGACTTCAAAGTGGTATGTGTAGATGGTATCATCTCTCATTTTACTCCATGGAATTAATATGGTACCACTATGACGTCAAGGTCTTGCTCAATCAAAGCTCATGGAGAGGCATTATATTCTGGTTCACAGTATCAGGAGTAGCAGTGAGCTCAGAATGAGCTTATAGAGTGTTTGCAGATGTATGAGGAAGAGATGTGTCAGTAGCAGCATCAACTGTAGCTAGATGAGGAGGATATGCATTGATGGAAACAACTGCAACAATAGTAGCAGCACGACAAGGGTATGCATTGACAGCAATAGTAGCAAGACATGGAAGAGATGCATCGATGGTAGCAGCCGTAACATGAGTAGATAGAGTACATACTCTATCTAACTCATATTTTAGGGATGGAGTTTCCTCCACCATCTCCTCTAACTCATCCACCTCATCTATAAGACTATCCCATGGTGATTTTTTTGTAATGTTAAAAACATTTGAATTAATTTTTTTTTCTAATATGAAGAATTTATAGTTTTTATCTTTTATAATGGTGAGAATATTTCATAATATATATATATATTTTTTTTATTTTTAATATTTCAAAAAATTATTATTTATAATTTGTGTTATATTTTTTATTGTTTCTTTATTTTACTAATAATAGTACCAATATTTTATGATTTTTTTATTTTTTTTGTGAAAATTTACAATTTTAATAGTTTTTATACTTTTATTATAATAATAATATTAATATAAATTTTTTAATAATCAGATTTTTAATAAATATATTGTGTATTTAATTTTATTCATTATTTGTGATGATACCTGTTTCGATGGTATCCCCATCAAAAATAGTTTATATATATTTTTTATATAAATATTTTCGATAGATGAAAGGACCTATCGCTAAATGTTTAGATATATATCATATATAAATAGATAACTATTTGTGACGGGCCTATCACAACACCTTTTTATATAAATAATTTTTATAATCAATGATCAATTTTTGATGGGATTACTTACCGTTGCAAATAGTATTGTTTGTGATGGGCCTATTACAAAAAAATACTATTTCTGACATTGTTTTCAACAATGGGCTATTTGTGACATGACCTCACCACTAAGGCTTATTTACAAAAGGATCTCATCACAAATATCCCGTTGAAAAAACCTCAAATTCTAGTATTGTTATTTGAATTAACCCTGAATGTATCTTAAACCTCTAGATTCTATTTAATTTTTTTAACTGCTAAGATATTTTCTTAAATTCCTCGATCATTAATATGAGGTATAGACAAATATAAAACATGAGTTGTCAAAACCTATTAGTAGATAATAGTTGAATGATCATAAATTACAATTTTTGTAAATATAACTCTGAATATTGTTTTATCTCATTTTTTATAGCCATAATTTGTATTGAAGATTTTAATGGGTCCTCCCTAGAAAAGCAATGGATGGGATATAAAAAATTAATGTGTATACCATGACATATGGATTAATGGTGAAGGAGGAATATGAGAATTAAATCTATGAAGCTAGTCAATTTAGTGTTTGTTGAGTTCTAGCTAAGACGGTTATCAGAAAACAACTACTTTATAATGATAAAATGATGCCCCATTTTCACAATATCATAGGTAATTTAACCCAAAAGTACTAAATTACTCAATTATTTAATGAAATGAGGATATTAGAAAATGATATATATATATATATAAATATATATATATTGAATGAAAAATTAAATTTGGAAATATAGATCTTTAGTAATGAGAAATCAAAATAATATCATATAATATATAATGCGATATTTCTATAGGGCCATAGTACAGAAAAATATAGGTTTTTAACTAAATTTTTTTTTCTTCCCTTTTAATATTTTAGTTTTCCTGTTATATTCATAGATTAATTCATATTGGTATGTAATATCATTGGTTATTTTTTTAATAATAAATTGTAAAATCTTTATGAATGTGACTTCAATATACTCAATTACAGGTTTAATGAAATTCTTTCTATGTAGAATATTTATTATTAATAGTTTGGTTCTTTATTTTATATGGTATTGGGTATATTCATTGAAATTTATATTCTTGTTTTTAGAATGTTATATGTTTTTTTATATGAGTAAATCCTCAACATTTTAATGAT
The DNA here is from genome assembly GCA_963277665.1 of Viscum album. Classification (NCBI taxonomy): domain Eukaryota; kingdom Viridiplantae; phylum Streptophyta; class Magnoliopsida; order Santalales; family Viscaceae; genus Viscum; species Viscum album. The sequence continues at coordinate 975,785,965 of OY728126.1, read as the reverse complement.
GGTTTCTGTTTAAAATTAAAAAAATTATTTGGTGATGAAATGATTATATTGAGTTGTTATTTTTCATTTATAAAGATATTGTAATATGGTGAAGGAATTTAATTTTGAAATTTTATTATATGTATAATTGTTTTTTTGGGATCAATGATTATTAAAAGGGATCAATGTGAATATTGAAGAAGAAAAACAATATATTACTGAGTTAAATTTGAGTCTGTCATAAAGTTGACACACTAAAAGAAACACCACTGACTGAATAGAAAAATGTGATGTAGTAGGGAGGAATTTTTTTGATCAAAAATTATTTAACACACATATATAAAATAATAGATCTAATCAATATAAATTACAGTGTTATAATCACATCACAATATTGAAGGAAAACATCATTTGAGGATAATTATAATGATTTAGACATGTGGAGAAACAATAGTCGGAATATATTTCCATAGAATAATTTTAAATTTTATAGGATTTTGTCCAAAAACAATTATACTATGAATAGTAGTGGATTTCTTTTAATAGGTAAACTCACAAAAGATAACTAAAATTAATTAGTCTTACCTTTAAATTCATGGATGAAACTATTTTTTGGTAATTATTTTATTTTTTTCATTTAGGAAATAATGTATTTGATTATGATTAAGGAGAAGAAGGTGTTGCTACCCACATTAAAAAATGTGAATATAAAAAACCTAATAATATTTCATGAAAAAATATATATAACCATATAGAATATTAAGATGAATAGGATTAGACTTCTTGTGATAAAGAGAAATTGGAGAGGCTATATTATAACTCTACATAACTAAATTTTTTAGTGAATGTAAAGTAAATTGTGATATAAGAACATACATGACGAGATATATCCCAAGTCTACTAGTAATAGTAGAAACATGATCCATGAAAGTGGTTGTTAATTAATATGAATATATATATTTGAACTCTTTAATAATATAGAGGGATGAATTTATGGAAAAGTAAATTTCATCAAAAATATAAATTTAATAAAATATAGTAATTTAAATTATTGAATAGTAGGTGATTAGTTAATGAAAAAACAATTTCACGATATAGGTGGATTATAATATAACCTCTAATATTTTATTCAACTAAATGACTATACACTTTATGTCTTATTTAATAAAAAATATTTATTGATCAAATAAAATATTGATAACACACTCATGAATGGAATGTGGACCAATTTTAATCTCTATTAGGTGGATAAAAGGGAAAATATTTATTATAATTATTAAATAGGATAATATGTAATTAAATTATGGGTTATTATACATTCCACTTGAATCCCCTAAAGAGTTAATTCTAGATATATATCATTCCATAAATTAGTTTCCTTCAATATCATTTGATACCCAAAATCCTGAGACTAAATAAATCATAAGAATATATGATTATAATATAAAATTTTGAATAGATGAATAAATAATAATAACATTATTTTGATAATAATATTGAAAAAGGGTTTAGATAAATCAAATATATATTTCATAAAGTCATTATATGCATTGTAATTAAAATTTTCCTCATAAATATTTTCTATTTCATCATATAAAAAAATAATAAAATTAATTTCTTCCACATTTAGATATTCTCTCCAATGATTGAAATTTACTTTTTACACAATCGTATTAGAATTATATTATGATGAAATTTTATTTTTTCTCTATAAATATTAATTTTTTTCATTGAGTAAAGAGAAACACATAGTATTCAAATACATCTATTTAATTTAATTTAATAATGTAATTTTCATGTCCTATAAGAATTATGTTTTTTATTTTTAAATTCAAATATGATATATTTTATTTAAATTAGTAGAAGTAATTCCATTTAAATTGAAATATTAATGATTTTGATACAACTAATATATTATTCTGGAAAAAAAATTTTATCTCCAAATTATTTACATTATGTTTAGATATTAATAGTAAAAGTGAAATCCTAAGAATCTAGAAACTGAATCATGAAAAATTGAGTCAGTATTTGAATCTTTGTCCTTTATATTTGAAAAATAGTTCCCTATTATTTTTAATATATGAAAAGTCATTGTGGTAAATATATATCCCATTTTAAAATGTTAAATGTGTAGAACATGGTCAAACCCATGATATAATTTGCCAAAATCATCAATAGAATTGAATTTATTTCAATTAATGTAATAAATTCATCTATATATATCCCATATTTTAATATATTTCATTTTTATACATTTTCCCTTAATAATGAATGTAATGATATTTGATAAAAACAATTTCAATCTCTTGAATAAAAATATGATATGATATTTATAAATATTTATTTGAAATATGAATTTTTTTATCAGGGATATTAATTATTATTATTATTTAGTGATGAAATATTTCCCTTAATTTCATTTCCCAATGAAATCAAATTCAATGTGAAAAGAGTAGACATGCAACTAAATGTTTTTATAAACACAATAGTTAATATTATATAGGTCAGTAATAGTGTCCCACTTATTTTATTTATGAATATAAATTATTAATTATGTTTTAAAGGATTATAATATAATTAAATTACTATCTTCATGTCATTTGAGTCAAAGTAAATAAATAGTGTAAAAATTACAGTAATGATGTTTTATGTTAGTAGCATTTCATTAAGTTATTTAAAAATTATAATAATCAAATAAAGGGGGGAAAATATTTTGAGAAAATGTTTAAAAGCTTACCCATAAAAATTGATGTGAATCTTTTATCTTATAAGTAAAATTATGACCCATTAGGATCAACAAATATTTTTCTACAGGGGAGGGTAAAATTAGTTTAATAAGGGGTTAAAAAGGTAAATGTTTACAATGAAACAAAAAATATACTAAATTAAATTTTATAATGATATTGTGAGATTATATTATAATTATTTGATATTATATCTATTTGGAAGAATTTTTATTTATAATTATTTAATTATATTTTAATATTTTTTAATTCCATATGTATATTATCACCCTTATAATAGGACTAACCATCTCTCAATTCATTACACCACATCGAGTAATCCAACTCAACCTACCACTACCCAATTCTCTTCTAAACATCAATATCTATTATTTTTGGGTTCTTTACATCATTAATTACCATTTAGTGGTTCCTTATAGACATATATATTGGATTAATATGTATGAAATTGTAATAATCATACTCTAAAAAGTTTAGATTATTTCTTCTTTTCATATCTCTAAATATATGGTCTAAATACTAAAACAATAATGTATAAATCCAGAATAAAATAAAATATTATTTTGAAAATGTAAATTAATATATCTACCCTATATCCAATAAATTGGTTAGTGAAGGTATCACTCATGCATACTTGCGGACTATATTCTCCACGTAGTTGATGATTTAATTTTTTATCACCATGTTATATTTATTATTATAATAATGGGGTTAATATTTATATATAATATTTATAACATTATTATTAATCTTTAATTTATATGTCATATATTCTATAATGATTGAAAATAAATTTTTTATTGAGATAGGTCCCCTATTTAATTGGTAAGGCGGAACCAAACAGACTTTAAAGACATAAAAACAATCAAGCCCCACAGTTCAAAGTCCCAATTCAAAAATAAAATCCTATTCAAATATGGAATAAGGTCCCATCCCCAGCATTATAATCCTTAAGAAGAGCTTCCACGTTCTCATCATTGCTCGGATAGTTGTCTCATGCAAGGATGCATGACCACGGTACCAATGGAAAATGTCATACCCTCTCAAACTTCCATATCCGGATATCCATGATCTATGAAAGCTATGTACTACGATTCTCTTATGGAACCATCTAATTACAGTGAAATAGATTTATTGTCTCAATACAACAACCGTAGTTCAAAAATTCAAATAGATGAGAACATAAACCATACCACCGATTCACATATTCAAACAGAACAAAACTCAATCCATGAGATCACAATATCAGAATTGAAACTAATGCATATCATTAGATTCAATTCTTTCACATGATCCCTAACTCATCAAAATTATCCAATTTTACATTCATCCAAACTGATTGGAACCCTGTATCCATATTGAACCATCAACTTTATACACCCATCATCCATGGCTATCTGGCTTGTCGCATTGCCAGTCCTCCATAGCAATCTGGCATGCAACATCTCTAAAGGGGTGATCAATCTGAAAACCCTCCTCCTTCAGCTCCTTTTCTCAAAATCAATCAGTAGAAACCAAATTCGTTTCATCAACTAGAAAATAGTGATCATCACAACAAAACATCACACAAGAATGCTCCCCCATTGATACAACAACCCGAAATCCATCCAATGTCAGAAGTTCCACGCCATTGTCCATGAGACCTACTCCAACAACCCATTCATAGATTCCCCGAAGAGGAAAGCATAGAATAGATTTCGAGATAGGACCACCATCACCCAAGACTGGGAGACGCATCACCACACTGATATAGCATCACCGATGAGGATATCTGAGCTGATTTTCCCAAAAAACGCTGCTTTGGGCTTGGATATTGACAAATCAGAAAAGTGGATCGACCATCATTGGTTCCCTAAATCTGCCAGCTATGGGGAGTGTCAAGGAGGTAATGGGAACAATTATGATAGTAGAACCACAAAAACATCAACTAGAATCCCAAAACAAAGAAAAAAAGGTTGATCTATGTCACAATGATTGTCGAATTTCTAACGTGTGAGAGAAAAAGAAAAACATACGCAAAAGGAAGTATGAGGTGTCACCGGAACCACAAGCACTGCTCTAAAGATGCGAGCATCCCCCATCCGGAATGATGGTGAGGGAAAACCCAAGTTCACGAGTAGGGGTCATATATTCCATCATACCATCATATAAATTGGAAAATTCTAGAATCACTCATGTGCACCTGTAGACTACCACCTCTATGAAGTTATGTTTTACATTTTAGATTTCCACTCAATATGGATGTTAATAGGAATATATTTACATATTATAAATGACATATATTATATTTTAACTATTTATTCATGTTGAAATATAATTTAAATTTTTTACATTTAATGGAATGTGAGGAAAATGGTTTTGTGTACATATGAAATACCGTCTAGATGGACATAACTTTTCATTTTTTTATCGTAATCCATTATATATGTATATATATATAATATTATTGATATATATATATTTATTTATTAATATTCTAAATATTTTGGAACCATGATCATGATACATTTACTAGAAATACCACCAAAAAAATCTCGTTAAAAAACATTTAACACATGAAAACATTGATTTTAATGAGGAATTATTTATAAATGTGTATTAATGTTTTATATATAGAAAATATTTGATATTTTAATTATGTAAATGAATAATTCATTGATATATTCCAAAATTAAATTAATTATATTGTTGGATAGAAGTGCATAAAATCATGTTAAATGTGAGGAAATGCATTATTTTCTCACTTTTTTTATGAGAAACATGCAATATCAACCCCTTGAATATTTTATGATTAACATATAATGATAGTGGTTTTATATTATTCAACAACATATTGAAATAATTTTATATAAATATACATATATTTTTATCTATTTTATTGGAAATTAGTTTCACATGATACCATCGTAGTAAGGGATTTATGTTACAATATCATTATTTATCATGATTTTTTATGATTAGGTTTCTAATGATTAAAATTTATGTTCATAAATAAATATTAAATTTTATGTTTTATCCAATGGTTTTTTATATATAATAAGGGGTTTCCCTAAATTTTTCTAAATTTATGTACTCCTGATATCGAAAAAATTTTTACTGAAAAAAGAATTCATCTCCCCCATCGATCAAAAATTGTTTTCCCAATATTGCATTGGTTTTTAATGAAATAGAAAAAAAATCATATTCGTATATGACTTCATTAAATCATCATTACACATTATTTAAAAATAACGAAAAATATAAATTGGAATGTACCTTTCATTTTATGTAATACATATATGTTTTATTTTTTGGAAAAAATGGTAAATGAATATTTGATTAAAAATATATGAAAAGAACAAAATTTCCCACAACATTGAGAAACCAATTGTTTGAACATTCCATTATATGATTCTATATTTATATTAAATGAAGATGATTTAAAATTTATTTTCCAATGATTACATTTTAACATCTAATGAGAAAATGGAAAGAGTTTTTTCATCATGAAATATTCCAGTAATCATTTGAATTTATTTTTTCATATAGGATAACATTTATTGAAGTAACATATGAATTACTGGGGGTATTATGAAATAATAAAATATATATTTTGTATATGGATTTTATATTATGATGATGAAATATCAATGAAACTGGTTTTCATTTAATATTCATTCTTATGATGAATGTTTTTATTGTCTTATAGAATTCATTCGAATGGATTTATGATTCTGTGATAGGTGGGTAAAAAATATTATCTCCCTATAATGAATTGGGATAATATTAATATTTTATAAGATCTATGGTTATAAGGGTGGTATCCCAATTCATATATATTTTATATAGAAATCTATCACAATCCTGAAATGTAGCACCCATAGGTTATTATTTTCCCAAAAAAGATATATATGTGGTGTGACCTAGACTACCATTTTATGAATCATATGGTGTATATTACTGATATAATATGTATATTTTTTCAATAATGGAACAAATTATTCTACTATCTTATGAAATGATCATATGTCAATGTTATGTTATTAGTACACATGTTCTTCTATTCCATTAAGAATAACATATTTATAACTACAAAACAATAATTCATAACTCATGTTTATGATAAATGAATTGATGGGTATAGAATTAAAATGTTTTTATCGTGGTATAGTAATCAGTATTAAATATTTAGTTTTTAAATTTTCATTTGTATCACCATTGTTTACCTCAAGTAGCAATGATCTACAAAACGACCATTATTGACTTAAATAAATATAATGTGTTCGTAGCATGGTAGTATGTGATATAAAAGGAATAATTAACTTGAAAATGGTTCTTAAGAAAGTAGAAATTTACTCATGTTTATTATTCAGGAGGTTAAAGAACGATCATGTCAAGTCAGGCCTGAGGTATGGGATCCTACCTCTCTCTTCCTTTTTAAGTACTCTCTTTTATGTCATTTCTTTTAATCTCATATTTATTATGTTTGGGGATGTTATTTAATATTCCTCATTCAGTAATTTTAATGTTCTTATTATGAGAGACACTATTTTCTCTCATAGATCCATTTTTGGAAGTTTTAATTGGCACCATTAGGCTGCCGAAATTTCGTAAGGGGCTTTTTATCTCACTTTCTGTATTCGTGAGATTCATGCTACATTTACCAATATTTTTTTTGTGGTGTATGTACTGTACATTATTCTACTCCTTGTGTAACATGCATTCATTTATGAGTATTTACATCAATGTTGTATATTCCTTTCATGGGTTGTACATTTCGAAAGATACCCAAATCGTTAAGGGAACCATTCACCCTCCTCTTTTTAAAATATTTCTTTTGTTATGTCTTTTAAATTTCATATTTTTATGTGTGGATATGTTATTATATATCTTTATTACCATAAATTTTATGTCCAAGTGTTGAGATACCATTTAACTCTCTCATCAACTCTTTTTCTTAAATTTTATGTGACGCCGTTAGGCTGTCAAGGGAACCTCTTAACCCAATTTCGATATCTTTGGGTTCAACATGTAGTTATTGAATATGTCATCATTTGAATATGTGTGAATGAACATTGATTATTTTACACTTAATATCCTCTTATATTGGGTTTATTTATATTTTTCACACATAATTATGAGATTTATTTATCCTTAATTTTAGGATACCTTCTTTATAATGGATTTCATCTCATTTTACATTTCTATTGAGACTTCATTGTTGTTATGAATCAGTTCACTCTTATATGGTGTATATACTGTCCTTTGGAATATTATATCACGAATCCCTTCATTCTCATGATATTATAATGTATTTATTAAATGTTATTCCTCAATTATTGTATTCAAGTGTCTCACATTTTGTAAAAAACCCTTTAACTAAAATATCGTTTTAAATGTTTTAATGATTTATTCTTATAACTATATCACATTAATATCCATGTTTTCAAAATGTTTTTAAGGATTTATTTATATAGATATTAATGGTTTAAAATTTTAAAATCTTCATGGTGGTATGGGACACTTTTATTTAAAAATCTATTTATTAAATGTTTTAAATGGTTTTGAAAATGGTTTTTAGAATGGATTCATTATTTCAATATCTTAAAATGTTATATTTTCATTGCAATGTGGGAATATTATCTTGCCTCTATGATTATGTTATGTGTTATGATTACGTTATGTTTCTTGGGAATTGTTATGAAGATGGGTGGTTCCGTGATAAACTATGGGCGGGTGAGCCCGATATAGCTCTCCAATACATTGTGTGACGCGAAGGAGTTAAACGTTAAGGTTTTTCTGAAAGGATTTAGCGAATATACTGTGATGGGCATTCCAAACGTAACCTATAGGGTTACACCCTACGTAATAATGTTATGAATGACTCAAGTTACCTTTATGTCTTATGATTTCTATGATTTATTCAGGATTTTATGAGGTAGGTTAAAGTGCTTATGTTTTATGGGTAAAGTATGATTTCATTCTTATGTATATATGTACTTATGTTTCCTTTCCATACTTTTTATAACCCTTACTGAGCTTTTTATGCTCATCCCAAGTTTCTAAAGGTTTTTTATAGGTTAAGGGAATGGTACATGATATGCTGATAGTGTCAAGGAAGTGTCAAGAAGGAATCCATGTTTTATTTTAGATATGTTTCTGTTGATGGGAAAAATGAATAATATATTTTATGTAACCATTTGTTTAAATATGGAATGTAATGCAAGTTTTATGATCTAATTCTCTAAAACTCTAAAACTGAAAAGATCCTCAATGTGTAATCTTGTAATAACTCAATATTAAGTAAGGTTTCAGGCCATGGCCTTATAGTTGGTATCATAGGACAGTTTAGATAACATTAGAGGTTAGAGTGCTGTTTAAGAAAGAGTGAAAAGTTGTGTATAACCACAATGGTTAGTATATTAGATGGATTCATCGTTTTTTGAAATATAGAATGTGTTTGAGATATCATGGATAATTATATCATGGTGTTTATCTTCCTCTTTTTTATTTGATGATTTTACTGATATACTCAAACTGGCCTTTTTCGTTTTATTAAATTGTTGTATCTAGCAGGCACCAAAGTAATAGTGGATTTGAAGAAAACATTGATGGTTTTATGAAAGAACAACTGAATGATATGGGATCTGTAATGAGAACTCTTGTGGTTATCCTCAACCAACTATCTGGAGTCATGATTGACCACCTGAACCTTAGTGATTTTTATAAGGCATCGTGTATGCGAGAAACAAATCCCTATGGATGTTCAGATAATAATCATAAAGGTAAGTATGTTCAAAAACCTATGTCTCAAATATGTGGAATGAAACACATAGGAAAATGTTTCAAAGGGACAGAAAGATTCTATAGATGTTGAAATGAAGGTCATAAAGCAGGAACCTTCCATGGAAAAAGGAAGCATCTAGTTGACCCTAGGAAAGGGAAAGAAGTTATTTCCGAAGGATCAATTGAATATTTTAAATGTGTTCTTCATTGTCCTTATTAAAACACAAGTCTTACGAAGATGTTTCTGGAATGGGGTCACCAAGATCGTACAGATATTCATTTACCAATACCTAATGCCATTCTGATTGAGGATAAAGAAACTGACAATAAAGAATGAAGGGTATGGATTATTTCTTAACATATGTTTTCCTATTATTGGAATCATAGGATATGAAACATGATTTTTTTGTAGGAAAGAAGTATTTCATAATATGTTGAAAAGGAATGGCTAATGGATCATAAAGAATGTTGAATGAGTAAGAAGTCATCATATAATGGATTCATGGGTTATGGTAGATTTTAGGATGGTGAAATTATTAGATGTATTAAGTCTCTTTGGATGATGGGGTTACATTATAAGAATTTTTATAGTAACCCTGATGTTTGATATAAAAAAATTTTATTCAAGGAATAAATATCCTTTCTTCTGTGGATATAGTTATAAAGAACCATTTGGGTTTATATGATCCTTGAATTTGAGGAAATTACTGGTTAATACATTTTGGGTTGCAAAATGGAAGATATCAAATAGCATTTGTGGTTAAAATATGTTATGGTTATTTTTGATGAATTTATCTCTTCTTGAAGAATGTTATATAATTATATAGTTTTTGAAAAGGGACAACACACACACCGTGTGACAACCCGTCGCATCGGACGAAGCTGTGGGAATCAAACCCACAACCAAAGTGCAACTGGTATTATCACCTACCACTGGACTACGTGAGGTCCCTGGTTAGTTTGAATGATTCTTGTTACTTAGATGATTTTATTAATTAAGAGTAAGTTGATTTTTTCTCATTATTAATGGAAGTGATTAGCCTATCATGGAGGATATGTGATTAGGTTAATAACATTTCAATATGATACTGTAAGAGTAACTGATGTTATTTTGGAGAAAAATTTTAAAATTTATCTTAGGAGACTATGTGATTAAATCCTTCAGAGAATTGGGTTTCAATCGTATTTCAGTTTACTTTGAAGAATTTTATGGATAGATGTTTATTGAATGGTATTTTTTGAACTTTGGGTTTTTGTTTTGGTTAAAGTCTAAATACATTGGAAGTATATAGTTCTCTTTTGTGGATTAGGTGATTCTCTAGAAATTGATTATAGCTCTCTTAATGTGAACAAGTCATCCTAAATACTCATCTTTTGGAGAAAATATGAGTTCGTGTATGAAATATAGTAAATATTGAAAGTCAACATGACAATTGTGTATGCTTCCTTATGTTATAGTTAAGCCCATAAATAAAGTCCTCAATGAAAAGTAACTTAAAACAAAAATGTTGTCTGTTAATTTTTCCTACTGGGGAATCAAATACCATTTAACCAATCCCAAGTTTGTGATTTTCTTGTTGTTAACTTTAACCTAGACATGTTTACGATCACTTTTCATTAGAAATTGACCCTTTTTTCCTCCATATCCATATTTTCATACTTGGAATCCATGTATGGGTTAACTCGGGTGACATTTTTACTCATCTCCCATTTTTTGAAAGTGATAGTTTTACTGACTCTTATTCCGATGTGGGATTTTCAATGAAGCTTCCAAGCCCAATTTTAAAATTGTGAGGACGCAATTCCCAAAAGAGGGGAAGGATGTAATACCCTAGGTAAATAAAGAATATGACATTTTCATATTTATCCATATTTTTGAATAAAATATTAATATTACTTTAAAAGTAATGCTATGCTCGAGGGCGTACCCAATAAGCAACAACGAGTTTCATTGAAATCTTATGTTGCACTCTAATAATAAAATAATATTATTTTAAAAGGTAGTTAACGACTAGCCATTGTAATGGAGTGAATGAATGGAACTAACTACAAAATGATTATATATGTTTGTCAAATATTTTTACTTTTATCCAATAAATGTTGGAGGCTTAAAATGCAAATGAATCCAATTTTAAGCATAAATCTTCTAATATACTTTAAAAGGTCGATTAACCACCTTTTGATGGAGAACCCTTTTTAAATTTACTTTTGACAATTTAATATGTTTCATTTGTCAAAATAAAATCCTTCTTTATAATCTAGACATCAAAATTTACTTTGTGTACAATTTTGTTATTTTTCCGATAAAGATCATTTGTATTGAAAATGTTGCATTTTAATTCAAAACCTCCTTTTAATCTAATTTATTTATTTGGATAGATTATATTTTTAATTTATATTATATTGTTTTTGGAATATATTTTTACCATTTAATCTAATTGTGGTCATTGGAATTAATTTCACATTGAAATTGGACTTAAACTAGTGTCAATCTTTTAATAGATATTGTTTCTTAAAAACACGGTATTTGTTTTGACGGCGTGAATTAATTATTAATTTAATTAATGCAACATATATGTTTTTAATTTTGTAAAATAGACATCATTTTTGAATTTGGAATGTAAAATATATCTTAGGGTGAATTTTTGGTATTTTTCTGAAAAACGTCAATTTTTTATGAATAGTGAAACCACTAAGTGGGAGTTTAAAAACTGATTTTTAATTTAAATGAAACATTACCACTTATGTGATTTGAATTTAAAAAATCCAATGTACATGGTTGTCATTAGGATGTAAAATTGGGTTCAATGGGATTAAAATAATTTTTTGGTGAATAGTAACTTTTAAGTTTTTAATCACGATTAGAGGTAATTAGTGTAATTTAATGTAAATATTATGTTTTAATAATATGAAATGACCTAGAAACATGTCCTACCCTCATTTTATGTGTCATTCCCGACCAGGAAAATCCATGGGTCATCTTGGGGACCCCATGGATCCACTTTGGTTGGAAAATGACATAAATAACTCTTTATTTAACGTTAAAATAAAAATGTCAGAAGCATGAGTTGTTTTACTAAAACATTGGTTAAATGGGGCTACACAAGTCATATTTTTTACTATAAATATTCATTAAAAATCTAAAACTATTATCTAAATCATGATATTTTTTTTTATAATTTTTAGATATTATATAAATTAAATAATTTGTGACATCATGATGATGTAGCGATTACCTCATTAATAAAGGATTTAAATAAAATTAAAATATAATGTTAAAACTATATAATACACTATTAAAAGACCTATTTATTATGTATATTTTGAAACCTTACCACCTTATCCTATAAATAAACCAATGTGGGACCTTTAAAATCTGAAACCCATTTGGAAATAAAGTAACATTTTGTAACTTTCCAAGTGTCCCCCTCCTCTCCTCTTATAAAAGGCCCCCACCTCTACCTCCTTACCCACACATATCAAGCCTTTACCTCGGCCAAACCATGCTCCTTTTGTCACTCCACATCCCTATATTACTCCTAGAAGGTTCACATTGGGTAGAAGTCTTCCCAAGGAAACCTTTGATCTCAAATCAATGAGAGATACCCAATTTTAATGTAATGTCATCACTTGTGTTTTTTTGTTTTATATTGCTTCTCCAACCCCCTAAACTCTTTTAATTCATTTATTCTGTAAACAATACAGTATATTAAATATACTAGGTTGTTTTTATAGGAAGGATTCGAGCTACACTTATACAGAACTACATCTAATGGTTAAAGAACATACTGTTTATGTGGATGGTGAATTTCTGCCACACGAAACGATGATTGTTCAATATTTTTTTAACACCCTCAAAGGTGGCCATTAAGACGTCACAATACTTGTATATTATATATAATATGTTTATATTTTACTTAAGAATCTGTATTTCTCATTTATGGAATACATTTATGGTTTCCATTATGGTTAAACGATATATCTTTATTTTAAGAAGTGCGGACTACCGCCCCCTCAAAGTGATTTGATTCGTTAATACCATATGTGGTACGTATAAAGGATAGATTTAATGATATTTTATATGATAACATAATGTAATAATAATACTATTATGTATGATTATGTTTTAATTCCATTAAATAAGAAATAGAAATGGAAGTAGTGTTCATGCATACGTACGGCTTACCGTCTCCATTAACGGTGCATTACCTTTCTTACCACTAAATGTTACGTAATATTATAAATGCATGTATATAATGGATATATATGATATATATGATATCTACTTAATGAATATAATTCTGGATATAATATATATTTTACCACATGAACAACTTGTAATTATAAAGAGTTTATTTTTGACTCAAGTAGCAATGATCTACAAAACGACCATTATTAACTTAAAAAATTACATAGTGTTCATAGCATGGTAGTAAGTGATATAAAAGGAATAATGAACTTGAAAAATGTTCTTATGAAAGTATAAAATAACTAAAGTTTTTTATGAAGGAGGTTATAGAATGATCGACTGAAGTCAGACCCGAGGTAAGGGATCCTACCTCCCTCTTCCTTTTTAAGTACTCTCTTTTATGTCATTTCTTTTATGCTCATATTTATTATGTTTGGGGATGTTATTTTATATTCCTCATTCTGTAATTTTTATGTTCATATTATGAGAGACCCTATTTGATCTCATAAATCCATTTTTGGATGTTTTAATTGGCACTTTTAGGCTGCCGAAATTTCGTAAGGGGATTTTTATCTCACTTTGTGTATTCGTGAGATTCATGCTACATTTGCCAATATTTCCTTCTGATTGGTGTATGTACTATCCATTATATTACTCTTTGTGTAACATACTTTCATTTATGATTATTTACATCAATGTTGTATAGTCCTTTCATGGGGTGTACGTTTCAAAAGATACCCAAATCGGTAAGGGAACCTTTCACCCTCCTCTTTTTAAACGATTTCAATTGTTATGCCTTTTAATTTTCACCTTATTATGTGGGGATATGTTCTTATATATCCTTATTTCCCTAAATTTTATGTCCAAGTGATGAGATACCCTTTACCTCTCTCATCAAATCTTTTTCTAAAATTTGATGTGACACCGTTAGGCTGTCAAGGGAACTTCTCAACCCAATTTCGATTTCTTTGGGTTCAAAATGTAGTTATTGAATATGTCATCCTTTGAATATGTGTGAATGACCTTTGATTATTTTACACATAATATCCACTTATATTGGGTGTATTTATATTTGTCACACATAATTATGAGATTGGTTTGTCCTAATTTTAAGGATACCTTCTTTATAATGGATTTCATCTCATTTTACATTTCTATTGAGATTTCATTGTTATTATGCACCAGTTCACTCTTATATGGTGTATATACTGTCCTTGGAATATTATATCATTAATCCCTTAATTATCATGATATTATAATGTTTTTATTAAATGTTATTCCTCAATTATTGTTTTCAAGTTTCTCTCACTTTTTAAAAAGCCCTTTAACTAAAATATCATTTTAAATGTTTTAATGATTTATTCTTATAAATATTTCACATAAATATCCATGTTATCAAAATTATTTTAAGGATTTATTTATATGGAAACTAATGGATTAAAATTTTAAAAGCTTAAATGTGGTATGGGACAATTTTATTTAAAAATAACTCTATTAAATGTCTTAAATCGTTTTGAAAATGGTTTTTAGAATGGATTCATTATTTCAATATCATAAAATGTCATATTGTTATTGCAATGTGGGAATGTTATCATTCCTTTATAGTTAAGTTATGTGTTATGATTATGTTATGGTTCTTGGCCATTATTATGAATACGGGTGGTTCCGTGATAAACTAAGGGTGGGTGAGCCTGATATAGCTCTCCAATGCATTGGGTAACACGAAGGAGTTAAACGTTAAGGATTATCTGAAGTGATTTAGGGAATATACTGTGATTGGTATTCCAAACGTAACCAAGAGGGTTACTCCCTACATAATAATGTTATGAATTCCTCATGTTACATTTAGGTATTATGATTTCTATGATTTATTCATGATTTTATGAGGTAGGTTAAAGTTCTTATGTTTTATGGTTTAATTATGATTTCATTCTTATGTATATATGTACTCATGTTTCCTTTATATACTTTTTATAACCCTTACTGAGCTTTTTATGCTCATCCCATGATTTTGAAATGTTTCTTTATAGGTCAAGGGAATGGTACATGATATGATGATAGTGTTAAGGAAGTGTCAATAAATATTACATGTTTTATTTTAGATATGTTTCCATTGATGGGAAAAATGAATACTATCTTTTATGTAACCACTTTGTTTAAATGTGGAATGTAATGAAATTTTTATGATATAATTATCTAAAACTCTAAACCTAAAAAGATCCTCAACGTGTAATATTGCAATAACTCAATATTAAGTAAGGTTTAAGTCTGGGGCCTTATAGTAATCCATCCAGGTTAACTCTCTCTTTCTATCATTTAATGATGAGGAACATTACCAATTTTATTATAATCTAAAAGGGTTCTCATATTTCTTATAACCTATATCATTCTCACTTTTCATATAATATTTATTGATTCCACCCATAATTACATATAATGATCTAATAATATATAATGAATAAAAATATATTTATTTTTTCAACTATTTATCATAAAACATGGAAACTTTTTGTGAAAATATTTTAAAAATAATTCTGATATCATAATATCTATTGAATTTAAAAAATCAAATAAAAAAGAGAAGAGTGAAAAATGGGTATAACATTGAATAAAAAAAAATATATTTTAATGGATTAAAAAAATGATATAATAGTAATATTTATGGAAAGAATTTTGAATGCCATATAAATTAAAATATAATATTAATTTTAACCCTTTATAAACAAATAAAAAACATTTCTTACAAAGAAAGTAAAAGGATTCACAATGAATAAAATGTATTGAATTTAAAAAAATAAATGAACATTACTCTATAATTCATTAATGTATACACAAATAAATCATAAAATAATATTAATAATATAGATTTTGATGAAAAATATTTTAAGCATAAACATTTAAAATGAGGTTTTTAATGTATTATGCAACTTAAAATTAATACTACTCATCACACACATTTTTAAATTCATAAATGATAAATATATTTTTTGTATTTACATTCATGAGAACATTTTTATATTTTATCATTAGATTTATTTTAATTTTTACAATGTCATAATAAATTACATAATATTTTAGTTTCACTATGAATGTTTTGGTGATATTCGGCTCATATGTCCAAAATGACATCAGTATGATGGCACTGATAAATGTTTTCATTATTATATCATATAAATAATAATAATAATATATAAATAATGATTATTATTATATAAAAATGTTACATTTAAAACAAACCAAGAATGATTCATAAGAAAATTTGCATTCAATATGGTCACATATTCAATATACATTACGTAAAAATGTATTACATTTCTATATTTTAAGGATAATTCTAGAAAAAGCGAATTATTTTCTATCATACAGAAATATTATTATATAATGAATAAAAAATTATATTGTTATATATATATATTTAATTATACCATCCTTTTTTATGTTCTATTGGCAAAAATCACGTCACTTTATGGAGGTTGTAGTCCATACGTATCCATGAAAGCCATTATCAATATTCAATGGGTTGAAATGTACAAAATAATATGTTATATTTTATTTTTTTAATGAAAAAATTTATATAATATTATCTTTATAAATTAAATCAATTCATATTACTATCAATTATTGGTGATTTTGGGAAATAATTAATCCTCACACAAGACAATATCCTTCCTGCACACAAATGATGGAATAATTTGAAATATTACATATGATGATATGAAAATAGGTTTTTAAATTTACATAAATACATCACAATAAATAGAATATAATATAGTTATTATTTCAAATCATTTAGGAATTTCTTATTGATTTAGAGTAATATATAAAATTTAACTACTAGGTTACAATCTATATATCCACTTCAAACAACATCATTATGTTTTTAAAAGAATCATTCATAGGTTTTTTCCTTAAAAAATCTATTGTATGACATGTGTATGGAATTTAGAATCATGTCTTGGTAGGGGTTGGATAATCCAAAATGATCTTTGTGTAGGGATATGATTGGAGAGTGGGAGTTTTATTATATGTGGGGGAAAAACAATTGGACTGGTAGTCATATTCCTACTTACATTTTGAAAAAATTATTCTAAATTATAATCGTAAAAAAATCCAAATGTCATGCTTTTTCTTAATAAAAAGTAGATTCAATTTATACTTCTTCAAAAATTTAGTTAATACATAAAAAATACGTCCATTGAATAATTAATTAATAAAAACCATTACTCTGTATTGGAGAATCAGAATGTGCTATTCAAAAAAATTCTTTCCTCCAACTTAAATGTTTTAGGGGTCAAAAAAATATATTCATCCTAAAAATATTTCCATAAAAAAGTAAATATGACTTGAACTTAATGTATACTCATATAAATAAATACTATGTAAGAATTTTATCTAAGGTTCACTTGGATTACATTTGTATCAATTGACCATGGACTGAAATTTATGTTTTTAAAAATATAATTAAACTATTTCAATGGAGATTATTATTAAAAAAATGATTGAATAAAACCAAAGGATGATATTTACTCTAGTTATCATCTTAACATTTCATCCTAAATTTACCTTTCTACATAGATTCTAGAATTATATTCACATTCTCATCCATTTATTCTACCAAGTCTTGTCAAAGTTATTTTTGTTTTACTATATCTTCCCAATAATATAGAGCCAATCACCACATTCATTATAACTACTTTAAAGGTTTCATCTGCATGTTATAATAAATTTATTATTATAAGATAAATTAATAACAAAAAAAATTCATCCTAAAATCAAAGGTACTTCATTTAATAGGCATATATCATTTATTCTAATGACTGAATCATTCACTTAGATTGTCCATCGTATTGGGAATGGATTATGATATTAAAATTTAATCATATTCCCAATAACATTAGAAGGACATTAGAAAAATTAGAATTAAATGTTATATCAGGGATACATTTAATTTGTAGTGTAGGTACACGTAAACTAACTGTCTCATTGAGTAACATTGAAGAATGTTCATTTAAATTCATAGTATCAATATTTGGATAGAAATATATAGATTTATTATATCTAAATAAAAAAATTTCTAAATAATAACTTTTTATGTCATTGTAAATACCACCATGAAATCTATGGATATATTATCCCATTTTCACTCTAGAATTAAAAATAGTGGAGGAATAACCATTTGTAATTTTCAATCTACATATAGATATTTATAATTTAAATTTTTCAATGAAAATCCCAAAATATATCCTCTCATTATATCACAGTCAACATTGATGAAAAATTATTGACACTTTTCGAAATAGTATATAATTAATATTATTATTATAAATACATTTATATCACATTAATAGTTAAATATGATTCTTCCAAATAATTAAATAAAAAATCACATCTAATTCAAGATCATGTGTCCAATAATTTTAACTCATGATATTTTAGTTGATATAAAGAATAATAAATTACAAGATAATTTAATATAAAAAATATATATGTCGCATCAAGGAAGCATCACTGTATATGACAAAATTACCAGTTTAGAGGAAATAAAAAAAATAGATAATTCAATATCATAATTTTTTGTTCATGAAATTATCATCATATTATTTCATTAAATGAATTTAACTCATTTTCGGGTGAAAATATTCATGAGTTAGATAATCAAGTAATATTTTTTAAAATCATTCATATGATACTCTCTAATATAAAAACAATGTATGACTTTTTTTATTAATTTTCAATTATTTAGTAAAAATTATTTTAAAACCAAAAAAGTTATTCGATTTTTAAAAATAATATTCTTGAGGAATGAATTTTTTTTAAAATTCATACTTTATTAAATTTTTAATATAACCACTTTTCATTCATGTATTTAAAAACTACCATTTTGTTTTCCAACTATCTTAACAAATTTTATAATATATTTGTAACACCCCGAGATTTTATGAAAAATATTATTTTAATTTCATTAATGTCTTATGTTTTATTCTACACCAAGATTACCTTGCGCTATACGCAACACCGTATTAGCTTGCAGTATACGCAACCCTATTCTTGGAACGTGTTACACACAATTTTGATAATAGTTATTCTACACAACATTGAGTATATATATATATATATTAAATGTATAAATGAAATATGGTTGGATTCTGTTATATGAAACAATGAAGGATTCTTTCACAACACGCAACCCTGACTTGGCTTGCATTACACGCAATCACGACCTTCCTCGATAGCGTGTGTTGTACGCAATAGCGGGTTTTAATAAACAATGTTATATTATTATAATATTGTCATGAACTATCCGTTATGAATAGTATTAACTAAATTTTGAATTTTATAACATTATTATTCATCTTAAACTTTTCTAGAACATGGTATAAGAACAAAATAACTTTTTCGGGTAAAATAAGTATTTTTCAAAAAATGCAGTTTTGCCGCCTTTGGATGGCGCACCCACTATAAATCTGGTTTTTGACGTGTTTATATGTTCAATTTGACAAAATAATATTCTTCTTTTGAATCAGGATATAAAAATTTACATTAGATAAAGTTTTGATATTTTTCCGATAACTTTCATATTTTAATGAATAGTAAAAACACGCTATATTTTAATTAAAAACAACTTTTTTCATCATAATATCTTATGTGGTTAAATTGTAATATTGAATGGTTTTAAAGTATAAATAGAATATATTTTTACCATTTAATATAATGTATGTCATTAGCATTGATTTTACCTTGAATTCGTATGTTAAATCAATTCAATCTTTTGCAATGTTTTAAACAAATACCCGTTTTTATTCGACAACGGGATTAATTTTAATTTAATTTCTGCAACTTCTGTGTATGGAATTTTAAAAAATGGATTCCATATTTGGAATCAGTGGGTCCAAATTATGTTAATAAGATATTTTTTATTTTTGGGAATTATGAATAGTAACTACGGTAAATTTTATTTACCATAGTTAAAGGTAAATCGGGTAATTAAGGGTAAATATAATATTTTAAAATTACCCTAACAAATGTCAAAATCCTATTGGATGACTAAAAGTCGACCCATATCACCTAAGGGTCGGATTAGAATCATTTAATGAACATTTTTCTATGAAAATAACTTAATTATTATTAAAACCAAAGAAAGTGACAACATGTCACTCTCTTAAATTTTATAAGTATATTAATTTTAATTTAGTGATAAACTTCATGAAACATCGAACATGAATAGTCTACAGAAATCTAATGAAATTATCTACATCATATAAATTTATTTATAATTTTTAGGGATTAAATAATTATCATTAATTATGACACAATAGTGATGCAGAAGTTGTTTATCTAGTGAAAAATCAAGAATAATGTTTTTTTTAAACTAATAGTGACCATAAAATGCACAAATACCTAACCAAAACTTATTGGACATGTAAATGTAAACCATAAGAATCCAATGGTCGAATATTTGACCATTTGGAGCCTTATAAAAGAGATTATGACACTTATATTATTTTATTTTAAATGATGCCAAAGTTGTCACCTTCATAATTTAGTAAATATAACAATTTAAATATTGTGATTTTAAGATGATAAATTCGAGTAAAAGTATTATTGTGCAATTTAATATATTTATCTTCATCATAGAATTTTATTTTAAATTTCTATACAACAAATAAGTATATTAAATAATTATACAAAAATGATGTAGTAATTATTTTATTAAGAGATAAACCAAATAAATTGTTTTAAAAATAATAAAATAAATATTATATGAACTATTTAATGTGATACACTAATTTTATTGATACATATGACCTTTTATTAATATATTAAAGCTTTTATTTCGAACATATCTTCTGTATATATTTTATTTAAATTCAAATAAATGAATAGTGTCAAAATTGACACTATTGTTATTTTACAAAAATAACATATTATTAAATTGTTTAAAAATCACAAAAATATTTAAAAATTATAAATTTATATTTATATGGTCTATAATATTATAAAGTAAACAATTATGGAAAATTCACAACAAATAAGTAATTATTTGTTATAAATTAAAATTTAGAATTTTATTACCACAAATAAACTTAAATAGATTAAATAAGGATAAATCAAAATGATAAGGTTTAAAATAAGATCCAAACATGTCTAAATTTGATTGGTTGATGATATTACAACCCTATCTCATCTAATCTTCGAATATGAGTCATTTTTTGAGGTTTTTATGTGGGGTTAGATTTATTATAAATTAATATTTTTAAAATTCCTAAGGTGCCCCTCTCCTCCCTTATAAAAGGGCACCTCCTCCCCCTCCTCCTCACACCAAATTGAGCACTCAAGCTCGGCCAACCCCTGCAAAAATCCCTTCTCCACTTCCCTAGAATAATACTAGAGGTCCTGGTCTTCTTCAAAGACCAATTTTAGTTCCCTAAGTGGAGGATTCAAAGAGGCGTTTCAAAGAAGAGTTAATATCCATTACTGGTCTTTTCAATTTCTTTCTTCTTAAACTTCTTCTTCTTTAGTTGTTTCATGAAAAAGTAATAACATCAGTATTACTTACATACTGATATGTTATTATACATATGAAACAACCCTAATCCACCTTCTATCCATCCTACGGAAAAAATGAAATCACCGCGCGTGCGTACGTACGGAATACCGTCTCCACGACGTGGTGTAATTTTTTTTTCCACCACCACCTTAATAGGATGGGTATAATGGTGTAATGAGTAACTATATATGATTATTATAAAGTTATATTGATACTGAAATAGTCTACATACACTTCAACACAATTCCACGACCATGGGAACGATATCATCGCTCGTGCGTACGTACGGACTACCGTCTCCACGACGCGATGAGATTCATTCTCTACTTTAAACCATTCATGAATGATTATAAAGTATATATAATAAGTAATAATTAAATATATTACATAAAAATGATACTGGATTTATGTGTATATATATGAATGTCATCTACTTAATTCAATTCAATTCAATAAGGAAACGAAAACAGCGTTCGTGCGTACGTACGGACTACCGTCTCCATGAACGGTGTATTTCTTTCCCGTTAATAATTTATTATATATATGTATATCCTGAATATATATATATATATAAATCATGTTTTATGTTCTGGAATTAAGTAATCATGATCTAAGAAATCATATGAATAATTACAAGTCAAAACACGGATGACAAATGAAACAATTTTACCCAAAACGCTCTTTATCATGGAATTTACAAAAGAACGGGTAATATAAATTCATAAGTGAACCATATATGATATCATAACAATGAATATGATTCTTTAATAAGTAAATGACATTATTTAAATCATTATACAGGAGGTTCGGACACTTACGAAGCAAATCGGACCTAAGGTAAGGGAAATATTACAATCTCATTTTTATCCGAGATTGTTTATACGTTGGTATTTATTGGGGTGTATTTTATCATCCAAATATATGTTTCCTCAATATGTAATGTTATTTCCATCCATCTACAATTGTTTAAATCCAATCTTACCCTTTGGTGAGTTTTTAGTAAAAGATATGAAAGGAATCTTTTGTCGTTTTTCGTACGAGGTACTTTATGACTTTTTCGACAAAAGTACGAAGAATGTTTTTTTTAACTTATACGGCACGAACGGATTTTTACTGTTTTATAAAGCCTTATTTTCATGAAGCTTCCTCTAAAAGATTTAATGACTATTTTCAATAAAATCTCTTTCTTTTAAAATTGCATGATGTTTTATGAAAAGAAATTGATTTTGAATAAGAAAGGATATTTTCCTCAAGAATTCAATTCAAGTGTTTTATCAAAATTATTTTCCATCTAAGATAATAAAGGGTTCTGTTTCTATCCATATTTTTACATTGATTTGACTATGTTGTGATGGAATTATGTTTATGAATTCCTTTATCTTATATGAATGGTTTTATGATGTCATGTTGTTTAAGAATCCCATTTTTATTACATGGGTTACGCTATGATGTATGGTTTATGATTATGTGGCACACATAAGAAAGGATTCATTATAAGATGGGTGGGACCTATATCTCCCTCCAATGCATTGGGTAAAGATTTTATATCTCATGAGATAGACATGGCTGAAATGGTAGGTTATACCGGTTCAGTGAAACAGGACTGAAACGAGGGTTACTTGATTCAGAAAGGGACTTTGTCCACTAAGATAGTCTTGGCAATGAGTCTTGACTAACAAGAAATGATTCGCTATGATTATGTGTGAATGCCACAAAGTTTCATGTTTTAAGTTATGATTATTGTGATTACATTTCACTACCATGATTTATCCCATGTTATGAAATTATGCTCTCTTTTGCAGGTTATGATTTCCAAAAGTTATGTTCTTATGAATATGATGTGATTGATTTTTTTCTTTTGTTTACCCTTACTGAGCATTTGAGCTCAAAATTTTATGTTTTATTTTCCCCAGGATATAAAGAAAGGTTTTAGGTAAAAACTAAGGGAAGATATTTATGGGAGATATTGAAGATCTTTCACCACGATTAGAAGATTACGTTCCGAGTTTCCAAAGACACTAAACTATTACGATCCTTGTGTGCGTGTTTTTGTTATGTACTATGTATTCCGAAAAAGTAATGTAAAGTCCATGTACGTGAAGCTTCGGGTCTCTACAGTTGGTATCAGAGGAAAGGTTTAGTCAACCTTTGGAAACTAGGATGCGAGAACTTTAGTGAGATCCCTAGAGATATTTCTAAGGTATGTCTAGGGATGTCCCTAAGGATAGGTATACGTATAGGATACAGTCCAAGAACTACAGTAACGATCATAGAATTTAACCTAAGATGTTATATATTAATGGTACTCCCCCTTTACTATGTTGTTTTCCCTAGAATTATTTTGCCTCTCACACTATTCTTTTTGGGTTTTAGAAAATGGCTGGAAACAAGGTGATTCACGATAATGGAGGATATGCTGGACAATGGAATGGTATTTTTCATGAGAAACCAAATGAAATGGGATTTGGAAGTCCAAACATCATTATTATGCCGAATCAGCAATCTCATAATATGATTAATAAAGTAAAATTTGGTAAGTTTCCTGACTCGACTAATAAGAGAAAGATGGAGTTTCATGATGATCATAGAGGAAAGAAAGTTCAATTTCCCCTATGTAAATCATGTGGGAAGAGGCATCAAGGAGAATGTTTCAAAGGAACTGGAAGATGCTTTGGGTGTGGAAAAGAAGGACACAAAGCAAGTAAGTGCAAAGGAAAAGGGTCAGTTAACACCATGGATGAGGATAATGGTATTGCTACGACATCAAAAATGGTTAAGTGTTTTAAATGTGGAATGTATGGGCATTATGCAAACAAATGCCCTAAGGGAAAGTCTCATGAAGATAATCAGTATGGTCATATGGGAAGTATTTATGTGGATGATGATGAAGAGACTACAAATGATATGTGAGATGAAAGAATTGTTGAAGCTCAGTCAATGGTTTAAGAATGTAGTGGAATGATTACATGTTTATCATGTGTAATGTTGTATAAGTAATCTCATGGCACTATGGAATAAAGAGACATGTAAGGATTGTTACATTGTTGTCTGATTAATGTTACCAGTATCCATGAAAGGTTATTCAGATATTTTTGGAATGTAGATGATATGCGCATAATGAAGGGATAAGGAGAAAATAAAATGTTTGATAGTATTCATGAGCTCATGAAAGATATAAGGAGAAGGTTATATCATGGTTTGAGTATATTGAATTTTTGGATTTTGGTATGTGGAAAGAGTTAACTTTTGACAGCATTCATGTTTTCACTAAGGTTTAATGGGTATTCATATTTTTCAAGAGAATACACGATTAAGGACTTTGAATGTTTGGAATGTGACCAACAAGACATATCTTATGGGGATCGACGATGGTGTTAAATCTCTGGAAATCGTTTTCACTATGTTATGAGAGTGTACTAAAGTATTATGGATGAGCCTAAATATTGTAATGGATTATGTTGGACATAAGTTAGGATAAAATGTTTTTCGATATTATTGATGAGATGTTATAGTAATATAGCTTTAGAAAAAGGACAACCTGGAGGACGGGCGACAGCCCATCGCGTCGGACAAGGCTGTGGGAATCGAACCCACAACCGAAATGCGACTGGCCTTTATTGCCTACCACTGGCCTACAGGAAGTCCCTATTTAGTAGAAACTAGTTTTATTATATTAAGCAGTATGATATATGAAGTATAAGTTCATTTTAGGAACCACATATGATTAATCTCACTATAGATCGACTTATGTATATAATTTTTTCTAACCTCTTGTTTGAGACAGATGGAATGACCCGTCATTCTATCACATGATCTGCTAACACTTCACAAATAACAAATTCAACTTCATTTATTTAAGAGATGAAGTGGAAATTGTTAAAGGCACGAACAACAGTGAGATTGTACCAAAATGAAGTAAGTATTTATTCTAAATTTTCAACTTTAGGGAAATGATCTTGAAAACCAAAAATGTTGTCCTAGTGATCTTATACCTGATGAATCGGATTTTACCTTATATCATCACAAATCTATGGATTTGTGATTACTGGCTTTTCCATAGCCATGTCCTCTACCACTCTCCATCAGAACATGATGGTTAGATTTCTCTTCCATATCCATATTTTCACCTATGTGGAAACCCAGTGATTAGTTTATTTGGGTAACCGTTACGTTTCATACTTTTGTTTTTAAAGATAAGTTTTGGTATTCCTTTTTACGATGTGGGTTTCTATCAAAGAAACTTTCAAATAGTAAACCATTTATAACCCCGACGAATTTCGAGGGAGAAATTCATTTTAAGGGGGGTAGAATGTAACACCCCGAGATTTTATGAAAAATATTATTTTAATTTCATTAATGTCTTATGTTTTATTCTACACCAAGATTACCTTGCGCTATACGCAACACCGTATTAGCTTGCAGTATACGCAACCCTATTCTTGGACCGTGTTACACACAATTTTGATAATAGTTATTCTACACAACATTGAGTATATATATATATATATTAAATGTATAAATGAAATATGGTTGGATTCTGTTATACGAAACAATGAAGGATTCTTTCACAACACACAACCCTGACTTGGCTTGCATTACACGCAATCACGACCTTCCTCGATAGCGTGTGTTGTACGCAATAGCGGGTTTTAATATACAATGTTATATTATTATAATATTGTCATGAACTAGCCGTTATGAATAGTATTAACTAAATATTGAATTTTATAACATTATTATTCATCTTAAACATTTCTAGAACATGTTATAAGAACAAAATAACTTTTTCGGGTAAAATAAGTATTTTTCAAAAAATGCAGTTTTGCCGCCTTTGGATGGCGCACCCACTTTAAATCTGGTTTTTGACGTGTTTATATGTTCAATTTGACAAAATAATATTCTTCTTTTGAATCAGGATATAAAAATTTACATTAGATAAAGTTTTGATATTTTTCCGATAACTTTCATATTTTAATGAATAGTAAAAACACGCTATATTTTAATTAAAAACAACTTTTTTCATCGTAATATCTTATGTAGTTAAATTGTAATATTGAATGGTTTTAAAGTATAAATAGAATATATTTTTACCATTTAATATAATGTATGTCATTAGCATTGATTTTACCTTGAATTCGTATGTTAAATCAATTCAATCTTTTACAATGTTTTAAACAAAAACCCGTTTTTATTCGACAATGGGATTAATTTTAATTTAATTTCTGCAACTTCTGTGTATGGAATTTTAAAAAATGGATTCCATATTTGGAATCAGTGGGTCCAAATTATGTTAATAAGATACTTTTTATTTTTGGGAATTATGAATAGTAACTACGGTAAATTTTATTTACCATAGTTAAAGGTAAATCGGGTAATTATGGGTAAATATAATATTTTAAAATTACCCTAACAAATGTCAAAATCCTATTGGATGACTAAAAGTCGACCCATATCACCTAAGGGTCGGATTAGAATCATTTAATGAACATTTTTCTATGAAAATAACTTAATTATTATTAAAACCAAAGAAAGTGACAACATGTCACTCTCTTAAATTTTATAAGTATATTAATTTTAATTTAGTGATAAACTTCATGAAACTTCGATCATGAATTGTCTACAGAAATCTAATGAAATTATCTACATCATATAAATTTATTTATAATTTTTAGGGATTAAATAATTATCATTAATTTTGACACAATAGTGATGCAGAAATTGTTTATCTAGTGAAAAATCAAGAATAATGTTTTTTTTAAACTAATAGTGACCATAAAATGCACAAATACCTAACCAAAACTTATTGTACATGTAAATGTAAACCATAAGCATCCAATGGTCGAATATTTGACCATTTGGAGCCTTATAAAAGCGATTATGACACTTATATTATTTTATTTTAAATGATGCCAAAGTTGTCACCTTCATAATTTAGTAAATATAACAATTTAAATATTGTGATTTTAAGATGATAAATTCGAGTAAAAGTATTATTGTGCAAGGTAATATATTTATCTTCCTCATAGAATTTTATTTTAAATTTTTATACAACAAATAAGTATATTAAATAATTATACAAAAATGATGTAGTAATTATTTTATTAAGAGATAAACCAAATAAATTGTTTTAAAAATAATAAAATAAATATTATATGAACTATTTAATGTGATACACTAATTTTATTGATACATATGACATTTTATTAATATATTAAAGCTTTTATTTCGAACATATCTTCTGTATATATTTTATTTAAATTCAAATAAATGAATAGTGTCAAAATTGACACTATTGTTATTTTACAAAAATAACATATTATTAAATTGTTTAAAAATCACAAATATATTTAAAAATTATAAATTTATATTTATATGGTCTATAATGTTATAAAGTAAACAATTATGGAAAATTCACAACAAATAAGTAATTATTTGTTATAATTTAAAATTTAGAATTTTATTACCACAAATAAACTTAAATAGATTAAATAAGGATAAATCAAAATGATAAGGTTTAAAATAAGATCCAAACATGTCTAAATTTGATTGGTTGATGATATTACAACCCTATCTCATCTAATATTCGAATATGAGTCATTTTTGGAGGTTTTTATGTGGGGTTAGATTTATTATAAATTAATATTTTTAAGAATTCCTAAGGTGCCCCTCTCCTCCCTTATAAAAGGGCACCTCCTCCCCCTCCTCCTCACACCAAATTGAGCACTCAAGCTCGGCCAACCCCTGCAAGAATCCCTTCTCCACTTCCCTAGAATAATACTAGAGGTCCTGGTCTTCTTCAAAGACCAATTTTAGTTCCCTAAGTGGAGGATTCAAAGAGGCGTTTCAAAGAAGAGGTAATATCCATTACCGATCTTTTCAATTTCTTTCTTCTTAAACTTCTTCTTATTTAGTTGTTTCATGAAAAAGTAATAACATCAGTATTACTTACATACTGATATGTTATTATAAATATGAAACAATCCTAATCCACCTTCTATCCATCCTACGGAAAAAATGAAATCACCGCGCGTGCGTACGTACGGAATACCGTCTCCACGACGTGGTGTAATTTTTTTTTCCACCACCACCTTAATAGGATGGGTATAATGGTGTAATGAGTAACTATATATGATTATTATAAAGTTATATTGATACTGAAATAGTCTACATACACTTCAACACAATTCCACGACCATGGGAACGATATCATCGCTCGTGCGTACGTACGGACTACCGTCTCCACGACGCGATGAGATTCATTCTCTACTTTAAACCATTCATGAATGATTATAAAGTATATATAATAAGTAATAATTAAATATATTACATAACAATGATACTGGATTTATGTGTATATATATGAATGTCATCTACTTAATTCAATTCAATTCAATAAGGAAACGAAAACAGCATTCATGCGTACGTACGGACTACCGTCTCCATGAACGGTGTATTTCTTTCCCGTTAATAATTTATTATATATATGTATATCCTGAATATATATATATATATATATATATATATATATCATGTTTTATGTTCTGGAATTAAGTAATCATGATCTAAGTAATCATATAAATAATTACAAGTCAAAACACGGATGACAAATGAAACAATTTTACCCAAAACGCTCTTTATCATGGAATTTACAAAAGAACGGGTAATATAAATTCATAAGTGAACCATATATGATATCATAACAATGAATATGATTCTTTAATAAGTAAATGAAATTATTTAAATCATTATACAGGAGGTTCGGACACTTACGAAGCAAATCGGACCTAAGGTAAGGGAAATATCACAATCTCATTTTTATCCGAGATTGTTTATACGTTGGTATTTACTGGGGTGTATTTTATCATCCAAATCTATGTTTCCTCAATATGTAATGTTATTTCCATCCATCTACAATTGTTTAAATCCAATCTTACCCTTTGGTGAGTTTTTAGTAAAAGATATGAAAGGAATCTTTTGTCGTTTTTCGTACGAGGTACTTTTTGACTTTTTCGACAAAAGTACGAGGAATGTTTTTTTTAACTTATACGGCACGAACGGATTTTTACTGTTTTATAAAGCCTTATTTTCATGAAGCTTCCTCTAAAAGATTTAATGACTATTTTCAATAAAATATCTTTCTTTTAAAATTGCATGATGTTTTATGAAAAGAAATTGATTTTGAAGAAGAAAGGATATTTTCCTCAAGAATTCAATTCAAGTGTTTTATCAAAATTATTTTCCATCTAAGATAATAAAGGGTTCTGTTTCTATCCATATTTTTACATTGATTTGACTATGTTTTGATGGAATTATGTTTATGAATTCCTTTATCTTATATGAATGGTTTTATGATGTCATGTTGTTTAAGAATCCCATTTTTATTACATGTGTTACGCTATGATGTATGGTTTATGATTATGTGGCACACATAAGAAAGGATTCATTATAAGATGTGTGGGACCTATATCTCCCTCCAATGCATTGGGTAAAGATTTTATATCTCATGAGATAGACATGGCTGAAATGGTAGGTTATACCGGTTCAGTGAAACAGGACTGAAACGAGGGTTACTTGATCCAGAAAGGGACTTTGTCCACTAAGATAGTCTTGGCAATGAGTCTTGACTAACAAGAAATGATTCTCTATGATTATGTGTGAATGCCACAAAGTTTCATGTTTTAAGTTATGATTATTGTGATTACATTTCACTGCCATGATTTATCCCATGTTATGAAATTATGCTCTCTTTTGCAGGTTATGATTTCCAAAAGTTATGTTCTTATGAATATGATGTGATTGATTTTTTTCTTTTGTTTACCATTACTGAGCATTTGAGCTCAACCTTTTATGTTTTATTTTCCCCAGGATATAAAGAAAGGTTTTAGGTAAAAACTAAGGGATGATCTTTATGGGAGATATTGAAGATCTTTCACCACGATTAGAAGATTACGTTCCGAGATTCCAAAGACACTAAACTATTACGATCCTTGTGTGCGTGTTTTTGTTATGTACTAAGTATTCCGCAAAAGTAATGTAAAGTCCATGTACGTGAAGCTTCGGGTCTCTACAATATTAGTATATCAACAATAAGAAAATCAGAAAATGTACCTAAAACATAAAATAAAACACTATTCATATGAATTATATATACAAGAGGTGGATGATAAAACCCAGGGGTTTTATCCAAAAAAAATTAATTCTAAAATATATTAATAAGCACAATCATTAGGATATATTCCACATTATTTTTTAATTGATGGTATCCTAAAATGAGATTATTCATTGAAAACCCACCTGTACGCCAAAGTTGATAGAAAAATTATCGATATGAGACAAATGATAAATTATATTAACTATGATTTTATTCATGTAGGACTAATATATGAAATGACTCATTTAACCAAAATTATATTATAAAAAAATATGATCAATAAACAGAGATATTATTGAAATAAATAAACTTTAATCTAGAAACTCGTGAAACTGATTTTCCAACTAAAAATATTCAAACTGAAATATCAATAATATAATCTGCCAACATATCTAGATTAAAAATATGTATTTCACCCATGAAATGAAAATATATATTCATTCAACACAAGAACATCTGTAATCATAACTATTTCATTCTTTTCAATAACATTAGATTGGTAATGTTAACAACAACCTCTATTTAGTATATCAAATTATAGATATATGGTCAAATGTTTGAAATCATTTAATACTACATTAAAATCATTTAAATATATCATATAATGATAAAAGAAAATTCAATCCATACCAAGATTAACATTAAACTCTACATTGGGATGTATAACAGAATTGATAGGAATGGCCATACCAATAATAACAATAAGATTATATATTGGAATTCATGTTTCATTAATAGTTTGACAAGGGTCTTTTAAAATAATGTTTTCACTTTTTTTCATTATATTAAATCTCCATATTATCTAAAATTATCTCATAAATGATGGTATATGGTGATTTAGTGGCCTACATTGTAATGAAATTAATCCAATTAAAGTGTAACAAATAATTCACCGTATAATTAAGGGGACAACATCAACCATAGTAGTAGACAATTATTTCACCAAACATAATTTATTTTATCACAATGAATTCCTCCTAGAGTACCTAACATCAGACAAAATGTTAGAGT
Source organism: Viscum album (assembly GCA_963277665.1). NCBI lineage: Eukaryota > Viridiplantae > Streptophyta > Magnoliopsida > Santalales > Viscaceae > Viscum > Viscum album. The sequence continues at coordinate 975,753,578 of OY728126.1, read as the reverse complement.
AGTTTAATGAATTATTTATATTGATCGATCTCATTTTTAGTAGCTATATATTACCCAAATCATGGATTGTTCAAAACTACTATTTTCTGTCTGGATCCCTATGAAAAAACTAATCAAAATATCAACACATTCCTTATTCTATAAAACATTAAATAAAATGATTTTCATTGTACATTAAACAAGATATAATAATGCCTCAATATTTTTCCACTGATTTCTTTTTATTTTCGATCAACTATGAATAATTCTTACTATTATCATCAAAATGCACATAAGTATCATCAAACTCCATTTCAAATTTATCTTTATAATGAATAATATTCATATAAAAATTAAACTCTCTTATGAACATTAAATTTATAAACATGGTTTTAATCATAATGAAATTCTATTATTTTTAAAATCATGTTCATTAATAAAATCTATTACATTCCAAAATAGTATATTTAAAATTTCATCATACATTAATAATCTATATTAATTATTTTTCATCAATTAAAATATGTTATTATTCATTTTTTAAACAACTTTTGGGATACATTATACAAGTAGTTGATCAATAAATGATTCCAATTCTGTGGAATTAAGAACTTCTCTCACTGTTATTCTTTACTAATGTCCACAAATGATATGATTCTCATTAAAAAGATTAAATTAATATATTTACGTTTTCATTTTATAAGAATATCATCACATTAAATATCCATTCCAAACTACTAATATTTCATTGTGCTTTAACTGAATATGGTCCTCCATTTAAATTTGAATGTTTATTTATTCATAAAATTCAATACTGTTGGCATTTTGATTATGGTTATTATAGATTTTGAGAATAATGTATTTAAAAACTCTTTATATCATAAATCAACTAATCCAACAATGTAAAAAAATTATTTCTACTTCTATACATTACATATTACTAATTTTGATATGAATCCTTTTCATCCCTAATTATCACATTATCTTCAATGTTTCCACTCTAGAAAGAGACTCTGAGTGGATATAAATTTTATGAAGAAACATGGTTATATTCAAATTTAATATAATGATAACCATGCTATTGAATAACTCATGCTTTTATATTAACATAGGAAAAATGATCATGTTTTGTAATGAATTCATATGATTCATTCTATAAGTGCCGAAAGATAAACCAATACACATCATTAATTTATATTCATATAATCACTTTTTACATTTCTAAGATCTTTTCTATTTTTAATTTTACATAATTACATCATAACTCTTACATATAGTACATATATATTAAAAACTGGACACTTTTACACTCTTTATATTTTTACCATGATATAAAATTATTAAAATATAGCACAATTTATTTTTAGGAAAAATATTCCTAACATTAAGCTTAACTAAAACCTTACTAAAACGCATCCTTAATCATAATGAAAAATATAGAAACAATGGATGAGAAAAAAGGCTCCTGAAGGAACATAAAATAACTAAATCTATATTACTATTAAAAAACTTGGAAACCCATAAGATGTTTATTATTTCACAATATTCTTGGAGTAAATGAATTAAATCATATCCACAGGAAATGAACATAGTTTTTACTAAATGGAAACCATTTAAAACACAGAATGAAAATAAGATCATTTTTATGAGGCATAGGAAAACAAATTCATAACATGTAATAAAATCATGTCACAAATAACTATATCCATTTTAAACTTATAATAGATACCCCTAGTCATGTACCTCATTATAGACATTGATAATAATGATCATTACACAATTTATTGGAATGGTTAAATGGGCATCTACCATCATATAATCCATTTTGGGAGTACCCATATTATAAGATATATCAGGTTCAACATTAATCATTTATAATTTAAAAGTACCGTATCATGGATGGATCATTTTAATAAATTAATATTTTGATTATGAAACACCGGAAAACTATTTTGAATTAATACAGAAAATATTTTTTGATATCAAACTACTAATTTATTTTAAAACCCATTATGAAAACTCAAATAACCTAAAAGGAGGCCAATAGTGTTTTAATGGTTGAAATATTAAATTCATTTAGAAGAATTGAAATTTCATATAACTGTTTTGTCGATGGTTAACTCTTATGACTCTATATAAATTAAAAATTAAAATGTAAATTTTTTTAGTAATGATTTTATAAACATTCATTAAAAAATGTATGAAATGTTTCAATTAATTTTTTAAAGAGACTAAAGAAGTTTACACAAATTCCTTTTTAAATAAATTTACTCAAAAAAATATATTAATAAATTAATGTTAATAATATGTAAATATAAGAAAAGTATTTTGAAAATATTATTTTAAAATGTTGTTTTATTATAAATAGACTCATACCATGACTCTGACTTAACACATACACTATTTATATTCATTAATAACATTGATGTGTTAATTAATTTCTTTTTAAGGTTCATTTTTAATCTTTTTTAATTTATGTAGTTTTATCAATTTGAAATTTAAAAACTAAATCTATTAATTTTAAATATTACATTTGGATGATATTCAAATCATGTGTCAAAATAACATCACTATGTTAAATATTTTGAAAGTGGTCATTGTTCCATATTCTCCATAATAATAATCATTATGTAAATATATTTATAATAAAAAATAATTTTTTTCTAATAAATCATGAGTGATGGTTATAAAAAATAATATATGTTAAATTACCGAGAATATAGAAAATATATAGGCATGACTAACATTACCATTTTTAAATGAACGGGATGGAAATAATTAATGTATTATATAATACTTAATTAATTAATAATATACCATTAAAATATTATTATTAATTTATATTCAATTATATATATCATCTATGTGATTTGGATTTGAAAAATAGATCACTTCTCATTGTGAAGGTAGTAGCCCACAATTCCACTGAAATGACGTTATAATTTTTCAATACATAGAATGGTCAAAAAATATATCATAGCATATCATTGTTGAATTATAAATAATATAAGATTGTAAGGTATTTAAACAAAATATATCACTATAACTTGTCAATAGTGTTAAAATTACATTGGTTTGTAAGGCGGTAGTCAATCAGATACCCATTTGATATAAGATTAGATGGATATAGGTTAATACAGTAACCTACAATATTAAAAAAATATATAATACTTTTTTACTTAATAATGTATTTAAAATATTTTAATGAGGTATAAGATTATAAAAAATGGATATCTTGATTAACAACTATACATCTTCTTCAGAGATCTCCTTTTGTTATATTTTTAATCCCCATAGATATTCATTTATTTAAAATTGTGACAATATAAATTGGTGATAGGTTTCATTAATATATTTTTTGTTTAGTGTTTTATTAAAAAAATTACAATTTATGTGTGGAGAGGTGAGGATGTGGTGACTATTTATTTATGGAGAAGAGGAAAATCATTTTAATTTTAAAAAGAATAAATAATAATAATGTCCCAGGAAAACTAAATGGATTAAAAATAAACTATTTAGAAATAATATATCAAATACAATTATAAAATACAAATAAATATAATATATAAATTTTTATAGGTTAATTTAACATTTTAATATTCTATTTAAACTATATTAATTATTTTTTAACCTTATCCAAGTCAACCAATTTTTACTTTTTTACTATTATTAATGAAGAAAAAAATTGCATATGATACATAATATTTATAATTATGATTAAAAATATTCAATACATTTTATAAAAATTAATGTTATGTAGTAAAACAATTTATTTTAAAATAAAACCAATATAACCCAATGATAGTCAGTTTTTCATAAAAACTCACTTTATAGTATAATAAGGTTATTAATCCGAATTCAGAAATATTTTTTATTTCAACATACTTAATTGGATTAAAATTAATATTCATTTTTATGGTATATTTTAATATATTTTATTACCAAAAATATATTTTAATATTATTAAAATGAAATGATGGTTTTTTAAAAAAAATTGAGTATTTTTCCATTCATTAAGAATTTGATATTTTTTAAAAATGATAATAAAAACATATATTATATATCAACAAAAGAAAAATTAAACAAATGAACTCTATTTAATCAAATTAAAATTAATTCATATAAAAATATAACCTTATTTGATAAATATATTACACAAGAAAATCCAATTTGGATAGAGATAACGTTTCTTCCATTAGAGTCAAACAATAACAAATATTCTTATAATGAATATAACTATTTAAAATATAATTCATGAAAATTATTTTCTAATGAAAAATATATATCATAACATTACCAAGGTTGTTATAGTGGGAATATGATCCAATGATTTCATATTTATTCTTTTCTTGGATGGTTTAAGGATATTAGGGTGAAATATTTATGAAACCCATTTTATTTTCCATTGGTTTTGTAATGGTGATTTCTTATATGAATATGTTCCACAATTATATATGAATTTGTTAATATGGAATGAATTGTGTTGAAATTGTCTATCCCTACAATTCATTGGGTAATGATTAATGTTATATGGGCTCAATGTTTACACATGAGTTTATCCCAATAATGAAAGAGGGTATATGTATGACAATCTTATCCTGATATATATTATATGAGAGATTATCACATGCATAATTCATATACATTCTCGTTATTCCAATTTATAACATGGTATAGATTTTTTTGTTTTGATATTAGGAAATAATTTGATTATTATGATAATGAAACAGATTATTCCAAACATTCATGATTTTCTCAAATTCCAATTTTATGTTATCATGCATCATTTTCATTAATAACACTATTATTTAGGTCTTCTGAATAACTAATAATTACAGAAGGACTCAATTTTTTAATAATAATTGTTTGGTACTATATTAAATGGTAAATTTCATGTTTTAATAAACTTTATAATCATGTTATTTAAAATTTATCATTTACATATCCCTTGTTGACCCATAGTAAGAATTTTATTTCAGCCATTATTATGGTTTCTTTTCTACATGATATGAGGAAATGTTTTATGCATGATATTTAGAGACCTTTAGCTTGACGTACATAGACATTACATTACTTTTGTGGAATACTTAGTACATAACAATAACACACACACAAGGACCGTAATAGTTTAGTGTCTTTGGAAACTTGTAGTATAAACTTCTTATCATGTTGAAAGATCTTCAACATCTCTCATAACGATTCTCCCCTTTTTGTTTCCTTACCTAAAACCTTTATTTATATCCTGGGGAAAAGAAAACATAAAAGGGTGAGCTCAAATTCTTAGTAAGGGTAAAAAAATGAAATATCAATCACATCATACACATAAGAACATAGCTTTTGGAAATCTTAACCTACAAAAGAGCTCATAATATCATAACATGGGATAAATCATAGAAGTGAAATGTAATCCCAATAATCACAACTTAAAACATGAAACATTGTGGCATACACACATAATCATAGAGAATAATTTCTTGTTAGTCAAGACTCATTTCCAAGACTATCTTAGTGGAAAAAGTCCCTTTCTGAATCGAGTAACCCTCGTTTCAGTCCTGTTTCACTGAATCTGTATAACCTACCATTTCAGCCATGTCTATCTCATGACATATAAAATCTTTACCCAATGCATTGGAGGGAGATATAGGTCCCACCCATCTCATAATGATACCATTATTATGTGTGCCATAAAATCATACATCATACATCATTGCATAACCCATGTAATAAAAATGGGATTCGTAAACATCGTGACATCATAAAACAATTCATATAAGATAAAGGAATTCATAAAAATAATTCCATCCCAACATAACCAAATCAATGTAATAATAGGGATAGAAACAAAACCCTATGTTATCTTAGATGGAAAATAATTTTGATAAAACACTTGAAATGAATTCTTGTGGAAAATATCCTTTATTCTTCAAAATCAATTTTTTTCACAAAACGTCATGCAATTTTAAAAGAAAGATATTTTATTGAAAATAGTCATGAAATATTTTGGAGGAAGCTCCATGAAAATAAGGCTTTATAAAACCGTAATAATCCATTCGTGCCATATAAGTTAAAAAAACATTCTTCGTACTTTTGTCGGAAAAGTCAAAAAGTACCTCGTACGAAAAAAACGACAAAATATTCCTTTCATATTCTTTAATAAAAACTCACTGAAGGGTAAAATCGGATTTAGAAAATTGTACATGGATGGAAATAATATTACATATTGAGGAAACATGGATGTGGATGACAAAATACACCCCAGTAAATACCAAAGTATAAAAAAATCTCCGATAAAAATGAGATTGTGATATTTCCCCTTACCTTCTGTCTGACTTGATTTGTACGTGTCCGAACCTCCTGTATAATGATTTAAATCATATTATTGACTTGTTCCAGAATCATATTCATTGTTATTATATCATATATGGTCCCCTTATGACTTTATATTACCCGTTCTTTTATAAATTCATGTTAAAGTAGCGTTTTGGGTAAAATCGTCTCATTTGTTGTTCGTGTTTTTAACTTGTAATTATTAATATGATTACTTGGATGATGATTAATTATATCCAAAATGTAAAACATGATTTATATATAATATATATTCAGAATATACATATATATAATATATTTATAAATGGAATGAAATACACCTTTCATGGAGACGGTAGTCCGCACGTACGCATGAACGTTGTTTTCGTTTCCTTACTGAATTGAATGGAATTAAGTAGATGACATACATAAAAATATACATAAATCCAGTATCATTATTATTTCATATATTTCATTAGTACTTATTATATATAATTTATAATCATTCATGAATGGTTAATGTGGAGAATGAATCTCATCGCGTCGTGGAGACGGTAGTCCGTACGTACGCACGAGCGATGATATCGTTCCCATGGTCGTGGAATTGTGTTAAAGTGTATGTATACTATTTCAGTATCAATATAACTTTATAATAATCATATATAGTTACTCATTACACCATTATACCCATCCTTGTAAGTTGATGGTGGAAAATAGATTACACCACGGCGTGGAGACGATATTCCGTAAGTACGCACGCGCGGTGATTTCATTTTTCCGTAGGATGGATAGATGGTGAATTAGGGTTTTTTCATATTTATAATAAATTATCAGTATTTAAGTAATACTGATGTTATTACTTTATCATGAAACAACTAAAGAAGAAGAAGATGAAGAAGAAAGAAATTGAAAAGATCGGTAATGGATATTACCTATTCCTTGAAACGCCTCTTTGAATCCTCCACTTAGGGAACTATGATTAGTCTTTGAAGAAGACCAGGACCTCTAGGAATATTATATAGAAGTGGAGAATGGTTTTTTGCTGGGGTTGGACGAGTTTGAGTGCTCAAATTGGTGTGAGGAGGAGGGGGAGGAGGTGCCCTTTTATAAAGGAGGAGAGGGGCACCTTAGGAATATCTCAAAATATTATTTTATATTAAAGTCAAAATCGGTTTATAAAGGTTCCAAAGGGTCTTATTTCGAAGCTAAAGTGGGGATGGGTCGAAATACTATCAACCAATAGGATTTAGACAAGTTTAGGGTATTATTTTGACCTTATCAATTAGATTTTTCTCTAAGTTAAATAATTTAACTTTTACCGTGTCTTTTTGTTTTCTTTCACTATATGGATAATACACTTACTATAACATGCCAAAAGAACCAAAAATTGTTTATTATTAATATATATATCCTTATATAAGTCATTTGGCCGAACCTTATATTTATTGGAATAAAATAACAATTAGTAATATAATATTTGATTTAAAAACTAGTTTGTGTCAATTTTGACACTATTTGATATATGATTTTTGTAAAAGTCATAACAGAATTATATGTTCAAAAAAAGTTGATTAAATCAACACTAATATATCATAGTAACCTATAAAATTAGTTTAATTCATAAAAAGTCTCAAATTACATTTATTTTGGTGTTTATAACATCAATTATGTCAATATTTCATTAATAAGATAATTACTGCATCATCATTATGTCATAAATAAATTAAATTATTTAATGTCTAAAAATTACAAATAAAATACCATTATGTAGGAAATATTTTAAGAGTTTAATGAATATTTATACTCGAATTTATCTTATGTATAACCCCATATTAAAAATGTTTTATTAAATAAACTTTGATTTTAGCTCTTTTAACTCTTCTTTGAATTAAATAATAATAAATGTCCTAATCTAATCCAAGTGGGCCTAAATGATAATATTTTACACTTAAGGTTGTTTTTGGTCAAGATACACTTGTCCAATAGAATTAGGACATGTGTTAGGGTAATATTAATTTCATTTTTACCCTTAATTACCCTATTTACTTTTAACCGTGGTAAATAAAAGTAAAAAGTTACTATTCACCAAAAATTATTTTCATCTCATTGAACCACATTTTACAAACTGACGTAAACCGTGTCTCTCGGATTTTTGAAATTCTATTCACAGAAGCGGTAAAATTAAGATTTATGAAAAAATTAATTTTTTTTACTACCATTTAGTAGTTTCACTATTCATCAAAAATTTAAGTTTTTCAGAACAATGCCAAAATTTCATCCTAAGCTATATTTCATATTCCGAATTCAAAAATGAAGTCTATTTTACCAAATTCATATCATAGAAGTTTCATTAATTAATTTTATAATTAAATCCCGCTGTTAAAACAAATAGCGTGTTTTTAAGAAACAATATCTATAAAAAGATTGACACTTGTTTATGTCTGGTTTAAATGTGAAATTACATCCAATGACCAACATTGTATTAAATTGTAAAAATATATTCTAAATATAATTTAATACCACTCAAATTAATAATTTATCACTATTAATTATTTCGATTGAAAAAGTTGTTTTTAACTAAAATTTAGTAATTTTAACTATTCATCAAAATATGAAAGTTATCTGAAAAGTACCAAATTTTCACCTCAGTCTAAATTCGATACTCCGAATCCAAAAATGAAGTCCATTTTGGGAGCTAAAATTTATAAAATTTTAAAAGGTGGTTATTACTATTCTTAACAGCTAGTTTTAATAATATTTTAATAGCATATCGTTGTTTAATGAAACTCAGTATTGCGTACTACACACGCTATCGAGGAATTTCGCGATTGCGTGTAATGCAAGGCAAATCAAGGATGCGTGTTGTGCAAGCTCCTTTTGGTGTAGCGTACAACACAAGACATTAGTGAAATTAAAAAGAATATTTTTCATAAAATCTCGGGGTGTTACATTCTACCCCCCTTAAAATGAATTTCGCCCTCGAAATTCATCGGGGTTATAAATGGTTTACTATTCGAAAGTTTCTTTAATAGAAACCCACATCGTAAAAAGGAATACCAAAACCAATCTTTAAAAACGAAAGTATGAAACGTAACGGTTAAATAAACTAATCGCTGGGTTTCCACATAGGTAAAAATATGGATATGGAAGAAAAATCTAACCATTATGTTCTGATGGAGAGTGGTAGAGAACATGGCTATGGAAAAGCCAGCAATCACAAATCCATAAATTTGTGACGATCTAAGGTACCATCTGATTAATCAGATATAAGAGCACTAGGACAAAATTTTTGGTTTTCAAGATCGTTTCCCTAAAGTTAAAGAATTTGAATTAGAATAAATACATTATTTTGGTACAATCTCACTGTTGTTCATTCCTTGAACAATTTCCACTTCATCTCTTAACTAAATGAAGTTGAATTTGTTATTCGTGAAGTGTTAGCAGATCATGTGATAGAATGATGGGTCATTCCATCTGTCTCAAACAAAAGGTTAGCAAAAGTTATTAAATATACATAAGTCATTCTATAGTGAGATTAATCATATATGGTTCGTAAAATGGACTTATACATCATATATCATATTTCTTAATATAATAAAACGAGTTTCTACTAAACAGGGACTTCCTGTAGTCCAGTGGTAGGCGATAAAGGCCAGTCGCACTTCGGTTGTGGGTTCGATTCCCACAGCCTTGTCTGACGCGATGGGTTGTCGCCCGTCCTGCATGTTGTCCTTTTTCTAAAATTACATTACTATAACATCCCATCAATAATATCGAAAATCTTCTATCCTAAAACAATACTATCTTATGTCCAACATAATCCATTATAATCTTTAGGCTTATTTATAATACTGAAGTCCACTCTCATAATATAGTGAAAAAGATTACCAGAGCTTTAATACTATCGTTGATCCCCATATATCATAAGATATGTCTTGTTGGTCACATTTCAAACATTCACAGGCCTTAATCATGTATTCTCTTGAATACCCATTGAACCTTAGTGAAAACATGAATGCAGTTAAAAGTTAACACTTTCCACATACCAAAATCCTCAAAATTCTATATACTCTAACCATGATATCACTTAGTCCTTATATCAATCATGAGCTCATGAATACAATCAAACATCTCATTATCTTCTTATTCTTTCATTATGCACATATCATCTACATTCCAAAAGTATCTGAATAACCTTTCATGGTTACTGGTACCATTCATCATACACTTTCAAAACTTAAGGAAGGACAACAGTGTACCAATCCTTAGATGTCTCTTTATTCCATGAAATTACTTATACAACATTACACATGATAAACATGTAATCATTCCACTACATTCTAAACCCATTGACCGAGATTCAACAATTCTTTCATCTCACATATCATTTGTAGTCTCTTCATCATCATCAACATAAATAATTCTCATATGACCATACTGATTCTCTTCATGAGACTTTCCCTTAGGGTATTGGTTTTCATAATGCCCGTACATTCCACATTTAAAGCATTTAACCATTGTTGATGTCATAGCAATACCATTATCCTCATCTCTGGTGTTAACTGAACCTTTCCCTTTGCCTTTACTGGCTTTGTGTCCTTCTTTTCCACACCCAAAGCATCTTCCAGTCCCTTTGAAACATTCTCCTTGATGACTCTTCCCACATGATTTACATATGAGAAATTGAACTTTCTTTACTCTATGATCATCATGAAACTCCATCATTCTCTTATTAGCCGAGTCCGAAAACTTACCAAATTTTACTTTATCGATCATATTATGAGATTGATGATTCAGCATAATAATGATTTTTGGACTTCCAAATCCCATTTCATTTGGTTGCTCATGAAGAATATAATTCCATTGTCCATCATATCCTCCATTATTGTGAATCATCTTGTTTCCAGCCATTTTCTAAAACCCAAAAATAGAATAGTGTGAGAGGCAAAAATCATAATAAAGGGGGAGTAACTTCAATATCTAACATCTTTGGTTTAATCTAATATCGTTACTATAGTTCTAGGACTATATCCTATACGTATACTTATCCTTAGGGACATCCCTAGACATACCTTAGAAATATCTCTAGGGATCTCACTAACATTCTCACATCCTAGTTTCCAAAGGTTGACTAAACCTTTCTTCTGATACCAACTATAGAGACCCGAAGCTTGACGTACATGGACATTACATTACTTTTGCGGAATACTTAGTACATAACAATAACACACACACAAGGACCGTAATAGTTTAGTGTCTTTGGAAACTCGGAGTATAATCTTCTTATCATGTTGAAAGATATTCAACATCTCTCATTACGATTCTCCCCTTTTTCTTTCCTTACCTAAAACCTTTATTTATATCCTGGGGAAAAGAAAACCTAAAAGGGTGAGCTCAAATGCTCAGTAAGGGTAAAAAAAAGAAATATCAATCACATCATACACATAAGAACATAGCTTTTGGAAATCATAACCTGCAAAAGAGCTCATAATATCATAACATGGGATAAATCATAGAAGTGAAATGTAATCCCAATAATCAAAAATTAAAACATGAAGCTTTGTGTCATACACACATAATCACAGAGAATCATTTCTTGTTAGTCAAGACTCATTTCCAAGACTATCTTAGTGGACAAAGTCCCTTTCTAAATCGAGTAACCCTCGTTTCAGTCCTGTTTCACTAAACCGGTATAACCTACCATTTCAGCCATGTCTATCTCATGAGATATAAAATCATTACCCAATGCATTGGAGGGAGATATATGTCCCACCCATCTCATAATTATACCATTATTATGTGTTCCACAAAATCATAAATCATACATCATTGCATAACCCATGTCATAAAAATGGGATTCGTAAACATCGTGACATCATAAAACAATTCATATAAAATAATGTAATTCATAAAAATAATTCCATCCCAACATAACCAAATAAATGTAATAATAGGGATAGAAACAAAACCCTATGTTATCTTAGATGGAAAATAATTTTGATAAAACACTTGAAATGAATTCTTGAGAACAATATCCTTTCTTCTTCAAAATCAATTTTTTCACAAAACGTCATGCAATTTTAAAAGAAAGATATTTTATTGAAAATAGTCAGGAAATCTTTTGGAGGAAGCTTCATGAAAATAAGGCTTTATAAAAGCGTAAGAATACATTCGTGCCGTATAATTTAAAAAAACATTCTTCGTACTTTTGTCGGAAAAGTCAAAAAGTACCTCATACGAAAAAAACGACAAAAGATTCCTTTCATATTCTTTACTAAAAACTCACCGAAAGGTAAAATTGGATTTCAAAAATTGTACGTGGATGGAAATAATATTACATATTGAGGAAACATGGATGTGGATGATAAAATACACCCCAGTAAATACCAATGTATAAACAATCTCAGATAAAAATGAGATTGTGATATTTCCCCTTACCTTAGGTCCGACTTGCTTTGTACGTGTCCGAACCTCCTGTATAATTATTTAAATCATGTTATTGACTTATTCCAGAATTATATTCATTGTTATTATATCATATATGGTCCACTTATGACTTTATATTACCCGTTCTTTTGTTAATTCATGTTAAAGTAGCGTTTTGGGTAAAATCGTCTCATTTGTTGTTCGTGTTTTTAACTTGTAATTATTAATATGATTACTTGGATCATGATTACTTATATCCATAATGTAAAACATGATTTATATATAATATATATTCAGAATATACATATATATAATATATTTATAAATGGAATGAAATACACCATTCATGGAGACGGTAGTCCGTACGTACGCATGAACGATGCTTTCGTTTCCTTATTGAATTGAATGGAATTAAGTATATGACATACATAAAAATATACATAAATCTAGTATCATTATTATGTCATATATTTCATTAGTACTTATTATATATACTTTATAATCATTCATGAATGGTTAATGAGGAGAATGAATCCCATCGCGTCGTGGAGACGGTAGTCCGTATGTACGCACGAGCGATGATATCGTTCCCATGGTCGTGGAATTGTGTTAAAGTGTATGTATACTATTTCAGTATCAATATAACTTTATAATAATCATATATAGTTTCTCATTTCACCATTATACCCATCCTTGTAAGGTGATGGTGGAAAATAGATTACACCACGACGTGGAGACGGTATTCTGTACGTACGCACGCGCGGTGATTTCATTTTTCCGTAGGATGGATAGAAGGTGAATTATGATTGTTTCATATTTATAATAACATATAAGTATGTAAGTAATAATGATGTTATTACTTTATCATGAAACAACTAAAGAAGATGAAGTTGAAGAAGAAAGAAATTGAAATGATCGGTAATTGTCACGAACCAGCCCGGGTCGACCCTGAACCGGTCACCCGAGCCGATCCGCAGCAAGTCCCGAGGGGCGTTCCCGATCCCCCCGGGATGGCAACAAGTGCCGGGCACCAAAAAAAATGATCGTTGGGAACGATTTCAGAACAAACAAAATAAAAAAAACAGAACGAATAAACACTAACAGTGGAAAAGAAATAAAAGCCACATGACCACGTACCTCCATGTGACCTCTCAGGTCACCACCCAACTAGAGAGAAACCTCGCTCCAACACTGAGCGACTCAAAACAGAAGACCTGAGCAAGGGAAGACCTGCAACTGAAATGGTAAAAGATAGGCGTGAGCACAAAAGTACTCAGTAGGTGAGCCCAACATCAATTCCCAAAGCACTGCCAGTAAATAAAGAATATACCTATTCCAGGTTTGAACTACAATGTATAAAAGTATGCTTTTATAATGTTTCACTTGAAAAACTAAACACGATCCATTACCCTTATTCCTTTTCAAAAGTTGAATTTCTTTTTATTGATTCTAAATTCATTCTGAACGATAAATAAGTGTTACATTTTCAGTTTTACTACACAAGAGAAAAACACATTTTTATTTGAAAGCCATTTCCGCAAAGCAACAAGTACAAGCTGTAAAGAAGAACTGAAAGTAGACAAGCAGGAAAGAAAACAAGTGCAAGTAAAAGTAAACAGGCAAGGAAAAAACGAGTGCAAGTAAAAGTAAACAGGCAAGGAAAAACCATGTTCAAGTAAAAATAAACCAGAAGTCATCAGCAATAACCATGGGCGATCCTGAACATCCCTAGAAATCCCCTGGACGTACTCGGGTTCAGACTACCTACCGGCATGGTACTCCACAGTCAATAACCAACTGGCCGCCCTAATAGCCAACCAGTGGCACATCCCTCCTGGCCTGTCCACAACTCCAGGGGGTACTAACCCGTCTAATCGGGGTTAGCAAGCAACCGTCACTCGATAATCTACAAGACGCCCAGGAACCCATGGTGGTTTTTGTAACACTGTGTAAGTGGGAGACCCTCGCACGCGTGACTCATCTCACCGCACTTGCCAACCCCTTACACGGACATCGCTACACGACAACCCTCAAAGGGAAGTCCCCCTGTAGAGACTCCATCATAAGTATGTATATATATAGATATATATGTATAATCACTTCACATTTTATAAAGTGCCAACCGGGCCGTCATATAATTTACATTTTGAACATTTAACACTAAAACATTTCCAAAGGGACATGACATATGCCACACCATTGAAAACCAGAAACGCACTTAGAACATTATTTAAGAAACTCAAATCAGCATCTCAAACCTGAAAGACGTTGGTGTCACAAGTAAGAAATCATTTTCCAAGTTCGAAACACACTCCACTTTTATCAAGAGCCAAACGGGCCTTTAAACACTTTTTGAAAGAATAATGTTTCTCAAATGAAATCCAGAATTTTAATCACGCATCAAAGGAAAACATTTTTCAACAACCAAGAACCACACTAAATGTTTCCAAAAATCGAGTTTAAAGGTCACACGACACTCCATCTAATAAAGGTTCAAAGAAAAACACCATTTTCCAAAATCAATACACCTACCATTTTACACACACCAAAACCGCTTCAGAACCCAATTCAACATGATCTTCATATTTCATAATGAACTCATTTAGTAGTATCATCAAGAAAACATACACAGTTAAAACCGAGAAAAACTACTTCCACTGAAATGCTAGAAATAAGCAGAGCAAACCACATTATAAATTACTACTTAGTAATACTTTTAAATTTACTGAAATCCAATAAAGGACAAGAAATAAATAAATTCTCAATTTAAAGGCGAGTGTGATGGGAGACCTACCTCAATATCCAAGCGCGACTGTAAAACGACCTTGAACCAAGGCGCGATGACATGACGTGTGTCCAAAGCCCACGTGATAAAGTCCAACACTCTCGAAACTGAGGCACGGAGACGGCGGAACCTCGGAAATAAGGCGCAGCGATAACGCTCTCTCGGAAACGCCCTGCGCCGGTCCTAAAATCCTAAACCCACCAAAAACAAATATAAGTTGATGAAAAACCCCTAACAAAACAAAAGCGAAAGCCCGAGTAATAATAATGATAATAATAGTAACAACTATAAAAATAATAATAATAATAATAATAATAACAAGATTAGTAATGACAATAATAACAGTATTAATAATATTAATAATAATAATAATAAGAACAAAATAATAATAATAATGTTATAATAATAATAACAATAATAATATAATTAGCATAATAATAATATATCAATAATAATAATAATAATATCATAATATTAATATAATAATAATAATAGTAACAATAACAATTTAACATAATTATGATATATTAATAATATAATAATGATAATAATATAAAATAATGTTAACATAATAATATAAATAATAATAATATAATAACAATAGCATAATAATAATAATAATTTAATAATAATAATAAGAATAACATAATATAATAATAATAATAATGTAGTAATAATAATAAAACATTACAATATTAATAATAATAATAGTATTAATAGCATAATAATAATAATAATAATAAGATAATATCATAATATAATAA
Source organism: Viscum album (assembly GCA_963277665.1). Classification (NCBI taxonomy): domain Eukaryota; kingdom Viridiplantae; phylum Streptophyta; class Magnoliopsida; order Santalales; family Viscaceae; genus Viscum; species Viscum album. The sequence continues at coordinate 975,737,318 of OY728126.1, read as the reverse complement.
TAATTAAAACAATAATAAATATATTCATAATAATAATAATAATAATAATAATATAGTATTAATAATAATAACATAATAATAATTATAATAATGATATAATAAGATTAACAATATTATTAACATAATAATAACAATAATAATAATAGTATAATAATAATAATAGTAACATAATAATAATAATTATAATAAAACGAAAGATAAATAAATATAAAAAAAAGAAACTCACAGCAGGGGCGAGGGAGGAGGCCGGGAAGGAAGAGCTGGGTGCGGCCGGCGCGGCGTGGCGCTGGGGTGAGCGGGACGGGAAGAGGTGCGGGACAGTGCCGGATGAAGGGGAGGCCGGGACGACGAGAGGCGGGGCAGTGGGTCGGCGGTGGGGTGAAGGGAAACAGGGCGACGGTGGCGGCCGCTGGGTGCGACGAAGGCGGGGGCCGGCGAGTGGCGCGGGACGGGAAGCGAGGCTGGGACAGGGGGTCGCTGGGATGGGCTGGCTGGGTGCGGCGAGGCGGAGTGCGCAGGAGGGGAGGGCAGCACAGGGTGGCCGAGGCACCGGGGAGCCGGTGATGCTGGGGCGTTCGCCGGAGTGTGCAGAGCTGGGGAAACGCACAGGGGGCAGTGCGGGCCGGCCAAACCAGCAAGGGGGGAAAATAAGAAGAAAACGAAGAAAGAAGAAAAGAAAGAAACGGGGAAGAGAGGGAGAGGGGGGGGGGGAGAGAGAGGGGGTGTTGCGGTGCTAGGGTAGGAGTATGGTGGATTAGGGTTTGATTAGGAATATATATATATATATATATATGATAAAAAAATAATGATATTACTAAAAATAATAATATTAGTAACATTATAAGAATAATAATAATAAGTATAATAAAAATCATAAAACCTTAATATATTAATAATAATACTAAAACATGATAGTAATAATAATATAAAAACCTTATAATAAAATAATGAAACTTTATAGTATTAATGATAATAATGATAAAACTTAAAATAATAGTAATAGAACTTATAATAATAATAATAATACATTAGTTAATTCTAAAAATAATTATTTTGATCAAATAATAAAATAATTTAAAGATAATACATATATATACATTTATGCATATAAAGATATATACATAAACATATATAGAACTATATGTATATATACATTATTATACATATATATATATATAACATACATAAACATATATAAAATAAAATTAACTATCATATTGATAACACAACTTAAATAGCGTTAATAATAAAAAGTCAACGTAAAACTTTAATATTTAAAACACCGGGTGAACACATAGTCACCCGGGCCGAACGCACGATCACCGCTAGCGATGCGATGACCGCGCACCGGCGCGAGACTGCCGACACAACTAAACCTCGAAAAAAAATTAAATCGGGACCAAGAAAGAAGTAAAATAAATGTATCTGCGGTCGGGGTGTGACAATTCTCCCCACCACAGACACTTTCTGCCCCCAGAAAGTCACCAGGGAAAAAGTCGGTCAAGATTAAAGTCCATGCCCCAATGGAACTAAAGGAACAAGAGAGAACTGAGAATCTCGGGGATGGCCTTACTCTGCATAGGTCACACCCGACCGATTCAAGTGAAAACTGGGGTCCGAGATTAAGGGGAGAACACGAAGGGGTTCTCCCCACCACAAGAACTTAACTAGTGCAGAAAAGATGACCATTTAAATAGAAAACCCCGGAAAGGCGGGGTCGACGCGGGAACTCCCAACAGATTTAAACCAACTCCTATAGGATTCTAAGATTTACACCTCCGTCAAAACCTTGAACCCACGACTAGAGTCAACAACCTTCAACACCAGGGGGAAAACCCATTGAAAACATTTAACCACATCGAACTGGAGACACGATCCACCGAAGTCCACGAACATAACCACATCGACAACATAACTAAAATGAGGTCAACCCACACGAGGGTCAAACAAACCTTTCGAAAGACACACGATTCAGAAACAACACATCCACATAAACCAGACTACTTGGATTATAATAGAACAAGTCCACAATAACCCCATGGTAAAACAATGAACAAACAACAACGTCAAAACTTAACAGCAGAAAAAAAAGTACTAAAAGATCTTGATTGTTCCACTGCTAACACGGAACACAAAACCTGTACCAAGACTTCACACCCCTGGGGACTCCTGACTGTGCGCGAGCTTCACCCCGAGACTTGTGGCTGGGGCTCTGATGGCTGAAGCATCTTCTGCCTCACAATCAGGTACTGACATTCTCCCATCACAGCATCCTCTTCATGCGACGCTTCCTGCAAAACTTCTCCAGATGACCCAGACAACCGCATCGATGACACGTCTTCAGAGGGTTGCAACAAGACGGCTTTAAATGCCCAAAACCACCACACTGAAAGCATACCATCGAACGATCTAATGAACTGGAAGTTGGGACCAAAGGGGATAAATCATTGGGGACAGGTATCTCTGGCATATTTTCCACACCAGAGGAGGAACTCTTACGAACAACTGGGGATGCTGAAGTACTAACCACCCGCACACCGGAAACCAACTCAGCCAAGAAAGCTTCCTCCACCAGCTTGTCGAGACAAAGGTCTTTAGAAGGGAGGACTCACTCCTTGATCCCTGGACGAAGACACCCAGTGAAAAGAGAGACCTTCATGAGCTCATGCGATGCTACCTCTGGAGAAAAGGGAATCAGTTCCTTGAAATGGTCAACATATGCCTTCACCATCCATTGGCCTTGTTGAATATGCACAAGCTCTCCCTTTTTCTCCAGCTTCACTTCCTCAGGTACAAACCATTGGATGAAAACGATTCTGAAGACATCCCACGTCATTTAACCTTTCATTGATGATGGGGTAACCCTCTTCCATTGGTCCAGAGCTGGACCCTCAAACAACTCCATAATTGCACGAACCTTAACATTATCGGGAGTTCCCAACATTTTAAAGACACGCTCCACTTCCTCGAGCCATTTCACTGCCTCTAACGGACCCTGATCACCATGGAGAATAGGCAAAGTCTGAGGAGGACCAAAAACTGGGCATGACCTATCAGAATCCTTAGGGACCTTTCTAGGCGGCATTTCCTGAGCGACATATAAAACACAAGGCCAAAACCAACATCAAATCGAAGCAACATCAATAAAAGCGCCATCATCAAAAACAGTCAGCACAAGGACCAAACAAATACAACCCAACACAAAATAAAATCTCATCTTTAAAATTCCCTTTTCATTTTTGATTTCAAAACCACCCTTTTTCAAGATCACTTTCCAAAACCAATCCACTTTCAAACCAAAAACTTTCCAAAACCGTTTCCCCTTTAAAAACAATTTAGAAAACAAAGTCAAGCGTTAAATTTCAAATACACACCCAGGTATTCCCATGACCCGTTGCACATGTCTTTATCCACTGTCCATTAATACTCGCACCAACACGCATTTTGAATGCATTCTCACACATGTGAAAACGTTCATGAAGAGGAACCGAGGTTTCACCCCAAATCATTCTTAACCAATTCCAAGCAGACAACAGATTTTCAAAATCAAGATATTTCATTTTTAAAACCCATTTCATATATTTAAATCCCTTTAAAAGAAACCAGTCAAATTTTCAAAAACCCCCTTTTTTTTCATTTCCAACTACGCACTCACACAGACCAAAATGAAAACAACATCCAAAATTTTCATCAATCACTTAAGTGAGGGACAAGTAGCCACGCTCAACCTGGCGACATGGTAGTGGGCCATGTCCCAAGTCAGCGTCGACCACTAGGAGGAATTCAAACTGTGTACTCAGACTCCACATGGGTCACTACTCCATGTGAAATCACGAAGTAACGTCGGCTTGCCTCCATTATCATCTCTCAATCCAAGACAAACCAGAAAAGACAAGGACACAATTCCCGAACTACCCCTGGTAACTCGAAGATCAGTGCGAGCAAGAGTTCGCGACGCTCTTCCTGCACCTACCCCTCGAGTTCCGACAGTCCTAATCTCCTTCTACCGGACAACCCAAATAACAAGAACCCCTTTGATACCATTTTGTCACGAAGCAGCCCAGGTCGACCCTGAACCGGTCACCCGAGCCGGTCCGCAGCAAGTCCCGAGGGGCGTTCCCGATCCCCCCGGGATGGAAACAAGTGCCGGGCACCAAAAAAAATGATCGTTGGGAACGATTTCAGCCCAAACAAAAGAAAAAAAAACAGAACGAATAAACACTAACAGCGGAAAAGAAATAAAAGCCACATGACCACGTACCTCCATGTGACCTCTCAGGTCACCACCCAACTAGAGAGCAACCTCGTTCCAGCACTGAGCGACTCAAAACAGAAGACCTGAGCAAGGGAAGACCTGCAACTGAAATGGTAAAAGATAGGCGTGAGAACAAAAGTACTCTGTAGGTGAGCCCAACAACAATTCCCAAAGCACTGCCAGTAAATAATGAATCTACCTATTCCAGGTTTGAACTACAATGTATAAAAGTATGCTTCTATAATGTTTCACTTGAAAAACTAAACACGAGCCATTACCCTTATTCCTTTTCAAAAGTTGAATTTCTTTTTATTGATTCTAAATTCGTTCTGAACGATAAAGAAGTGTTACATTTTCAGTTTTAGTACACAAGAGAAAAACGAATTTTTATTTGAAAGCCATTTCCGCAAAGCAACCAGTACAAGCTCTAAAGAAGAACTGAAAGTAAACAAGCAGGAAAGAAAAAAAGTGCAAGTAAAAGTAAACAGGCAAGGAAAAACCAACTGAAAGTAAAAGTAAACAGGCAAGGAAAAACCAAGTGCAAGTAAAAATAAACCAGAAGTCATTAGCAATAACCATGGGCGATCCTGAACAACCCTAGAAAACCCCTGGACGTACTAGGGTTCAGACTACCTGCCGGCCTGGTACTCCACATTCAATAACCAACTGGCCGCCCTAATAGCCAACCAGTGGCACATCCCTCCTGGCCTGTCCACAACTCCAGGGGGTACTAACCCGTCTAATCGGGGTTAGAAAGCAACCATCACTCGATAATCTACAAGATGCCCAGGAACCCATGGTGGTTTTTGTAACACTGTTTAAGTGGGAGACCCTCGCACGCGTGACTCATCTCACCGCATTTTCCAACCCATTACATGGACATCGCTACACGACAACCCTCGAAGGGAAGTCCCCCTGTAGAGACGCCCTCATAAGTATGTATATATATAGATATATATGTATAATCACTTCACATTTTATAATGTTCCAACCGGGCCGTCATATCATTTACATTTTGAACATTTAACACTAAAACATTTCCAAAGGGACATGACATACGCCACACCATTGAAAACCAGAAACGCACTTAGAACATTATTTAAGAAACTCAAATCAGCATCTCAAACCTAAAAGACGTAGGTGTCACAAGTAAGAAATCATTTTCCAAGTTCCAAACGCACTCCACTTTTATCAAGAGCCAAAGGGGCCTTTAAACACTTTTTGAAAGAATAATGTTTCTCAAATGAAATCCAAAATTTTAATCACGCATCAAAGGAAAACATTTTTCAACAACCAAGAACCACACTTAATGTTTCCAAAAATCGAGTTTAAAGGTCACACAGAACTCCCTCTAATCAAGGTTCAAAGAAAAACACCATTTTCCAAAATCAATACACCTACCATTTTACACACACCAAAACCGCTTCAGAACCCAATTAAACATGATCTTCATATTTCATAATGAACTCATTTAGTATTATCATCAGGAAAACATACACAGTTAAAACTGATAAAAACTACTTCCACTGAAATGCTAGAAATAAGCAGAGCAAACCACATTATAAGTTACTACTTAGTAATACTTTTAAATTTACTGAATTCCAATAAAGGACAAGAAATAAATAAATTCTCAATTTAAAGGTGAGTTTGATGGGAGACCTACCTCAAGATCCAAGCGCGGCGGTAAAACGACCTTGGAACCAAGGCGCGATGACACGACGTGTGTCCGAAGCCCACATGATAAAGTCCAACACTCTCGAAATTGAGGCACGGAGACGGCGGAACCTTGGAAACAAGGCGCAGCGATAACGCTCTCTCGGAAACGCCCTGCGCGGGTCCTAAAATCCTAAACCCACCAAAAACAAATATAAGTTGATGAAAAACCCCTAACAAAACAAAAGCGAAATCCCGAGTAATAATAATGATAATAATAGTAACAACTATAATTATAATAATAATAATAATAATAATAATAACAAGATTATTAATGACAATAATAACAGTATTAATAATATTAATAATAATAATAATAAGAACAGAATAATATTAATAATGTTATAATAATAATAACAATAATAATATAATTAGCATTATAATAATATATCAATAATAATAATAATAATATCATAATATTAATATAATAATAATAATAGTAACAATAACAATTTAACATAATTATGATATATTAATAATATAATAATGATAATAATATAAAATAATGTTAACATAATAATATTAATAATAATAATATAATAACAATAGCATAATAATAATAATAATTTAATAATAAGAATAAGAATAACATAATATAATAATAATAATAATAATGTAGTAATAATAATACAACATTACAATATTAATAATAATAATAGTATTAATAATATATTAATAATAATAATAATAAGATAATATCATAATATAATAATAATTAAAACAATAATAAATATATTCATAATAATAATAATAATAATAATAATAATAATATAGTATTAATAATAATAACATAATAATAATAATAATAATGATATAATAAGATTTACAATATTATTAACATAATAATAACAATAATAATAATAGTATAATAATAATAATAGTAACATAATAATAATAATTATAATAAAACGAAAGATAAATAAATATAAAAAAAAGAAACTCACAGCAGGGGCGAGGGAGGAGGCCGGGCAGGAGGAGCTGGGTGTGGTGGGCGCGGCGCGGCGCTGGGGTGAGCGGGACGTGAAGAGGTGCCGGACGGTGCCGGACGAAGGGGAGGCCGGGACGACGAGAGGCGGGGCAGTGGGTCGGCGGTGGGGTGAAGGGAAATAGGGTGACGGCGGCGGCCGCTGGGTGCGGAGAAGGCGGGGGCCAGCGAGTGGAGCGGGACGGGAAGCGAGGTTGGGACAGGGGGACGCTGGGACGGGCTGGCTGGGTGCGGCGAGGCGGAGTGCACAGGAGGGGAGGGCATCGCGGGGTGGCCGAGGCACCGGGGAGCCGGTGATGCTGGGGCGTTCGCCGGAGTGTGCGGAGCTGGGGAAACGCAAAGGGGGCAGCGCGGGCCAGCCAAACCAGGAAGGGGGGAAAAGAAGAAGAAAATGAAGAAAGAAGAAAATAAAGAAACAGGGAAGAGAGGGAGAGGGGAGAGAGAGGGGGGGTGTTGCGGCGCTAGGGTAGGAGTAGGGTGGAATAGGGTTTGATTAGTCTTATATATATATATATGATAAAAAAATAATGATAATACTAATAATAATAATATTAGTAACATTATAAGAATAATAATAATAAGTATAATAAAAATCATAAAACCTTAATATATTAATAATAATACTAAAACATGATAGTAATAATAATATAAAAACCTTATAATAAAATAATGAAACTTTATAGTATTAATGATAATAATGATAAAACTTATAATAATAGTAATAGAACTTATAATAATAATAATAATACATTAGTTAATTCTAATAATAATTATTTTGATCAAATAATAAAACAATTTAAAGATAATACATATATATACATTTATGCATATAAAGATATATACATAAACATATATAGAACTATATGTATATATACATTATTATACATATATATATATATAAAACATACATAAACATATATAAAATAAAATTAACTATCATATTAATAACACAACTTAAATAGCGTTAATAATAAAAAGTCAACGTAAAACTTAAATAGCGTTATTAATAAAAAGTCTCAAATTACATTTATTTTGGTGTTTATAAGATCAATTATGTAAATATTTCATTAATAAGATAATTACTATATCATCATTGTGTCATAAATAAATTAAATTATTTAATGTCTAAAAATTACAAATAAAATACCATTATGTAGGAAATCTTTTTAGCTTTATAATTAATATTTATAGTCGAATTTATCTTATGTATAACCCCATATTAAAAATGTTTTATTAAATAAACTTTTATTTTAGCTCTTTTAACTCTTCTTTAAATTAAATATTAATAAATGTCCTAATCTAATCCAAGTGGGCCTAAATGATAATATTTTACACTAAAGGTTGTTTTTGGTCGAGATACACTTGTACAATAGGATTAGGACATGTGTTAGGGTAATATAAATATCAATTGTACCCTTAATTACCCTATTTACTTTTAAACGTGGTAAATAAAAGTAAAAAGTTACTATTCATCCAAAAAAATCATCTCATTGAACAACATTTTACTTATTGACATCAACCGTGTCTCTCAGATTTTTGAAATTCCATTCACAGAAGTGGTAAAATTAAGATTTATGAAAAAAATAATTTTTTTAACTACCACTTAGTAGTTTCACTATTCATCAAAAATTGAAGTTTTTCAGAACAATGCCAAAATTTCATCCTAAGATATATTTCATATTCCGAATTCAAAAATGAAGTCTATTTTACCAAATTCATATCATAGAAGTTGCATTAATTAATTTTATAATTAAATCCCGCTATTAATAATTAATCACTATTAATTATTTCGATTGAAAAAGTTGTTTTTAACTAAAATTTAGTAATTTTCACTATTCATCAAAATATGAAAGTTATCTGAAAAGTACCAAAATTTCACATTAGGCTAAATTCGATACTCCGAATCCAAAAATGAAGCCCATTTTGAGAGCTAAAATTTCTAAAATTTTAAAAGGTGGTTATTACTATTCTTAACAGCTAGTTTTAATAATATTTTAATAGCATATCATTGTTTAGTGAAACACAGTATTGCGTACTACACACGCTATCAAGGATGGTCGTTATTGCGTGTAATGCAAGACAAGTCATGGATGTGTGTTTTGCAAGCTCCTTTTGGTGTAGAATACAACACAAGACATTAGTGAAATTAAAAAGAATATTTTTCATAAAATCTCGGGGTGTTACATGATATGTCTTAGAATTGTGATTATTGTGAATAACACACTCGGTTACAATCTAGATATATTATGGAAAACATTTTTCTGTATCTATGATTCTATAGAAAATAATCTTATTTTATTCAAGATTGGATTTTAATGTTATGTGTAGGATATTTATATATTAAGATGCAATATTTATGTTTGAAAATAAGAGGTAGTTATACACCAATAGAGCATGGGAAACATAACTGAACTGTTCATTTATGTGTGCAATCCAAATAGGAATAATTATTATAAAAAATGATCATTTTATATGGAGAATGATTGTATATAATCATTATCAAATGTGGTTTAAAAAGGTAACTAGTATAATTTATCTTGTTCTCGCTAATGTGTGTGGATTTATGAATCAACTAGGGTATCTAAATGATAAGTTTAACATCATATAAATTAATTATTTTCTTGGAATATTAATTTATATATATATATATAGTGAAGTCAGGGAGTGTATGTAGTTATATTTAATGGATAGTTAAAATGGAGAAAAAATGGACAATAAATAAATTACAATACAATAATGGAATTTAATACAAAAACTTTGATATTCTGAAATATTTTGATATATAACATTAATATTTATGTATGATCAATATTTACTATAAAATATAATTGTTTTAATTAGTGAAGATTTCAACTAGTCAATAAGTTTTCTAATACATTACTCAATAATAGTTGTATCACCCATCACAATGGGAAGGGAGCATTACCTAATTTAGTGTAAAATAAAAATCATCCAATTCTATTATTAGGGGATTATATGACACCATATATAATGTGTCATGTGATGAAGTCCCCACTAAGTTATTTTTTTGTAGTTACATGCATATATTATATTTAGAATAAAAGAAATGAAGGAAACTATTGTATTATAAAAAATGGAAAAAAAATTAAGACCCTAAACAATGATTAATACATTTATTTACTTTAATAAGAATCTATGTAAAATTACAAAAAGTAATAACAAAAATTTCATTAATAAATAATATGGTAAAATATCTATATATTGATGTTTTTTTATTGTGTCATGAAGATGAAAAATACGGTACACGTTTAATTATTTTAATATGATACCAAAATTATAATTATTCAAAGGTTTAAATAGTTGAAGAGATGATTATTGAATAATGTATTGGGTGCCATAGAGGAGAGTAAAAGAACAATATTTTATTGATCAAACATAAACACAAAGATAACTTCTCCTACACAAACATAAATTATTAGTCATTTTGATTCTTATATTGTACTATCAGTGGTTGATTAAAAATCACAATGAGATTTAGTGAGATATAAATCGTTAGATAGTTCTATGAATAAATATTTGGATTAAATTGAAAAATAATTTTAAATGGGAACAATAAAATACTTGGTAACAAGACATTATTATTACATTAATGTGGATCTAGAACAAATATATCAATGATAATAGTATTGTGATATGATATAAGGGACATCTTGTTAATAATGGTAATAAATATATTGATGGAATTAACAGTGCAGAAATATTTTCACCAACCACCCATTGGGTCTATGAATCTCCTCATAGACATTTTTTTATATTTTTATTATTTATCAGATATAAGTCAAAATATAGTCATGGAATTTTTTACATTAATATGTTTTTTATATTAAAAATATAGTGGTATTATTGATTAAAAATAATTACACTCATGTATTTAGGTGGAATATTTCCCTACATGGTCTAATGTACAAAACATGATAATTGAATTCACAATAGGATACATTTTTTTTGTTTTTTGAAATTATAATAGATGGTGAATATGAAAAAATTTGTGTTAATATATAGATAGAATAATAATTTAGGGAGGCTGTCTGCATTCATGACATTAGATTTAGAAAATAACAATACTATATTTTGGAATATTATAATTTTCTGTGTTATGAATAAAAAATGTCTATGATTAGAGAAATCAAATATTTTTTAGAATAAAAGATGTTAAAAGGAGAAATACTCTATTATTCTTATATCATAAAATGTGATATATACATTGATCAAATATAATTTGTATGATTCTGAATTTGTGTATACATTTATTGAGCGTAGAACCATTCATGAAAATCATGATTATGTAAAATATATGTATCAGACCATATAAATTAATTTAATTATAATATTTTATTATTTGAAAATATCATATATGGATATTGTTTTCCAAAATAATTAATTCCTATATTAAAGTGAAATAAGATGGAGGATCATCCCACAATAGTTCCACAAATCATTATCTACATCCATGAAACATTAATTTTTTTTCTTTTTGTTTCAGTAAAGGTTCTTTTGTTATCTAGATATTCCAATGTAAACTATTCTAGTGATGTCGAGGAACAAATGTATTCAAGTGGTGGTGAGTTCCTTATCATTATAAAATGTTCAAGCTAGAAAAAAACAGGCAAATATGATATTTTATAATCATAGATAGGTTGACCATATATTATTGATAAATGTATAAAAAATAATCTTATATGTATAATAACTATTATATGATATTAGTGGAAAACAGATTATGCCCATGGTAATATATTGTGCTAAGAAGTTCATGATGAAGACCGTGAAAACAATACTTATTCAATATCATAAAAAATATTGAAATATAGTATCACATTACCAATGAAAAGTGGATTAATGAGTGAAAAAATTATATATCATTGAAACTATTGATAAATTTCCACACATCATGACTATCTTTTGGGCACCATTTGTTAGTGAAAAAATTGTTGAATCATGGAATTCACCGACCTCCCCATGAATGTGGTTCTTTAAAATATCTACATTCATAATTTAATGACAATTAAATATACATAGTTTACATGTTTTTAGGATAATAATCTTTGTTTTTTCTATAAAAATGTGATAATTACTATTATAATGAAATTAAATTGAGAATACTCGATAATGGACATAATTTATAACAAATGGTGTCACTAACATGTGGTCGTTAAAAGATTCTATCATCATGGGGGAGGTTTGTTTCATAGATGATGTATGTAAATTCCCTTCTTTGGACTAATAAAAATATGGAATATTTTAAGACATATTCTCAATGATAGAAACTATTTATGAATAGGAATCTAGTGTCCCTTTTTCCATAATGTGGATATATTAAAAATATTAAAAACAATACCATAAAAGGTTATTTTTTAGAAATTATAGAATAAAATCTGAATGGTCTCTTGGATGGGAATTATATAAGCAAAATTAAATATTTACTTTAGGTTTTAAAATGTTGTAACATATTACTTTTGTGCATCATGTTTCTGGACTACATGAAATTCATGGATGATTAATAAATAAATATATTTTTATTTATAAATTTATTCTTATTGATTTAATTTTTTACTATATAAATATAGTTATTATATAATCATAGGAATAGTAACATAATCCTAGGGATTTAGAGAGAGATAATTAAGGAAATATTTTTCAATTGATTGACGGATTGTGACCCACTTAATTTTATAGAGAATTGCACCTTTGCCAACAATGCTTATAGATCTCACCAATAGTTATGACATGAAATTTGTATTCGTCGAGAATTATTTAAAACTCAATATATAGAGGATTATATATTTATTATTACCTTTTATAATTACCCACAATCATAGAAGATTATATTCTATATATCATTAATTCAAAGGGAAATGTTCGAATATGAAATTATTACTTATTATTTTGAGTTTTGTAAAAGATTATAAATACTGTTTTTTGTGTTATTGAATTACAATTATAATAATAAAATACTTGAAATAATTTAATCAATTCCCATGTAATAGTATTGATTTTTTGTTTTGAGAGTTTCTCTAAACATTTTTTCACATTTATCAATGAAATTTATATTTTATATTGGTTCGACTAAAAAAAGAAAAATGATAACTAAAAAAGCTCAATTTTTAAATTAAAATTGATACCATTTGTTTTGTTTTTTGATTTTAAGGTTCATTGAGGGTTAATTATTAATAATATCTATCATGTGATTTTATAATGGAGAATGATTCATAGGACCACTATTTTTTCGAAACTGGTCTGAGTGTAATTGATTACCATAGTAATGTCTAATAAGAATCCAACCATCGATGTAGTACCACTCATCAAATGTACCATATCTGAGATTTTGTTCTATATATAAGGTAGAATATATGATAGAATTTATGTGGCTAGAGTTGTGTATAACAATCTGTAATTTCTTAAATATTGAGTACCACATGTCAAGTATTTTAGAGGAACCCATGTCGTGTTGTGTCTAGTAATGTGGTTCAAATATATTATGTTGACTAAAATATCAAAATACATCTCTTGAGGCCACATTTCATGTTATTCATATCCATCCATTAATGTGAATACATTTTTTTCACACATATGGGACCATATAGCCTAAAACATTATATGTGGTGGGGTCACATACAGTGCACATCGAATAATACATTGGAATTAGTGTGTAGAAAACATTGAATGACAGAATAGACACCACATGATAGGTATTGTGGAATATTCCCCATGTTCATTAATAATTACATAGTCAAAACCAATTCATGAGAACAAAAATAGTAAATTGGGACATTCAGAGAACAAAATTTAGACCATATAGAATAAAAAAGTGTTAACTAACCTCTACACGTTTCTTATTCCTTGATTAAAAATATTATATATGGATGGAGAAATTACATGTGTGATATCTATAAAGAAGTTTTTATAAACATAGACTGATAATTATATTATTTTTCCAAAGTAATTTTTTGGAATTTGTGGGATACATAAATACATCAATTATATAAAACAAAACCATGCGTCCACGGGGCAAGATCATCTTGAAAAAAAAACAATTCAATTCACGAGTAAGGAAAATATCCAACATAGAAATAAGTAAAATATTAATAGCATCCCCATTTCCATAATTTTTTATTTTTAAGTTCCATTAAAGGATGAACTGAAAAAATACTGATGGAAAATAACATACCCTCTCAAAACAAGCAATTTCGGGAAGTAGTGATAAGGAGAATGCTTCCTACTATGATCCTATTCAAGATCTGTCCATATAATGTATAATATATTCAATGTCACAAATTTTATTTATTAATATCCTATCCTAATTAGTGTTTCACATTTAATAAGATGGTGGAACTTATTTTTTAATCAGTGAAATGATATTAGTTGTTTCTGGAATCATTTTTAATTCAACACCACTTTTTCGGTGATCACGATCAGGTTAGGTCAGGATAGTGTTATTGGGGTTGGAAACCCCCTATCACACTATGTTGTGGGTCCCTAATATTAATTATATATATAGAAACATACCTCACATTATAGATGGTATATGTCCAATATATTTTAATAGAATCGTTGTCATTACGATTTGGAAATGGGTGAGTCAAACATTACAGTATGACTCTATTAGTTGTGCCATGTATTAGTGAGGTGAATGAACTCCAAATTATTTATTTTTTACATTAGATTCATAATCCATAGATTTTGATCCCTATATTTTATCATCCGATAGTTTGGAGGCCATATAATTTGAAAATTATGTGGTTACATGAAAATTATGTAAGAGGTAGTGATCCCTTGGGTATAGAGCATTATGATATGCATAGGTCCCATGATAATGATTATTGTTAGGTTATTCCTGATGATGGGAATTAAAAATGTAACATTATAGATGAATGATATCTTACCATAATAATATGTTTATATTGATGGAGATCCCCTCTATATCATTGTTTGGGATTATAGTTTATAATATATAACCATTTTAACAGATTTTTAAAATATTCTTTTTGACATGACTTTATGGTGATTAGATGACTACTATAACATTAATTCATTATGTTTGGTGATTTACCAATGTTCTTCTGGGTAATTATATAATCATAACATCATTGGGAATTACTATACATGTTGTTTTTTATATAGATGTAGTTCCATTCATTGTATTACAAGGTGGAACATAAGTAGGTGGAGTTTAGATGGTTGTTATTTAGGATATTAAAAATTCATATGGATCTAAGAGTTTATTTTGTGTAGCTTACCCCTTGTCATCTGGGTAGAATTTTGTCCATGAATCTTATTGTAATGTGTTTCGTATCCATGAAAATTGAAATGTATCTCCATAAGTATGATCTGTGAATATGGTTTTTGATGATAAATTTCTTAATGAAAAATTTATTATAAACATGTAGGATTATAATTTATTGACTTGATTAAAAATTGGTGGGTTTTGAGGTTGTAGCATAGGAACCCATTTAAGATGTTCTTCCTCGAGGTGTGAACATAGTAGTCATAGAAACTGTTCAGTGGTTCTCGATCCCACCTATAGTGGTCAAATTGGATGACCATCCACACATTGTGTAGTTTATAATTGTCCTAGACATATATATTGGACCAATGAATACGAAAATAATACATATGAGTTCAATAATATTATAGTATAATTTAGCATATCCAATCCTATTAAAATTAATGTGTATCATAAAACACTCATCATATCAAAAACCATTAAATTAAATGGTTTTAAAAAATATGCATCAGATAAAAACACATGAAATTGATTGTGTTTGATAAATATATTATCATAATAATAAAAATGTAAATAATTTATTTTCTTATATATTTTATCATATGAATATGATGGAAATTAAATCGGATTCTTAAAAATTATTTCTTAATAATCATTGAACATTCGTAGACAGAATAAAGAGGGTATCATTTTTTTGTATCTTTAATAAATTTTATTTAGCATTAAAGGATGTAGAATTAGATGGAAAATGATGTTGAAAAAATGGGAATATTTCCTGGGGAAAGAAATTATTTTAATTTTATATTTTTAAATTATAAATTTAATAAATATTTTTGAAATATTATCTAAAAAACATACATCTTCACATTGAAATTTACAATTTTAAACCAAAATGATCATAGAACTATTTTAAAAAAATTGTTGTTGAGAATAAAATTTTCACATAAAAAATACCAATAACAAAAAATTACAAAATCATTTTCTTTCTAAAATCCTATTCAATTTTAAAATTATAATTTCAAAACTAACAGTTCTGAATTCATATTGATAATAATTTTTATTGAAAACAACCTTTCCAATATTTAAATGAACATCTAAAAAATTAATATTAAAAAATGTTGAAAATCATTTTCTTCAATGATATTTATTTTATCAAATAAATAAAAATTTAAACAATTTATTGGTCATGTTTAAAGAAATTATATTCATTCCATACATGTTTAAACATTGATTCGTGTATCCTTTTCAATAAAATCAACACATCTTTTATTTGAAGAACATGATGAATATTAATTATAAAAAAATTGGAACAGTATATCATGGGTAAAAACAAATTTTAACAATAAAATGGAATCATAAAAAATAATTGAAATTATTTTTTGAAAACATGAACATAGAAAAGAAAATAGTTTTTTTCCAAAAAGAGAAATAAACAATATTTTACATGAAAAAATTATATCTCAATCATTTTATGTATCAAATATTTAAAAAAAATTATATTTACTCATAAATTTCATTAATAACTAAGGGAGGAAAAAATATATGAGATTTTTGAGAGATATATCATATTATTTAATTATTTTATTTATAATTAAAAAAAATCCTCATAATCAATAAGATTGTAATAAAATCTCACCAATATGTAAAAATGGTTTAATTATTCAAAAGAAAGAATTAACATAAAAAAATTTAGCCCCATTAATATAATTAGATTAATAATACTAAATATAAAATGTTTATTATATAAAATATATAAAGTGAAGAATTTTTTCTAATGTAATATTTATCAGGAAATGTAATGTAATTTGAGAAAATCCTATAGTTTAGCCTCGAAATACAATGTACATGGTTGATCCTCCAGTATCATAAATATTGTAAAATATAAGTATATCTTAATGAAACATATATAAATATATATATATCAAACCATATTTTATTTACTTAGTAAATGAAAAAAAATAATACATATTCTTTATTAAAATCATGCTTCAAGAAATAACTACTTTATTTTTCATATATTTTTGATTTGATATTTTTAGTCCTCATACATTTGTCATTGTTAAATAATATTATTATATTTAACCATGGAAAAAATATCAATTTTATTCAATGTATATATATAAATCCTATTCCATAATGTTTTTTATGGGTAATGAAATACACTAGTCATGGAGACAATAATTTCTAAATACGCATGAGCACTATCTCTATTTTCTCGTGGGATGGAATGAAGAAAAGTAAGTATTAATTATATTTTTTATAAAAATTTCCATTTCATATATATATTTTATATTTTTCAAATCCATCCTTATTACAATTCATTAATAAACAAAATGGAAAAACATTTCACCTGACAACATTGAGGTTGGTGTCAACATGTACACACTAATGAAATTATTAATTTCAAATAGATAAAAATGTAAAAATATATATAGGATATAATGTTTCTAGAAGTATAGTTACATCATAAATATAACATATATTAATTAATATTCATCATTGATACCATATATTTATGTCTTAATAAATAAATGAATCTCATCGTTTTTGGACGTTGTAGTCTTCCTATACATGAGCCACATTATAATATCTTAAAATGATTCTAATATTTGAAGTCATATATTATATAATAATTCCAATAGTATAATAATTTAATAAATATAATAAAAATATGATACTAACATCATTATTTCAATATTTAAATGGTAGTAAAGAAAATAAAATAATGTCATCTTGTGAGGCATTTGTCCACTATACACACGATCAATAGTTTTATTTCCCATTTGATGAAATTTGATAAGGATTTATTTTGTTTCATTAACAAAATATAATAATATTATATGATAGATACATCACATAATATATGATTGTAATTATAAAATATTTTTTGGATCTAGACGAAGAAGTAATATAAAAACACTTAGTTTGAAATTTCAACCATTATCGGATAACCTTTTAAATATTATAAAAAATTGTTATAATGTGTTTATGATCATTAAAAAGTCTTATAAGATATGGTTATTTAATTAATTATTTTATTTGGGAATGTTTTTTTTTGGGAAAAATATGTTTCTAGAAGAGTGAAGCGGAATGGATAGTGGATAACATTTAATAAGTTGGGGAGAGGACACACATGGTATTTTTTAAATCAATAATCTGAAACATCAATTGTAACATTAATATAGAATAATGAAGTATAATAATTAGAACCCAATTTTTTTTTATTTTTATATAGGGGAATCAAAATGATATTATACATATTTTAACATCATTTCAACACTTATCTTTTAATTTAACCCCCAGTAATATGTTATGTACCTTGGATGTTGTATTTAATTTTTCATACATTCACTATCAATTATTGTTATAAATTTAGATGACCATTATTAGGAATTATTAATTCTTATAATTCAAAATATTTGATCGATTTTATAAAATTCAACTAAATTATTTCACAAAATTCAATTTAATATAAAATCCATTGATGTGTTGAAAAGTTTGTTTTCAGAAAATTTATTTTCAAGGAAATATTTACCATATATTTATTATAAGAATACAAATTATTATAATGTGAATATTAATTTAAAAATATTTATATATAATCTATAAATAAGTTTTAAAACATTCCCTATTAGTTTTTATTTTTACTAATTAATTTTTTGAATCAATATACAGTTAAAATAAAGTATTCCAATAAATGTATTTTTAAAATGAAAAACAATACTCTAATAATATATAAAATATTTATGAATACAATTTAATTAATTGGATTATATATAATTGAATAATAATTATGATATATTTGTATAAAATTTATATAATAATGGTAATTTTATGTGAATTTAAATATTGAAAAGAGTTGATAGTTTTATAAGATTTTCTATTTCCAATATTCAATGATCAATATATATTTTCTAAAAAATACATATATTTCACACAAATAAATATTATAAATTAATATATAAAATTTTGTTTCATTTTTTGAAATTAATTTCCTAAAATTGGTAAACAAAAATTTTACCACATCTGTACTTAGCATGATGAAATTCCATTTAGAAAAATGTTGATTTCAAAATATTTATTAATCATTACAATGATTTTTTATAGTAAATATACAAAAAATAATTTTATTTTTATCATATTTAATGAATATTATTTTCATAATTTAGTTGATCATAAACACAATTATAAATTAAATTTCAAATGTATAGAAATATAATATAATTCAATACAATTACACTTGTTGTTTTATTTATCGAAATATATCAATGGGTTTAAGAGGATAAGAAATATATCATGGGTCATTTAATATATGTGTTTCATGTTCTATAAGATATTTTAAACTTTTTTCATATATTAAAATCTCTGAGGGTTATATAGTAAATGGATTTTGAAGGAAAGCCCGCGGTACGGGCACTAATAACATGTTTCATGAGTTCTAGTGAAAGATATCACATAGGATTTGTGGAATTTTAGACACTCTAATTGTGGTTTTATGGATATTGGTGGCAGTCTGGGATTTCAATAGTATTTGGAACCTAACTGATCTTATGGTTTTTCACACAATGATTCTTCCTCATACAGTAGTATTTTATTCTAACTATAGAGAAATATGACACACAATTGTGGAGTGTTCTTCATGAGTTTTAGATATAAAGATCACCACAGTTTAATAGTGGTCTACACATCCTTAAAATATGGTAGATGATGTGGTGTGGAAGTTCTACATAGTCAGGACCCCTCTGAACGGTACTCATTGTATATAGTTATATCAAGTTAAATACCTAGAATTAGTATAAGCATTATTTGGAAAATTTTCATGTGGATTTGGACATGAATGATAGAGGGATACATAATCCACAAAGTGGAAATAATGTTATTTGACATAATATCATGGACATTAGTTATTTCCAAACATTACAAATAGTTTTGATTTCTATTATATGTGTTCTATGGACTAGTGTTTCTGATGTTTTTTTATGTTCTATAGTTATTGAGCGGGCCCGTGTTGTAGAGAATAGGATACATATGAAAAAAATGATTCCAATGATGGGAGCACATGGAACGTATGTGTTGATCCTGGTTTCAGGTACAATGAGGGTTATTAATTCCTAATATGTAGTTTTTGTACACATTATCTAGAAAAAATTCTCAGAACTAGTACCTTATTATAGTATTTGAGATGCCAATATATAAATTTTGCACAACCCTAATTTTTTTTCAGATCCTCAAGGGAGGATCAATGATCAAAAAATTCTACCAAATGTGTGATCATCCTATAAGAGTATGGGGGGACTATTATGGAACCCTTTAATCATTAGGGTGATTTTATATGAAAATTTTGTGATTATGATCTAGTTTTCTACTACTGATTCCTCACAGAACTATTAGTAGTGAGGGTTGCAATGTATATGAGTTATTGTGTTGGAATTTTCCTTTTTCATGAGAAGGAATCACAATATAATTTTTAAGTGAATTTATTTAGGATGATACTCAAGGATTCATTGAAATTGGATATTATAACCCTTATATAATAACATTTTATGAGATTTTAGTTTTCTACGCTGTTTGAAGTGTGGGATGATATGTTCTCTTAGAGTGTAATGGGATTACCTTGACATCGAATATCTATTTTCACTAATTATTTTCATGATAGATGATATGGTATCTACAATAGAGTATTTGATAAACCATATTGTAGTGATTTTTGGGGGTTCATTTGGTTAAATATATAGGTACTATTCATTTTAGAAATAATTTCTTCAATAGATATGTCTAGTGTTGTTCATCTATATGGAATATGCAATTATTTGGATTCTCATGGGATAAAATTTCATGAACCAATTGTATTTTAGGGATCACTATCCTCCACCATGAATTGATCACTTCATTGACTAGGGGATATGAGTGATGTGTTCTATAAGTGTTTACCATCGAATGGGTTATCACCAGCACCTGGTGCATGTTTTGGTTATACTACGTGAGGATATATAATTATACTAAATTTAATTTGTTTCATAGTGATAAAAATCAGTGTGATTAGTTCCCAAATAGAGTTATGAGACATATGTGTTGGATCAATCAATAATTATTATATAAGTTACTAGTAGTCTTTTTTTAGGAAATCCTTGTTTACCAAGTTGCATTGTGGAGAACAAAAGGCACTACATGATTGTTCTAGACATACATCAAGAGTAATATAATCAAATTAAATTATCTAATAACTGGTTTAATATTAATGAGATAAAAATGTTGTGATATGTTTTCTATAACATCATTTGATTGCTAACTGAACAATAGATGAGATGGAAACAGCTACAAACCACTTGATGGTGTGGTCATTATTTTTTTACCCAACAATATGTTTTACATTCCCAAATATGAATCATGGATTTTATGTACCTTCCCTCAATATAGTGGATCTTTATAGATGAGGATTCTGAAGATTACCTATAGTAGATGGCTAATTCTACATGACTAGAAAATCTGCCAACAAACACATTTTAAAATATTTTTATAGGCCCTAAAATCATGGCTACATGTTATATTCACGGTTTGGATGAATGTAGATCATATTGTCATGGAAAAATGACCATATATATATTCATGGCTAGAGAATGTGGAAATAGATTTATATCACCTATTGAATCCATGGATATAGGTTTAAATTCATAGTATCCAACATGGGAATAAACCAGTAGACATGGTTGGAAAACATGGAAATTATTAATCCCATGAAACTCAATTTTCATGGTTTCAAAGAATGATAATTATGAAATAAACACGGTAACAAACCATAAAAATTCCACTATATCCAAGGTTCAAATAAATTATTTATTTTTTCATTTGTAGAATAAGTCTATGATTTTTAAACAACTAAAATTCACATATAAAAAATAGAAAAAATCATTATAATGATGAAAATAAATTAGTACCCTAGATGTAGAACTCAAAAAACTATAAATTGAATACCTGATAAGAACTATAAAAAATAATATGACACAATAATAAGAACACCTAAATACCAACCGTGGATATAATGTCAAATCCAACCCATATATATTGAATTATTTCCATTCTAGCATCAGTATAAAAGAATGAAAAACATGATTATTATAAAATAATAAACAAATTTAAATATTAACCCAATTCAGACACCTATATACTAACCTAATATACTAATCATTCACCCTTTTAATAGTCGCTCAGTGATATTATTGGAAATACCGAAATAGTATGAATTAATAATCAATGAAATAAAATATTTCTTTTTACCAAAAAATTTCTACACTATAACATTTCATTGACCAAAATAAAACTAAATCAAAAATTCCATTTTCAGAAAATTCAATTTTTTTTTAAAAAAATCAATAATTTATAAATTTTTTCTAGGTAAAAATTCAATAAATTTATAATTTGTTTAATTAATATCAAATCCAATAATCTATGTTATTTTTTGATTTTTTATTATTAAAAAAATTCATTTTATCACTATTTGGGGCCATGTCTATCTTCGTTATCCTTTGTCGATAGTTTTTCTTTTATTCAAGAAATTTATTTTTTTATTAATACCATGTTCCTACATACACCTCTATATATCTAGAACACACATGGGGTAACAAAAACCATTCAATTATAAAGTTTTATCCCTATATCCAAATGGATCATTTACTCTTCAAATTATTTAGGATATTATTTATTAATCCAGAATTGATAGAATAAGACCAATTAATCATGGTGGTGTTGTGGCTTTTATGTTTTCCATGAGAGTATCTAATCGTTTATAGGTGATTTTCATGGTATTGATTTATTGGTTTATTTCATCGAATTCAGATAATAATTTTTATGAGTAATGTTTTGAAAAAAAAAATCATTACTAGATCACTTTTGCATTTTGTTTTTAACCTCTAGTGTTGTTATGGTGTATCCCATGGGTGATATTTTATGTATAATTTTGGGATTATTTTCGGCCATTTTTTATAATTATGTTTTTTTAGTGGAGTCATCAATGTGTTTGTCAAGTAATGACAACTTGTGAAGGGTAACTATATAATAGTTAAATATTTAGTATAAAATAATTTTGATCTAGTCATATGGCTTTATTATTCTAATCTAGTTATGATTTTTTATCATGGAATCAATGTGAAAGAGTGATTTAGATTATCTATCAAATAAAAGATTATTGTAGGCATAGATTAACAACTATTTTAAGTTAGTAGGTGTGTTTATGGTATATATCATATGGTTTTGATGATTTTCATTCTTGAGGATTTTCATTAGATCTACATAATTTCATGTATTAAGGTAGAAGAGGTATATCTCTCTAATATCTGATGACATATAACCCATATTATTTCCCTATTTTATTATAATTATTTTTATATTATATTGTAAAGATTTAGCATCATATGGATTATTGGAATTACTATTTATTGTGTATCTATATTTTTTCACTACCAATATAGTCACAATAAATCCCTACACGTCCATCAACAGTAAAACAGAACTCAAACACTACAATATAATAGAAAATAATAATAGGGTACATGACGCATTCCACATGCCCAAGATGAGGAGTTATGTGAATGACTAAATTCATGATATTTAATGTTTTGAGATCTAAATCAAGGGTAAATATTACTTTATTAGTGATCAAGGTGAAATTTCATGATTTGAAAGAGAATAAACATTATAGAAATGTGTTTTCTATGATATTATTTTTGTCAGAGAATAAGACCATTCTGAGTGGTCATTGGAGTAGGACACCCAATTGTGTTCACAATATCAAACCTTTTGAGAGTGTTTTTACTTTTTACAAGGAAAATCATTGAATGTGGGGGAGAATAATAACAATTTTTTACCTTATAAGTATTTTTAATATTTTGTGGACGTTTTTCAAATATAGGTATCATGCCACTGTGGGATTTTGATATAGTAGAACCTCATCGTGGATAAATTATAAATATTTTTTATATTATATCATTCTCATTAAATTTTTTTTTGCAATTATGTAAAAACTCTAAAACCATTTCATTGATAAGAAATATGAAAAAGGTTTTAAATGTAGAATATAAGGTTTTACTTAGGCATCCCCAAGCCCATGTGACTATTTGGTGTTTTATTTTAGTGAAATTATGGAGAGTTAAATAATTTAATGTGTGTATATATATATCATCCATGAACTTCTGATCTTCAATTTTATCCTAATTATTAGAAAAAAACATGGGTAATCTACATATCCCTAGCGATTGGGCGGTAGTTCTTTGAGGAGAAAAGTGATGAAAATTTACTAAATAGTATACAAATAATCAGTACATAATTATTATACATTATAAAAGAAATTATCATTTCATTATAACCATATTTGGAGGGAATCATTCTTTATAAATGATCATTATACACCTCAGGTATGAAGAATATTATATATATTCCTCCAATTGGTTTATTATCCGTAATTTTAAAAATTGATTACTATTGGGCTAATTAATAGGTTGATGTATGGTTTTTTATATTATATATATCATCTAATGTTTTGGAATTGTAAATAATATTGCAATACTAGATTTATGTTCATTGTTATTCATTCTATTGGTAGGGGATTGCGGCTCCCCCTTAACCTAACTAGGAATTTTTCCTCCTAGGAGGTTTTCTGAATTATTCCCACCATTATTTGCATGATTGTCACTAGTAATACTTTTGATTGGTGGTTTTATTATTTACCAATAATATATCATTGTTAATTTTTATTAGAATAATGGACCAATACAACAATTTCATGGGTTCAGGTAATCTGAAATTGTGATTTTGATGACGATGATGGTTGATCTGGTGATGGAATTGAAAAGCTGATAAATGGGATGTGTATTTTTGTGACATTGAGATACAATAGATGAATTATGAATAGAATGATAGCCAAAATCATGTCAATAATATTGGATAAAGAATTTTTCCACACAAGTATGTTCCTATTTGTGATTTAGGATGGTTACGATGGTTGTGGTGGAACTTGAAATGATAAATGTACCATTATAGAATTTATTAATAATTTTGAACTATAAGACATGTAGTTTTAGAGAACACTCATAGATTAGTCTCCCAAAAAGTGGTTTCTAGGGTTCATGCAATGTTAAAACAAAATTCACTCCATGTGGTGGGATCAAATTTTGTGTTACCCATAACTAACTATCATGGTTAGTAATAAGAGTACAAAACCATGATAACATGTTGAACATCATGAATCTAGTGAGGGAATCACATTATATGTACATTGAATGGTACAATGGATTTTGTGGGGAACACATTGAGTTCCATCTTGAACCCTATGAACCATGTACTAAAGAGTTTACCCATTGCAATCATAGTATGTACATGGACATTTAAAGTTCATGGGCATGTCCATAGACCAATAAAACAATGACAACCTAGGTGATTGACCAGCTAACACATTCCAAGTGTCAGATGACATCATTCTTCCATATATCCCAAGTGGAATTTTCATATATCATAAATAAGGAATTCGATGGGAGATGGTAAGACATGGGCTGTTACAATTATATTGAGATATGTAGTGTTTCCATTAAGATATCATTGTACTCCTATCAGGGATAGGTGGATCATCTATCATCCACCTCACATTTGACATTCATTGTGAATAGTATTTCAACCCAATAATAGACTATCCTAAGTATCATTATTAAATACCTTCCCTTTATCACCAAAAAATTCATTATTTTTTTGATATAATTTCACATAATACAAACAAAATCACCAATAAGCCTATTATATTTGGGAATTAGGTTCCGTTTATAATAACTTAACACATATAACACATAATATTTATTTAAATCAACCACAACATGGTCATATTTTCCATTCGTACATAAATCTACATAAGATACCATATTGACATACAAAATAAACGGTTGAGCGATAATGCCTAGTATAATAATAAACATTTAATTCCTTGAAAATTTTAATACATGTAAGACAATTGGATTATTAGTAATTCATAATTGGGTTGCAAATCAAAAATATGAATAATAAGGCATGTTATTGTATCATAAGATAAAATAAACCTACGAAATGTGGAAAAAAATTTACATGGAACTATAAACATAGATAAAGGCTATCTACTAAAAAATAATTAATGAAAAAAGGATCAAGATAGATTAGATTCACTCCCTAATCCATTGAATTGTAACGCCCAGACCCCAGTTACCCAGAGTCAGTGCATTATTACATAACATTGGCATGATCACAAGAAAGATCAAATCTCGAAAGACCGATTTGGTTTAGTAGCCTTGGAAACACTAGATATATTCATAAAGTTTTACATTACATCATAATGTGAAAAACTACTACAACAACATATTTTCTCCATAGTCCACACTATTAACCCCTCATAATATCCCTACAGGTCATTCATAATTTACTTCTTCACTTCCTGGGAAAAAGAAAACATAGAAAAAGGGTGAGCTCAAATGCCCAGTAAGAATAACAATATAACAGAAACATTCATAAATAAGAATAAACATTTAAGGAAATGTAAAAATAAAACAAAAGCCTTTTAAACATGAACTTTCAACACAGTATGACATAAATAAAATGAAATAATTCCATTTACTTATTCACATGGATATTCTACTAATCGATTAATCACATGGAAAATCGATAACCACTTTCATAATGATGGAATGCATAATGCCAGACTATCATAACCACATAGCCAAGGCCTCGTGCTAAGACTACAAATAAGATTTTGACAAGGCCTTGTGCCAAGACACTAGTGTGTCTCATGAGACCTACCGATTCATCGAGGAGCTATAGCGTTCTCCACCCGTCACATATTAATTATAATGCATTCCCATATGAAAAGGTTTAAACATAACATAAACATTCGTATTAAAACTAGAATACAAAATGTAAATACTTTCACCATAAACTATGAATGGTATAAAAATAGTACATCCACAGTCAAACATATCACAAAACCTTCAATACAATATAGAAGTTTTTATCATAATAAATCAACTTCAAATAAGCGTAAAATCCATCAAAGGATGTTGACATAGATGAAATCAAAACTCTTTTTAGAGAAATATCTCTTTTTATTTTGAAATCATTTAAGAGCCATATAAAATAAAACATTTTCTTTTGAAAATATTTTTATAATCTTGTAAGGGAAGCTTTGAAGATTTTATAATGGCGGAAAATAGCCGCACCCGCCGTATAAGTTAAAAAAAACATTCTTACCTTAAATCTATCGAAACGGTTCAAAAGGACCTTGTTTTGAAAATGACAGAAAGATTCCTTTATAAACCACTTATAAAAGTCAAAAAGTGTATAAATGAATTTAACTCATATTCTAGTAAATAGTAAAAAATGATTTGAAATACATTTTTATGAAACATGGATGTGGATGATAAAGAGACCCCAGTAGATTATTACGTATAAACAACCTCGGATAATGAAGAGATTGTGAAGTAAACCTTACCTTGTACATTTACTTGGTTGGGTTAGGTTAACCTCCTGTATAATAGTGAAATAATTGTTATTAAATTATCCATTAATCATATGCATTCATATGATATCATATATGATCTTTTAACATTGCTTTGTTAATAATATATTAGTATTATCGTTGTTTTGGGTGTTAACTTACTCATTTACTTTTATATGTTTTGTTACATAAGCCATGTTTGTAATGGATAGAATGTATATTATCAATATCCAGAATGATATCATGTCCATAAACATCATTTTTAAATCATCAAATGATAATTATACTTTAATGGATACGATGGAGAATGAATCTAATCGCATTCGTGGAGACGGTAGTCCGTACGTACGCATGAGCGACAATATCATTCTTTTGATATTAATATAATATATAAATATATGGTATATCATATATAAATAATAATTAACATGTTATATTTATTATTTTCATGAGTTACACATCATTATTATACCCATCCAAATAATAATATATTGAATAACAATTACACCACGACGTGGAGACGGTAAGCTGTACGTACGCACTTATGGTGACATGTTATTCAAAGGGTGGATAGAATACTGAATATGGTTGTACCATATTTATAATAACATCACAGTATATATATGATACTGGATATATTATTTTAGAATGGGAACAACAAAGGAAGAAGAAGTGGAAGAAGAAAGGAACTTGAAAAGGGGTGGGGAAAACATTACCTCTTCTTCGGGTTCTTCATTTTGATTTGATCAAAAGGGCTCCATAGGTTGGCTTTCGGATCAAACTAATGCCTCTAGGTTGTAGTGAGGGAAGTTGGGAGAGTATTTGGGCTGATTTTGGCCTAACCAAAAGGCTTTTATGGTGTGAAGAAATGGGATGGAGGAGTTCCCTTCTATAAGAGGGGTGAGTGGCACCTTTGGAAAAGCTAGAAATATTAATTTATAATAAATTAATATTCGGTTTATAATGGCTCCAAAGTTTATTATTTAAATGTTAAGGTGGGTATGGGTCGAAAAAAACTCAACCAATAGAATTTATACAGGTTTGGGTACTTATATTAACCTTATCATTAAGTATTAACTCTAAGTTAATTAGTTTCACTTTTAAAATGTCTCTTTGTATTTTTATATAAAATGGTTAATAAACTTACTATATACATCAAACCGATCCCCAAGTGGTCCTCTAATGATGAAAATATCATTATATAAGTCTCTTTTTTGAGCCTTAGATTTTTATAAATTTAATATAAATTAATAATATAATATTTGTTTTAAGAACTCTTTGATGTCAATTTTGACACTATTCAATAGTTGATTTTTGTGAAACTCATAACAGATTGATTAATTCGAAAAAAGTACATTAAATCAATCCTAATATATCATATTATCCTAGAAAATTAGTTTAATTCATTAAAAGTTTTATATTATATTTATTTGGGTATTTATAATATCAATTATTTTAATTTTTCACTATTATAGTAATTACTTCATCTTCATTATGTCATAAATAAATTAAATTATATAATTTCTAAAAATTATAAATATAATATCATTATGTAGAAAATATTTTTATCTTTATAATTAATGTTTATAATCTAAAATCCAACATATATAACCCTATATAAAAATTGTTTTTCTAAAAGATATATGCTTGTGTCATTTTTGTATTCATTTTAACTTAATTAAAATAAAGTGTCCCTATCACCTACAAGTGGCACCATGGGGTCCACAAATCGACCCAAATATGTCTATGGTCGAACATGTATCATACAATAAGTCTAGGACACGTTTTAGGGTAATTTATTATTATTATTATATTATTGTTTAACCTTCATTTACCATATTTACCCTTAACCATGGTAAATAAAATATTTACCGTAGTAATTATTCAAAATGTCTAAAAATAAAAGTTACATATTTACACAATTTGAACATTCTGTTTCCAAATTTGGAATCCATTTTTCTAAATTCAAAACACAGAATTGGAAGAAATTTATTTAAAATTAATTCCAGTTGTCAAAACAAAAAGCGTGTTTTTAAGAGATAATAACTATCAAAAGATTGACACTTGTTTATGTTCGGTTTAATTGTAAAATTATGTCCAATGGCCAAAATTTTATTAAATGGTAAAAATATATTCTAAATATACTTTAAAACCACTCAAATTCATAATTTATCACTATTAATTATTTTGATTAAAAAAGTTGATTTTAATTAAAATTTAGTAATTTTCACTATTCATCAAAATATTAAAGTTATCCGAAAAGTACCAAAATTTCACCATAGGATAAATTTGATATTCTGAATCCAAAAATGAAGTCCATTTTGAAATATAAAATATATATAATTTCAAAAATTAGGTATTACTATTCATAACAGCTAGTTTGATTGGTTATGGTGTGTTAGAACTCAGTGTTGTGTACGACACACACTATCACATTATTCAAAGAGAAGAGTACCGTAGAAGCTTGGTGTGTTACATTCTCCACTCCTTCAAATAATTTCTTCCTCGAAATTTCTAGAAAACTTATCACATGAAAAGAATCAGGTGGTTCTTCATCATATGTTCCTCGGGTTCCCACATTGCCTCTTCCATCTTATGGTTTCTCCACAAAACTTTTACCAGACGCGTCGTCCGGTTTCTCAGCACTTGTTCTCTCGTATCAAGAATCTTGACGGGCTCTTCGCAATAAGACAGATTGGGTTCCAGTTCTAATTCTTCATAGGTGATTACATGCGTTGGGTCAGGCATGTATTTTCTCAATAGAGATAGGTGGAACACATCGTGAACTTTGAAAAGACTTGGCGGCATTGCCAATCGGTAAGCAAATCCCCAATTTGTTCTAGGATTTCGAAAGGTCCGATGTACCTGGGACTCAATTTACCCTTCATACCAAAACGTATGACTCCCTTCCATGGAGATACCTTCAAGAAAACATGATCACCGACTTGAAATTCCAAATCCTTCCTTCGATTATCGGCATAGCTCTTCTGCCTACTTTGAGCTGCTTTGATGTGATTTTGGATTACCATCACCTTTTCAATTGTTTCCTCCACCAGTTCTGGACCTACAAGTTTTCTTTCACCGACGTCATCCCAACAGGTTGGTGTACGACATCTTTTTCTGTATAACGCTTCATATGGTACCATCTGGATACTCGAATGGAAGCTATTGTTATAAGAAAATTCGACCATAGGTAAATATAGATCCCACATACCCTGAAATTCATGTGAGCAAGATCTCAACATGTCTTCTAAGGTTTGAATAGTCCGTTCTGATTGTCCATCTGTCTGAGGGTGGTAAGCAGTGCTCAAATGAAGTTCAGTATCCAGGGATTTCTGAAGACTTTTCCAGAATCATGATGTAAAATGGGGATCACGATCAGAAACAATCGATAGGGGTACTCCATGAAATCTCACAACTTTATTAATATAAAGTATTGCTAGACGTTCCAGTGGTAGATCTTCTCTTATAGCAATAAAATGTGCTGACTTTGTAAGACGATCAACAATAACCCTTATTGCATCATTCCTTCTATGAGTCTTTGGTAGCCCCATGACAAAGTCCATCGTAATATTATCCCATTTCCACTCCGGTATGGGAAGAGGTTGCATGACTCTTCCAGGCTGTTGCCTTCTAGCTTTCACTTGTTGATAAACCATACATCTTGACACAAAATCAGAAATCTCCCTCTTCATGTTGTCCCATGAAAAATGTTCCTTCAAATATCTATACATTTTGGTGCTCCCAAGGTGTATAGAGAAATTGGAACTATGAGCATCATCCAGAAAATCCCTTTTTAGATCAGGTAAAGAGGGAACAGAAAGTCTTTTCCAGAATTTCAAAATTCCATCTTCATATTCAAAGTCTCTTAATCTCCCATCATTCACAACTTTAATGTTCTTTTTAAATTCTTTATCATCGGTCTGAGAACTCTTAATCCTTTCTAGTAAAGATGGTTTGGAAACCACTTGAAAAAGAATTAATGTTTCTCCTTCCCTGGTTATTCCCATGTCCATCTTCACTAGATCCATGAAAATTGGATCCCTTTTAATTCTCATATTGTTCAAAACTCCATGGTCTTTTCTACTCAAAGCATCTTCCACCTTGTTTCCATTCCCCGGGTGGTAGTGTATCATGCAATCATAATCCTTGAGTAATTCAAGCCATCTCCTTTTCCTCATGTAGAGTTCTTTTTGTGATAAAATATACTTCAAACTCTTGTGATCAGTATAAATCTCACATTTTTCACCATAGAGGTAGTGCCTCCAAATCTTCAAAGCAAAGATCGCAGCTGCAAACTCAAGATCATGAGTAGGATAGTTTTATTAATGAATTTTCAACTGTCGTGATGCATTGGAAATAACTCTATCATTCTGTATAAGGACACAACCAAGTCCTTTCTTTGATGCATAATTATAAATAATGAACCCATCATTACCCGATGGTAGAGTCAATATAGGAGCATTAACTAATCTTTTCATCAGTTCTTCGAAACATTCTTCACACACTTTTTTCCAAACAAATTTAACCCCTTTACGTGTGAGCTTCGTTAATGGGTTAGCCAATCGGGCAAAATTCTGGAAAAAACGTCGATAAAAACTTGCCAAACCAATAAAACTGCGTACCTCAGTTATACTCGTAGGATCTGGCCATTCATGGATTGCCTTGGTCTTAGAAGGATCAACAGAGATTCCATCTTTAGAGACAATATGGCCAAGAAAAGAAATCTCTTGAAGCCAGAATTCACACTTGCTAAACTTCCCATATAATTCATGCCTCCTCAGAGTCTTCAAGATAATGCGCAAGTGATTTTCATGATCTTAATAGGTTTTGGAGTATACCAAGATATAATAAATAAATACCACCACAAATTCATCGAGATACTCCTTGAAAACTCTATTCATTAGATCTATGAATACAGAGGGTGAATTAGTCAATCCAAAAGGCATTACAGTAAACTCGTAATGCCCGTACCTGGTTCGAAATGATGTCTTCAGAATGTCTTCCTTCTTTACACACAACTGATGGTATCCAGATCGAAGGTCAATCTTTGAATAGTATTGAGCTCCATGAATTTGGTCAAATAAATCATCAATACGAGGTAGGGTATACTTGTTCTTTATCATTATAGCATTGATCTCCCTGTAGTCGATACATAACCTCATAGATCCATCTTTCTTTTTAACAAAAAGAACAGGGGATCCCCATAGAGAAACACTAGGGCGAATAAATCCTTTATTACTCAATTCCTCTAGTTGTTTCTTTAGTTCGACTAACTCTACAGTGGACATTCTATAAGGGGTCTTCTATATTGGCCTTGATCCAGGAATTAAATCAATGGAAAACTGAATTTCTCGTTCTAGAGGATGTCCAGGTAAATCTTCCAGAAATACATATACAAATTCTTTCACAACAGGTACATCCACTATTTGAACATTCCTTTCCTCACCAATAGTTATTTCATTTTGTTCCTCCCCAATAATTGAATTTAGTTGAGCTACTAGGGGTGGATCTAAATAAGAATTAGGTGGTGACGATTCTGCTCTAAATATAAGGTGTTTCTTATCATTATCATCAAGAATCGTAACCCATTTATTCTTACAATAAATCTTCACATCATAGTCCGAAATCCATTCTATACCGAGGATTATATCAAACTCAATCATAGGTATGAAAATGAGATCAACAGATAAAGAACATTTCTGTGCTCCAATGGGTACTGATTCACAAAACTTTGTTGCAATGATACTTCCCTTAGGAGTTTTAACTGACAACTCCCTTGTTAAATCAAATTGGAAATATCTAATTTTCTTAGCAAACTGGGAAGATATGAAACAATGCGATGATACAGAATCAAATAATGAATTTGCTAAACTTGAGGAAACCATTAAATTACCTGCCACCACCTCTTTCGGAGCTTCTACCTTAGAAGTAGTGATTGCATAAGCTTGGCCTTGATCCCCTGGCCTTTTCTGAGGTAAGTTCTCCTGACACTTAGGACATTAATTTACATAATTTTTCATCTCCCTACAATTATAGCACTGAACTTTGGTAGCTTCCTTCTTCCCCATGCAATCACGAGCTTGGTGGCCTTTTTCACCACACTTGTAACAGACTCCCATTCCCTTCAAAAAAGTACTAGGGTGTTTCTTCCCGCATTTACCACAGGATGGATATTCAACCTTTCCCTTCTTCCCCTTATTTCCATTCCCAGATTGATCATCAGGTCTCTTATTCTCTTTCTTTCCTTTAAAAACATAAGACTTAGAGAATTCATTTTTTGTCTTGATAGCACATGAGACAATGTCTTCGTACGACGAAAGGGATTGCAAGACTAATGCTCGATGAAGAAATGGTTTTAACCTATCAAATAAAGAATCAATCTTACTTCTTGGGTTACATATATAATCTCTAGCATACCTTGCTAACCTTGTAAAGTTATCCTCATACTTTGTGACATTCTCATCCTCCTTTTGTCTCAGACTCAGAAATTGCCTTTCCATATCTGCTCGATGGTCGCGAGGAAAGTATTTTTCTAAAAACAGATCATTGAAATCCCTCCATTACATATTTGATACTTCAACATCGTCCTTCATATTTTGAATCAATGACCACCATTGATCAGCATCTTCAGTGAGGCGGTGAACTGCCATGATAACTTTTTCCCTTTCACTTCTCCCCAAAGCCTGAAATATTTTCTCTAGGGAATTTATCCATTGCTCAGCTACTAATGGATTTGTACTCCCATTGAACATTGGTGGTTGTTTCCTCATGAATAGATTTAAAATTGATTCTCCACACTGTGGATCAGGGTGCTCCATACATGTAAGGTTATTATTCATAACCTGAGTGAGTTGTCCCAGTATGATGATTAGCTGATCGGCACTGGTTGCATCACCAGCTCCACTATAATTATCTTGACCAGGAGGGAAATCCCTACATGGAGTGCGTGTATTGATACAATTTCCATTTCTTCCACTAGGCACCATTTCTATACAATGGCATAAACTAGATCAGTTTATAAATCAAAATACATAATCCCATACTTATAAAACACTTAACATAAATTGAACTATTTATGGATATAATCCATAATCATAAGAATGTTTTCTTTGAGAATGTATATACTCATAAACCCGTAATAATAATTTGTAAAGAAAATGAGAGTTATCCAAAGCATATCCCCCCGGAGAGTCGTAACCAAGAGTGCAGCAAGGGCCATTGTCGGGCACTAGTTCCCGTTCGAGTCTAGCTCAAAGCGGTGTTTTCGGGTTTTACCCCTAAGTACATTTGTGCCAGAGCCGCCTCTACCAGCTCGTATCCAGACAAGGATGTATTGCTCGGACAACTCAGAAAATCTTTACAATACCAAAATTCTAGGAAGTTCTTCTATACTAATCCTCAATGTTCATCTTAGGTCTACGTGCTCTAATCAGAGTTTATCTAAATCTAGCTTACAAGGTTTGTACTAAACTTCCTCTGATACCAACTGTAACGCCCCGAACACAGTTACCCAGAGTCGGTGCATTATTAAATAACATTGGCATGATCACAAGAAAGATCAAATCTCGAAAGACCGATTGGTTTAGTAGCCTTGGAAACACTAGATATATTCATTAAGTTTTATATTACATCATAAAGTGAAAAAATACTACAACAACATATTGTCCCCATATTCCACCCTATTAACCCCTCATAATATCCATGCAGGTCATTCATAATTTACTTCTTCACTTCCTGGGAAAAATAAAACATAGAAATGGGTTGAGCTCAAATGCCCAGTAAAGATAACAATCTAGAGGAAACATTCATAAATAATAATAAACATTTATGGAAATGTATAACTAAAACAAAAGCCTTTTAAACATGAACATTCAACATAGTATGGCATAAATAAAATTAAATAATGTCATTTACTTATTCACATGGATATTCTACTAATCCAATAATCACATGAAAAATCGATAACCACTTTCATAATGATGGAATGCATAATGCCAGACTATCATAACGACATAGCCAAGGCCTCGTGCCAATACTAAAAATAAGATTTTGTCAAGGAATTGTTCCAAGACACTAGTTGGTCTCATGATACCTACCGATGCATCGAGAAGCTATAGCAGGCTCCACCCGTCACATATTAAGTCCAATGCATTCCCCTATGAAAGGGTTTAAACATAACATAAACATTCATATTAAAACTAGCATAATAAATGTCAATAATTTCACCATAAACTATGAATGGTATAAAAATAGCACATCCACAGTCAAACATATCACAAAACCTTCAATATAATATAAAAGTTTTGTATCATAATAAATCAACTTCAAATAAGCGTAAAATCCATCAAAGGATGTTGACATAGATGAAATCAAAACTCTTTTTAGAGAAATATCTCTTTTTATTTTGAAATCATTTAAGAGCCGTATAAAATAAAAAATTTACTTTTGAAAATTTTCTTATAAGCTTGTAAGGGAAGCTTTGAAGATTTTATAATGGCGGAAAATAGCCGCACCAGTCGTATAAGTTAAATAAAACATTCTTACCTTAATTCTGTCGAAAAGGTTAAAAAGGACCTTGTATTGAAAACGACGAAAATATTGCTTTATAAACCACATATAAAAGTCAAAAAGGGTATAAATTACATTAAATCATATTCTAGTGAATAGTAAAAAATGTTTTGAAATACATTTTTAAGAAACATAGATGCGGATGATAAAGAGATCCCAGTAGATTATTATGTATAAACAACCTCGGATAATGAAGAGATTGTGAAATAACCTTTACCTTGTACTTTTCCTTGGTTGGGTTTGGTTAACCTCCTATATAATAGTGAAATAATTTTTATTAAATTATACATGAATCATATACATTCATATGATATCATATATGATCTTTTAACATTGCTTTGTTAATAATATCTTAGTATTATCATTGTTTCAGGTGTTAACTTACTCGTTTTATTTTATATGTTTTGTTACGTAAGCCATGTTTGTAATGGATAGGTTGCATATTATTAATATCCAGAATTATATCGAGTCCTTAAACATCATTTTTATATAATCAAATGATAATTATACTTGAATTGATACGATGGAGAATGAATCGCATCGCATTCGTGGAGACGGTAGTCTGTACATACGCACGAGCGACAATATCATTCTTTTGATTTTAAAATAATATATAAATGGATGGTATATCATAAATACAGAATAATTAACATGTTATATTTATTATTTACATGATTTACACATCATTATTATACCCATCCAAATAATAATATATTGAATAACATTTACACCACGACGTGGAGACGGTAAGTCGTACGTACACACGTATGGTGACATTTATTCAAAGGGTGGATAGAATACTGAATATGGTTGTACCATATTTATAATAACATCATAGTATATATATGATACTGGAGTAATTATTTTATAATGGAAACAACAAAGGAAGAAGAAGTGGAAGAAGAAAGGAACTTGAAAAGGGGTGGGGAAAACATTACCTCTTCTTTGGGTTATTTCTTTTGAATTGATCTAAAGGGCTCCTCAGGTTGGCTTTATGATCAAAATAATGCCTCTAGGTTGTAGTGAGGGAAGTTGGGAGAGTATTGGGGTAGAGTTTGGCCGAACCAAAAGGCTTTGAAGGTGTGAAGAAATGGGAAGGAGGAGTTCCCTTTTATAAGAGGGGTGAGGGGCACCTTTGGAAGAGCTAGAAATATTAATTTAGAATAAATACATATTCGGTTTCTAATGGCTCAAAAGATGATTATTTAAATTTTATGGTGGGTATTGGTCGATGAAAACTCTACCAATAGAATTTAGATAGGTTTGGGTACTTATATTAACCTTATCTTTGAGTATTAACTCTAAGTTAATTAGTTTCACTTTTAAAATGTCTCTTTGTATTTTTATATAATATGGTTAATAAACCTACTATATACATCCAGGAGACCCCCAATTGGTCCATTAATGATGAAAATATCATTATATAAGTCTCTTGGCCGAACCATAGATTTTTAGGAATTTATTATCAATTAATAATATAATATTTGTTTTAAGAACTCTTTTATGTCAATTTTGACACTATTCAATAGTTGATTTTTGTGAAACTCATAATAGATTTATTACATTAAACAAAGTCCATTAAATCAATCCTAATATATCATATTATCCTAGAAAATTAGTTTAATTCATTAAAAGTTTCATATTATTTTTATTTGGTTATTTATAATATCAATTATTTTAATTTTTCACTATTATAGTAATTACATAATCATCATTGTTTCATAAATAAATTACATTATTTAATGTCTAAAAATTATAAATAAAATATCATCATGTAAAAATATTTTTATATTTCTATTTAATATTTATAATATCTAATACAACATATATACCCCTATGTAAAAATTGGTTTTCTAAAAGATATATGCTTGTGTTATTTTTGTATTCATTTGAACTTAATTAAAATAAAGTGTCCCTATCACCTACAAGTGGCACCATGGGGTCCCAAAATCGTCCCAAATATGCCTATGGTCGAACATGTATCAACCAATAAGGATAGGAGACGTTTTATGGTAATTTATCATAATTATAAAATTATTTTTTAACCCTCATTTACCGGATTTACCCTTAACCATGGAAAATAAAATATTTACCGTAGTAATTATTCAAAATGTCTAAAAATAAAAGTTACCTATTTAAACAATTTGAAAATTCTGATTCCAAATATGGAATCCATTTTTCTGTATTCAAAACACTTAAGTGGCAGAAATTAATTTAAAATTAATTCCCGCTGTCAAAACAAAAAGTGAGTTTTTAAGAGATAATAACTATCAAATGATTGACACTTGTTTATGTTCGGTTTAATTGTAAAATTATGTCCAATGGACAAAATTATATTAAATGGTAAAAATATATTCTAAATATACTTTAAAACCACTCAAATTCATAATTTATCACTATTAATTATTTTGATTAAAAAGTTGTTTTTAATTAAAATTTAGTAATTTTCACTATTCATCAAAATATTAAAGTTATCCGAGAAGTACCAAAATTTTATCTTAGGCTAAATTCAATATTCCATCTCCAAAAATGACGTCCATTTTGAAATATAAAATATATATAATTTCAAAAAGTAGGAATTACTATTCATAACGGCTAGTTTGATTGGTTATGGTGTGTTAGAACTCGGTGTTCTGTACGACACACGCTATCACATTATTAAAAGAGAAGCGTACCGTAGAAGCATGGGGTGTTACATGTATGATGTTATACGAGACAAAAAAATTCGAAATCATTGGAGAACTATATAATTCTTGGTTCACCCACCACATGCATTTCATTCTCATGCATATGATTGCCACATAAATCATACAATATCGAATCATTTGTATTAAGGATTCATTCCATGATCAATGAGTTTATAAAATATACATGTATTTCACAATTGATTGAATAATATGTTAAACAAATGTGAACACCCATTAATGGAAATCTGCAGGTGTGTTCACTACACACATTCTTCATAAGAAAAATTATTATGAAATTTCAACAGCATAATGGGGAATATAAATGATCATGGGAGGAATCAATTACATTGAAAGGGGTATATCATTAATTTGGAAGAATAAGGTGAGTAAGGGTAAATCGGAAAATATATCCCATCATTTTTATATAGACATAAAATGAATAACAATAGGGGGATTCTTGAAGAAAGTGAAGAAGGAATGGATCCTTTACATTGAGAGGGTTATTACAGAAGCATAAAAATATATTTTTAAGGAGTTATGGGATCATTGGGATAACTCTAGATAGGGGAGGTAGGATTAAGAACATGATAAATTGTATTTTGGTTAATATAAATTTATTCTTTGTTGATTTATATAGAAAATGACCGGGTAATTCCATATTATTTCTCAATTTAATAAATTAACCAAAAAACAGAAACCATTACATGTTTTTTTACAATGGTATCATCCAAAGTGGAGTAACTTTGAATATATTATATTTCCAATGTCCAGATTAGTTAATATAATAATCTTTATATTTTGAAATTGATTGATGTCCTTAAAGAACTAATTTATAAAAATTAAATATATTGATGGTTTTGGAGGATCCACAGAGAATATAAATAAATAATGAAATAAGAATATAATAACATTATATTAATGTGGGGAAAATATTTTTTCTTCAAAACATTGCAAAGTAATTTTTACATAAATTTTGGGTCATTCTAAAGTAATTTTACACAATATATTTGTATAGATTGTTTAAATTTTACATGAAAATATGACTTGTTCATAAAATCTTGAATTATTAAATGTTTAATGATTTTGATATTAAAATTCCAATGAAATTATTTATTTTCTATAAATAATTATATTTATATATATATGAATTTTCCCATTTTAAAAAAGAATCAACATTAATTGATAATTACAATATTTTTTGATGATAATAGTTTTCAAGGCCTTATTGGATTTACATTTGACTTGATAAAAACTATATTATCATATTATTCTTCATTAAATTTAATTAATAATAATATATGAATTAAATTTTAATTATTTATGTAGTCCATTAATTCATTAACTCCATGATTGAATTTCCATATTACACAAATAATAATTTTTGTCTTTGTATCAAAATTATTTATAATGTAACCATAATAAGATAAAAATATAAATAATATTTTATTGAAAATATGATATAAATATTCATACTATTATTGCAGGACCATAGAACTCCCTGAGATGGGAGGGGTGAATTTGGGCATCAAATTTTTATTTTATTGTGTTGCATCTTGTTCCCACATTGGTAGGAAGTCGTTAAACTGGTATGATGTATAAAAACATTAATATAACAATCACATTAAAATATTCAAAACAACACTTTTACATGGTTCACCCATAAGGGATATGTCTAAAGAGAATCCTCTGATAGTGTGTCTATCATACCAAATGACACAAATCCTTACTAGCATTGGAATACAAAGGATCAGCCACAGTCACTCTGTTCTAGGCACACTTCCATAACAAAATTTCAATCATGGGTCACTACATCCCTCAGATCACATCTGTTGGCTTTCCCATCTCACTTCTCTTAGAGAAGTGTAACTATGTTTCTCAATATGAAGGTTACATAAAGGTTTTATAATTAAATTATCCATCATAAACACTAAATGTATGCCCCCTTGATTTACCTTTTTCATCCACATATGTATATCAATTTTCCACTAATATGATGGCTATGGAAACTTCTATTCAAAAAAATTGGACACATTATATGCTTAATTTGGTGTTTTATGTACCACTCTACCTCTTTCGTGTACTGATTAGTGGGTATGGTTTTTAGATCTTCTCTGCTGCATATCACTACCATTTCAACATACCATCTAGCTCCTCTACAAACTACCCTGCTCTACAGTATACATCGATGGTCCTTCGCATACTAGTTTCACATAAAACCTTTGCAAACTTCCATATACAATTAGCCCGTTCATTGCATACATCCTATTCATTCACCATATACAACATAGCTTGATTATCATACTGCCATGGTTTACTGCATTCTATGAGAGATTCATTAGCGAACTACACTTTCATCCATGGAATATCTTTCTCCCATGCAGATCACTTCATCCTATTCTGAGATGCCTTCCCACAAACCACTTTAGTCTTCTCCAAATTCATTTAAGTATATTTAATATTCATACCATTCCTTAAACAAAGTGAATTACTTCTCCTAATAATGGAAAAATGGATAAAAAATACACAAATCTATGATATAAAAAATCTTTCATTTGTTATATCCTCTAATGTGTATCGTTCCTATCCCACAAACCACATCAACTTTTTGAACCTCTAGTATTACTCATACTGCATGCCTTCACCATAAACCATTTCCACAAACCATTTGTATTTACTTGAACCACTAAGTGTAAAATTCCTACTACCTAATACATAGACAAAAACCATTCCTAGAACATGGTATGAAGTACATGTTCCATGGTATAGGATTTCCTTATTTTTTCATAATTCTTTCGCTTTTTGAATAACATTAAATCACTTGTGAAAAAACACCTTTTTCTAAAAAAATGACTTCTGATTTTGTGGATTAAATTTTTGAAAACACTAGGAAACATCACTAACATCAACATTTCTTTCAGCCTATTTGTAAGACCACATTCTTTGAAATATCCATATTCATCCATATGTAGATTGGCAACCAACACAAACCAGAATACAATATAATCAAATAACAAGGATGGGCCCATTATTATTTTTCTTAACACATATCCATTTTTTACAGTCATAATCCAATTAGGGTGAGGTTCACAACCTTGAGGCTTTCATGGTGAGG
Organism: Viscum album; assembly: GCA_963277665.1. NCBI lineage: Eukaryota > Viridiplantae > Streptophyta > Magnoliopsida > Santalales > Viscaceae > Viscum > Viscum album. Next base: position 975,695,251 of record OY728126.1, on the reverse strand, counting down.
ATCAACTTACATTGAATGGGTCATGATTATTTCTCCTCTGCAATATCTGATAAAGGGGATTTATTGTTTATGATCCTACATGTTGTGGCCATTAATTATTTTTTTCGGAGTCAATTAGATTTTTCATAACCCAATATATATAAAAATAATATGATACTTTTTTAAAGATTATATTATCAATAATAACAATTATTAATTGTCATTTAAATATGATAATATGTAATAAAACCAATCAAGTGATTCTGTTTTCTATATCCGTAATATATAATTATAAATTCAATTAAACCAATAAAATAATTTTATTTATAAAAGTTTTATTCATAAAAATATCCATCAGTTCATAAATTGTTCCACTAAAATTTCAATTTCACACACTAATATAGATATTGAAAAATCTATTTAACCACCCACATTGGTTACCATGTCATATATTCAATCTTTTGGGGTATCTAAAACACTTTTACCCCATTCAATATATTATTATGTTGAATTTTGTATCTACAATATACTATTTCTAGCCGTCATAACTCATATTATAGTTTATTTTAAAATAATACTGCATCAAGATTGATTATATGTGATGGGACTAGTATCTAAATTCTCAATAGTGGTTCTTGTAAAAATTCATGTACTTCATATAGGATTGGTGTTATGGCTAGTAGATAGTACACTTCCCTATTGAGAACAAGGATCTAAATAGAAAAAATGTAAATTGGAATAAGCTTTACATTCTTCCAAAATTTCATTACAATTATCAACGACGGTATTCAGATGAATAAATTTTATTCTATCTCCAAATTTATGTCTTATAAATTTTTTAGTATTTTTTTTGCTGACTCTGATAATCCTATATTTTTTTCATAATTGTTATGGACTTTTGCACCATTTCCTTGACAATTTATGGACCATTGAGTCTTCCTTATACAAAATATTCCCCATATTATGGTGTTCTAGACCTATTACTCTAAAGTATTTATATGGATCCATATGCATGCTTGAATGGGAACTATTGTTGTAAGATAACTCGACCAGAGGAAGATTTTGTTCCAATCTTCCTTTGATGTCAGTAGAAAATGATTTGAATACGTCTTCAATTTTTTAAATAGTCTGCTCAGAATGGCTATCATCTTATAGGTGATAAGTAGTGATAAATTTCAAATAATTATTCAAAGCATGTTTATGACTATAATAAATCTTGGAGGAAAATCATGTATCCCGAAAAGATACAATCAATAATAGTTTTCAATGTAACCTGGACAATACTCAATTTTATATCTTTGTAGGTTGATTGACAGAGAATTATAAGTAACCTGATCCACCACAACACATGTATGGTTATTTCCTTTTGATTTTTTCAGATTTCTAGTGAAAATACCCATGGTAATGTTTATTAATTTCTGTTTAAGTATTTTTAATCATTGAATAATCCCCTTGTATTTTATCCATTATATTTCCAATAGTAGAAATAAAAGACATAATGATATATATTTTACAATATCTTTCTTTGTATAGTCCCACAAATAGTTTTATTAAAGATAACAACACTTATCTATTATCACTGAATGGATGGGGAAGGTTAAACTTTTTGAATTCTTTAATAGCATATAAAACATTAGATATGATTATACTCATAGTAATGAAACAAATATCACAACATATTCATCAGTAACATTACACTCTAAGGATTTCATCTCTCTTGTAGCTTCAACATTTATCAGAGTTACCAAAAATTCTTTTTGAGAATCCTTTAATCTATCTATAATAGATGGTTGAACAATCATTTGGGAATGTAATTATTATTTCCCTTAGTTCATTACTTTCATGTCTATAATTTTCATGCTTAATAAGTTCAAGTCCTCCCCTATTATCAGATGTGATAAAATTTCATAATCATTTTCTATATATAAAATCTTTTTCTTTATTCCCATTCCCATGATGGTAGTGGATTAAGAAATCCTAGTACATGATCATCCATAACAATCCTTGTGGGCACACATTCATCTCTTTCTACATGAATATATACATGATGCTCTTCTGATCTTTATATATTTCACCATTCTCTCCAATGAGATTTTATCACCAAATATTCAATGCGAATATAACTAACGCCAACTATAGATCATGTTTTATGTAATTATATTAATGATATAACAATTTCCTTAATGTGTAAGTTATTACATTATCAATATACCTTAAAAACATCACAATCTGTTCTTTTAAGTAATATTTAATACAACATAATTTTCTCCAATTGTCAGTACATTGAGTTCAGGTGTAGTGATAAAACACTTTATCAACTCATTCAAGCTTCCTTACCAGTCATCATTAAAAAATAAATTGAACCCCGTCTATGTTAAATTGGTTAGAGGGGTTGATAGTAACAATAAATTTCTCAATAATTTATTATAGTATAGAACCAATACAATTATACTATAGACATCTTTAATAGATGTTTTCATCGATCATTATTTAATTTCATCCTCTTTTGATGAGACAAAAAATATCCCACATATTATGATAATATTATTCATTAATGAGTTATAAATTTACTAGATGTTATATATTTTTTAATTTTCATTATGATTATAAATTTTTATGGTCCCTATACACTACTCAGATATCCTCTTTATTTATGGATTATATTAGAATAACATTAATAAATACTAAAAAATAATTTAAATAATATCTAAAAAATTTATTAATAATGTTTATGAAATTTTTTGGATAAATAGTGAGCCTTAATAGAAGAAATTCAATCTCATATATCTCGTAACATGTTAAGAAATAAGTCTTGAAGATTTCGCCCTTCTTCAACCTCATTTGGAAATACCCCAACAAATGGTCCACCATGGAAATGTTTTGTGCAACATGTTGATGATAAAAATTGTCATTAATCCATGTAAAACTATTCATGATCATTATCATGATATTGGTGAGATCACAATAATCAATGAGAAGGCCCATCACATATTCATATTATTTTATAATAATACATATGAACCCCATGGTGATGCACATGTGCATATAATCCCTATATGAAAAATATTGTATAGTTGTTTATTTTTCACATCATGTTCATTAAAAGATATTCTATATTGTCTTTTGGATAGTGGAAACACCCCTGAAGTAAGATTGAAGAGAACTTCAACCCCTCAACTATGAGTAATACCATATAATTCATTGGGAAACACATCATCTTATTACATAAAAATTTTCATGTACTCAAGAATGATATTTTTTTAGACTCAAAATTTTTATTCAGATATAGTTTATAATATGAAAATAATATTATGGATTGAGAATTTTGAGTTATCTAATATTCATCCTCCACCATGAAGTTTGGTATAATATGAGATCAATTTTTAATACTAAGATTGATTTACTTATCACTGTAATTTATGTTCGCTGTATATAGGGAAATCCAATCCAAACAATAAATTTCATCAAATTTCACTAAAGGATGTGTGATAAGGTTCAATGGTAATTTCATCTTATAAAATTTTATAGGTGAGGAGTTATATATATAGGATGAAATAATTTTCCCATTTTATGTTTTTATTGAAAAATCTATATCCATGTGCTGTGGTGCTATTTAAATAGCTCTACTAATCATTTGTGATTTGAAGGAATTAACAAAACCTAAATCAAAATTAATATTCACTATTAATAATGGATAATATAAAATAACTATCTCCACTTATTTTTCAGGATCCACCTCCATGGTTTTGATATAAAGAACACCCCCTTGTTGCGAAAGAGGATGTTGGTTTTCTCAACAAACCCTTCTATTAGGGCTTTAGATTTATAACTACCCCTGTTCCTTAATATTGAATAAATGAACAATGCACTTATTGTTAAATATATATTTCTAATATTCCATCATATTACTGAGATTTTATGTTGACGAGTTTCTAGCTATGTGTCTTTCCTAACTATACCAAAGGTATTTCCTCACCCCCTCCATTCCCCCTTAAAAAAATTTCATGGTTCGTATTTCTACACATTTGACAAGTAGGATATTGAAATTTCAAAGAACTATTATATATCTCCGTCATTCCACCAAAATTAAACTACAGTTTCTCTTCTTATCCCCATTACAACATTGATATTCTATATTTTTTATTTCAACTGGGGTGGATCATCAGAAAATTTCTACATCAAAAGCAATGATTCGTATCAATAATGATTTTCATAGATTATTCCTTTATCCCACCAGTGAATTGATAAACCTTGAATTTTTTGTTAATAACAGTGCCAAAGTCAGATGATGAATGTATTATAAATTTTTGACACATTCCTTGATATATTTTTCATATTTTTTAAGGAAAAGTAAATTCCATTCCCATTTTATGTTATAAATTATGTGGAAAATATTTATCGAATAACATTTTCCAAAATTCAATCCATCCTTAAATTACATCTATCTAGTAGGATTTATATTCTTTTTCAATATACACCACATATTATATTCTCACTCTATATGTTATAAATCTATTATAAATTTCTATTTCATAGACACAGATTGGAAAATTTGATAATCTCAATATAGATTAAACTTTTTTTTCATTGTAATGATATAGGATGATCCATTGAAATTTAGAGGCCTTTGTCCCATAGAGGTTCCAATTTTAGCTTGTTATTTCTTAGGGGGTTTGGCTACTATTCATGATAATGTATTATGTTTAGAACCTGAATCATATGAAAGAATATTTTCTAAATTTTAACAATTCATGACTTATATAGATTGGGTATCTAATTTGGGAAGTCATCACAATCACCTTCCCATTTGTTTTTTAATCAGGTCCTTTTATTTATAGATATTTTCAAGAATTAATGAATCATTGGAAATGATTAATTTTAAAATTTCAAACACCTATATTTCAATAAAATGAAAATAAATGGATAAATTAATTTTTAAATTTATTTCTTAAGATTATTATTTTCTAGGATTCAATATATGTAATTTAGGATGTATATTCTAACACAGACAACTATATAATTTTTTGATCCCATAATAATGGTTATTAATTAGCTTTTAAATTGAAAAACAATATCCCCCATCAGTTTCAAACTAGTTGTTTGGAACGCCACATTTTTGTGTCGCAGTTCTAGATTCATGTCAATCTCAACATGATGTTTCAAGTATTACCCATATATACAACTATACTAGATCCATATCCACATGTATTATCAAGATATGGGTGTATTTTCTTTATAAAAAACATACAATATACATTATGAAAATCCAGGCATCTATTCAATCGTTAAGTCCTACACCTTGGGAATTCTATATAATTTTATAATCCTAAACCCAAATATAACAAAAGATTTTTTTATATACTATATGGAAACCGCCCAATTTATTACACCTAAATTCATGATTTGTTACATAATATTTCACATATTAAAAAATTGATGTTTGAGAATACAATTTTATTTAGGAATTTGGTACATTACATAAATACATAAAATAGAGAAAAATCATACATATTGAAAACTACCATCACATGATCATATTACTAATTAATACATAAAACAGTATGTGATAACCTATGGAAAAACAAATTAAAACTATGATATGTATATTCCAAATAATTTTCAAGATATGTTCTTGTTTAAATTTTTTTGATTTAATACTTTAATCATGGTTAGTATAATGATTATTGGGTGTGGGAGGAGGTTTAGAGGTTCTTCCAGTGTTCATAAAATGATATAAAATGAAATTGTGGCTAAGATGTGCTTGTTAAAGCTTGGATCATGGATAGAGTTTATGGTGCACCAATACCATGCAAGCCATGAGGAGGTGTCTATTGTTTTATAAACAGTTCAAGGGGGATGGAAAAACAGTGGTTTATAGGGTATTGACATTTCTCATGGTTGGAGATTGTGTTTTGAAACATGTTGGATCCCTAGATAACCATTTTTTTGGACCCCACGTGGATAAATGATAGCACAGGGTAGGGAAATCCATGTGGGAAAACCATGATAACCATCAAATATTATGAATTTACCAAATATATCCATTGGTATTTTATGTTTCTCACCCAATTTCATCCTTATTTCTTCTCCTATAAACTATGATGATGAAACCATTCGACCAAAACTCTTCAACGATAAATCTCCTTCAATTATAGTATGTATGTGGTGTTTTTTGGTGAGGATTGAGGAACATGTTATGACTAACATTCCTCATACTTATATTTTATATATTAGGGATTTTAGATTTTTTCTTCATCCTATGAATTCATAAATTGCTATTGTATGAATCATAGCTTAGGGAATCAAGGGAAGCTTTAATCATGATTTAAGTTTAAGGATGAATGAGTGTTCTTTATTAGATTCAATGAATGTGTAATAGAAGTTATATCTCATAATATATATGTTTATTTATTATAACAATGTTTTCTCCTTCCCCTTGTTTTTAAATTAGTTTATTTAGAAATATCTATTTAAAATTGTTGTCTAAAGAGGGATTTGAACCCCTCACCACCCTAGTGGGATTTAATGAGGTTCACTAGACCAATAAAAGACCAACCTAGGGTTGTACAAAGGATTATAAAAATATTTATTGTTAATTTTAATCAGAAAATTTATTAGTGATATGGTGGATACAATAGAGATAAGGATAGTCAGTCTGATTGAATTAAAAATTTTATATAAATACTTGTTTCTCGGCAATTATAATTAGATGATGTATTTTTTGATTAACATGAATTGATTTTTATGTGATAATATAAATTTTGATACGTGAATTATGAAATGTACTTGAAATTCATAAGTGAGTTAATGCATAAGAAAAGGTAAATAAATTAAATTGGTAAATTTATTTGAATTGGAAAATTATTTCAAAGGGTTTACATAACATAATTGATGATTATGTTAAATGGGATAATGTATGGGAATTTTTGAATATATCTAATTGGATATGAAAAAATAAATAAAAATGGGCCAAATGGGTTATTCAATTTAATTTGGTAATTGTTCAAATGGGTAAAGTCTTGATATTAATTTACATGTTGAATAATTATGAGAGGTGATTGTTATTTGTAATGATGGTGTATGGTTTGTTATATAGTATATTTTTAAAATGGATAAATAATAATGGGAACATGGATTCGTAGTATTGGGGTATTTCAACTGAGTATCTACACACATTGGTCGATGTAGGTTGAGGCTCTAAATCCTAGTGTGTAATTCACAGCATAGCGAAGGGCACTGAGGCTCTATTACCATAACTAATGCATTTTATTAGTCTAACTAGACTGAGGTTCCCAAATATTTTTGTTGTATGTTTTATTGAATTTTTTCCCTAGATAGTTATGAAGATTTATCTATTACCTTATGCATGGTAATTGATTAGATTAGGCTTTTGTGTGCATTTGGTAAATGATTAACAAAAGAATCACATGATTAAATTTAATTTAATAATAAGGTTAAACTATGTGACAAAAATAGAAATAATTATTAAAATGGTGAATGTAAATATTGTAATATAAAAAAACATATGTTGTCCTTAGTTTACATTCAACGTATTTAGTACTCAAATGAAGTTTTTTTGACTGTCTATTTTATAGAAACATTTGGTGGTGGTCTACTGAGTTTTACTCACACCCTTTTTTGGCTATTGTTGGGTGCCCAAGGTGATATCATGGTTGTGGGTCTGGATAAGGAAAAAGGCCATATTATGGTGATTTTATTTGGACTTATTATGTTAATGTATTAGGATATACACAAGGAGTTAGAAAATATTTTGAGATTTGGTAGTTTGTAATTATTTTGGGTTTACTTCTACATTTTGTACAGTTATCATGTCATGAAATATTTATTGTTTTATTGTGGTTTTCCACTTTATGAAACTAGTTAGTGATGCATGATTATGGTTATTGTTATTATTTATTTTCATTAAATCAATATATTGTGGCTTATTCTGGTAAAGAAGGTATAGTCTCTCGAAATGATCCTATAGACCATCAACAATTCGAAAACATCAATTTTACAGGGATGTGTTCCTCCATCATGTGGAGACATTTATTGGGGCGTCATTTTATTGTCTTCTTGGTTATAATCATTATAATGTGGGATGAGAGTGTTTCTTTTTCGTGTTGGACTATTTGGGTAGGTAGGAAAGATAATATCATGTCTTAGATCTTGGAAATGTTATCATACATGGTAGTATCTAAGCCATGTATGATGGAAAAAACATATAACAAGGGAGGGGATATTGGTTCTTGATATTTTTTGTTAGCATTTAATGAAAATTTTCCATTTCGGTGATTCACTTTTTGTGTGATTTTATTATTTTATGATTTTTTTCTCATGTATGGAATATCACAATATTTTTAATTTAGGAATAATTCTAGGGACCTAGTGACGTAAGTGTTATACATCCTGAAAGGAAGTCATGGTATGGGTATGTGGGACATGAAGTGTAGGATGCATTTCACATTATTAAATTTTTAATGAAATTATTGTCTTATAATGATGTTGTGAACTATATAATGGGATGGTTTTTAAGGAAAGGGAAAACAATTCTTATTGAATTGTTGTCAATGAGTAAAAATGTTCTTTGTATTTATTTGTGAATAAGAAAAAATATATATTATACCAAAAATTAATTATAATCATGTTGTTAAGAAGTTATTCTTTGCATTGCGGAAGTTGAAATGGTTTGAAAATGTTATTTAGGGAATGACTTGTGAAATAATAGGTTTCTTTATCCATGTTGACTATAACCCATTGTAGGGATGGTTGAGGGAAATACTATAGATCTGATGATATATTTTGGGACAGTGTATAAAAATTGTTATTTAAATGGCTAGTGATGACGTTTATTTTATGAAACATATGAAATATTAATGTCATGTGTTCTATGACTTCCGTTTTGATCGTAGAAATAACTCCACAAAAGAGTTTATCTGTTTGGAAAAAAAAGATATTACTGAGAAATTTCCACCTGTATAGAACTAATGAATTCCATTTGTGAGGATAATAAAGGATGAGATATGTTCTAGGAGAATAACCCTAGTTTCAAGAAAGTAATAGAATGAGGCCCATGGATGGTCGTGATGAGTATAATTGATCTCATCAGGGAGTTCTAGTTTCGTCACCCAATAAAATTTTCTAAAGACGGTGGAAATGATGCTGAAAAATTTTAGATAGATACTTTCAAGATGATCGTGGATCATTTGGAGGCTCCTTAGATAATAGAGTAATATTGTCAGCATAAATGTTGTAGGACTAGAAAAACAATGGTGGTATTTTTTAGTTAGGACTAATAAGGCTAATTGTATGTTTTGTAATAGATTCCAGGAGATGTTTATAGAGAATTTTTATCAAGGGTCCTTGATAAAGGATTGGGTTATAGAGTTTATGAGGTTGACCAAGGGAGCGATGTGAGTGATGGATTATGGAGGTCGATAGACAGACATGAAGATATTTGATCCCGCAATGGACGAGGATGAGGATGTAATGAGAAGATGGGTTTTGTATGGACATTGAAATGGGATTATGTACCATGTAAAATTAGTGTATCATTCCATTATTTCCATAGATAACATAATGGAGGATACAAGCAATGGGTTTGTGGTTCAATTTTCATGGACCAGTGGTGCGACTTCTGAGTGAAGGAATCAGTATTTTGGTAATATTCACTATTTGTGGATGTGTGTAGTGTAACCAAAAGGGAGGATCAATATCTCAAGGTGGTGGATAGATTTGTTTTCTAGTACTCTAGTAGGCCAAGACTCATTCATGGTAATTTTCGCTAAAAACTAGTTGAGTGGTATGCATTCCACAGAAAGGGGCATCTGAAGAGGTTTTATTGGAACTCTTGATATATGTACACAAATAGATGATGGATGTCTATGGAGAGTTATTTAATAGGATTGATTACACCATATCAGGTAGGCAGTTAGTTTTTAATGATTTTTTAGATTAATTGAATATAATGGTACTCATTGTTGGGATCATCCTCATTACTATAGCAGAGAAGCACAAGGAATTGTGTTTGGGTCCACGAGTAGAGGGGTAGTTCAGATCCATGTTAATAAACCTATACTAAGAGGTACTGAGGCTGGACCATCGGCAGTTCTTGGTATGATCCGTTTAGTTTCAATGCTCACTAATTATATATTTTATATAAGAACTACACTTTCATTTATTTATTCATAGATTTTGGATGTGTATTGTATATCGGTTGATTGTTATGTAGTGTGTAACAAACCGAACTTTTATTAATGAAAATACTTCTTAATCTATTTAAATGTATTATTATGTAAAATTTTTATATAAAACATATTCAATTCCTTGTTTTATGTTTCTGTATTTTAAATCACTATTAAGAAAATTTACCCTTGCTAATATAGTTGCTGAACATTGATCACATGATCAGTATAAATATAGGGCACTAACAATTCATATTTTTTCTGATAATGGAAGTGATGGACAAAAAAGTAGAATTTCTCCATTCAACGCCAATATTCATTTCTCGGAAAGGAGGTAGCATCACATGGATTCGCATATGACGATGCCCAATCTGAGAATCAACACATTAATATTTAATGGAACCACCTATGGGAGAAGTGGAAGTCGATAGAGATTACCACCTGAGCGATAATATCTAAGCCGCCCAAAGAGTTATTTCCCATCACACATATTACCCTTAGGTCTTGTGGGGGTGTTTTTAGTGTTTATGTAACAATACCCTAGCAGTATGATTATGTGCATTATTTGATTATATATTAATGAATATACATTCATTTTATCTTTGTTATATTGTGAATAGTTTTTAGAGAACAAATAGTAGTATTAGATAATATTCTGTTATGAAATATATTTTGATGAATTACTAAATTTTTAAATTAAAAAATATTTTTAAAAAATATTATTACTAAATATTTTTTATTAAATATAAATTATCATATAATTATTATCAATATAATTGTAATTTTTGGTAATGTCTGAAGTCTGTTTTTTCCAAAACCCATGAATTTTTGATAAATTTTGATTTATTTAAAAATAAAAAATAATATATTTAGAATTTAATTTATATAAAATTAATATCATTTTTGTAATCAGGGAGAGAAAATTATCCAATGACTAATTTTTTAAAAATTTCTGATATAGTAAAATTTTTGAGTAAAAATTAAATATCGCTTAAAAATATAATGTGTTTTATAAATCATAATGAACCAATAGTAATGTAATAAAATACAATAGATGGCATTTTTATCAAATAAATGTTATACCTTAAAAATAATGTTACTTTATATTTCTTTGAATTATTTTACAAATCCTTATCGGACTCTCCCTGACATATAAAACCTTTTAACATTTTTAAAATAATTTTCCTGACAGTGTGACTCACCGCCTCATATGTAATCCTAATATTTTTAAAATATCATCTATTGAACTTAAAAATAATTTTCCCACTACCCTTTGGAAAAAATCCATTGGAAAAATTCCTGGTTTGGTTTGTGGTTTTAATTATTTTAATGTACTATGTCCAAAACCTAAATAATATATAATTCACTCTCTTTTCTTATATAAACCCAACCATGATCCCACTTTTTATCACTCAAAACCCTTGTATCACATCCCTCTCCTACCCTACCCTCTTAAAAAACCACCCAAGGGGCCCCAATATCCAATGAAGCATCTTTTAAGACCCTACTAGCCTTCGGGATCACACACCCATGTAATTGATTCCTCCATCTCTCATTTTTGTCCATGATTCTTTATGTATCTATGCCCTTGTATTTTTTATTAAATTTTTTTGGTTTTTTTCTAATTTTTTCACTATTAGAATGGCTAGACATATTTAATGTTTCCTCGTGGGGATTCCCATTTAAGGAACTAGTTAGTGATGAATTATTTTGGTTATTATTATTATTTACATTACATTTATTCAATCTAGTATGGCATATTCTGGTAAATATTCTATAGTCCCCTAAAAAGATCCCTTAGACCATCACCTAGTAAAAAAAATCTATATAAGGTGGTGATCTTCTGTCATGCAGTGACATAGCATAGGGAACCAGTTTAGTGTCTTCCATGTTAGGAAAATTACAATGTGTTATCAAAGTGTTTCATTTCTATTGTTTTACTATTTGGGGGAATAGTAACGATAATATGATTTGACAGGTCTTGGAAACTATATCATTCATTTTAGTATATTAATCACGTGGGAGAGAGAAAAACAAGTATATGGTGGGGGTATTGGTTCATTATATGTGTTGCTAGTGTTTAATGAAATTTCCCAATTAGGGGATTCACTTTTTGTGTGATATTACTGTTTTATGATATTTTTATCATGGATGGAATATCACATTTTTTTGAATTCATTTATCATTTTAGGGACCTAGTGATATAGATGTTATACATCCTGATAGGAAGACATGGGATGGGTCTATGGGAAATGACGAGTAGGATGCATTTTACATCTAGAAATTTTAAATGAAATGATTGTCAAATAAAGATGATGTAAACTGATAAATGGATTTGGTTGTATTGAATTGTAAAAGAATAGTTCTTATTGAATGGGTGTAAATGAGATAAAATGTTATTTGCAATCATTTGTGAATAAGATAATATATTTTTTTGTTTACAAATATTAATTATTGACATGTTCTTGAGAAATAATTCATTACATCGTAAAAGTTGAAATGGTTTAAAAAGGATGTTTATGGAATGAATTATGACATAATAAGTTGGTTTAGATATGTTGACCAAAACCCATGGTAGGTATAGTAGTGATTACTACTCTAGATGTCATTATATCTGTTGTGATAGTTTATAAAAATGAGTTTTTATGGCCAGTGATGAGGCTTTGTTTATGTAACATTATAAATATTTTCATCACGTGTTCTATGACTTGTGTTTGTCATCGTAGAAATTCCTCCAGAAAAGTGTTGATCGATTTGTAAAAAAGTGGACATCATAGATAATTTTACACCAATATATGAATAATGGAATCTATTTTTCAGGATAATTATGGATGAAAGAAGTTGTTGGAGAACATCCCTAGTTTCATGAAAATAATAGAATGGGACTAATAGAGGGTCGGGATTGGTATGTTTGATCTTATTATGAAGTACTAGTTTCATAAAACTTTAAAATTTTCTATAGAGGGTTGACTTGATATTGAAAAAATTTAGATAAATACGTTCATGATGATCTTGGATCATTGGGAGGATCTTTATATAATAGAGTAATATTGGATGCATAAATGTTGTGGGGACTTAAAAAATGGTGGTAAAATTCGGTTAAGACTAAGCATGATGATGGTATATTTTGGAAATGATTTGAGGATATGTTTCTAGAGCCTTTATATCAAGGGACATTGATAATAGAATGGGTTATAGAGTTTATGAGGTTGACCCAGGGAGCGATTTGGGTGATGGATTATGGATGTCGATACACGGACATGAAACTGTTCGTTCCTTCAATAGAAGGGGATGAGGTTGTGATCGAATGATGATTTTTTAATGGAAATAGATGTGGGATTATGTAACATGTAAATGTAGTGGATCATTTCCCTATTTCCAGAGATAATTTATAGAAGGATTCAAGTAGTGGGTTTGTGGTTCCAGTTACATGGATCAATGGTGAGACATCTGAGGGAAGGAATTAGGATTTTTTAATATTCACCATGGTGGATGTGTTTTGTGTATCCATAAGAAAGGATAAACATATCAAGGTGGTGTATAAGTGTTTTATAACAGTGTTTTTCTCTAGGACACATTCAATGTCATTGCACCTAATAACTAGTGGAGTGAAATGTTTGCTGTAGAATGGGTCATCTGATATATGGACTCAAATGGATGATGGATGTCTATAGAGAGTGTAGAAATGGGATTGATTTCCCCATATCGGGAAAGATTATTGTGTTTTAATGGTTGTTTTAGTATAGGTGGATGGAATGGTAATCTTTTGTGGGGGCATCCACATAAGCAGAGTAGAGAACCATAAGGAACAGTGGTTGTGGCCCGGGTAGAGGGGTAGTTGAAATATATCTGGTTCATCCTATACTAATAGGTGTTGAGGATAGTCTATCTACTGTTCTTGGTATGATCCATGTATAATTAATTCTAACAAATTCTCTATTTTACACAGAAAAATTACATTCTTTTACTTATGCTCTGAATTTGGATGTGTTGGGTATATCAGTTGAACAATTCTGTAGAGTGTAATGACCCATACATTTAATATTGAAAATTATTTGTCATCTATTTAAATGTCTTATTGTGTAAAAAGGTTATATAAACCATATTCAATTCTTTATTTTATGTTTTTTTATTTTCAATTACCGTTAGAAATTGTTATTGTTTTTATTATATCTAATGAAAAATTATCACACCATTAGTATAAATATAGGGAATTAACAAATATTATTTAATTAGATAAACGAAAATACAGCCTCATCAAGTATAATTTCTCTATATGACAACCATTTTCTAAAGCTCATAAAGGAGGTAGCATCATCTGGCTTCGCTCTGGACCAAGACCAAGTTGAGCTTCAACACTTTAAGCTCGAACAAAACCACTTATTGAAGAAGTGGGTGTTTATAGAAATTACAACATAAGAGATGTCATCAAAGCTTCTCCAAGTGTCTGTCAACATCTCACACCATACCCTTTAGTCTTATTTGGGTGTTATGTAACAATAACCTAGAATTATTATTATTTAAATAAAAATTAATATACATTCATTTTATTGTTGTTACTTTGTAAATATTTTTGAAAGAACAAATTTTATTTTTTTGTTAATATTAAATTACGAAATATATTTTGGATGTATTAATGGATTTTTAAATTAATTATTTATTTAATAAAATTATATTACAAAATAATTTTTTATTAAATATAAATCATAGTATAATTTTTATAAATACTTCTGAAATTTTTATTAAGGTTTGCAATATTTTTTTTTCAAAACCCATGAAAAGTTAGAAAATGCCAATTTTTATATCAAATGAAAAAATTAACATATTTAGAAAATTATTTGGATAAAATAAATATTATTTTTGGGATCAAGTTGTCAAAATTATCCAACGGTGAATTTCTCATAATTTGTTGAGATAGTTTAATTCTTGGGTTAAAATTAAATACCGCTAAATATATACTATTTTTTAGGAAACCATAATGATCAAATAATGTTTTAATAATATAATATAAATTGGGTTTTAGTACAATATTTGAAAAAAATTTTAAATTAGGTGTCTCTAGATTGGCTTGATTTATTTTACAATTTATTAGTCAACCCTCCATGACATATAAAACCTTTTAACATTTTTAGAATTATTTTCTAGAGAGTGTGACTCACCGAAATATATGTAAGCCTAATATTTTTATACTTTCGGCTATTGGACTTAAAAAGAAATTTTTTTTCACTCGCCTTTGTAAATAACCATAGGTAAAACTATGGTCTGGTTGGTGGTTTTTATTATATTAAAGTGTTGTGTCCAAAAGCTTAATAATAAAGAATTCTCTCAATTTTCCTCATTAAACAAACCCCTGATACAACTTATCTTCCCTCAAAACCCTTGAATCACATCCCTACCCTACACTATTGTCTATAAAATCAAAACAAGTGGACCCAAGCTCCAATGAATCTTCTTTCAAACCCTCCCAAGCCCTTGGGGTCACACTTACATGTAAGGGATTTCTTCCTCTCTCCTTTCTGTCCAAGATTATTTTTGTTTCTATACACTTGTATTATTAATTAAAAATATTGGGGTGTGATTTTTCACCTCCTCTATACGTCCCTCTAAATATTTTAATGATTATATACCTCTTTCAATCTCATTAATTCCACCCATGTACACATGTTACCATGTTGAAATTCTTTATGTAATTTCTCTTTTCTCATTTTTATTCAAGAAATAATTTTGAATTACTGATCTATATTCCGTCAAATATATTGGTACATATATCTATATTACCACCTTACAGTACATTTCATGTAAATATTATGAGATACCCTTTCTCTCTCATCAAATATTATTATGAATTCTTATGTCACGCTGTTATGCTCCCGAAATAGCACCATGATTTTCCATGAAAAAGTCATTGTATAGTGAATACCATTTCCATTTCATTTTCAAGGGTATTCACCTTTAGTAACATTTAATATTGATTATATATCATCATGTATGATTTACACATTACATTATATATAATTAATTATGATTTTTAATGAATCCATGTTATATGATATATGTGCCACACCTAGGCATGAAATGAAATGATTAACAAGGGTGCACCCTGATAGGATGCTACTGCATTTGGTAAAGATTAATATAATGTTATGTCATGTGAGAAGAGTGTTTAATCATTATATTTATCATCTAATGAGGGTTTAATTAGGTTCAATGGGAATGATCATTTTCAAATGAAAATATCATGTTAAATTATTTTCCACATTTCCATGTTATGATAAGCATGCTATATCATGCCTTTATGATCATGTTTCTATTAGGCTTTATTGATATGCATATCAACTAAAATGATCTATATTCATTATGTTATGTATTGTTTACTCCCTTACTCATATTTATAGAATACCCTTTTCTTATGCATGTCCTCAGGATATCCCATGAAATGCCAAGTTTGAACAAATGATGTTGTCATGTAAATGATGTTTTCAATAAAGATGTTGTGTTTTATGGTCTATGTTGACATGTAACGTTCCTTATTTTTTGTGAAACTAGAACTCTTAATCATCAGGGTTTTATTATGTACTAATTTATGTTTATGTTTCTAATAAAGTTAATGAATTTTATGGTTATTATCAGTGGATAGGATTAGTTTTTTAGGTATTATGATTAGAAAGCCCTAGTGTAATCCTCAAGGATAAGAATTAGTACAATAAAAACTTCCATAAATTTTAGTGAGTATTGATTAGGTTGTATGAAAATAGAATACATCCCAGTCTGCATATGAGAAGGTATAGGCAGATATAGAACATGTGAATGTTTGGGGAAAACAATAAAATACCGCTTTGGGCAAGAATCGAATGGCAACTGGTTCACAATAATGGGTTTTTGCTGCACTGTTGGTCATGAAATTATCTGTGTATATGCTTTGGTAAATTCATAAGCTAGTATAAACCATTATTTACATAAAATAAAAATTCCCCTATGAATATATATTGGTAATTAGATCATGGATAACATAGATTGAAACCTATAAATTCATATGTTATAGAAATAAATGCAATTTATATGTTATAGATTTTTGTCTTTTTATTCCACAAGATGCGTTAAACTATTTAATATAATCATCCCTAATATTCCATTTATTTTATCAAATTTCCAATAATATGAGAAATAAGTCTAGAAATAGATTCGTAGGGCAACATATTAGTGTCCCGATAAGATTCCAAATCAAATTTGATCTTAAGTATGGCATGTCAAGATTATTCCAAACCAGCTATCAAAAATAACGATTAATAATTGGTAATTTTTTTAATTCCTAAGGACATCAAGGAAGAAGAAGAAGAAATGTCATGAAAGTCCACCTGATAAAGGTGATTAGGTAATGATGACCCAATTTCCTTCATGAAAAAAATGTGAAAAGATGCACCAAGGGAAATGTCATTAAGGGACTAGGATATGTTTTATGTTTGGAATGGTAGGGGAAAAGTATCCAATTTCCTCAAAATAATGGATAATGTGAGGGATGGAAACAATGATCCAACAAAGTCATATTACACAATTCTATGTCATAAATGTGGAGAAGTCAGGCATTATCCAAGGCGATTCCCTAGTGAAAATGCTGTGAAAAATGATGGGTATCAACACTTTCCCTGATAAAGGGAACACGAGAAGTCCTATTATAAGATGAATATTTATGAATTAATTATATGTAACAACTACTTCAGTGGTGTGTATGTCATAATGTATTTCAATTAATTTCCAATTTGAATATATTTTATGTACCCTAGGAACAATGAGGCCCCATCAGAAATGATATTAACTCACCAGGGAAGAATTTATATAAGTGTTGTAGCACATGTTTAAGTTAGTGGGAATGTTCTTTTTTTATTTTATTAAGTCTACCATTGATTTAATTTGAAGAAAAAATGACAAATTCATTGCATACGACTTAATGAAGTCCCACACGTGATAAATATTTGGTGGTAGTGACATTTTCGATTAAAATTTTGTTTCATTACCTCATTGGGGAAAAGTGTGAAATATACATGACTCACAAAATCCTCAAATATATATTCTCATATAAATATTTTATCGTGTGGCACCTAAGATGGTTAGAGCTGATAAAATAATGTGACTACTAAATCCATTACCTCTTTGGTAAAGTGAACAAGGTGGAATATTCCCTATGTAGAAAGGATCCATCAATTCCATCATTTATGTGAATTGAAAATAATCCAATCTTGTTATATTTGATTAGTATGGACATGGGAATCATAAATAAGGGAACATAAAAAATCATTTCACAAATTATTTCTTAATGGTTACTTTTGTATAGTTAAAGAATATTCAAAATGATGATGTGGGAATTCAGAAGAATGTAGAAATTATCCGAAAATGGAAATACTCATAGTACAATGTTAATGTGGAAAGGATTGTGAGATATGGGTCAAGACTATTTGTTTCATAATGTATGGAGATAATGGACGATCTTTTTGATGATGATCATTGTTCATTTTTTTTCATTCACCCATGAAACACAAGGAATAATCGAGAACTCTTAGAGATTTATTGACGGGATAACATAAATAATGAGATCACTGAGTATACATCAATGATATTAGTATGTAGCCATGTGAAGGATGAGAAGAAGATGTCTAATTAGAAGATGCAACCATTACCCATACTAGAACGGAAATGGGAGAACATAACCATAGAAATTGTCACTGGGAATCTTAATACATTCAAAGGAAACAATTACATATGGGTTGTTGAGGACCACCTTACAAAGACTGAACACTTCATTTCAATTTTGTTGGATTTTTCAATGGATCAACTAGAATTGATACACATTTAATAAGTGGTAACTCTACATGGTTAATAATTATCCAATATATCTGATTGATATCCATGATTCAACACTATATTTTAGATGATTCTGAAAAACGATATGAATATTATGCTAAACAACAGTACAACTTATCATCCTCAAATTGATGGAAAAAATGAGAAGACTATCCCAACATTTGAGGACATGTTGAAAGATTTCCCAATGGACATCAAAGGAGGATGGGTTCAACATCTTCATCTGTTTGAGTTCTTGTTTAATAACAGTTTTCACTCAAGTATCCAAATGGCACTTTATGAGGATATTTATGAAAAGAGGTACATAACACTGGAATGTTGGGATGAAGCTGGAATGTGAAAAATATTATGTTAAATAATAGGAGAAAAAATTGGTGGATATGGTTAAGACCATATAGCATCACATTAATGCTCATCATAGTCAACAAAAGAGATATGCTGATTATCGTCGATGAGACCAAGAGTTTGATGTCAGAGACAAAGTATCACTATGTATATCATTATGGAAGAGATATATAAGGTTTGGGAAGAAGTGAAATATTAGTCCAAGGTACATCAACCCTTTTGATATCCTTGATTGCATTGGAGGAGTGGCATATATACTAGCACTCCCACTTAACCAATCTCAATTAAATGATGTATTCCATGGATCACTCTTGAAGAAGGAAATACCTAACCCATCACATGTACTCAATATAGAGGTGGTACCATTGGAGAATGACCTCTCTTATAAATAGATTCCATTGAAGATCTTAGATTATAGATAAAATGTTATACAAAATAATACCATTTTTCTCATGAATGTGTTGTTGAGAAACCAAATGTTCGAAGAATAAATGTGTGAATATGGGGATGTGACGATGAAAAGTTACCATCTTAAATTTTAGTGTGGGAAATGGAAATTTTGGTTGAAAAATATCATAAGGGGGGAATATTGTAATGTCTTTATCCTTTATTAATGAAAATTCCACTTGATCTATTTTAATGCAATATTTTATAGAATGGTTATATAATACATTTTATATTTTTTATTATTTTTAATATTAATATACCGTTAATAATTTTTACTATTTCTATTATTGGTTTAGAATAGTGATCACAAAATTAGTGTAAATATTAGGTATTAAAAAAGCAATTTACTAAGAAAATGGAAGAAATGGCCTCATCCTATGAAATATCTCCACAAATCCAATGTTTTAGATCTCAGAAACAATATTTTATCAATGATATTCACTCTTGACCATGTCCACTCAATGATTCAATAATCTAATCTTGAAAGGAACCAACTACAGGGGAAGTGGATTTTCATAAAGATTAGAACCCGATTGATGTAATCTGAGCCACCCCATGAGTTTTTCACTATCTCACATCTTACCCTTAGGTCATATGGGGGTCTTATAAGGGGTTATTTAAAAATAACATTGCACTCTGGTTATGTGAATTATTTTTGTATATAATAATGAAAATACATTAATTTTATTATTATTACTTTGAAAATAATTTGGAAAAAAATATATTTTATGTTACTATTTATTTAAGAAATCTATTTTTATGAAATAATGGATTTTTAAAATAAATTATATATTAATAAAGTATTTTTTATAATTTAATTTTTGTCACATATGTGCAATTGTATAATATTTATGAACATAATTTGAATTTTTATTATGGTTTAAATCCTAATATTATAAAAACCCATCTAGTTTCAAAAAATGTCAGATATTTTTAAATTAAAAATTCATATATTTGTAAAATTATTTAGATATAATGAATAATATATTAGAAATAAGGATGTCGAAATTATCCAATTGTGAATTTTTCATAATATTATGAGACCATAAAATTTTTTAAGAAAAATTAAATACAGTTTAAATATATAATGTGTCTTGTGACATCATAATTATCCAATTATGATGTAATAAAATACTATAAATGGTATTTTCTTCCAATATATGTTTTAAATTTATTATAATGTGATTTTTGATTTTTTTGATATATTTTAGAAAACCTTTATGGACCCTCCAAGACATATAAAACATTTAAACATTTTTAAAATGATTTCAATGTGAGTGTGACTGACCTCCACATAATCAACCCTAACATTTTAATATTTTCATCCATTGTCCTTATAAAATATTTTTTCCAACTCCCCATTTTTAAAAACCATGGGAAAAACCATGTGTTGTTTTGGGTGTTTGATTAGTTTAATATGTGGTGTCCAAAACATAAATAATAATGAAGTCTATCTCTTTTCCTCTATGAACCCATCCATGATCCAATCTATTTTAACACAAAAAACTTTTTAGAACGTCCCATCTCTTCCCAATTTCTTTTGAAATCCGCCCATGTCGTCCCAATCTCAAATAAATCCTCTCTCAAGCCCCTCCCAGGCCATTGGGATCACACAACCAGGTAAGGGATTTCTTCCTCTCTCATTTTTGTGAAAGTTTCTTTATCTTGTTACACCCTTGGCTATTCAATTAAAAAAACTTTGGGTATGATTTTAAACCACCCCAATACTTTCATCCA
The DNA here is from genome assembly GCA_963277665.1 of Viscum album. NCBI lineage: Eukaryota > Viridiplantae > Streptophyta > Magnoliopsida > Santalales > Viscaceae > Viscum > Viscum album. The sequence continues at coordinate 975,673,703 of OY728126.1, read as the reverse complement.
TATGTATGAATGATAATAGAACTTTTTATCTCTCATTAATGCCACCCATGTACATCTGTTACCATGGAGAAATTTCAATAGGAATTTCACTCTTCTCATTTACATTCAAGAAATTTTTTTGTACTATAAATCTAAATTCCATTACATATGTTCGGACATGTTTATATTATAACCTTTTACCATCAATTTAATTTATTTATGATTTTACACCCCTGTCTCTCTCATAAACAATTTTTATGAAATCCTATGTCACACTTTTATGCTTCTGAAATTGCCCTGAGATTTTCCATGCCAAAGTCATCGTGTTGTGAATTCCACCCCCATTTCTAAATGAATGATATTCACTATTATGACTATTTAATTATTTATTATAGATTTTCATGTATAAATTATACAATTTTTTATTGTTGATAAAATGATGATGTTTAATGAATCCATGTTATATGATCCATGTGGTAAACATATGCATTAAATGAAATGATTAATAAGGGTCTTCCATGATATCGCTCCAATGAATTAGGTACTAATTAGTATCATGATACATTAAGTGTGATGAGGGTTTACTCATTCTAAATAATTTGAAATGATGGTTTTTTCTAGAATAATGTGAAATAATCCTTGGCTCATACTAATACCATGTTAAATGTTATTGACACATTTCCATGTTATGATGATCACGTTATATCATGACTTTATGTTTAGGTTTATCATATGATCCATTGATATTACTATCACCTAGAATTTATATTACTCCTCATGTTTTTCTATTTAAACTCCCGTACTAGGCTTTATAGATCACCCTTTTTTTATTCATTTCCCCAGGTTATCCCATGCAATGTTAAGTACAAAAGAATTTAGTGGTCATTAAAAGATATTTTTAATAACGATGTAGTATTTTATGTTATATGTTGTTATATAATGTTCATAATTTCGCAAGACACTAGACCGCTCGATCCTCAGAGTTTTCTTATGTACATGTTTATGTAATAAATCATGTTTCTGTGGGTAACAATGAATATGGTTGTTATATGGAGTTATAGCGATTGATACACCAATAGAGGTGAGAGTAAAAAATATATGTCAATGTATGGATATTTTTCTTGATATTGGTGGATAATATTTTCTATGGGAAATTTTTATACAAGATATATAATTATTTAACTTATTTTTTGGAGTAGACAGATTAGAATTATTCTAAGTCGATATTTAATATTACTAGAATATGGCCACATTAATGTCTCTTGATGGAGACACATATATCCAAAATATTTATTGTAATTATTGGGAATGTCTTGAGTGGATGTTTCTCAATATTTAGGTGAAATCACATCCCATGTGGATTGTTTTCATTAAGAATAATAATGATCGGAGTAGTATGTTTTCCTCATAAGGAGGATAATTTTTTGGATGTGTTTCCTAAGGGATTCAAAGGGCTTCTACACAAGAGAGATGTTGAGTTCATGATAGTGTTTATTCTATGGGAAAAACCGTTTTCTATTATTCCATATAGGATTGAACAAGCCAAACAACTAGAGCACAAAACTATACAGAATCAGCTATAGGTCAAGGGGTTTCTTCATCTACGTATGTAACCTTGGTGATCTCTACTATTTCATTCCAAGATTTCCAATAGATATTTCTTATTATATGATTATCATAAGAAAAAAAAAATAAGTTTAAGGTTAATAATGTACAACCTATTACCCAAATCAATGATCTCTTGGACTACATGATAAGAGTTTCTGTGTTTTCCATGGTTGACATTTGATCTGTGTATCACCATCTAAATGTGAGACCATCTGATGTATCCCCGATGGTTTTCATGGGATGTTTCAAGTTTTTTGAGTTTTTTGGAATTCCTTTCGTGTTGACCAATGCACTTGCAATTATCCGATCCAAAATAAACTAAATCATTCACCCATTCATGGATCATTTCATTGATCTCTTTTAGGATGGAATATTTTTATACCATAAGACTCATGATGATCATGCCAAACATATTGACATTTTACTGAGTACACTAAGTGGGCATATTCTATATGCGATGAAATAAAAATTTCATTTCTGTATCTATGGGTGCATTTCTCGGGTCACATCATCTCAGTGGAAGGCATAAAAGTGAACCTGAAGAATGTGTAGTCAATAGTGTCTTGGGAGAAGACCATGAATTTCTTAAATGTATGGTTCTTTTTTTGGGATTGGACGGCTATTAATAAAGGTTCATTATAGAGTTTTCACATTTAGAAGTGAAGCATTGAATCTTGACCAAGAATGGTTCCATATATGGGTGGCCTTAGGAAAAATATAACGATTTTAAAAAGGTGATGTACCAGTCAACAAAAACACTTATTTTGATCTTACCCAAGCTATGTTGGTTGTATACCCTATCTTATAATGCCCCCAGTAGTATAAATTTGGTAGGGTTACAATAATAAGATCAGGTTGGTGAATATGGGTCATGATAGTTGAAGCCACATGAGAGGAATTACCCTACATATGATTTTGAATTAGATGATGTAGGTTATTCCTTGATGTTTCAGCAGAACATCTTTTTTGCTTAGTAGTTTATAATTTTTACCAATCATAAAATATATATGTACAATTTATCCATGTGTGATATAAATCATTAGAAAAAAAATATTAGTTGAGTACATGACGAATTTTGATTTTCAAGAGGATTAAAATAGGGGAAAGAAAATAGTGTTATAAAATCATTGATTCAGATTACTCATATTCATGTGGTTCTTGAATCTATTACAGAGTGGGGGATGATGGAGTTGTTTTCCAAGATACATTTGTAGGCATATATGGCGAAGGGGGATATAAAACATTCATCAGCGGTGATTGTGTCCTTTCTTTGATCCATATCCTTGAAAGAAATCATGAGGATCCATAGTGTTGTCTATAAGGGAATGTCTTAAATGTGGTAATTCTCCCTCTAGTTTTAAAGTTGAATATAATGGGATTATATATATTGGTGATCATGCTGTGTTTTCAATATGTATTCTAGAAGAGTTGATTCGTGAGTTTCAAACATCCAAGTGGGAGCTGAATTGTGGAATGTCTAAAATTTATCATGGACCTCATAGATTGTATTGGGGGATATAGATAATGAAATAGTTCACCATTTTCAAGGAATTGATCCATAACAAACTACTAGTGAAGGTGATGGTTCATTTACAAGAATTTTTTTGAATCCATTACCTATTACTAATTGTTCATGGGATGACATGATGATAGATTTCATAGTATGTATTAAGAGGATTACACATAGGACTGATGTGACCTTGGTTGTTATGGATCAGTTGATTGAGGTGTATATTTTATTTACAATTTAAGATAAATTCAATTTGGATTTGTTGGGTGTGTTTTCTATTCTAGATATAGAAAGGTTTCATGGTTTACCTCAAAATATTATTTTAGATCATGATTTGAATTTAACATTGCACTTCCAGAAGGTTTTATAGAGGGCACATGGTACCCCATATGTTTTTAGTACAATATTCCACACACAAATAGATGGGTATTCATATTATACCATTCATTTTCTTGATGAAATTCTGATGTCATGTTACTTAAATTTTTATAAATTATAGGTAAAATAATATTTTCTTGTAGTGTTTACCAACAAAATTTGTATCCATGATACAATTAATATGATTCTATATGATGTAATCTAGGAAAGATAGGATTGATAATTATTTTATTAGATGGATTTTGGTGAATCAGAGTGGATATGGAAAAATCTTGTAAAGTATACATGAAGACAAGTTTAGTTGATTTGGAAACTCATGAAAATGTCTGTTAGTAGCTAGAATTTATATATGTATCATCTTCAATGATCTCTTGAGATTTGAGGGGTTGATTATGTTTTAATCCAACTATCACCATGGTTTGGTAACCATTGGATTCAAAAATAGGGTATTATGCCACCCAAATACTTGTGGTCATTTGGGATATTTATGGTATCAAACCAATTGAGTATAGAATGGATCTTCGACAATGATACAGTTGTTTGCATGATTTTTTTATGTTTGATAGCTTCTGATGTTTCACACTAATCCATATCATTTTATTGATATTGGGGATGTTGAGATACAGATAGATTATTATTTTTAGGAGCGTGTATTCTTCATCGTTGATCATTGTGAGATAGTCTTGTGAAGAAAGACTATTCCATTGGTCCGAATTTTGTAGAATCATAGAAATGTTCTTGAAAAAACAAGGGAAATGGATTCAGATATATGGGATTAGTAGACCCTTATATTTTCATTATAACATAATTTATTTAGTGGCATTCATTTTGAGCATGAGTCTTTTTAATGTATAGAGGTTTAAATACCTCGAATGTTTTTGAGGTAAGTATTTTATTTATTTTTTGGTTTGAATACATTAATGTTGGTTTATATAATGTTTATTTGGATTGTGAGGTGGTTTGGGGGTTCCAAATAGATTAAATAAATGAATGATAAAGGAAAATTGTCTCTCATATTAATGTTACACAGCATTCACATGGTTGGAGATAACATATCACCTAGACCATGATAGCATTGAGGATGGGTATACATTTTCATAAACTATTCAAGGGGGAATGAAAAACCATACAGGACTTGGAAATATGAATTTTTCTTGGTGGTCACATGGTTTTTCAATCTCTTAGGAATCCATAAGAAATGGTGTGACATAGTTCCCTTTGGGATATATGACGGGGCATTGTTGGCACATGGTTTGAAAAACCATATAAAAAACCATAAGTCCTGTTAAAATGTGAAATTTTACAAAACATACTCCTTGTGATTTAATTCCCAAACGTGATTTATTCCTAATTTCATTTAATTTGAAAACTAGTGATGAATCAATTTTTCAAAGGTTGTCTACACGTCATTCCCCTTCATTTATAGGTAGTTTGGAGTATGTTTTATTGTGGAAAAATGCTCTATATATGTCTAAGATACCTCTTGATTCTATTTTCTTGATTAAGACATTAAGATTTTTTACTATTCATCCAAAAATAAAACCCTTTATTATGATGGATTAAATTTTTCGAAATCAAGGGGTTCTTAAATCCAAATCTAATGATAAGGTTGATCATGCGTTCAACTTCATATTCAAGGCATCTGGTATATTAGTTTTATCTATGTGTCTTTATGCCAATATTTTTTTGGATAGTATTATGTTTTCTTCCATATTATTGTGCATTCAATTTATTTAGTATGATTTTCTAAAAATGGTATTATAAATATGGATTCAAACCCCTCCTGACCCCTCGGGGGTTCATTATGATTGAATAGTATAATTTAGGTCCACCAATGGGGTGCACTAATGAATCCATTCCATGAAAATGATAATGTTAAGCCCATATTAGATTTATTATAATTTATATCCCATAGAGAAAATTATGGCTTGTTAAATTGAATTAAATATGGAATATGACTAGTAGTGTCTAGAACATGGTAATGGAATGGGTTATTATATGGAATAACATAAATTGAACCAGTTCTAATTAATGAATAAGTTCTATGAGATATATGAAATTAACATGAAATATATAACCCAGTTAATGAATATGGAATGATGAACATGATAAATTTGTTAATTCTATAGAATTTATAATTGTGTTATGTGGGTTATTATAATGAAATTGATGATTATGATAAATGGGATAACGTTTTTGGAATTGTTAAAAAATATCCAATGGGTTAAGGAGTATTAAAGGTAAAAAAATTAAATTTTATATGCAATGTAATTTAGAAAATGTAATAATGGTATAATAGTTAATGTTAATTATAATTTTCCATAATTATGATATGTGAAATTCGGGCCTATTGACTGTCTATTATTATGGAAAAGGTATTTGTGGATAATGGATAAATAAAAATGTGCACATGGATTGGTAGTTGTGGGGTAATATACTTGAGGATCTTTCAGGACATATTTTGTTAGAAAAATTATTTGATCCACATTAAATATTTCATTGGTTAGGGAAGTCGACAGAGGCAATATTCCCCAAACAGGTGCATTTTATGAGACTATATGGACCGATCATCCATGTTAATTGTGAGTATATTTTTATTGAAGTGTTTAATGCTATATTTTTAGGGATCATTAATTGTTATCTTATAAATGAAAAAATATATCTATATGGAATAGTGTGAATTTAGAAAGTGCCTCCCATGAATCAAGAAATTAAAATGAATTTAGAAATGAATGTAGCATAAGTGATAAAAATAGAAATAATGTTTGAAATGATTAAAATGAAAATTATTAACAAATGATAAATGATTAGTACTTTTTAAATTTTTTTCTCTTATATAGTACTTTTGTGAAATAGATATTGGACTAGTTATTTGTTATACACCATAGTTGGTGGCCTACTGAGTGGTACCAACACCCTAATCAGTTAGTCGTTGGGTACCCATTTAGATTTCATGGTTGTAGGTTAAGAAAATGGAAAATCCCCTATAATATGGAGTTGAGTGGGCCTGGGATGTGTAATGACAATGATCTAGTCATAGATTCAGCACATTTTTTGGGTATTCTATCTTTTTCGTTATTTTGGGTTTTCTTCCACTTTTGGTGCTGTTAGCTTAACATGAAATATTTATTGTTTGGTTGTGGTTTCTCCCATATTTGGGAACCAGTAATTAATGAATGTTTTTTTTTTATTTTTTCATTTAATTTACTTGTTATCTGATGTGTATTAATATATTAATGTGGTTATAATCTCCCCGCATGATTAGTTACACCCTCATTACTAGTAAAAAACCAATGGCATATGGGGATGCATTCTTTAGTTCATCAAGATACTTAGCTTGGGGAAATGGTTTAGTAACTTCTAGGCCAGAGATGTTACATGAGCTATAAATCCCAATAAGGTAATAACCATGACATAACATGAAAAAGTAATAAATTTTTTTAAATAAGTATATCTCTAATGATTCAAATTTCCATGTATTATTTTTTATTTTTATATTTATTAATTTGGAAGCCAAACGCTAAGACAAAGTGTGATTCTAAGACATGGATTTTCTGAAATAAATTATTGAGATATATTAAATAAATTATATAACACAAAAATTTCATGAAAAAGTGGTATATATTATACATGTATTTCTTAGATAAAAAATTAGATAGAATGATTTAATTCAAAATGGAAGTTTTACCCTAGGTGCGACCTAACATTGGTAAGTGGAGGTCGTTTGTGAAAACTAGTTTCTCAGGTGTAAAATGAATAAAATAACCTAATAAAATTTATTTTAATTCATTAAAATGATGCTACGACATGAATATCATTAAATAAAACCTTAATTAAGAATACTAGGGTTTTCTACAAAACCCTGGATCTTCTATGTGATCATGATAAAATGAATTGGATAATACTTTCTAATCAATGATGATGGAATCCAGGATTGACCATCGATGCTGACTAATTTTTATCTATCTCAAGAAAAAAACATAACTTCATTCTCCACTAGTAATCGATCCAAAACAACATAACGAATGTGATTTTGATTTAATTTTCCATGTTATTGAATTACATGATGAACACTGTCCAATCAATGAACATATTTATATGTGGTTTGATCATACTGTGGGATGGGTTATTTTTGTGGGGTAGGCATGGAAAATTAATCGTTATGGTTATTTTTTATTCAATTATAATTTTAATGGAAGTGTATTGAGATATATACAAATATATATATAGTTTCATTCCTATATTTTCTTTTGTGTGTTTTTACATTGATTCAACTTTCATTAAGTGTTCTTCATTCTTTCATGTGGTTTGACGTTCCTTTGAGTAATCGATCATTTCACATCTGATACTTTTTAAAATTATACAAAATAAAAAATCCACTATCCGAAAAAATTGATGGGTGTGTGAATATTGTTGTGGATGTGGATTGAATGATGTTTGGTTCCCAATTCATTTTCATCATCATGTAACAAAGAAAAATGAAAATCTAATCTCATGAGCCGATTTAATGTTTGAATCATACAAATTTGATGATGGAAAGATAGAATGACCCATAAGCATGAGTTTCATGAAAAGAACCCAATAAATAAATCTAAAAGTTATAATGGTGCAATTAGGAGGATGTATATGGGATGTAAAAAACAATTACACACGGTTTATATTACTTAACTACACTTGTGTAGCCCCTTGAATGAATAATTGTGTAGATAATGAGGTATATAGATACATAGTAGAGTATATTGGTTCCATACATGTCATGTATTTATCCACAGGGCATGTCCTGGACCATGTACATGGGATACCCCATATACTGTTACATAAGAATGGACACATAGAATGATGTCGTGTACTGGCACAATGTTGGATACCACTGGAAAACACCAGATATAGGGACATGGCGTGTAACATGTATTCACACTATGTACTCTTATATAGGAGGTTTGTAAATGACATAGGCAATTCACTCGGGAAGTACCCATGGTCATGGTACATGGCATATTACCATACTACACATCATATACACCTTTCTACATAGTGTGAAAATCTTTTTTCCCCATATCTGGGGAATTTTTTATTCGAATTCGTTACCTTTATCATTCTACTAATTGTTGGTTTTAATCATTTACTTATCAATGGAACTTGATCACTTCAGCAATACATCCAAGATAGAGTATTTGGAATCCCTCTCTAAGTGTTATATAGTGGAGTTATCTATCCATCTTGATTCCAAATTTGGAATTCATCGTATTTATATAACCAACATTATATGAGCAATTTTCCCCTACATATAGAGTTAATATAGATTTAGATAACAATTTTCCTCAACTATGTATCATATTTAATTTATACTATTAGTGTATCTCTCTCATTACGATACATAATAAGTAGAAACATTCAGATGTACAACATCAGTGCTATGGGACTCACGAGTGTGTTCTCCAAAATGAGTGCTTTTTATAATCTTCATGTTTGAATTCTAGGGATGGTAGATTACGGGTTTGGATTTCTTCAAGACTATGAGAAACAGATGAAAAATATATGGATATACATGTTATATGAATAGTAGACAAATACCTATGTATATATGAATACATATTCTATTTTAATATTCCTTTTAATTTTTGGGTGTCCTAATTAGTATTATTATGCTCACCCCTACACAGGATTTTCATGCATGTGTCATGTATTTTTAAAATGATCAACCATTAGATGATGTTTGTTGTAGAACAGAACCAGATGATGCTTAGTGATACCAGATAGTCCAAGGTGTGTTCCTGCATATTTTTTGTAGCATTTCTAATTCCATTACATTCAAGATGTACTTGGGATACATTTTATTATTTTGAGCATGCTTTTTCCATGTTTTCTTCCATTACATTATTCCATACTATGGTTGTGGGATACACATGTTTACATTGAGTGAATGTTCATTTTTTTCTTAATTTAATCATTCTTTTGAGTTGGAAATGCGTGTGTGTGTACACACAAAAAATAATTATCCTTTTCCAATATTTGTATATATGTTGGTAAAATAAAATTTTCTGTTTGTAGAATGTTTTACCAACATAAATTGCATTTTATCTAAACAATTTGTAAAAACACTATAACTAATTATTATTGTGATAGATAAAATAGTTATTTTTTGGATATAATAATACCAACACATAATATATATGTTGGTAAAAATTCATTAAAATAGATTTCAATGAAAAATTTATATATTTGTAATATTTTTTTCAACATTCATAAAAAATATTAATAATTAATATGAATTTTTAATTTATATTTCAAATAATATTTAATGTTTGGGTATTTCAATACTGATTTCTAATATTTTATATCATATTTACTAATTTATCATATATAATAAACTTTTATTATCTATCAAATTGATGAATATTTTAACACGTGTTAAGACATTGAAAATGATTAAGCATATTAATAATGGAATTTAATAAAAATTTAATAAATACATTCTTATGTTGATTGATATCATAATGATCATAAAAATACAACAACTAGGGATCCCCCTATGTCCTGAACACACCTCACCACCACTCCTAAATGATAAAATGGAATGGTGTTACATGAATCCAATCCTCCAACAACAACCATTGTAAAAAAATGGTTACTCCATCCAAATAACAATAATCACCACCCATGTAGGCCATTATAATGAAAAAAACATGTCATCTCTAATACCCATGAGGAACCTCAAGCCATTATGAAACACCCTTCAACATTGAAATCTACACCGCACAAAACCAATGGGAATACACAAGAATTTAGAGAAAAATATGTGCATGAATTGAAATAAAAAATGAATCTAGATAAATGATCTTCATGGAATGAAAATTTTTCATTCATCATCTCTGATGACATCCTAATAATTTTAATTAGCTCCAATATGAGTGAGGAACCACATGTCGATATTTTGAATGAATCATCAGCTCCATGATCTATAACACAGAAACCCAATAATATACAATAAAATGTGTATAAAATATCTATATAAATAATTCAATAAAATAAATTTATAAAAAATATAAAAATATGATATGCATTGAATAGATATTTATTATCTATCATCTCTGTTGACAGGCCAATGAATCAATTCAGTTCGATTACCAATGAGGAACCTCAATAGATGTTATTCCATTCCATTGAACTCCATGATCAATACAACATAGACACAAAAATAATATCCAAAAATTTGTAAAAAATATCATCATGAATTGAATCCAAGTTAGAAATATTTTAAAATATAAAAAATAAAATAATAAAATAATATTCACTTTTGTTGAAATTAATTTTTACATTAAACAAAGGTAGTACCCACTCAACAAGGAAATAACAATTGAAAGACATCCTATTATTTATAAAAAATGTTTATTTGACATTAGGATTGAAATTATATCTGACATATTTCCAATAATATCTTATTCTCTTTGTCAGTGGACCTCACAGTATCTATAACCGGCCATTTATAATTCATCTCCAAGATCCTAACAAAAAATATATTAAAATTTGATTTGGTAGTCAATAGGCCAACACATAAACACTCATGAGCCAAAAAACCATATGTACCTATTGTTATTATCCATAGTTGTCTTGGAAGGTCTAAAATATAAGAGAATTGGTTTGAATCCCTTATTTAAAAATTTATCCAGTTCATTAAAAAGTGGTATATTAATTTTAAGTAAAATAATTAAACCTTCATATTCAGGAATTTGAATCACATGTACTATGGAATGTTTTACTATTTCATGGAGAGTCTTTACATATATACAAGGATATCTAGAAAATGATGTGGAAATAGGAAGGAGTTACCTCCAGCCCCATCTTCATTTAATAATGTTTCTCTTCATCAGGAATAAATTTGATCTTCTAGATCCTTATTCAATACACTGTGAACTATATTAAAAGGCTTCATAATGTTGGAAAAAACCACCACATTATAAAATCATGTGCGTAAATTTTATAGAATTGAACAGAATTGTACATGCCAATTGTTTAATCCATTAGTACATTAACATATGACTTTTAAACAATTGAACACAAGGCCATAAATGTTGATCCATGATGTGAAGGCATGTATATACCATGTGACAGTCTATGTTTCACAGGCCGGCATTGGCCATGGCTATTTGACAATACATGTCTCATGGGTAATATACCGTGATATAGAGGCCAATATAAGCCATGTATTCAATTTTTGAATAATTTGACACATGGATTGAACATCAGCATAGAATATTTGAGCTCAAGATGTCATATACAATTCATATTTCCCCCAAAAATATAATATCACCATTGTATTATCGTGGGTCCTATCTATTTAACTAGAAAAATAAATCATTAATGAAAAGCTAAAAATCATAATAATAAGATGTAATATTAACATTATAACCATATTGAACAAAAAATTTAAATGATTATAAAAATATACACTATATAGTATGCAAAGAATAAATTAATAATGAAGATTCCAATTTATAAGGAATGGTATATCACTAATCAATAAAGTACCTTGAATAAACCTCATACATTACATAGTTTGTAATTGAAATATCATTAAATATAAATTTCATCAACTAATAGGCATAATTCATGTTGAATAAAAATTGGATTTTAAAATTAAATATTGTTCATAATTTGGCATCTTATTAAAAATTTTACCAGATAATTTACATTAAAATGAAAAAATGAATTCATATTATACAAAAGTAGGTGGATTGGACATAATGAGGATTGAGGAAAATATGATACAATTTTGAAGTGTTTATTTTCTCACAAGATCAAACAAATTTGGATGTGAATATTCATACCTACAATAATAGAATACTCACCCAATGAACACAACTAACACATACCATAAATTAAAATGTGGTGACTCACATGTACATGGTTTACACAAGCCCTCATGAGAAGTATTACATTACATCCAAATTCAACACACAACTTCTTATAAGTACATCTTTAATATGGAAAAGAAATGTGTGTAACAAAAAATTTCATAGAAATGAATAGAAAGCCATTTGATAAATTTAATTGACATGGGAACTAAAAATAACGGTTAACTATTAACATGTAAAATATTCACCCTGTATTAACAAAGAAACAAACATAAAAAAGGCATATAATGATTATTTTTTAAAAATAAACTAATATTTTTTAACATGAAATAGTACTAATTTATAATAAAATCAAAATAAAATTGTGATGTTAAACAGATATATTATACATTATAGATATCATCATTATTCAACAGTTCATCGAATTAAATATCTTAACATATTCCATGTATTTTAGAATCACTTAAGAGTATAGACTCTCAATATCAAAATCAATGGAACAACAGTTGATCAGTGTGTTAAAATTATCAAAATAAATTAACACATCAAATGGTATGAAAAAAATTCAATATTCAAGAAAATAAAAAACATTGTGGCATTCAAAAAATAATAATCATATAAAATATACCAAACACAAAATGGTCTGGTATTTTTCACAAAACCAAGAATGAATCCCCTTCTAATTAGATGATGGGGGGTTAATTCTTATCTAAAATGATTAGATTATAGATAATGTGAATTAAAAAAATGGTTCCCATTTATAGAGGTAGTCCAAACATTATTCTCATTTGATGTACTTCAAGAATATTCCACAAGTCACTAATTGTTTAATTTTACATAAAAAATGGAAAATATTATATCATTTATACATAAATAAATATCTACATGTCTTCTTGAATTCCAATTATGTTGAGGTAATTCAGAAGACATGATAGCTTCAATACACTACCATGAATCCAAAATCCTATTAAATATACTAGTTGCTGCATAAATTTTAATCATCATACCCATCATCCAAATAATTACATGGACAACATTATTCTTGAATAGTTTAAATGGGAAACCAACATATCCAATCCAAGATGGAGACATCAAATAATACATCCATTCATTAAGAATTGGATTCCTTTTTTATATCAATAGTTGAAATACCTAAATGGATCAGGATTCCCTTTTCCAGTAGTGGTATAAATCATCATCCTAAAATTTTATAATCACAATTTTTTTATCCAGCATACCATTATCGACCCTTTGTATATCGATGATCATCAATGATCAATTCATAACTACATTTGAAGGATAACTACACAATAAATATTCCATAATTGAAAAAAGGATATTATATGAGAGACATGAAACCAAATATATAGGGACATCCACCACTAAAACACCCTTTCAATGGATGATTGTTGGATATGGAAAAAAAGTTGAGATGATGATGATAAACCCTTTGAAACATCAAGGATGAACCAATTTCCTCAATCATGAACTCTTTGTGCCTCCCTTTCATTATCATCGGTCGGGTTTTTGGGAGTTTTCACAGAATTGTTTGGGGGAGTATAAGGGTATCATGGGGGAATATTATTTAAAATTATGATGATAATAATAATAATAATATCCACACATATGAAAATTATCTGGGTTGTGGTGTGAAATTGGATGACACGGTATTGTTTATGTGACCTCTGCACCTTGAGACTTTTAATTTATGAAGTAGAGTGTCATATAATTGTTATAATAAAAAAATATCATGTTGTATAATAATTTTTTTTATAATTTACACATAATGGAAAAATAGTAAAATTTATATATATTATGAATAATAAATTATAATATATACATATATTGATATAATATATATGTGAATTTATATTTTTAATTTTTACTACATTCAATATTACAAAAACAATCTTCATTTATCATCGATTTTATATCATATATATATATAATCAAAAACATATAATTGGTTAAATAATACATATTATTATATTTTTATAAATGTTTTCTATTATATTATATTTATTATATATAATATATATATATATTGGGAGAAATATTTTATTTTATTGGATAATTTAATACAACATATTTTTATAACGGTAAGAAACTATTTTTTCATAAACATTAATAATAACAGATTCATTTTTTTTAACAAAAAGATAATATTTATATGATAAAAATATATATTTAATAGTTGGTAAAATATCTGTTGGTGTTAAACTATAAATATTATCAAATATAACTTTTGATAAAAAAATTTATTTGTACATAAAATCTAATCAAATAAAATTTATTATCTATTAGAATTGATCATTTTTACCAATAGATATATTGTCTTTGGACAGTTCTCTATTAAATTTGGTCATTTTTTAATATCGATAGCTATATAGGAAATGCCTCTCATGTTAATGACATGCCTACTCAATACAAGTCACAAACCCCTTGCCTATTAGAGGTGGCCATGGGGAGTCAGGAACGAGGCCCACTGGTATGGTCGGTGAAAGCTTGGAATGAAAAGGAGTTGGTTTAACTTATGAATGTGAGTATGTGTTGTTGGTATGGGGAAATACTGTTAAGTGTTTCATGTATGGACTTCTGGCCGGGGACTACAATTTTGGTGAGGATATATACTTATACATACACCAGGAATCTGATCACGTCCCTTAGACTTAGAACATGAGAACATTGGTTGAAAGGAAAATACTATAACAAGAAATATATAATGTTGGTTTGTGGTGTCCATGTTTTTATTGGATTAGGTCTCTAAATATACTCATTGATCATGGTAGATCTTGTTTATTTTAGGATACATTCGCTATGTATACTATCTAAGATTCATCATGATGATAATGAGTATTACACCAAAGTGACGAAGTATCAATACATAATCATGTTATTTGGATTTGACCTCCAAGTGTTGAATCCTCCATAAATCTATCTTTATAGTAGAATCTGGTACGCATAGTACCAGTGGATGATGTGCGCAGGATGATGGATTTTTTGGGGATTTTGTGGAAATGACCCCTCTTGTTCCGAGGTGAGCCCAACCCACATGTTCTAAGGACATTCTTTAGGTGGTGAAATGTGATTTTATTCTATTCACTAAACTGTTATGGTCTTCGTAGTGAGCCTTCCGTAGGAATCGGTAGGCAGATTGTTCAGTTTTTTTAACTCCCAAAATTGTTATGTAAGAACCTTATATTAAATAGAATGAATGAAACATGACACCGTCCATGTAAGTGGATATAATAACTAAATACATTAATTCATATTTACTATTTTACATAGATTTAAAATAGTCTATATTAGGAAATTCACACAACACTGAGATATTGTGCACTACAAGAAAGATAAACTTTCTTCGAGGTCCTACATTACATGATAGACCATGTTTTAATTAAGAAATATATATTAATATATAATAATTATTTTATATAATAATTCCTAAAACAAACATAAAATTAATTTTTATGAATATAATTAACTATCTCATTAAAAGTTTGGTTTAAAAAAATATAAAATGAAATATTAATTTATAATTTAACTATTAATAAACATATCAACTGATTGAATATAATGGAAATTATTATTATTATTAAGTTCACAAAGCTGTTTATCTCTCATTAATAAAATTAATTATAATTATTATGTCATATTAATAAGATTTATATATATTATATATCCAATAAAAAAATTATATTCAACAAATAGATTTGATAAGCATAATAAAAAAACAATCCAATTTTTATATATATTATATTTATTGTTATTATGGCATTTTTACATCCACTTAATCAATAATCCTATTTAAATCAATATTATGACATTTTGTAAATTTAAAATTTTTAAATAGAAATCATATTTAGAATCTATGAATTAAAATTATTTTAGGGTGAGTTTTTGGTATTATTCTGTGATGTTTCCTTTGTTATTGAATTGTTAAAAATACTGAAATATTATTCAAAACATATTTTTAACTAATTTTTTTTATAAGGATACATTTTATAATTTTATATATTTGAAAAGATTAATTAGATTAGATTTTTTAAATTAAATAAATATAAATATTTTGGATTAGTTTCAATTTTAAATTAAATGTATAAACTTATCCAACATTAGAACGTTTATACAATAAAAATATTCATAGTCGCCCCACCTAATGGATGAAAATTAAATTATTTTTCCAACCTCTATGATTAGAACTTTGAAATTATAATAAAATATTTGGAATTTTTATAATTTATAATTTCTAATATTTTAATCATAGTTTTGACCAAAAAGATTAGTGAAATTAGTAATATTAAATATTATTTCTAAGTCAAAATTAAATCATAATAAAGGTGTAAAAAATTAAATTAATGGACCAAACGACTTATCAACTTGTCTAAAACATATTTAATAGTCATATATAGGCTATTAATCTTCTATCTTTAATATTGGTTTGTTTTTTATTACTTTTTGTATGTATGACCATTTGTACACCAAACTAGATTCCAAAACATCAATGTGATTCCTTTTTAGTCCCTATAAAAGGTGACCACCACTCCCCATTCCTCACACCTCTCAGGATGCAATGGATTGGCCGATAAATAACCATATATCTTTCTAACATCCCTTCCATCATACTTGAATAAAACTCTTCTTAGGAAAGCCTTCTAATAAAGTCTATTGGTGAAAACTAAAAGTAGTTACTTGATTAAGAGGTAACTTCTTCTCTCAATCTCTCTAGTTTCATTTCCTTTATCCAATCACTAAAATCAATTTCTATCATAATAATATAACAAAAATATCATCCTCAATATAAAATGAAATTTTTATATAAAGGGATAGACCAACATTTACACACACCTCGATATAATGGTAAATGTAAATACATTTTCTATATACGTCAAACTAATAACACATGAAACAAGGATTGTTTATTTTTCGTTTTCAGACATTCATGGGGGCCATTATGATGGACACATTATTAATGTATGATATAAATAATACTTATAATTTAATTATTATTCTGTAATTATTATTTATAGCAAACCTTTTATTCTTTTCCTCATGTGTAATTTAATAATTTTGTTTGAGGAAATGTAGAATATCTCCCCTTTAAAACAATTTGAGTCCTTAATACCATACATGTAATATAAAATGGATGGTTAATAAAACCTATGTTACACAGGTAACATTGATATGTTAATTGAATTAGAATATACATATGTATCATTTATTTTTTATTCTTTTAAAATGATAATAAAATTAATGTAGGGGTCAAGCATATGTACGAACTACCGTCTCCATGAACGATGCACTTCATTTTTAAAATCCAAATATTATGGAATACTATATATATAGATATATTGAATATAAATGTTAATTTATTCTGGAATTAAATTAATGATATGATTAAAATATTATATAATTACGAGGTCAATAAATCCCAAGTCAAAACATAATTGATAAAAAATACACAATTGACACCTATAATAGATAAAATAATTAAAAAGTGTTATCAAGGGTGTAAAAAATTTTAATAAGTTAATATCTTATATTATAGAAAAGGATCATGGTTCTGGTTTAATATAGTAACATATTTTAAACCACTATACGGAATATAAATACCCCACTACAAATGTAATGTTATGTTAAGGTATACCACCTCAATTAACATTCTATTGAGACTTATTTGTTATTATCAAGTAATTCACTTTTATTTAGTTTATTTATTGATCATTATAATGTTATATCATGAATATACATACTCTTATGAAATCTATGATTAATTTAATATTATTACTTCATTAATACTGTGATTTAAAAGAGTTAACGTGGTTTAGGACCCATTAGAATGTTTAAAATGTCATTTCCCTAATGAATGTTTAAATAATCATTAAATGGTATTTACAATAATTAATGTTAACATCACTTGTTGTTTCATAACCTCCATTAGGTAACTATTTATAAACACATAATATTTATTCAATATGTAGATTTTCATAATGCTTCTTATTCATGTTTATGACGAGTTCTTGGGATTGGTACAACATGGGTGGAGACCGTTAATAGTTGCCCCATCGATGAATAAGTAGTGTCATGAGATGAATCTCACATCCAAATCAGATGGATGTATATCCTATATGATGTAAACCATCTTTTTAATGGTCTTGACTATAAATGTACCATCAGACAAGGAAATTTGGAATCTAATAATTAATCATTTCCCATGTTTATATTTAAATTATTATTCATCAATGAAATATTTCATCAAAAAATCTATAGTGTCATTTCATTCTAGACTAACATATTTAGATAGAATGAGTTTTAGTTTCATACCTGACCATATTAATATTTGATTATCAATTTATTTGAGGGTAATGTTTAATCCGTCATTTTCCTTTCAATATTAATTTATTCCAATATATTTATTATTTAATCAATTTTAATTATCCTTATATAGCATTTGTGATCATATATGTTATATATCATTTCCATAGTTTATGAGGAAGAAATATTTGAATACGTATTCAAGGATGATTTTTATTTCTTTTTATAATGTAATATTTTTTTATAGTATATTTGTTATTGTGGTATGGGTATCATGAATGTAATCTAGATTTCCAACATTGTTAAGAGGATTAGTCCTTTGGAATTTGATTCCATTTACTCATGTCAATGTAGTAAAAAAATGCAATGGCTTCAGGATTCTAGGTTTGGGTCATTATAGTAGGTATCATAGAATGTTTTGAATGATACATGGAAAATAGATTTAAAAAACATAGATCGCAAAAAAAAATTATAATTTGAGGTTATGTATATAACAACAATCAATAATTTCAGAATGCTAGATATTATGTGGGTATTTCAATCAATACATCGATGTTGGTATACTACAACTCGACATGGTTCTAGAAAAAATGTACCAAGGTGTAAGAACTCTAACATAGTGTTCCAAGCCTGAATTGAGGTAACCATGTACTTGAAAACTGGACATATTGCGCACCTAATTTGACATTACAGGGGTATATTCTTATGACTGTTCAAAATTTACTTACCTACCATTATGTAGGATATAAATGTAATGTTATTTCTGATATAACTATTGTTTATTACTGTTGGATTTATAATGAATAAATATATGTTTTCTGTCACATAAAATGTAAATTTATACAATGTTTATAATTTTAGGAGGGAATTAATATAATTAATTATATATAAATGGCCCCTATAAAGGAATAATGATATATATTGTCATTTATAATATAGATATCTTCCTACTGAGATAGTCAATGCATTTGGGATTAGAACTAATAATGTTATGAATATATTAATGTAGTATAGTAAAGTTATAACAAAAAACATTCTTGAATGGAGAATCATAATATACAGATAGAATCTCCTATGTTGTATCTCTTTATATAGTTGAATCCCCCAAGGATTTGTGTGACTATGAATACAATATTATAGAAGAAATGGATTTAGTGTCTAGATAAGTCATTTATGGAATTATGTTGCAGTGAAATGGGAAATGTAACACTTGTGGTCTAAAATTTTCAAGGTGATAATGATTTGTGGTGGTCTATGATCCAAAATACAACGTAGGAAGAATAAATTGAACTCATGGAATGGGGGACTATTATGTTGTCATTCATTGGCAAATAACTCCATTGTGATAAACAGACTAAAACAAGTAGGAAGTTCCTTAGATGAATGAAAACATTAGTATAATGTGTTGTAGATTTTGAAGATACATTTTCATGATTATATAGGTATGCTAAAATTTTTATACATAGAACAGAGTGCAAGATCAATCACTTATTTGATGGACATAATCCAAATCAATAAAGGCCACTAAACTCTCAATATTTTTCTTCATATAATAAAATATTGTTTTGTTCTATAGGGATACAGATTGACTTATATATATACTAAGTTATTGAAGGAAATCCATATTAGTTGAAGAAGGTCTATGAAAAATTTATAAGCCAACAATGAGAATGAGGGGATTTAATGCATTGGACATTTTTGGAAAGAAATACCTCGGTAAATGCATGGAGTAAATCCCAGTTTTAGTGTGGTGAAAAAGGCCAACAAAATCATGATTGAAAGAGAATAAAAGAAAATTACATTGTTCAATAATTCATCTATAATGATATTGTTCACAATAAAAATCAATTCAATTAGCATCTAAGTAAATACCATAGAGTACACCAAGGGATCATGTCTATTCATATGTTTTTGATACAACTGAATTTTAATGACTGTTGTGCCTATGTATTAGGATATTTTAGTAATGTTATAAAAGTATTTTATCATTGATATACTAGTAATAGAAATTTTGAAATGTGTTGGGATTATATTGAAGTAATTTTTCATTATGTATCTGAGATCATATGATGAACAGTACCAAGAAAAGATATTCAGATGAAAATTAAACTTTTCAAAAAACACATTATGAAGGGAAATATAACAATTAATATGTACCTCATTTGGAGAAAATGATGCATTAGTGATTGATTGGGATAAATTTAGACAACCTTGGAATTGATTAATGATATATAGACACGTAGATTATGCTATAATTGAGGGAGATTACACCATTTTTCTACTTAAATAATATTTCCAATAATCTATTTTCTATTTAAGAAATAAGAATTGTGCATGTTTTCACTAAGGTTTTATTATAATTCATGTTAATGCCATATTTATATTTTGGATATGTAATGTTTGAAATCCTCATAATTTAATATATTATCTTCAATTTATATATTATATAATCATTCTTCCTATGTGCTAGATCATAATATATTGGAAAATATATACATTTTTAAAATTTATTATGTTTATCATTGGATGAGATTTCATTGGCTATTGTATTACTTTATCATATGATTTATAATGTTATTAGCGATGACATAGAAATAGTTAAATGAATAATTGATTTAAAAATATATATTTATAGATATTTATATTTCAGTATATTCATATATAGTGATATAATTCATTCACTATACAAATAATAGAATCTTTTTAAACCAAAATGTTGTCATAGTGGATTCTTTTTCAATGAATCAATTTGACCCTTATTTCATCTAATATTGATGACCTTTTTATTGTATAAATTCTACCAACCATGTTCTCTAGAACTCCTGATCATAAAAATATTATAATATTTTTCTTATGTATACATGTCTCCATTTTAAAACAGTTTTCTCCTACGAGGGAACCCAATCACGTGACCATTGTGTTTTTAGTCCCCTATATTATTAATATTTGATAATAACACTATTTACATTGTGTGTCTTTGATAAACTGTTTATTTTAAATCACTATATTCCCAATATGAATTAGAAAATTTTATTAATCAATTTAAATATAGTTTGGAGAATGTAACAAAATGAAATTATAATGTAAGAACCTTAAATTTTATAGCATGAATGAACTTCAACTAAATTGAATAAGGGGATATAATACCTTAATACATTAAAATATAGTTAATATTTTAAAATGTGTTGAAATATAATATATTAGGAAGTTCACGCAACACTCTCTTAGCATGTGCTACATGCAAGAGAGACTTTCAACGATAGCTTACATTTCATGTAAGACCATGTTTTTACCAAACAATAATTTATTAATATATTATAATTTTTTAATACAATAAAACATAAATATCAGTTAAATTAGTATTTGGAATATAATTAAATATATTATAAAAATATAAGGGTTACCAGAATATAAAATGTATTCAAAGGATACAAATCAATTAGAAATGAATATAAGAACAGATTGAATATTATGAAAATTATTAAAATTTTAAAGCTCACAAATCTATTTTAAAATATTAATTTATATTAATTAAATTTGGTGAGTTCTATTAATGAAATATATATCTATAAATACTATATCAAATCAAATATATTTTATATACATCTACCAGATTTTATAAGCTTATGATAAAGACAAGCACAATTTTTTTATAAATACTATATTTTATCATATTTTTACTGGCCTTTAATAGATAACCAATTTTAATTAGAAATTTTGATCCTTTTAAAAATTTTATATTTCAAAATAAAATTAATATTTTGAATATAATCCAAAAAAATTTAACATGGGGATTTTTTTTATTGTTTCCAAAATTTCATTTTAATATAATAATAAAAATATTGAACATCAATTCAAAAATACTTTTTCCTCTTCTTTATTTTTAATGAAAAATTATTATTTAAATTGGCTTAATGTTTAATTAGATTATGTTTTTCTATTAACAAAATTTATGTATTTGGGATAAATTTTATTATGAAATTGAAGGTATAAACTAATAATTTTTTGGGGTGATTTTACTTAAAACTTACAATATCATCCTACCCAAGGGATGTAATTTAAATTATATTTTTCACTTCTATGTTTGAAAATTGGAAAAATTGATTACATATTTAGATTATTCTTAATTGATAATTTCTAATAAGGTAAACTAATTTTTTGGCCAAAATGATTAGTGAAATTAATTAAAATTAATTATAATTATCAAGGATTAAATAAGGTTAATAATAGAAGAAACCTTTAAAGTAAGGGAATAGATAACCTAAAATACTTTCCCACACCCATTTAATAGAAATATCCTTATATTAAAACAATCATTATTGAGATTTTTTTTGTTTGGTATGAATTTTCATAGCTATGAACTTGTGTACACGTAACTTGTTCCCATAAATTATAAATGAGTCTTTTTTCATCACCATAAAATGCCACATCCACTCCTCATTACCAACACCTCAAAAAGCACATATATTCAAAAAATATCCACCCTAATAGATTCTCATAATCACTACCCTCACCATAGAATCATTATTTTTGCCATAATGCTTTCAAAGGAGACCTCTTCGTACAAACAAATAGAAGTTAACCAATTAAGTGGTCATGACTTCTCTCATACTATCTAGTAGAATTTTCATTCCCTACTCCATACATTATATTTCATCCATGATTATATAATATCACCTATTTAGTAAATAAATATGAATCTTTTTAGGTAAATGGTTTGACCTACACTATAGAAACCTCCATCTAATGGTAAATGAATATACAGTTTCTGTGTTCGATGAACTACTCCATCATGATATGATGAGTGTTTATTTTTACATTACCACCAATCATGGTGGAAAATATGATGTAAAAAATGTTTATATATGATATATTATAATTATAATATTTTTATTATTCTTTAATATATTTCTTATAAAATAACTTTACGCTTTCCATCTTGTGTAAATATAATAATATCATTTGAGAAAGTGTGGAATACCACCCCAGAAAGCGATAGGGCTCCTTCATGATATATATGTAACATATAAAGGATACTGTTAATAATGATATGTAACATATATAACTAATATATGACACTTGAATTAAAATATACAAAAGTATAATATATTTTTCATTCATTTTATATAGCAGTGAAATGAAAGTAGCTTTCAAGCTTACATACGACCTATCATATCCATGAACTGTGCACTTCATTTATAATAACCAAATGTTATGGATTATTATAAATACATATATAATTAATATATATGATAAATTAGTCTTATTTTACATTCTGTAGAAAATGAAGTCAATATTTAATTAATAGTGACAATAATTCACATGTCAAAACATAATTAATAAAATGCAAATATTAACATAAAAAATATATAAAATAATGAAATATTTTTAGAAAACAAGTAATAAAATACTACAATAAGTAAATATGTGATATTATAAAACATATTTTCATTACAATGCAAGTTAGTAACATATTTTAATCCATTATAGTAGAGGATAAAGACAACACAAGAAAATGAAGTTTATTGTAAGGGATATCATCCCATTTTATATCCCCTTTTGGAAAATTTGTTATTATGAACCATGTAACTATTATTTGGAGTCTTTAAATAACAATAAAATTTTATATCGTGATTCTATTTAATATAATTATATAAAATTTTTCAATTAATAATATTCTATTATGGGGTCTGTGATTTAAGTTTTTGAATGTGGTGTGGGACACATTAAAATGTTTAAAATTTCATTTACCTCAATATTGTTTTTATGATATTTAATTGCTATTTACATTCTTTTATGTAAACAAACCCCATTTTTACATAGCCTACATTGGTGAAATATTAATAAAATCATTTTATTTATTATATATGGATATTATTATAAGGCACATTATTCATGGTTAGGATGATTGATTTCAACTGGTATGACATGGGTGGGGATTAGTTATTTGTTGTCCCACGATGCATTGGTAGTCTCTTGATATTTATTATATTACCAAATCAAAAGGGGTTTTAACCTTTATATTTTAATTGATATTATGAATGATCTATACTATAATGTTACCATGTAACTAGGAAACATTGTGTCAAATAAGTTAGAATTTCCCTTATTTAGATTCAGTTAGTATTCTTCCAAGAGATTTGGCATCAATATTTCTATGGAAAAATTTCATTTTCCTTTGGTTATTATTTATAAATGACATTTTTCATCAATATATCTTGGAATGCATTTCATTTAATTTTAATTATTTCGATATAATGAAAATTAGTTTTTTATGATTCCATATTGATATCGCCTAATTTAGATATTTTAATGGAATGGGTTAGAATGTATTTACCTTGAAATTTTAATTTATTCATATAAATTCATTATATATTACTATTTACAAAATGTTACTGAGAATTTCAGATCAACAATATTGTGATTCCTTTCCCGTTGTTATGAATATGAAATAATTTAATAAATAATCAAGGATAATGATTATTTTATTATTAGGCATCATGATTTAATATTATATCTTCCAAAGTATAATGGGTATCATGTATGCAATATTATTTTATAAAATTGCAAAATTGATAGGTCCTTTAGTGTTTGTTTCCTTATAATCAAGCTATAGTAATAAAATAATGCATCAGATATGGGATTATAGGGTCATGGCATTATTTTTTTGTTACCCCGACCTATAATTAGGTGACACTTTTGCGGAAATATTTCAACAGCCTCTTCAGAGTGGAGTTCTCAATATCTATATTGACAAATTTATGTATCCACGAGCTTCTATAGCTCCATTATGGAAGCATGAAAATGAATGATTGTTCATTGAGGTTTACCAACCATTCTAGGTACTCGATGGATGTGGTTCAAGATTATTTATTCCGGGATGAGACCATTAAGAGTGGTATGAATAGTGTCATCTAAGCCTATGTTATCCCTCTATGCATTCCTACATATGATGTGGTGCTTGAGTGGTCCTCAGAGGTTGAAATATTCATGGATGAGAAAATACAACTGAGGGTTGTCTGTAGTGTGAAAAAATGAAAATTCAACTCAATACTTTGAATCCAACATCATAATCAGGGACCTCAATAAGGACCTCACCATAAACATTACATAATATTAAATTAAATTAATAATTCACATTGAGTATATTTCCAGGTTTAGAGTTATAGAGAATTAGGTTATTACATTTACATAACTACATAAATAATACATGTAGAATATTCTACCCAGTATCCTTTTTTTCATAAAATAAAAACTCATGAAAAAAGAGTCATATCTAGTTTCAGGTTTTAGACAGTATGACATTTCTTTGATCCCATTCTTGAACTTATTCATCTTTAGGTCCTGTGAAAACATTTCAAAATCTTTGGATGAGAAAAAAAAGCTTAGTAAGGGTTATAATAAAAAGGATGAAAACATTTGTTTATAAATACAAATAAAATGGACTCTCTTACTTACCTCATGAAATCATAAGATTTATGAATGACACATAAAAATTATATATCATAATGGTATCTTGTGGCATCCAAATCATACTTACATTGCAGCTATCACAGCTACATAGGGAGTTTCATTGGTATATCCATCACAATATATTCCCTAAATCTCTTAGGAGAAACATTCATGTTTACCTCTGTCACGTTACCCAACGCATTAGAGAGTTATCTCGGGCTCACCCGCCCTAGGTTTATCATGGAACCACCCGTATACAAAAATTATTCCAGAAAATCATAACATGATCATAACACATAACATAAGAATAAATGAAAGATAACATTTCTACATTGCAATAAAAAATATCATTTCAAGATATTGACATAATCAATGAATTCTCAAAATCATTTTCATTACAAAAATACGTAAATATAGTATATGGAATTTATTTTTTCTTTTAAAAAAATTATGTCTTGTTAAGGAAGACAATGATCAAAAATTACTCATGGCGGCAGAATGGTGGTTGTCACCTCTTTCATAAAAGAACATTCTTTTTTTCATTTGGTAAAACAATTTGTATAAAATATTCTGTTTGAATGAAATGAAAATTCAAAGGTGTTTATACAGCGTATAAACGAAAATAGTGTATTAAAACAAAATATGCCTCAATGAAAGAAGATTGAGACGAAGTCCCTTACCTTATGTCCGACTTCACTTCATCGTTCTTTAATATGCTGAATAATTAACTAAAGTTAATTTATACTTATTTAATCACCTTTTTCATGTTTATTATTCCTTTATATCACTTATTACCATGTTATAAACATTATATAATCCTTTATGTTAATAACATTCATTTGGTCGACATTTTGTACTTGAGTAAAAAATGAACACCTTATATTTAAAAGTTGTCCATGTGGTCAATATTATATTATATAAAAAATTGTATTCATGATATATATATCATATATATCATATATATCCAGTATATACATGTATTTGTAGTAGTACATAACATTTGGAGATAAGAAATGAAATGCACCGTTCTTCGAGACGGTAAGCCGTACGTACGCATGAATGCTACTTTCATTTCTATTTCATAATTTAATGGAATTAAAACATAATGATACAAAGGTATATTATAATTAATGTATAATATCATATATATTATCATCAACTCTATACTTTATACATCCCACATAAGTCATTAATGATTCACATCACTTTGAGGGGGAGGTAGTCCGCACTTCCTCAAATGAGATTATCGTATTTACCCACTATGGAAACCATAAAGGCATTCTATAAATGGAAAATACAGAAGCATAAATAAAACATAAAAATAATATATATCATATATAAATACAATTCCATCATAATTTCCACCATGAGAGGCGGTAGGAGATAATCAAACATTCATCATTTCGTGAGGTGTTAGTTTTCCATCCATAGAAACATTCTGTTCTTCATCAATTAGATGGAGGTGTGTGTATATGTAGTTGAAATAATTCTCATAAAAACATCCTAATATGTTTAGTATACTGGTTTTGTTACAAAATAAAGGAATAAAAAGTGTTTAGGAGTTGGAGAAGTAAAATAAAGGAAAACAATTTAAGAGAAATTGTTACCTTTAATTTGGGTAACTCCTTTGTGTTTGAACCAAAGTATTAATATAAGTTCCTTATAACTAAGGTAAGGCTTCTAGGGGGATGATAGGGATGTAGGGGGATTAATTGGGTAGTGTTTTGACAAGACAAATGGCTTGAGAGGTGTGAGTAATTGGTTAAAAATGGTCTCCTTTTATAAGGGAGAGGAGGGGCTCTTTAGAAAAGTTTGATAATATTATTTTATTATATAATGATATTCTATTTATAATGGTCCAAAACTCATTAAAGATGAATATAAGATTACTCATGGTTGAAATAAAATCATTCAATCAGAATTGGACATGTTTTGGATAATATTTTAATAATTATAATCTTTTTTATTTAAATTATTTATTAATGAGGTAAATACTGCATCCTTATTGGGTCATAAATAATTTAATTTATTTGATGTCTAAAAATTATAAACAAAATACCAAGATTTAAGAAATATTTTTATATTTCTAATGAAAATTATTAATTTAAAATATTTTCTATATAACACTATATAAATATTAATTACTAAAAGATTTTTGTTAATGTCAATTCTGTCTTTACATAAAATTAATTAATCCAAATTGTCATTATAACTCTCATGTGGCTCAATGGGGTTCCAAAATATACCCAATGGTGACCATGGTCGTGAATGACTCATAAAATAAGGTTTGTAAAAGTGTTAAAGTAATTTTGATTTATTAGAATATTCTTCTTACCTTGAATTACCTTATATACCTTTAATCGTGGTAAATAAAAGACAACATTTATTATTCACCAAAAATTATTTTCATCTTATTGAACCACATTGAAGTTATTTATAACAACCATTTATGTAGTATTTTTTAAATTCAATTCATATAAGTGGTATAATTTCATTTAAATCAAAAAGTATGTTTTTTAACTACTATTATGTGGTTTCACTATTCATCAAAAATTGACGTTTAACAAAAAATACCAAACATTTAGCCAATGCATTATTTTATATTCAAAATTAAAAAATAATTTTATTTTAAAATTCAAAACATAAAATTGTAATTAATTAGTTTTGAAATTAATTCTCATTGTTATATCAAGTAGCATGTTTTTAAGAAACAATAACTATCAAAAGATCGACAATTGTTTATGTCCAATTTCAAAGTGAAATTAATTCAAATGACAAACATTGGATTAAATGGTATAAAATATATTCTAATTAAGCTTTAAAACCAAATATAAATATAATCTAACCATATAAATAAATCATATTCAAACATAGTTTTGAATTAAAATACAATATTTTCATTATTCATTAAAATTGATATTAATCGGAAAAATCCCCAAACATTACACAAAGTAAATTGTATGGTCTTTTAAATATGACAATAAATGGTATGTTCAGCCCTACTAATTAGCGAAAAACTAAAAAAATATCATGTTACCTAAAAAACATACATAAAATATATTTATCAAGTGTTTAATCCCAATATCTCCACAACAATAGACACATAGGGTGATAGTAAAAAGTATGAAATCTATTTATGTGGCTAAAAAAATATGTCATCAACAAATTATCAATAATGTAAATTAAGAAAAAATGATACATATATACATTTACATCGATTCATGTCAACGATCTCACATTTTCAAAGAGGTAACCAATCCAATTTTATGAAATAAGGAATCCAAAAAATATTATAAATATAAAATAGAGTCACATAGTGGGAATAAATTCCCTGTTAAAAGGTATGAAAAATCTCATACTTCAATAATCTATAAAAATTTGAATTATGAAGTGGAATTAGTGCAAAAACCCTATTAGAACACGCCTTTGGAAAACATGGTTGTGATGATGTTCATGTAGTACCATAATATATATATGGAATAATTTATTTTTTCTGAAAAATGTATTTTCATTGAAAAAATAATTTTCAATCAAATTTAAATTCATTTATTATTAAAAACTAATCAAATTTGGAAAAAATAGATTTTACATTATACATCTATATCACCCCACTTAATATCTTTCTATATAAATATATAATGGAAAACATAAACTAATTCCTTTAATAATGGCAATACATTTCCATATAAAAAAGGATCGACTGATAATCAAAATTTCAGTTCACCTATAAATGTTTAATTTCATCACAAATATAATGGTAAATTTAATAGGATTATAATAAATATAAATGAGATTTATTGATCGTGATGTATAATTTATGATATATCATTTTTAGGTTCCAGTGTTTATTTATATTCAGGATATCGATGAAAACATAATATAAAAATCTAGTCTCAAAATTTAACAATAAAATACAATATAATTTTAAATGTTGGATATAATCATATGACATATTACTCCATTGCACAAAACAAGTTTAAGCACCAATAATATATATATACATCACTTTAGTTCATGGCCCCATTAACACATTGTATTTTTTTATGATAGAATATATAAAAATTTTATTCTCCATGATTTAATTATAGAAATGTTTTTGTGAGACTAATTTACAATTGAAGTTAGTTGTTGTAGTTTTGTATAATTTGATATTGGAAATTTATGATGATTAAGAGGATTGGAATTCAGTATCATTTCTTATTTTTTAACTGATTATTGAAAATACATAAACTCCCCCAATAGTTTTATTTCATATTTATGACACCCCAACAAATCCCAGTAAGAGTCTAGTTTACCATGTTCTAATTATATAATCAAAACATTAAATTGAAATGAACATTTATATGTATTAGTTGATCATCATATATCACTTTAATAATAATGATTTGTGATTTAAAAACTCATATTAAGGATCCCAATATTTTATTTTAATCAATATTCATAGTAGGTTTCTAGATATTGGTATTGATCCTTAAATTGATGATCTACATGTCCTATAATAACAACAATAAAAAATTATGTAGTAGGGTTTGAAAATTATGAAGACCACATTCCATTTTATGGTCATGTAATGAGGAAAAAATCCATGATTCCTAACATCATTAAGAAAGGACATAAATTTTATGAATCCCAATTAATTGGAATAAAGTCTCCCATAGTTAAATTTTCATAGTTTGATGTCATTGGTTTGGACAAGTCAACATATTTTAATGTCAATTGGTATGGAAATGAGTTAGGACCTTTATATTATATTCTCTAAGATGTTTTTGTGATTCAAAAAATCCATATCATTCCTGGTAACCAAATGACCAAGGAAATATCTATTCCCACACAAGTCATCATAAATGTGAGAAGCTAAAAAATCATTTATATTGTAATTGAGAAAACATTTATTAATTTTATGGGAATTATTCATTGGGATTCCATTTAAATTTGTATTTTAGATTACAAAAACTCTTAGGACAGAATATGTACTATTTAATTTTTTTCTTTAAGGAATTTGTTTCAAAATATAACTAATAAAAAAGAATGGTTGGGGAATAAAAAATATGTGTGACCCTTTTTAGTTAAAACTATCAATATATAACTAGAAAATAGATGATATGACTTGGTCAATCATATAATATGAGTACCTAATAGATATTTATGGGAATTAAACCACACTAGGAGACCCATATATATATTTACACAAATTTGTGATTTAGATGAATGTATCAAAGGATCCAAAGAGATGTATCATCAATCTATATAAATTGGGGAACCAAGATCCATAGGTGAATTGGTTTCATAATGTGATACACATGTGAATTAGTACCAAGGTGCAATCCTTAGTGAATTGATGCATAATTGTGAGCCTTTTAAAATAAGAACTCATGTGTGTATATTCGTTAATTCGGTCCCTCGCACGGTATCATTAAATTTCCTTTCCCATTAATGTGAGATAAAAAGTGATTTTCTCTAGTAGTTCTGCAGAACATTGTTTTTGATAGTGGGTGATAATTAATGTGGTTATCTAATGTGAGTTATAAAAATGGATTGTTTCCCCATTGGGGGATTAATGTGGTGAATATAACTATTTAAGGAATTAAAAGTGTTTTATCCAATATGAGATATATTGAGGTTGCATAATCCTAGTGAGGTCTAAAAAGTGTGTGTACATAATGATGATGAGAAACAATTCTTGGACCAAGTACGGGATCACGAAGGTTCATGGGCCTTATGAGGATATGCAATTCAGAATACACCCTCTGAGGTATAGGGAATGTTTTATTACTAGTTTTGGGATAGAGGAAGTGTTTATACCATGTGTTGGATAATGAAGGATTATATAAAAAGTTATACTATATAATGGTAAACATTCAATATTTATAGGAGAATTATTGGGGTTATAGTATATTATGATTTTTTCAGCCAGATGACACTATTAATGTTCCATTTAGAAATTGTTTCTAAATTTTTAGGTATAATAATTATTCTTAAAGAGATTTGGATACTAGTAAATCAGAATACATTTCATAGAGCTCAAATTTCTATCATTATATTGCCAAAATAAAATAATGATAAACCATGGATTAATATTTAAAGAATATTATAGGAACCATATTGAATGTTAGTTTTCTATGCATCATTTATTTGAAGTGTGCTGACATTAGATATTTTAATATAATGTTCATGTAAACTATTCCCATATATTATTTAGGGAGGAAGTGTGCATAGGATTTATTAATATTCTCTATATGTGGGATATGTTTTGAATGTATGTTATACAATGAGATTTTTTATTTAGGTTGTCTATGTAGGCTTTGAAAAATGGTTTTTTATATTGGTTGTGCACATATGATTGGAAGTTATTTTTTCATATAGGATTTTCATGTCTCTTTTGAACATATGTTATGAGTACATATATATATTCTTGTGTATGATACTTACTAGATCATGATATGAGGACTCTACACCTAGTGTCAAAAATATGGCCTGAGAATAGGCTTTCAAAATGGGGAACGATTATTGGACATGGGAATTTATCTCATCAATAGAGCTAAAGAAATGAGATGAAAAATAGAGAAATATTATTTAGAACAAAACATAGGATTGAGTCTAGGAATTTATAATTAGTCACAAGGTAATGGATAAATTTGGTTTTGAGGCTTGGGCCCCATACAAGGATTCAATGCTAATGATCAAGGAATATGGTTGAGATTGTGACTTGAGACATGGGATTAAAAAATTATTTGGATTATGTGATCATGATTTTGGAATTAGGTATGGAAACAAGACTGATTCTTTAGACCAATCTCTAAAATAGTTCTTAAGACTTGATCATGATATACAAGCTCAAGAGTCGATGAAATTTTCATAATAATCCATCATTAATTTGTCATAATATTTATTGCGTTATTCATTTTTTATCTACACCATTCCATATCAAATCAATTGAACTCAAACACACCTATACACAAGTTTAACATATAATAGGAATATCATTATTCCATTCATTTAATCATATTACATAAAAGTGGGATTTATTACATCGGCATGATTTTTCATCATTGATAATAAAAATTAAATGGCCTACTTATATTGAGAGGATACTACCACCATGTCACCAAATTGGAGATATGTTTTTAGAAACCTTCATCCTTCTATTTTTGAGAAATCTGGTAGAACATAAAAATATAATTTAGATTACATTTTTCAGGGAAATACAAGTCTATAAAACACAAAATTTGGGTTTTACGTGATGACTATGTCATGGATTCAACAATGATGTGCATGAAAAGAATTCATACATTCCAATAATATGCCCCCCATAGCTGTAAAAACCCAAAAATCTTTTCTTTTTAATAAATGTTAATTAATTTATTTGTTTTATAATTAAAAAAATATTTTAATTTAGAATGAACATAAATGTTTTCCTTAATGACATTTGGTTTTTTTATCAATTTAGATAAAATAATACCATTAATCTATTAAATAATATTAAATTGTTTAAATTCATTAGTATTCAATAAATAATTGTATTTTTAAAAAACAATAGTATATATAAGATTATATAATTAAAATAATTTTTATAAACATTATGTTTAGATGTTAAATGTGTTTATTATAATGTTATTTTTTAAGAAAAAACTATTTTTACAAGAATCTGATTTAAATATATTATTAATGTTTTCTAAAGAATGTATTTAAATTATTAAATAGTTGATAATAATATAGATAAATATATTGTAATTTTATGTCCTTTTTCTAATAGTGTATATCTGACGATTTAATTTTGAATGAAATTAAAAATTATTAAATTAATAAAATATGATTCGTATATATGATAATTTTATCATTGATTAGTGATTTTATATAATGTTTATGTATATAATGATGTATTATAATAATATTGTGAGGAGATTTCATAAAATAAAATGTAAAAATTTTCAACTATGTATCCTAGTATGTTTTAAAATTTATCATATAGGAATATATTTTATAATAATAATAAAATATTTAGTTAAAATATAGATTTCATATTTTTTTGAAATTTGAAGAAATAATAATGCCATATAAATATATATTATTCATCCATCCCTTATAAATAGTGTAGAAATAAAAAACAATGGGAGGCCCATCCAAGAACACCAAGCTTGGTGGAACTGTGGGATCACATAGAGAATGAATTTATTGTACCTTACATAAACCCTATAGAATATATTGTATTATATAAACCACAACATCTTTGTATAAAGTAGATTGTTTTGGATAATATCATCATTCAAACTCAGTTGTATAGTTAACTATTTTGGAATACATGTGTCATATTTGATATTATAATTAGTAACCATATGAAGGATAAAATTTTCATGGTGCATGGTTATATAAGTACTGTACACCAGCTGTTAAATCATCTGAATATAACATGACCATTCAGTCAAAAAACCACAACTATCTGATCATCCTTCGTCCTTCATATTTTATCTATGTGGATCCATTAAAATGCTTCAACTATTCATCCCTTTACTAGAAAATCAACCATCTTCCAGCACAATCACCATCAAATGAATCCATTTGTTCTCCTTTCCCCACAGGGAGACTCTAGTGAGTGATACCTACTAACATTGTGCTACCCTAATGATCATCCTTTGGAGTTAAAGAATAGAACATCAAATAGGTTCATACATCCTTATGCCATCAAATCCGGAAATAATTGATGATCCATGAATCTTAAATAATATTATCCAAATTTAAATCATTAATTTACACTCATAAATAAATAAATAAATATATATTTATCAAAATGTAAATTGGTTTTTAAATTTGAAATAAATTATATAACTGATATTTTATATCTTATTTTAATCAAATTATAGATTGAAATAATTTATTCCAAGGTTTTGTAAGACCTTATTTGAGACTCATATATAATGGATAATGATACAGATATCATCCCTTATTCCATGTAAATCCTGATAAACATGTACCAATGCATATATAAACCTAAAAATGTGTATATATAGGCACATGAATAAATAGATAAAAATACCATTAATGGTTAGTGTAAAAACACATCCTAAGCCCAGCCTTACCTACAATATATCTCATGTTATTCCATCATGTTCAAACACCCAATAGGAATATTTTTTTCATACCTTTTTGTTTCCAATTTTTCAGTATGATAATTCTATTATTTTCAATGCCAATAATAATTTTAAAATATTTATGAAATATATGTTTTTTTAATACGATTTTTCTATTTATATATATTTTTATAATATAATTAAATATACGAGTTTATACATATATTTATATAATGATTTTAATTTCATGATATTCATCCTTATATACGTGTTCTATTTTCATATGACAATTTATATATTATAATTATGAAATTTATTTTCAAATTAATATTTATGTAATGAAGATATATTATTTTCAAACATATTTTTTTGTGAATTTAAAATAATTAAATAAAATTAAAATTATGGTTTCCTAGTATGTTTTAATTATATTTACTTTTAGACACAAAAAAATATTATTTTTTATTTAATTATTATATAAATAAAATAACTGGTCTCAAAATATACAATTTATATTTATTTATGTATGTGAAAACTATATCTTAATGTTTTTATGTATTTCATAAATTATGGTTAGAGATACAATTATTTCTTGTAATGGAGTCATAACATTTCCTGATATTATTTTTTTATGAGAATCATTTATTATCCTAATTATTGTGATATGTTATTCATTATTAATGAAATTTAATGAATATATACAAATATATATATATAATGATGGTCATTATTTGTTTATATGAAAAAAATTAAAAAATGATTGCATTATATTGTAAATGAAATCTTAAATTCAGGGATGTGAATTATTACTTCATTAATATTCCATAAATGTTTAAAATGTTAATTATCATGATATTAGTTTGCTCCAAATTTATTATGTCATTTCTTACAAAATTATATATATATATATAAAATAATTAATGTGTTGTAATCTTTTTGAAGAAAATCATCCATTGAAATATATCGATATAAAAAATAAAAAAAATTACAAAATTCAACACCATATTTGTTTAAACACGAATAAGAACTTTTGAGTGTACACATCCCTATAAATGTGAGAATGCCCAAACATCATTCAATGTTTCATGTGGCCCCATTTTTTTCTAATGCTTGAATAATATTTTTTGAAATGTAACATGATTATTTTATTAATATATACATTTTCAATGGGAAATTAATTGCAATGGTATTAGGACGTTATCAAATAATATGTATTTCCAAATGTATTATATTATTTAAAATTAATCATATTTTAAAAATTATTATAAAATTTCAATGTATTGTTTATTTATAATTGTATTTTAGAATTTATTTATAAAAATTATTATAAAATGTATATTTATGAGTTTATAATATGAAAATGTGTTTTCAAATTATTTTTTCAAAATTATTTTTTTCAAAGTATTCGAAAAAATATTTTTCAATGTTATATTATGAAAAACCTAACATTACATTTTAAAAAGGTCTATAAAAAATTTATATTTTACTTAAGGGACAAATTACCCAAATGAGCATTCAAAATGTAATTTTAGAAATCTATTTTTGAATTTTATTTTCGAAGTGATAATTTTAAAAAATTAAAAAAATTTGTTTTTAGAAATGTTTTCACTATAATTGAAAATCCCATTACTCTGAAATTATGATAAACCGATGTTTTTAAATATTCCTCTAGTATATTTTGGATGTTTTATGGAAATTAAATCAATAGGGACATGATGTAAAAAATTAAAATAGCTACCTTTTTATTATTTTTTAATCTGATTATTAGTAATAATATTTCTTTTCCTCCAAATTCTTGATCAGAATACATCCTCTAATGTGTAATGATATGTATATTTTTTTATTCATTTAAAAAATATTATAAAAGTTCATTTTCAATCCATCCATATGTTTGGATCTTATGGACTTACAATTTGTACCCAAGAATGTTTTTGATAACATGGGATATTTTGACATTTGGTTAAAAATATATTAAGTTAATAACTATATTGAATTAATAATACAAATATTTTATAACACATTATATTGGGGTGTGTTATTAGAGTGATAAATCTAAAATTAAAATCATTTGTAATTAATTGATCATAAAAATATTTATTTATAGTAATTTTAGGTTTATAAATTCTGAATATGGAATTTCATAATGGCTTTAAGGTATTAAAAATATTTTCCAGTGGAGAAATTATAATTTAGGGTGATAGAATGTAACAACCTACTAATTTAGTCATTTTGATAAGTTTTTATTAAATTAATAATTTTATAATTAAATACAAATAATATAAAAATTTTCATATATAAAAAAGATTTCAATAATAAAATATTTTTAGATCATAAATTATTATAAAATACTAAAATTATTCTATTAATGGATTTGTGTGTGTATTAATATTTTAGTTTTTTTAAATAGTATTATTTTCATAAAACGAGCATAAATATAAGAATCGTCACTTAGAAATGGTTAATCAGAGCCTTAGGTTTTATATTATATTATATCAATATATTATTCTTTTTTTGGAAAAAGAATATATTTATGTGAATATTATGTAAATAAATATTGTACTATTCATAATAATATTTTTTTATTTTTTGTGTTGTCGATATTAGAAATAATTATAAATTAATAGTATGACTATGTCTTAACAATATATATTTTATGATTTAATTTAAAATGTTGTTATAAAATTTTAATGTAATTACCAAAGTATCATATTTATCATAATTTTAGAAATAATTAGTCAATTATATTTATTGTGTTGTCTAAAAAGAATAATTTTATTTTTTATGTGATGAAATGTCATAATAGAAGATTATTATTGAACCATAAATATAGTATTTATTCTTTTGAAATTAATAAGATATGAATATTTTATAAATATAATTTTAATTAAAATTTAGTTTGTTAAATTTTGAGAGTTTCATAAAAATTTATACAACCAAGAATATGGTAGCCATATAGACCACCATCCTAAAAGATAAAGCACAACACAATGGACTTCTTGATATGACCACCATATATAATGAATGAATATCCCCACTCATGGGAAGCACATATACAGCCTCATGTAGATGCTAGATTTTAGGCAAGGATATAATGTATTTAACCCATGTGTATAAGGCATATAGGTTTTGTGGGAAACATTTCGCATGGTTAGTTGTCTATTTATCGCATCTAGGATTCTGAACCCCGGTGTTAACATATATTTTGTCTCCCTTATGAAGTAAAACATTTATATTAGATATTTTTATCAGGGTACTGTTCACATGTTGATCAAAAATACGATTATACCATGATCATTTTATTAAACTATCACAATTTTTTAATCATATCTCAACCTTAATATTAATCCTCAAGTTGATCAATCGTATTCAACTAACTAATAATACTTTCTCTCACATTCCAACTATTTATAGGACAATCACCATCGAAGTATTAATTTCGATAACTTTTCACTCCACATCAACACTAGACAGGGAGACCTTCTTATGGTGTGTTACTTTTAGGATCATTCGTTGGAGATAAATTGAATTCCTTTCATTAATTTTGTAGGTCCTCAACCCTATGAAACATTAACCCATCAATGATATCATCTTGTTGAATAATATTTTCCAATCAGTATCTGTAAATGCAAGCACCCACCCACACAAACACACATATATATATATATATGTTGATCAATATATAAATTGAGAATTTAATTTCAAATATAAATGATTCATTTATATTTTATAAAAATTAACCCACTATTATTATGATTTTTATTAATTATTAATTTGTTATAAAACTCCTCATTTAGACCCATATGTATAGTATACTGTTGTCAATAACATCACTACTTCCCTTGTAATATTTATTGACAGCTACCAACTTCTCTCTGAGATATTAAATATTTATATTTAAACACATGCATACATATGAAATACTCCCCAAAACATTTCTATATGAATCCCCTGCCCAAATCGATTCTCCTATTTACTTAAACTCTTTTTATTACATCTTGATTGAGTTCCAAACTAGAATACAGATCCCCACCCTTTTATTTTCCCGTTCCTTTAGTAACGAGATCCTATTATTGTTAAGAATTATATTTTTTCAATAGTGTTATTTATTATTTTATTAATTTGAATCCATTATTACATTTAATAATATTGTAATAAAACCATTAAAATTTAATGCATAAAATTATTTTTTTATATTGTTCTAAATTTAAATTTTCTCCATAATAAATACACATTTTATTTTCAAATTACAGTTCATTTATTTACATGAAAATAGTCTTATTTTAAAATTAATTTTTATTTACAGAAATTCTTTTATGTTTCAAAATATATATTATTTATGAAAAATTATTAAACAAATTTCAAATTTTGGTTTACGGTTTCTTTAGGATTAAATAGTTTATGCACAAAAGGAATATTTTTCCATGCTTATAATTTTGTTAAGAAAATATCTATTCTAAAAGTAAAATTATTATTATTTTTTATTTTGGATAAAACATGATTCATCAATATATATATTTTTGAAATAAATAAAATATAACGATAGAATTATTTCATTTAATTGAATCATATCATTTCATGCTAATATATTTTTATATTCTATTATTGATAATAATTATGGAAATATGTTAATGATTATTTATGAAATTATATACATTATTATATATTAATATATATATATATATATATATATATATTTCATCATCTCATAATAGGAACAACTTTCAGAATGGATTTTATGAGTTTTTGTGATATTTTGAAAACATTGTTGTAAATTATTCCTTCATTTATATTACTAGAATATTAGTAGACGATATTTTTCTTGGTATTTGGTTGTAAAAACTTTAGATTGATATTTCATATTAATTTAAATATATATATATATACACATTACTATTTATAATTATTTCATATCTATATATTTAAAGAGATATCATGAGTGAAATATATAAATTCATATATAAATAATCTTGAAAATAGTTTTATAAAATATTTAACTTGAACATCATAAAAAGGATAGATAATTATGGTTTGAACACTTATTTTTAAATGTTTATAGTCCCAACTACACTTAAATGTTTCATGTGACCCCATGGATATTTTTTCAGGGGTTATAATATTTCATAAAAAAGAATTGGATTCCTTTATTAAGAAATATACTTTCAAAGTGTATGTTTTATATATGTTTTATAACATTTTCAATCCATAATTATATTCAAGGGTATTATAATATATTCAATGTTTATGTAAATTCAAAAGATGTATAATATTTTAAAGGTGTAATTATTTCCATGTATTTTTTTAAATAAACATTTCAAATGATTTTTAATATTATTTAGAAATAAACAATAATATTAAACAAAATCAAATGATGTTTTCAATATTGTAATTAATTTCAAATGATTATTAATAGTGACATAAAATGTTTTATTTTGAATATCCTAGATTTATATTTTCAGAAATATGACATAAAATATCTATTTTATATAAATGCAAATTATTTTCAAATGAGTTCTCAAAATTTTATTTTCAAAAATGTATTATGAAAATGTTATTTTAAAGAAGTAGTTTTCAAATATGTATTTTCATAATGGTTTTTAATATTGTTATGAAAACTATAAGGGCCCATCCTTAAACCTTACATAATCTTGAGTTATTACAAGATTACACATTGAGGATCTTTCCAGGTTTAGAGTTTTAGATAATTAGATCATGAAACTTGCATTACATTCCACATTTAAACAAAGTGGTTACATAAAAGACAATATTCATTCTTCACATCAACGGAAACATATTTAAAATAAAACATGGATTCTTTCTTGACACATTCTTGACACTATCATCATATCATGTACCTTTACCTTGACCTATGAGAAACATTTCAAAAATGTGGGATGAGCATAAAAAGCTTAGTAAGGGTTATAAAAAATATGGAAAGGAAACATGAGTTCATTGATACATAATAATGGAATCATACATTACCCATAAAACATGCATAAAGGAAACATAACATTTCCACCTTTAAATCACAAGATATCAATACAACACATTGATATAAAAAAATTATGAAAACCATTTTCAATACCAAAATAAAAGAAATGTAAAATATGGTATTTTTTTTTTTAAAAAGAAGGTATGACTTGTAGAGGAATCCAAAACTAAAATAATGGTCACGGTGGCAGAGAAGTCGTTGTCGCCTCATACGTACAACAAAACATTCTCTTTTGTCGTTTAGTAAAATGCTTCGTATAAAAAATATTCCTTTTGGATAAACGTAAAGTTCAAATGGGTTTATACACAGTATAAAAGATGTTTGAGTATAAAACAAAATATGCCTCAATGAAAGGATATTGAGAGGAAGTCCCATACAAAGAAGGTATCCTTGGATTAGGGATAATTAAGTTACATAACTATGTGTGAAAAACGAATTCATGAAATATAAGAGGGTATTATGTGTAAAACAATCATAGGACATTCACACAAAATCATTGAACTAAATATTCAAGGTGTACAAGTTTATCCCAAAGAATCGAAATTGGGTTAAGATGTTCCCTTGCAAAAATTAGACAGCCTAAGGGCGTCACTTCAATATTCCGAAAAAGAGTTGATGAGAGATAAAAAGGGTATCTCATCACTTGGACATAATATTTAAATCAATAAGGATATACAATAACATATCCAAAAATAATATTATGTGAATTAAAAGACATAACAAAATATGTCTTTTAAAAAGAGGAGGGTGAAAAGTTCCTTTACCGACATGGGTATCTTTCGAAACATACGCCCCGTAAATGAAGGACAATACAAAATTGATGTAAAATACTCATAAATGGAAGAATATTACACAATGAGTAAAATAATGGTCAGTACATACACCACTAAAAGGATATTGTGGAAAATGTAGAATAAATATCACAGGAATAAAGGTGAGATGACAAATCCATTACGAAAACTAGACAGCCTAACAGCGCCAC
The DNA here is from genome assembly GCA_963277665.1 of Viscum album. Lineage (NCBI taxonomy): Eukaryota > Viridiplantae > Streptophyta > Magnoliopsida > Santalales > Viscaceae > Viscum > Viscum album. The sequence goes on along the minus strand of OY728126.1, from coordinate 975,631,570 downwards.
TTAAAAATTAAAAAAATGGATTGATGAGATCAAATAGGGTATCTCATAACATTACAATAAAATGTACAGCAAGAATAATATAAAATAACATCCCCCATCATAACAAAGAGTAGCTTAAAAGAAGTGACGTAAAGGAGAGTACTTAAAGAGAAAGAGAGACGTCAGATCTCTTACGAAAATTCGGTAGCCTAACTGTTCCACTCAAAACATCCAAAATGGATTGACGAGAGAGAATAGGGTATCTCATCATATGAACATAAAAATTACAGTAAGAGTAATATAAAATAACATCCCAATAACAATAAAGATGAGCTTAGAAGGAATGAAATAAAAGAGTGTACTTAAAAAAAGAGAGGAGTAGGATCCCTTACCTCAAGTCCAACTTGTCTTGTCCGTTTCATTATATTCCTGAATAATAAACTTTTATAAATTAATAATTGCCTAAGTACCTCCTTTAGAGATTATTATTTAGTTCATATCACATATTGTATTGTTATAATAATTGTTTAATAATGTTAGTTCATATCAGACGTTTTTGCTGATGTTTGGTACATCAGTCAAAAATGAACTTGTTTGAAAAACGATTACCCATGTAGTTATAAGAAAATAATTTCCAGAATAGTATTAAAATATCATATATATCCAGTAAATATTAATTTTATACTATTCCATATCATTTGGAGATAAAAAATGAAAAGCACCATTCATGGAGACAGTAGGCCGTACGTACGCATGAACACTACTTTCATTTTTTTCATATTAATAGAATTATAACAAAATGAGAGAGATATATATGTTATAATTCTATAATTATATCCATAATTTAGATGAAATATATTACATATATATCCATTATATATATGTACATATAATATTACATAACATATTGAGATAAGAAATGAAATGTACCGTTCATGGAGACGATAACCCGTATGTACGCATGAACGCAGCTTCCATTTGTATTTCATATTTAATGTAATTAAAACATAATGATACATAATAGTATTTTAATTCCAGTATTTTATCATATATAATATCATTAAATATATACTTTATACGAACCACATATGGTATTAACGAATCAAATCTCTTTGAGGGGGCGATAGTTCGCACTTCCTTAAATGAAGATATCACGTTTACCAATAATGGAAACCATAAAGGTATTCCATAAATGAAAAATATATAAGATTAAGTAAAACATAAAAACATTATATATCATATATAAATATAGTGTCATCATAATGGCCACCTTTGAAGGGGTTAGAAGAATGTTGAACAATCATCGTTTCGGGAGGCAAAAATTCGCCATCCGCGGAAACAGTATGTTCTTTAACCATTAGATGTAGGTGTGTGTATGTGTAGCTAGAATACTTCTTATAAAAACATCCTAGTATATTTAAGATAATTTATTTGGTAAAAAACAAAGTAATAAAAAAAGTTTAGGGGGTTAGAGAATAAAAATAAAACAAAAGGACACAAGTGAAGACATTACCTTAAAATCGGGTAACTCCCATTGGTTTGAGATCAAAGGCTTCTTTGGGAAGACTTCTGCCGAAAGTGAGGCTTCAAGGAGTAAGAGAGGGAAGTGGAGAGACAAAATGAGTAGGGTTTGGCCGAGCCAAAGGCTTTGGGAGTGTGGGTAAGGAGGTAGAGGTGGGGCCTTTTATAAGAGGAGAGGAGGGGCACTCTTGTAAAGTTACAAATGTTACTTTATTTTCAAAAGAGTTTCGTATTTTAAAGGTCCCACATTGATTTATTTCGTGGATAAGGTGATAAGGGTTCGAAATGAAATCATCCAATAGGATTTGGACATGTGTAGGTCTTATATATTACATTATCCTTCCATTTTATTTAAATCGTTAAATAATGAGGTCATCGCTGCATCATCATAATGTCATAAATAATTTAGTTTATTTAATGTCTAAAAATTATAAAAAAATACTATGATGTAGGAAATATTATTCTCTTTCCAATTACTATTTATAGTCAAAATTATGACTTGTATAACCCCATATAAAAATTGTTTTAGTAAAAAATCTCATATTTGTGTCATTTTTACTTTAACATTAAATAAAAAGATATTTATGTCATTTTCCCACCAACGTGGCTCCATGGGGTCCCCAAGTTGACCCATGTATTGTCTTGGTCGTCCATTACACGTAAAATTAGGGTAGGACATGTGTCTAGGTCATTTCGTTTTGTTAAAACATTATTCTTACCATAAACTACACTAATTACCTCTAATCGTGATTAAAAACTTAATAAGTTACTATTCACCAAAAAATTATTTTTTTCCCTATTGAACCAAATTTTACTTCTTAATGAAAACCATGTATGTCGTATTTTTGAAATTAAATACACAAAGATGGCAGAATTTCATGTAAACGGAGAAATTAGTTCGTATAAGTACCACTTAGTGGTTTCACTATTCAACAAAAATTGAAGTTTTTCAGAAAAATCCCAAAAATTCAACCTAAGGTATATTTAATATTACAAATTCAAAAATGAAGTCTATTTTACAAAATTCGAAACATATAAGTCACATTAATTAGTTTAATAATTACTTCCCGCTGTCAGAGCCAATAGTGTGTTTTTATGAAACAATAACTATCAAAAGATTGACTCTAGTTTAAGTCTGATTTCAAAGTGAAATTAATTCCATTGACCACTATTGAATTTAATTGTAAAAATATATTCTAATTTCACTTTAAAACCAATTCAAAATATAATCTAATAATATAAATAAATTAGATTAAAAAGAGGTTTTGAATTAAAATACAACATTTTACACTATTCATTAAAAAAATGAACTTTATCAGAAATATACCAACAATTTACTCAAAGTAAATTTTGATGTCCCGATTCTTAAGAATAGTTTTATTTGGTACAATAGAATGTATAAGAGTGAACAAAACTATATTTAATGACGGTTCGACATCAAAAGGCGATAAGTGAACATTTAGTGAAAACTAGGGCATATACGCCCAAAATTGAATTCTTTCCATATTTTAATCCTTTATCTTTTATTGGATAAATGTAAAAACATTTAAAAACATATATAATCATATTTTAGTTATTAATATCCATTCCCGCCAATAAAAAGGCTACACGGTAACTACCATTTAAAATAATATTATTTTATTATTAGAGTGCAACATAAGATTCCCAAGAAACTCATTGTTGCGTGTTGGGTACGCCATCAAGCATAGCATCCTAATTAAAGTCATATTAATATTTTATTTACAAATATGGATAAATATGAAAATGTCATATTCTTTATTTACCTGGGGTGTTACATCCCTCCCCCCTTTTGGGAATTGTGTCCTCACAATTTTTAAAATTGAGCTTGGAAATATCCTTGAAAGTCTCACATCGGAACAAGAGTCGGTAAAACAATCACTTTAAAATAAAGGAAGATAATTACAGAGGTCACCCAAGTTAACCCATACTAGGATTCCATGTATAAAAACATGGACATGGAAGAAAAAGAAAAGGGTCATGTTCTTGAGGGAGATTGATAGTAAACATATCTAGGACAAAGATAACCATAAGAAAATCACAAACTTATGATGGGTTAAACGGTATTCGATTCCCCAGTAGGAAAAGTTAATAGACAACATTTTTGTTTTAAGTTACTTTTTATTGAGGAATTTAATCATAAGGAAACATAATCACTTATCATTTTGACTTTCAAATATTACTAGATTCCTTAATCAAACTCATATTTTTTCCAAAAGACGAGTATTTAGGGAGACTTGTTTCCATTAAGAGTACTATAATCAAATTCTATAGAATCACCTAATCCACCAAAGAGAACTATATAATTCCCATATCATTAGACCTTAACCAAAATAAACCCAAAACAGGTTAGTACAAGGTCAGATAATCCAGAAAAGGATAACCATTTAAAAATAAAATCTATGCATAATCTCCAAAATTTGTACAACAAAACCCAAATTTCAACGAGGACCATCTGATAAAAAATTCATCCATAAAATTCTTTAAATTCAACCTATCTAAGATTGAAACCCAATATTTTAAGGATTTAGTCACATAGTCTTCCAAGTTAAATTGTAACATTTATCTCCAAATAACATCAGTTCCTCCTAAAGTCTCGTATTGAAAAGTAATTAACCTAATCACATATCCTCCATGAAAGGTTAATCGTTTTCATAAATAACCCAAAATCAACATACTCTTAATTCATAAAATCATATAACTAAATAGAATCAGTCAAACTAACCAGGGACTTCACGTAGTCCAGTGGTAAGTGATAAATACCAGTCGCACTTTGGTTGTGGGTTCAATTCCCGCATCTTTGTCCGACTTGACAGGTAGTCACACGGTCTGCGTGTTGTCCTTTTTCCAAAACTATAAAATTCTCAAATCATTCCCCAAAAAGAGATAAAATAATCAAAAATAACCATAAAATAATTTAACCTCAATTTAATCTCATGCCTTTCACTTCCATCATAACATATAGTAACCTGTAATTACCTCAAATGTAAGGATCATATAAACTCTAATGATTACCTTTATAATTATTAACTGAACTTCCACATCGATTGGTAATCTCGTACATGATGCATTAAAGATCATACCAAGGTACAAGTGGTTGATCATGACTCCTTGATAGTTGGTTTAGAACAACCACGAGTTTTATCATTAAATCCCCCATTTTGTCTAGTATGTTAATCATAGAACCACCACAGTTTCCTTCAAACCTGTTGTCTCTTTGGTGCCTACTAGATCCATCCATTCACTAAAAATAGAAATTTCAGTGTGAGTATATCAACAAAACCATCATGTACTAATGAGTAAGGTAAACACTAAGATACACTTACTCATTCACTTTATCTAAAACAAGGACTCTTTCTGAAATCCTAACCATTATGGTAATGCCACTTATTCTTAAAGAATACCCTAACCTCTAAAGTTATCTAAACCGACCTTTGATACCAACTACAAGGCCCCATCCTTAAAACTTACTAAATCTTGAGTTATTACAAGATTACACATTGAGGATCTTTTCAGGTTTAGAGTTTTAGATAATTAGATCATGAAATATACATTACATTCCACATTTAAAAAAAGTGGTTACATAAAAGATAGTATTAATTCATCCCATCAAAAGAAACATATTTAAAATAAAACAAAGATTCTTTCTTGACACATCCTTGACACTATCATCACATCATGTACCTTTCCCATGACCCGTGAAAAACATTTCAAAAATGAGGGATGAGCATAAAAAGATTAGTAAGGGTTATAAAAAATATGGAAAGGAAACATGATTTCATATATACATAAGAATGAAATCATACTTTACCAATAAAACATCGATACATTAACATACCTCATCAAATCATGAATAAATCATAGAAATCATAAGAGAAAAAGGTAACTTGAGGCATTCATAACATACTTACGTAGGGAGTAACCCTCTTGGTTACGTTTGGAATACCCATCACAGTATATTTCCTAAATCTTTTCGGAGAAACCTTATCGTTTCATTCCTTCACATTACCCAATGCATTAGAGAGCTATATCGGGCTCACCTGACCTTATTTTATCACAGAACCACCCGTCTTTATAATAATGCCCAAGAACCTCAACATAATTGTATCACATAAAACATGCATAAAGGAAACAAAACATTTCCACCATTAAATCACAAGATATCAATACAACACATTGATATAAAAACATTATGAAAACCATTTTCAATACCAAAATAATAAAAAAGTAAAACATTGTATTTATTTTTCTTTTAAAAAGATAGTATGGCTTGTAGAGGAAGTCGAAACTCAAATAATGGTCACAGTGGCGGAGAAGTCGTTGTCACCTCATACGTACGACAAAACATTCCCTTTTGTCATTTAGTAAAATGATTCGTATAAAAAAGATTCCTTTTGGATAAACGTAAAATTCAAAGGGGTTTATACACCATATAAAAGGAGGTTGAGTATAAAAAAATATTCCTCAATGAATGGAGATTGAGACGAAGTCCCATACAAAGACGGTATCCTTGGATTAAGGATAAATCAGTTACAAAACTATGTGTGACAAACGAATACATGAAATATAAGTGGTTATTAAGTGTAAAACAATCATAGGACATTCACAAATAATCATAGAACAACATATTCAAGGTGTACAAGTTTATCCCAAAGAATCGAAATTGGGTTAAGAATTTCCCTTGCAAGAATTAGACAGCCTAACGAAGTCACTTCAAAATTTATAAAAAGAGTTGATGAGAGATAAAAAGGGTATCTCATCACTTGGACATAAAATTTACATCAATAATGATATTGAAGAACATATCCCAAAATAATATTATGTGAATTAAAAGACATTACAAAATAAGTCTTTCAAAAAGAGGAGGGTGAAAGGTTCACTTACCGACATGGGTATCTTTCGAAACATACGCCCCATGAAAGAAGGACAATACAACATTGATGTAAATAATCATAAATGAAAAAATATAACACAATGAGTAAAACAAAATTCAGTACACACACCAATAAAAGGAAATTGTGGCAAATGTAGCATAAATCTCACGGGAATAAAAGTGAGATGAAAAATCCCTTACGAAAACTCGGCAGCCTAACAGCGCCACTTAAAACTTCCAAAATTGGATTTATGAGATAAAATAGGTTATCTCATCACATTAAAATAAAATGTACATAAATAGTAATATAAAATAACATCCATCATAATAAAAAAGAGGAGATTACAAGAAGTGATGTAAAGGAGAGTACTTAAAGAGAAAGAGAGAGGTTAGATCTCATACGAAAATTTGGCAGCCTAACTGCGCCACTCAAAACATACAAAATGGATTGATGAGAGAGAATATGGTCTCTCATAATATGAACATACAAAATACAGTAAGAGTAATATAAAAGAACATCCCAATAACAAGAAAGATGAGCTTATAAGGAATGACATAAAAGAGTGTACTTAAAAAGAAAGAGAGGAGTAGGATCCCTTACCTCAAGTCCAACTTGTATCGTTCGTTTCATTATATTCCTTAATAATAAACTTTGGTCAATTAATAATTGCCTACGTAACTCCTTTATAGATTATTATTCAGTTCACATCACATATTATAATGTTATAATATTTTTTTAATAATGTTAGTTCATATCAGACGTTTTTGCCGATGTTTGGTACATGAGTCAAAAATGAACTTGTTTGAAAAAACATTTCCCATGTATTTATAAGTAAATAATTTCCATAATAGTATTAAAATATCATATATATCCAGTAATTATTCATTTTATACTGTTCCATATCATTTGGAGATAAAAAACGAAAAGCACCGTTCAAGGAGACGGTAGGCCGTACGTACGCATGAACACTACTTTAATTTTTTTGTCATATTAATGGAATTAAAACAAAATGAGAGAGATATATATATGATATAATTCCAGAATGATATCCATAATTTAGATGTAATATATTACACATATGTCCATTATATATATTTACTTATAATATTACATAACATTTTGAGATAAGAAATGAAATGTATCGTTCATGGAGACGGTAAGCCGTACGTACGCATGAACGCTACATCCATTTCTATTTCATATTTAATGGAATTAAAACATAATGATACATAATATTATTTTAATTCCAGTAAGTTATCATATATAATATCATTAAATATATCCTTTATACGTACCACATATGGTATTACCGAATCAAATCACTTTGAGAGGGCGGTAGACCGCACTTCCTTAAATGAAGATATCGCGTTTACCCATAATGGAAACCATAAAGGTACGCCATAAATGAAAAATACAGAATATTAAGTAAAACATAAACATATTATATATCATATATAAATATAGTTTCATATTAATGGACACCTTTGAAGGTGTTAGAAAAATGTTGAACAATCATTGTTTCGGGAGGCAGAAATTTTCCATCCAGGGAAACAATATGTTCTTTAACTATTAGATGTAGGTGTGTGTAAGTGTAGCTCGAATCCTTATTATAAAAAAATCCTAGTATATTTAAGATACTGGATTTGTTACAAAACAAATGAATAAAAAGAGTTTAGGGGGTTGGAGAAGCCAAATAAAACAAAAGGACACAAGTGAAGACATTACCTTAAAATTGGGTAACTCCCTTTGGTTTGAGCTCAAAGGCTTTCTTGGAAAGACTTCTGCCAAAAGTGAGGCTTCAAGGAGTACGAGAGGGAAGTGGAAGGACAAAATGGGCAGGTTTTTGGATGAGCCAAAGGCTTTGGGAGTGTGGGTAAGGAGGTATAGGTGGGGGCCTTTTATAAGAGGAGAGGAGGGGCACTCTTGTAAAGTTACAAAATGTTACTTTATTTTCAAAAGAGTTTCTGATTTTAAAGGTCCCAAATTGGTGTATTTCTAGGATAAGGTGATAAGGGTTCTAAATCCACTCATCCAATAGGTTTTGGACATGTGTAATTCTTATATATTACATTATCTTTGGATTTTATTTAAATCATTAAATAATGAGATCATCCCTGCATCATCATGATGTCATAAATAATTTAATTTATTTAATGTCTAAAAATTATAAAAAAATACTATGATGTAGGAAATCTTTTTCTCTTTCCAATGACTATTTATAGACAAAAATATGACTTGTATAACCCCATGTAAAAATTGTTTTAGTTAAACATCTCATGTTTGTGTCATTTTTACTTTAACATTAAATAAAAAGATATTTATGTCATTTTACAACAAAAGTGGCTCCATGGGGTCCCAAAGTTGACCCATGGATTTTCATGGTCGGCCATGACACATAAAATGAGGGTAGTATATGTTTCTAGGTCATTTCATTTTATTAAAACATTATTTTTACCATAAACTACACTAATTGCCTCTAATCGAGATTAAAAACTTAATAAGTTTGTATTCACCAAAAAATTATTTTTATCCCATTGAACCAAATTTTACTTCTTAATGAAAACCATGTATGTCGGATTTTTGAAATTTAAAACACAAAGATGGAAAAATTTCATTTAAATGGAAAAATCAGTTTTTATAAGTACCACTTAGTGGTTTTATTGTTCATAAAAAATTGAAGTTTTTCAGAAAAATACAAAAAAATCACCCTAAGCAATATTTGATATTCCGAATTCAAAAATAAAGAATATTTTACAAAATTAAAAACATATAAGACACATTAATTAATTTAATAATTAATTCCTGCTGTCAGAGCAAATAGCGTGTTTTTATATAACAATAATTATCAAAAGATTGACACAAGTTTAAGTCTGATTTCAAAGTGAAAATAATTCCAACGACCAATATTGGATTTAATGGTAAAAATATATTTTAATTTCACTTTAAAACCAATTAAAAAGATAATTTATTCATATAAATAAATTAGATTAAAAAGAGGTTTTGAATTAAAATATAACATTTTACACTATTCATTAAAAATGAACTTTATCGGAAAGATAACAAAAATTTACACAAAATAAATTTTGATGTCCCGATTCTTAAGAAGAGTTTTATTTGGTCCAATAGAATGTATAAGAGTGAGCAAAACTATATTTAATGATGGTTCACCATCAAAGGGCGATAAGTGAACCTTTAGTGAAAACTAGGGCATATACGCCTAAAATTGAATTCTTTCGGTATTTTAAGCCTTTATATTTTATTGGATAAATGTAAAAACATTTAAAAACATATATATAAATATTTTAGTTATTACTATCCATTCCTTCCAATACAACGGATACATGATAAATACCATTTAAAATAATATTATTTTATTATTAGAGTGCAACGTAAGATTCCCAAGAAACTCGTTGTTGCGTGTTGGGTACGCCATCGAGCATAGAGTCCCTTTTAAAGTCATATTAATATTTTACTCACAAATATGGATAAATATGAAAATTTCGTATTCTTTATTAAATTGGGGTGTGACAAAAACACCTTGAAATAATATTAATATCACTATGTGTTTTTAAAAATGGTTTATAGATCATATATATGTTTCGAGGATATTATATTCAATAAGTAGTTATCATGTGAAATATTAAAGATTATATTTTCTATTTATTAATTAATATACAATATTTTGAAATAGTAGTCCTTTTACACCAATGTCTATACTAGAAATGATCCTCATATTATTAATTGACTGTATATTTATAGTATACTTTTATTAAAAAATATATACAGTAATATTTTGTATCTGATCTATAATCATGGTTCTAGAGGAATTATAGTATAATAAGAATTAATTTGAATGAACTGTGATTACTCATTTGGTATTTGATGGTACTTTTTCCACATTTCATATCATATAGTCAATTTTTGCTACCTCTCCAATATTGGGGGAGTTTTCAATATGTTTTTCTAAACTCAATGCTTTTTAATTCCATCAATAGTGGTGTCTAAACTCAAAGGGATAATTTTATAGGAGAAGTATCTCAACTCAAGGCATTGATTTCAAAAAAAGGATATGTATTCTATAATGGGAGAGATAATTTAATGAATTTATATTTTGAGTTGAACCTGTAATTGTAGATTTTTATTCCACTATATTTTCATTGAATAATAGAACTGGGACACATGTAGTTTCTTCAAGCCCCCTATGAATATATATATCCCTATAATAGTGAGGGGTAATTTTATTAAAAATATCAACGATGAAGAAATTTATTATTAAGAATAAAATATATATGTGGATCATATATAATAATTGGTATTTTTATAATATAATGGAATCATTAATAGGGATCCATGTCCTCGTGATAATTATAAAATAATTAGATTACAATGTAAATCTGTTATATTAAATATGGTTTGATAATATAAATTTTCTATGGTCATTCATATAAATCCATAAACTATATAGGATACATTAATATATGAGGGTTATGTACCCTTAAAAATATTATTAATACAAATTTTACCTAAACCATTTTACCAATATATAACATGTTCTCTTTTCCAATGGTCAAGATGAACATATATTTTTAATAGGACACATGATTTGGGTAACAAAATGACATGTAATTTAGCATTTTATTCTTTTATAGGTGCCATAATATTTTAATGATTTTTTATATATATTATTATGAGTTTAGAACATAATATTTTATAGGACTCAATTTTTTTTTATTATAAATGTTTTCAGTTTCATGTGTCATTTTGTTGGAATTTTTATGAAATTCATGTCATACATAGGAATTTATATTTATGGTTGGGAGGAATTTTAAGAAACAAATTGATTTATATGATAATCTTATATCACTAATTAAATTCACAGGAAAAAATAACATACATGGTTAAGGGAAATATAATTTCAATAATAAGACCATTGCCAACATACACTATACCCTAAAAGTAGGTATTTGGTTTATTTTACTAAATATCAGTGCTTTATGACATGAAATTTGTTGTAATCTAATGTAGACTATGTATATAATAATCTTTTTTAAAATGATAATGTCAAAATATGGATTTTCTATTTCCATGTGGAATAATATTCCCATTGGATTTGGTTCTTTAATATATATTCACAAACATATGTGAAAAGAAATTGCAATTTGATTTCATAATCATACATTGAAATAGGGAATGGCTAAATATTGAAGACATTGAGGATATCAAAATCCTCAATAATATTTTTGTTATGGAAATGATCAATTATATGATAAGTGTTCTTTAATCAATATTAAATTGATACTAGTAGGAGTAGGATGACAGTTAATAATCTTACAATCTACTATTTCACCCTTAGGATATTACTAATGGTTTTAATTGAGACCTTCCCTCTGTGATTATAAAAATTATTATATATTACATCAAAATTTTAACGGAAACTATAATGATTACTATTATTTACATGTGAGATCCATTATGATATTTCATTTACAACATTTAAATTTTTTTTAACGTGATAAATGAAAGGATTAACTGACATAAGATGCCAGATTCTGGGAGGATTATTATGATTATGAGGAATTTGATGGTAAGTATTTTTAAATAAATAATATGATATTGGTACACGGATAAAAATATATAGAATAATTATTAAAGGAAAAAACATCACACAACATTATAATGAACAAATTGTCTTGGTAAATATATATAACTTGATATGCTTGATTACAAAATTATTTATAATTATGATATAATCAATATGAGGAAGTGGTAGTGTTATTAACCAATATATAGTCGTGTAGGAATATAATCTTATTTGAGCAGTATAAATATATATTTTATATCATTTTTAAATATAAAAGGGTTTTTTTGGAATACCATATGTTTTCCAGGGACATCTGTAGTGCCTCCTAGGATTTTTGTATTTTTCCAGTGATAACATAATTTTTTTATAAACCATGAATCGAAATGGATTATTCAATACAGAAATTAATTTTTCATAGGCATCTAAATTTATTTAAAAAAATTAGTTTTATATCTTTTTTGATTCTCAATTTATTATTATCATAATTAGAGTAGAATAGGTTGAGCCATATGTTCAAATATTATTGACCAACTTTTTTATTTCTATATTGTCACAAATCATTGAATGAATGATGATGTAATATTTTAAGAAATGTAATGGAAAAAAATACATTAATCATGATAAGAATAATGTTATAAGATGACTCATCAGGAGGTGAACATTTAACTATAGTGATGATAGTTTCAACATGTAATGGGATATAATCTAAAAGTCAATCTTGTGATTTAAGATCATGGCATCACCATATAACCCCTGACATGATAATCATGCCCCACATAGTTCTTAAATAATATTCCCACATAGATCACTTATATATTTATTTAAGGGTTATTATATTTACATTACTTAAAATGTTATTAGGTTGAAACAAAATATGAATTATGTGTTCTAACAAGGTTCTAGCCTATATACATGATAAAGATAAGGAATCATAAGATGATCCATAATAAGTGATTTATTATATTATAAGATGTCGAATTTTTAATTCAATTTAACCCTATGATATAAATAATAATGTTTCATAAAAAATAACTTTTTTAAGATACATAATTCTATATATATTAATCATTATATATTTGTTATGTATGTCATAATGTTGAATGCAATGTGACCATTAAATAATGAAATTATGGGACTATTATTGAAATTATAATTTATAAAACAATGTATTGGTGGGAGGTGGTTGAATAAAAGGAAAATTTTCTACCATGTAAAATATTAAAGATATAGAATTATATGTTGTCAGTTCTAATACAGTCTATTAAAATATTTAAGGAAGATAAGTCTCATAGAATGGACCAATGAATGATGTTTAGGTAAATTCTTGGTGAACTCAAGAATGATGCATTTTTTCCCATGCCACATGGAGCCTCTATATTGATTTTTATAGAATATTAGGGCATAAAACGTAGATATATTCAAAATAACATTAAATAAGGGAAAATATATGAGTGAAATCATTTCCATGAATACCAGAATTTTCCTTGATTAAAGGATAATTGGATGTAGTTGGTATATCATTAGTGATGAAAGAAAAAAATGAATCACATTTAGGGAATATTGAATGATGATAAAGAGGTACCATTCCTCTATGGGCTATGCATATAACAGATATGGGTAAATGAGAAGGTATAAGAAAACATCCACTGGGAGTTCTTACTCGATTCATCCCCCTACATAAGTTGATGATTAATATAAAAAATATTGTTACATAAATAATGTTTCAGGTCATATATTGTGGGCCAATGTTTCTAAAGAACTCTAATTACACTTCATGGAGTAGTTAAATATTTCATTACATCATGGAGTGATGAAATTTTCCATGCAATTTTAAAAAAATGTTCCATGGACTACCGACATTAAATATAACAAATTACTATGAGGATGATCATGTTGTGTTGTTTATCTAATTTACAAGGACCTCATTACATATAATTTAAATTCGAGAAAAAATAGTATAAGTATCACACAGTTTAAGGTATAATGATTATGAACATTATATGATGGCATTTTCAATGATATCTATCATGAAAAAAATATTTCTTTCGACTTATTTTTGTAAAAGGTAAATAAAACTCAGGATTGATCAGATAAATCCAAAAAAAATAATTGTAAAATATCATATGGGATAGTCTAATTCATAATTTTTATTTAATAGTATCTTTTTGAAATACATACATTTAAGTTGATGATATAAACTATTGTAATATACCATTCAAAATGTGGAAAATATTCAAGATAATGATTAGAGAAAATAAAATAAATTCCAAAAGAGTCAAACATAGACCAGATAGATACATGGGAGGGATTAATGTGTTGGAAAAGTGATCCATGAAAGAAGATCATATTATATATGATGTAGTTTAAGGTCATTACTTTATAAAATATCATTGGATTGTTGTTGAGAACAATCTTTATATAATTCTATAACATTGTTCCTTATATTGTGTATGGATATCGGGCATGACATAGTAGGGAACCCAAAGAAGTTTTATGTCCTATTGGATGGACCATATGATCTTCTATAGTTTTGAATCATTATATTATGAATAAAATTCCCATTAAATAATAATTCATGAAAATGTTTCCACCCATAGAAAAAAACATCATGGGACAAGGAAATCATGTTTTTTTGTTTATACATGTGTTTTATGGACATTTATCTCATAGGAATATATTGTGATGTATATGAAATACTATAGTAAACATGACCATTCCAAACCAATAGGCTATGATTAGTCATTCCATATATGATAAAAAATGAAAAAATAGATAATAACAATCAATGTATATGAGATTTTTTCAATGATTGACATTAATATTAAGGTATAAAATTATATTAAATGTAATAAAATTTTATTAATTAAAGTCATGTCGAATTGTAAATATATCTGATTCATTGAAAATTTATGAATCTCCCATTAGTACTATGTATGAAAATTTTCTAACATAATTGAATGAAGAGTTAAGAGAAAATATAAAAAGGTGGTATTTTCACTTTATTATCTATAATAATTTGTGTAAAATAATATTTGATTATATATCCCACCAGTATATGAACAAATAAAACATGGTTTTGGTAAAATCATGCATGCATAGATCTATCATATATGTGTTTTTTATAGACTATCCAATCTAATACAAGAATATGTTGTTCAATCTTATACCAGATCATTATTTTGAAATTGAAATAATAGAACAGTTCTGATATATGTAGTCTATGTATCACTAATATTACTTTGATGAAATAAATTATTCCATACATATTTATTGAAATGTGTGGAAAATATATCCAAACTCTCATAGTGAAAAGATAATAGTGGGAATCCATCATTAATAGGATGAAGGTTATATGAACAATTTAGAGTGTGGAAATATTTTGGAATGGTCATAATCCTAGTTCTAGTTATTATTACACCCCTATATATATGATAATAATTTGAATAAATAAATTATTACATCTTATGACATTGTATATTTCTATATTTTCCAATTAAAGTGTTATTCTATCATTTAATTTTCTATATAGATCTAGATAATGTTTTGTGAATTCCCAATGAAATAAAAATTATTCCATTAATTATAGTGAAAGGAACATGATGGGGATATGTTTTTACTTCCCAAAAAAATTGAGATCGTTTTATCATTATTAAATGATTTTTTAAACTAATAATTTATAGATATAACAAATAAGATAAAATTATTTAATTTATATTTAACACATACATAAAATGTATCTTAGATTCCACATAGTTTCAATTTGTAATTTTGATTAATGGCAAATGGAAATTCCATACCCATTTCAGTTTGTAGTGCAAAAGAATGGAATAATTCAATATTGTTTTATAACATTAATCTCAAATAATATGATGTGTAATTTAGTGAAATGTGACATGACATTTGTTGTCTTGTATTTTGGGGTCATATTACATAGATAATCAAATTTTATAACACATTATGAATGGTATTTTTTTGTTATTGTGAGATTAACTAGCATTCATATGACATGCGTATCCAGATCCTATATCTCAATAATGAATTGGTTTATCTGATTATGTATTTAATATTTGAATATAAAATATAATTCATCATTGGTTAGAAATGTCAGTCGTAGTTATAAAAACTTGAATGATCTTTCTTAACATACTGCTTAGGTATTTTGATCATAAAGAGAACAATGTTATTAAACTCAGTGGATAATGTAAAATACATTATCACCTGATAAAGAAAAATGTAATATGACATTATATGTTATTTTAATATTGATGGATGGGTCAAAATAAATTGTCACACATTTGGGTTATAAAAATGATTTCTATATGGATTAAGTAGAATCTTGGTTATCAATAGTTATAATATCACATAATTTATCTACATCTGAATCATATTAATAATGATTAAACCACATTGATAATATTCCATAAATGTTTTAAAATAATGGTGGAAGTATTTGGGGTACTATAATATTCCTCTCGATGTAACATAATCTATGGGATATTGATCAATTCATTCAACCAGGAATATAACAAATACTCATAGAAATTTTCTAGATGGAATAAATACTTCTTCTTTACCATATTATTTAGGTATACGAGATCATATTGACTCTGTTGTGTTCCCCATCTCAGTATATTATTGTGTGATCATCCTTAAATCATATGAAATTCGTGGTTCTACATCAATATTGATTAGAAAATTTTAGATTATGATAAATTTAATGACATTGAATTTAATAATTCATCCACTTGATTAGTGGAATTTGATTGCATAATGGGAGGCTCAATAATCATCAAGGCTGGGTTATATCATGAATAAAATGGATATGTGAGAGAAATATGAAAAATACCCTATATCATTGGGATATGGTATAAATAAAGTAAATTACCCTAGTCCCTAGGGTTGGAGGACATCACTATAATGATATAATTTACCAAATGTTACTGAAATTTATGCACTTGAAAATTATCCTGAACATAACTCCATAATATTTTTTTTGAATATATTCATTTTTACATTGAAATTTTTTTATATAATAAATAGTATAGTCAAATTTATCATCTTCATATGGAAATAAATATTGTGAATTTTTTAAAACCTCTCTTTCGTCATTTCTTAGAAATGTGGATAATGATGGAACATATAATGTATTAAAAATTGACGTGATCTTCATGAATGAACATGTCATGATCAATGTGACAATTGGGGGTGAATCAATGGTTATTGTTTTTTATTTTTTCTAATTTTAAAAAATCAATATCCACATATTATAAATTTGTTACTCAATGTAACAACCAACATACACCCTATAACCAAGAAATGGAAAACATTCACTACTCAATATGTATAGATTGGAATTATCAATATCTAGAACTAATTTGTGATCACACATAAACTAGAATATGATCATTATTTTATAAATAAAAAAATATATCCATCCCAAATATTTTACATGAATATTTTTTCAGTGAATGTGTTCATGTGATAGATATTATTATAAAATATGTTTTCTAACAGTGGAATGATCCTTCACTAATCAGCTTCAACATGTTATCCTAATGATTATTTAATTACTTATACATTCCATTCTACATGAAAAATTATCACCCCATTATTATTTAATTTTCATCAATAACTTGATCAATATCCTCTTTATTGTGTTTTTTTAACCCCTCTATACATCATTTACAACATGTGAAATATATACACATCATTATCTGAAACAACTTTAAATTATATATATCATGAAATGATGTTTACTTATTCTCTTCCTTGATTATTAAAATTTTTATAATACCACATTTATAATTCCAACATCAAATTAAAATAATTCAATTAAATTTTATTCAGAAAAATACCCACAAAAATATTCTTCAATAACTTCTTCCATATTTAGAAGAACATGTAAAAATATCAAAACCTATTCATTCTACATTACACCTATATTTTTCCGACAATAAATCATCTTAAATGACTAAAAAATTGAATTATAATCTTTTGGGATCATTTCTATATCAATATTATGATTCATTATCAGGAAAACAATATAAACTATGCCCCAATCTCTCTATTGAAATTTAATTAATTATTACATTTAATTAACATGAATATATAATTTAATTAAATCTGATGTGTCATATTTTTTTTACTATGAAAAATATTTCATGATTATTTCTAACAAAATAAATTTTTATTGTATTAATCCAATCTTCTTTGATGAGAAATACATGGAAAAATTGGACAACTTTTTTCTTCTTCTCCATATGAGAACAAATTTTCCAAACACCTTGTTCAAAAAATATTATCCCAGCTGGACATAAAGGATTGAAATTTATCTATATATTATCTTAGGCCATCTATATATATCTCAATAATCCTTTTCATGAAACTTGATTGTTATTATATTGATAGTTATTCTGTAGTAGATCACCTTACATTCCATCAATATATTTTAATTCCCATACACATTTGTTGATTTAACTGCCACTATCCATGTGAAACACATTGTTTCCCCTATGACAATGTGACACAAAACTACCCCTTCATCACTCATTTAAGGATCATGTTCAAACTCATTAAATATTAATTATCATTGGATATTCATTTGTGTTGATATAGAAGATTAATTATCACAAAATATGCATGTTTTCTAAAACTAATTGATGATATGGAAAATTTCCTTCTCATGGAATATCATAGCAACACATATAGAATCAATATAATTTGAAAAGGATCCATGATTCTGGGAGGATTATTATGATTATGTGGAATTTGATGGTACGTATTTTTACATAAATAATTTGATATTGGTTCATGGATAAAAATATATAGAATAATGATTCAAGAAAAAAATATCACACAACATTATAATGAACAAATTGTCTTGGAAAATATATGTAACTTGATATTCTTGATTACAATATTATATATAATTATGATTTAATCAATATGATGAAGTGATAGTGTTATTAACCAATATATAGTCATGTAAGAAAATTATCTTATTTGAGAAATATAAATATATATTCTCTATCATTATAAAATATAAAAGGGGTTTTTTGGAATACCTTATGTTTTCTAGGGACATATGAAGTGCCTCCTAGGTTTTTTGTATTTTTCCAATGATAATTTAATTTTTTTTTTCTAAAAGATGATTCGAAATAGATTATTCAATACAGAAATTAATTTTTCATAGGAATCTAAATTTCTTTTTAAACAAAAATAGTTTTATATATTTTTTTTCAATTTATTATTATCATAATTAGAGTAGTATTGGTGGAGCCATATGTTCAAATATTATTGACCAACTTTTTTATGTCTATACTGTCACAAATCATGGAATGAATGATGATGTACTATTTTAAGAAAAGTAATGGAGAACATTACATTAATCATGATATGAACAATGTTATAAGAGGAATCATTAGGAGGTGAACATTTAACTATAGTGATGATAGTTGCAACATGTAATGAGATATAATCTAAAAGTTAATCTTGTGATTTAATATCATGACATCACTATATAACCCCTGAACTGATAATCATGCCTCACATAGTTCTTAAATAAAATTCCCACATAGATCACTTATATATTAATTTAATGTATATTATATTTACATTAATTAACATGTTATTAGGTTGAAACAAAATATGAATTATGGGTTCTAACAAGGTTCTAGCCTATATACATGATAAAGATAAGGAATCATAAGATGATCCATAATAAGTGATTTATTATATTATAACACGTCCAATTATTAATTCAATTTAACCCTATGATATAAATAATAATGTTTCATAAAAACTAACTTTTTTTAAGATAAATGATTCTATATATCAAAATCATTATATATTTGTGATGTATGTCATAATGATGGATGACGATTATTGATATTATAATTTCTAAAAAATTTATTGGTTGGAGGTGGTTTTAATAAAAGGTACATTTTCTAACATGTAAACTATTAAAGATATATAATTGTATGTTGTCAGTTCTTATACAATATATTAAAAAATTTAAGGAAGATAAGTCTCATGTAATGGACCAATGAATGATGTTTAGGTAAATTCTTGGTGAACTCAAGAATCATGCATTTTTTCCCATGCCACATGGTGCCTCTATAATGATTTTTATAGATTATTAGGGCATAAAATGTAGATATATTCAAAATAACATTATATAAGGTCAAATATATGAGTGAAATCATTTCCATGAATACCAGAATTTTCCTTGATTGAAGGATAATTGGATGGAGTTGGTATATCATTAGTAATGAATGAAAAAAATGAATCACAATTAAGGAATAATGAATGATGATAAAGAGGTACCTTTCCTCTATGGGCTAAGCATCTAACAGATATGGGTAGAAGAAATGTTATAAGAAAACATCTACTAGGTGTTCTTACTCGATTCATCCCCTACGTAAGTTGATGATTAATATAAAAAATATAGTTACATAAATGATGTTTCAAGTCATATATTGTGGGCCAATCTTTTAAAAGAACTCAAATCACACTTCATGGACCTATTCTATATTGCATTACATCATGGAGTGACAAAGTTTTTCATGCAATTTAATAAAATGTTCCATGGACTACCGACATTAAATATAACAAATTACTATGAGGATGATCATGTTGTGTGGTTTAGGTCATTTTACAAGGACCTTATTACATACAATTTTAATTCAAGCAACAACAGTATAATTATCACATAGTTTAAGGTATAATTATTATGAACACTATGTGATTGTATTTTCATTGATATCTATCACGAAAAAAAAATTTATGTCGACTTATTTTACTAAAAGGTAAATAAAACTCAGGATGGATCAGAGAATACCAAAAAAATAATTGTAAAATATCATATGGCATATTCTAATTCATAATTTTTATTTAATAGTATCTTTTGGAAAGTCATACATTTAATTTAATGATATTATCTATTAGAATATACTATTCAAAATGTGGAAAATATTCAAGGTATTGATCAGAGAAAATAAAATAAATTCCAAAAGAGTGAAACATAGACCAAATAGATACATGGGAGGGATTAATGTGTTTGAAAAGTGATCCATGAAATAAGAACCTATTATATTTGATGTAGTTTAAGGGCATTACATTATAAAATATCATTGAATTGTTGGTGAGAATAATCTTTATATAATTCGCTAACATTGTTCATTATATTGTTTATAGATATCGAACATGAAATAGTAGGGAACACAAAGAATTTTTATGTCCTATTGGATGGACCATATGATCTTATATAGTTTTGAATCATTATATTATGAATAAAAGTCTCATTAAATAATAATTCATCGAAATGTTTCCACCCATAGAAATAAACATCATGGTACTAGGAAATCATGTTTTATAGTTTATACACGTTTTTTATGGACATTTATCTCATAGGAATATATTGTGATGTATATCAAATACAGTAGTAAACATGACCATTCCAAACCTATAGGCTAAGATTAGTCATGCCATATATGATAAAAAATGAAAAAATAGAAAATAACAATCTATGTATATAATATTTTTTCAAGGATTGACATTAAAAATAATGTATAAAATTATATTAAATGTAATAAAATTTTTATTGATTAAAGTCATGTCGAAATGACATCTGAATTATATTAAATATATCTATTTCAATGAAAATTTATGAAGCTCCCTTTAGTACTATGTATGAAAATTTTCTAACATAATTGAATGAAGAGTTAAGAAAAAAGAGAAAAACGTTGTATTTTCACTTTATCATCTATAACAATTTTAGTAAATTTATATATTATTATATATCCCACCAGTATATGAACAAAGATAAACATGGTTTTGGTAAAAGGGTGCATGCATAGATCTAACATATCTGTGTTGTTTTTTTATATAATATCCAAACTATGAAAAGAATATGTTGTTCAATATTATTCCAGATCATTATTTTGAAATTAAAATAACAGAACAGTTCTGATATATGTAGTCTATAGATTACTACAATTACTTTGATGAAACAAAATATTCCATACATAATTATTTAAACGTGTGGAAAATATATCCAAACTCTCATTGTGAAAAGAGAATAGTGGGAATCCATCATTAATAGGATGAAGGTTCTATGAACAATTTAGAGTGTGGAAATATTTTGTAATGGTCATAATCCTGGTTCTAGTTATTAGTACATCCCTATATATCTGATAATAATTTGAATCAATATAATATAACTTATTATAACATTGTATATTTATATGTTTTCCAATTTAATTGTTATTCTATCATTTCATTTTCTATATAGATCTAGATGATTTTTTGTGAATTCCCAATGTAATAAAAACTATTCCATGAATTATAGTAGAAGGAACCTAATGGGGATAAGTTCTTACTTTCCATAAAAATTGAGATTGTTTTATCATTATTCAATGGTTTTTTTTCAAACTAAAAAATTGTAGATATAACAAATAAGATAGAAATATTTAATTTATATTTAACTCGTATATAAAATGTAACTTAGATTCCACATAATTACCATTTGTAATTTTGATTAATGGCATATAGAAATGCCATACCCATTTCAGTTTATAGTGCAATAGAATGAAATAATTCAATATTGTTTTATAACATTATTCTCGAATAAAATGAAGTGTAATTTAGTGTAATGTTACAAGGAATTTTATGTCTTGTATTTTAGGGTCATATTACTTAGATAATCATATTATATAACTCATTATGAATGGTATTTTTTTGTTATTGTGAGATTAACTTGCATTCATATCACATGTGTATCCAGATCCTATATATCTATAATGAATTGGTTTATCTGATTATGTATTTAATATATAAATATATAATATAATTCTTCATTGGTTAAAAATGTCAGTGGTAGTTATAATAATTTGATTTATCATTCTTAACATACTGCTTAGGTATTTTTATCATAAAGAGCCCAAGGTTATTAATCTAAGTGGATAATGTAAAATACATTATCACATGATAAATAATAATGTAATATAACATTATATGTTATTTTCATATTGATGGATGGTCCAAAATAAATTGTCACAGATTTGGGTTATAAAAATGGTTTCTATATGGATTAAGTAGAATCTTGGTTATCAATAGTTATAATATCACATAATTTATCTACATCTTAATCATATTAATAATTATTAAAACACATTCATAATATTCCATAAATTTTTTATAATAATGGTGGAAGTATTTTGGTTACTATAATATTCCTCTCGATGTAACATAATCTATGGGATATTGATCAATTCATTCTACTAGGAATATAACAAATACTCATAGAAATTTTCTAGATGTAATGAATACTTCTTCATTATATTATTATTTAGGTATATGATATCATATTGACTCTGTGTTGTTGCTCATTTGGGTCTATCATTGTGTTATCATCCTTAAACCATATGAAATTCGTGGTTCTACATCAATATATCTTTGAAAATTTTAGATTATGAAAAATTTAATGCCATTGAATTTAATAATTGATCCCCTTGATTGGTGGAATTTGATTGCATAATGGGAGGCTCAAAAATCATCAAGGCTGGGTGATATCATTAATAAAACGGATATGTGAGATAAATATGAAAAATACCCTATATAATTGGGATATGGTATAAATAAATAAAATTACTCTAGTTCTCGGGGTTGGGGGACTTCACTATAATGAGATAATTTACCAAATGTTACTGAAATTTATGCACTTGAAAATTATCCTTAACCGAAATCTATAATAATTTTTTGAATCTATTCATTTTTACATTGAAATTGTTTTATATAATAAATGGTATAGTCAAATTTATCATCTTTGTGAGGAAAAAATTATTGTGATATTTTTAAAACCTCTATTTCTTCATTTCATGGAAATGTGGATAATGATGGAACATATGATGTATTAAAAATTGACGTGATCTTCATGAATGAACATGTCATGATCTATGTGACAATTGGGGGTGAATCAATGGTTTTTGTTTTTTATTTTTTCTTATTTTAGAAAATCAATATCCACTTATTATAAATATGTTACTCAATGTAACAACCAACATAAACCCTGTAACCAAGAAATAGAAAACATTCACTAATCAATATGTATAGATTGGCATTATCAATATCTAGAAATAATTTGTGATCACACATAAACTAGAATATGATAATTATTTTTTAAATTAAAAAAATATCCATCCCAAATAGTTTACCTGAATATTTTTTTAGTGAATGTGTTCCTATGATAAATATTATTATAAAATATATTTTCTAACAATGGAATGATCCTTCACTAATCGGCTTCAACTTGTTATCCCAATGCTTCTTGAATTACTTATACATTCCATTTTACATGAAAAATTATCAACCCATTATTATTTAATTTTCATCAAAAACTTGATCAATATCCTATTCATTGTGTTTTTCACTCCTCTATACATTGTTTACAACATGTGAAATATACAAACATATTTATTTGAATCAACTATAAATTATATATATCATGAAATGATGGTTACTTATTCTCTTCCTTGATTATTAAAATTTTTATAAAACCACATGTATAATTCCAACATCAAATTACAATAATTCAATATTTTTTATTCAGAAAAATACCCATCAAAATCTTCTTCAATAACTTCTTTCATATATAGAAGAACATGTAGAAATATCAAAACCTATTCATTCTACATTACCACATTAAATCATCTAACATGAAAAAAAAAACGAATTATAAACTTTTGGGATCATTTTTATGTCAATATTATGATTCATTATCATGAAAACAATCCAAACTATGCCCCAATCTATCTATTAAAATTTAATTAATTATCACATGTAATTAACATGTATATATAATTTCATTAAATCTAATGTTTCATATTTATTTTACTATGAAAAATATTTCATGATTATTTATATCAAAATTAATTTAAATAGTATTAATCCAATCTTCTTGGATGAGAACTATATGGAAAAATTGGACCATTATTTTCTTCTTCTCCATATGAGAACAGACTTTCCAAACACCTTGTTTAAAACATATTGTCACAGGTGGACATAAATGATTGAAATTTATTGATATTTTATCATAGGCCATCTATATATAACTCAATTATCCTTTTCATGAAACTTGATAGTTATTATATTGATATTTATTCAGTAGTAGATCACCTAATGTTCCATCATCATATTTTAATTCCCATAAAATATTGATGATTTAACTGCCACTATCCATGTGAAACACATTGTTGTCCCTATGACAATGTGACACAAAACTACCCCTTCATCACTAATTTAAGGATCATGTTCAAACCCATTATATATTAATTATCATTGGATATTCATTTGTGTTGATATAGATGATTAATTATGATTAAATATGCTTATTTTCTAAAACTAATTGATGATATAGAAAATTTCCTTCTCATGGAATATCTTAGCAACACATATAGAATCAATATAATTTAAAAAGGATCCATGACTCAGAAAATTTAATAATTTTTTATAGAATAATTATTAAATGGATCATATTTATTGGATGTGTATTCCATAAAGAATAGTATTTTATAAGGTCAATGAAAATCATTGATGAAATATCATCACACAAAATATCTTCCTGAGGAATCATACAACACTAAATGTAATTTTATGGAAATATTTAAAATGAAGCATTACATATTTCATCTAATGAAACTATTTATATCATAATAAAAATATATATGTGTTGACCACAAAACTATAAACCATAAAAAGAAATATGTTCTATTTCAACAGCTTAATCATAAAATAAAAAACATTAAACCCATTAGAATTGATATTTTCTTCATTAATTATTGTTGTTATCTAAGGAACATATATCAGCAATCCTCTAAAACCATATATGTAGATCATTTTCCATAAAATCTATGTACACAAATGATATGTTAGTGTAACAAAATACAGTTATTGAGTAATAATAACATGTTGTAGATAAATAATTTTTCAGTAATTCCTCCAAAAAATTTCATCAATTAATCTTCTAAAAAAATAATTATTTTAACAAGTATGAACTAGCACCATCACCCAACTCAATTAACGATTAAAGTAGTTCACATAAATCAGACTTGTTTAAATACAAAATTACCCATTTTAATAACTGCACGTAAATATATTATCACCAAATAAGGATAATGAAAATATCTATATATGGATATATATCATCATATTTATACTATATTGATAATAATATCAATATAAAGGATCTTAATGGGGATAAAATAGACATCATATCCTTGAATATGATGAGCTTGAACACCCATTATCAACCTCAATTCGAAAAAAAAATTATTCTTTTGTTTTACTATAAAAATATCATCCACAATATTCCTAATTTGAAAAAAGACGGATTTATATATTTCCCCCCAAAATATCATTAATGAATTGATGTGAAATAAAATTGTTCTTTGAAAATGATTTTTTAATAGTTGATTTCTTGTATTGACATTAAATTGATTGTCACAACCCGTGAAGTGTGTATGCATCACCTCCACTAGAAATTCATCCAAATATTTATTCATGCACATTAAATATGTTAAATCATGAGTTAATCACTATATCCATCTTCTATAGTGATTAAATTCCCTGATCATTAATTTATCTAGTGAAAAATCTTAGAACCATCTACCATAATGAGGCCACAAGTAGTTGATGATATCTTGTCATCAATTCAACCAACAATGTGACCATCTATATATCTAGATTGATTAAATATGTCATTATATCATATCTCAAAATATATTCTCTTATTTCTATAAATAAAATAATTACTACCTTTCTATTAGTAAATGTGGATTTTTTTGGAACATTAAAATCTAGTATGGAATGTTACAACATTAACCAAGTATATTTTCGAGGATATAAAATATCGACATTTACCAAATAATTGGTAAAACAATTTATGATGAAAATAATTTTCATAATAATCTATAAATAGTTTTTCTCATGAGATAGGTGTTGGAAGTAGTTTCAAATCATCCTATCAATGTTTTATAAAAAAGCAGAATAATATTTTTTTATAGGAAAATATGATCCCTCACATGAAAAATTTTAAATCCAAGAATGTAACTAATTTATTCTAGTATATAAATCCTAAAAATCAACATCATAATTTCTATAAATGTTTCATATTATTTATTATTATTCCTAATAAAATTATATCCTCATTTAAATAATATTAATTATATAAAAAACATGTTTTCAATTTTTATATAGGTTACATTAAAAAAATCCAATTTTACTATTATATATCCTTAAATATTATTATATATAATAATACCATGTTCTTTGGGATTGTTTAAGTTCATATAAATCATTATTCAACACAAAAAAAGTTATACTATTTTCTTTGAATGTATGCATTTGGATTCACAATATATATCTCTTTTTATAGCTATATATTAATAAGATCAGACATAACAACCACATGGAATAACATATAATTTTTTCTCGTGTAAATATAGTGAAATATTATTAGGGTATCATGTATTTAAAAAGGGGAAACAATATTATTAATATAAGATCTTTTGACAGATGAGAAACTATTATAAACTAGTATTTACATGTTCCTTTCCAATTAACCTCCATAATTAAAATATTTATGATGGAAAACAATTCATTCCAAATACAATTTTAACAATAGGTATGGGTAATCGCTAATATGTCTCATTTTATCCATCTAAACGAATTTCTCATTAATGAAACCATTACACTATTTATTTTTCAATACCTATTCATAATATATGGGATCAACATATGAAAAAAATGAGTTATGAGAAATTAATGCTGAAAATTCATATAGTATGAAACTATTGGTAATGATCTCCAATATTATTTTGAAACTCTATTTTCTTCCTTAACCATACATGATATTAACATAATGTTCCATCATTAAATGAAATGTTTCAATAAATATAATCATAATGAATAACTTCAATATTATGGTTTTGTTAATAAAATTTATAATTATGTTAATGAAAAAAAACTTTATATTAACATTATCTCATATCATTAGATAATTGTTAAACCATTAAATCAAAAAATTCGATAACATTCACACCATTTGGATTAATATTTTTTATAGTATAATTTTCATATCATATGTACCCTTTATAATTTTTATAGTATCAAAATAAATTTCTAAAAACAGATATTTGGCCAAACTTAATAAATAATACAAATTATTTTTATAATGTAGTTTTTTTGGAATAAAAACAAGTACATTGAATATGGAATATTCATAAAATAAATAAAATAAAAAGAAATCAATGAGCATGGTTTTTATAATCAGTTATATTGAATGTGGACTACAACACCAATACCATATCTCTAAAATAATAGTATGGTGTCATGTTTAGTCATTTTTGGTTGACCCATTCCTTCAAATATAATATTTGTTGACTTTTCCCTGACATTATTTGATAGTGATTATATTATAGTGACATAATGTTTAATATCATGATTCTGATGATAATATGTATACTTATCTATTGTCTAAATGTCACTATTATCAGTTTAGATTATCTTTCTAGAGTACACACATTATTTTTCATAATGTCTCAAAAAAACATAGTCACCTTGAGAAGTACTGATTTATGTATTAAATTCATAAAGCATGTAATATGATTAAAATAAATAATAATGAAAAAAAACTAGTTATATCATTATTTTGGTTTCCTTCACATAATTCCACATATATTTGAATGATTAACCTATATTGAATGAGATGGTTTTATATCATATTTTTTGTGAGGTATTTATAAATTTTTCATTCTATAATATGGATCAACACCAATTTATGCCTCTAATAAACTCTATGAAACCATGAAAAATTTGTCTATCGGTTTACATGATCATGTCTCTCTATAAAATATGTAAAGGTTATATATTCAATTATTTTTCTCCTTTACACTCATATATCATGAGTTCAATGTATGAAGAACCTAAACTGTTTTCTAATAGTTTGTTATCATAATTAAATAACATCCCGATGATTAATAAATTTTTAAATAAACCCATATAAGCGATCGTAATTCAATTTATATAATAAAAAAGTAATGAATAAAAAAAATGTGAAATTCATTATATCAATAAATAATTCACTTCTTGATTTAAATAGTTTGTTCAGTAACTGTTGATATAATGCCTTTGATTCTGATTAACTCGTCAATTAAAAAAAATTGCATCAATTGTTGTGTTCTTCCAAATTTTTTGGCATTCTGAATTAGATTATCATTTAGAAGAAAATGATATGTCAAAAATCAATCTTCATTCCACTTTTATAATCATTTTTGTTATTTTTATCCTCAAGATCATTATCATTTCACTAGTATTTATCTTCACAATTATTTCAAATTTAATTGTTAGATATTATATAACATGATAGCATCCAAATTTCATTTCACGGTTTTAGGATGATGAAATTCACCATATTTAATTTATTAGTTTTTTAATCTATTCTAAATCTAAAAATTAGGTTTCTAAAGTTGAATTTGATTCTCCTTAATTTTATTAGGAAGAACAACTCGCATACACTTCATCCAATACATCCGAGTTTAATTTTATATTTTTCAAAGAACCCAACCATTCTCCTTAAATTCATAAGTCCCTAGAGTACAAAAAATATCCATATTTATCTAATTTTTCTTTTTGAATTAATAATTAGTGAAAACTACGTATACATATTCCAATATCCATTTTTGGAGACATTTCTGGAAAAAAAAATTCAAAAAAATTATTATTGGACTCCCAAATTAATAATAATAATATTTGACTTTTGTCATCATTATCAGAGTCTATAGATATTTCATGTTTTTTTATAAATTGTTTATATAAATTCTATAATTTGGGTGTTAAGTTTCATTAGAAATATACATGGTCATCTTAGTGTAATTAATTTTCTAAGAACATTTACCAATATCTTCAATTATGTTACTATCATTTGAAGATGATATTTTCTAATATATCTACGTTATAAACTCTAAAAAATTTCAACAATATTTCGTATTGAATTTTGGAAGTTACATATTCTTTTTTTAGATTCAACATCTTTTGTTGAACAAGATCAAATTATTTATCATTCTCTCTTGAATTTTATTTCAGTTTAATATTGAAATTTTGATAATCATCATGTAATTTTTTATTCATTTCAATATCATTTATCATTAAATATTTGTATTATTCACACACACTTTCCCAATTTTTCTGGTTACCTATACTTATTTATAATAATTTACAGTTTCAGTATATTTTTAATTTTAAAATTAGAAATTATTTTATTTCCACATTCATGATAACATCCATCTAAATGTATAATTTTTATTTTTAGGTTTTGATTTAATGAACACCAAAACTACCATATTTTAAATCTAAATTATCCTTATCTTAACACGTCCATCAATTGAATTTTTATATTTTAGATATTGTATATTTTCTACATCTTATATAAATTTTGATAAAGAATATATTCTATTTATATTAAGATAAATTATTATTCTTTATTTTTTAAAAGACATTAACACTGCACTTTTTCTTTAGAGATATTTTTTGGAAATAAATATTCATCATATTCATCATCGTGATTTTTATATATGGTTAATTATATATACTAATTACAATGTATCCATTGTTCAAAAAATCATTTATGATATTCCTTTTCAGTTCACTACTCAATTTGTCAAATTTTATTAAAATAATTATACGAATTCCTTAAACATCTAAATCATTTCATAAATTAAATTTGAATCACTAAAATATTTACGAATATTAACATTCATTTCCTTTAATTCATAGTTTAGATGATGGAGATTTATTGATAAACATTTACAATTAGATTAATGACATTATATTTAAAAATATAATATTTAATGATTATAACATGAATATTCATATGTAATTAAAATTTAAGGATATCTATCTTATAATGATGAATCCTAGAAATCAAACAAATTAGAAATATTTCTCAATATATTTTCAAAAAATATTGCGTCATCCATATTATATATATGGAGTCTCATGATGATTGAAATAACATTTATCATTCTATATAACATATCAAAATTGTTACCAAAAATTTTAAATCATAGTACACCAATCTACAATATCGAAACATTTCATTCTCCACTTTTGTGTTTATTTCTTAAATATTGTTGTACTTGTCAATATAACATTAGTAAATCCAATTCTATTAAATAATATAAATTTAAATTCTATTTGATGATAAAAATTAAAATTTCATACTAATCCTTTAATACCATTATTCATATTACATGTAATTGTCTCGGGTTAACCCTTAATTGGAGGAGTGAAATCATCTATAAAGGATTTATATGAAACAAAGGAAATGGATAATACATTTGGACAAGTTTTATATTAAATATATGATATCATAACCAATATATGATACGAATCCTCTTAATAATAACTGTGTTTTAAAAATGAATGAGGGGCATATTAATATTTAACAATAAAAAAACCAAGAGTTCTGTAAATAGTTTTCATTTAAAACAAATTGGATGAAGAATTCATGACGTATAATACCATTGATAGGTGGGGGTGAATCATTGGTTGCATATTCTTTTGTTTTATTTTTTTATAGAATTATCACATACTCATCGAAATAATTGACACTTCTAAACAAAACAATCAAGAAGACCATAAAAACCCACGAAATAAAAATTTTCACCAATCAATAAGAGATATTAGTCATTAAGATGAACAAAAAATAATTCAACATCCCAGAATTTAAGAATAAATTAATTATTGTATATATTATATAGAGTATATTTGTTACATATATAACACTATATCCCTCTAATAGTTCCTTTTCAAATAACAATGTCATTTATAAATATTAACATCACAACAATAAATTATATTTAAGCAGCCATATTTTAAACATCAACACTTTTATGCTAGAAATTTTCACCCATTCTCTTTTACACTTAATATAGTATTCTTCATCATAAATTTCTTATAAAACAGTGATAAGAAACATCAATCACTATTCTCCCTCTATATAATTCATCCACAACAAAGATATTATCACCATACCACAAACTAAAACAAATTTAAAATATATATGTTGGGGAATATTATCATATTCTTAAAATAGGTACTCATTAAAATATTAATAATACCAAATAATTATATTTTAATACAAAATATAAACATTTGAATATATGGACTTCCTAAAAAAATTAATTTAAATTGCTCCCAAAAATAATTGTAACAGCACAAAAACATATTGAAATACAAAATATTATTTATTATAATTTCATACTTTGTTTATTCTACATTAAATCATTGGGTGTTTAATAATATATGAATTTAATAATAAATATTTATTTCCAATATCAAAATGGAATTCTTCTTTATAAATACCATGAATACTTTACCACTTTTATTCAATGAAAATTGATGGAAATATCATATATTATTAATGTACATAATTAGATTCATGAAATCTGACATATAATTCTTTAGTCCAAATGAAAAACTATGATTGATACTTTCTAATAAATTCATTTCATGTTTTATAGAAAACAATTATTAAATCATAATGTCATAGCCCAAGGAGTTTAAAATTAGTATTTTTACATTAAAAATGGATATAAAGTAACATTTTTCTCATTTACATTTATTTTGTGACATTGAATATTTTCATTGAATCAATATATTCTCTTCTATAAATTTTCTACATCAAATTCTAAATTATAAAAAAATTGTAGTACTTGTCCAAAAATTAAATCTCTAAAAGAACACCAGAATTATTATCACTATATTTTTCTTCCATAGTTATCTGGTCAATTTTTATGCCACCATCCACTTAGAACTCATTATTGTTACATGAAATTTTTATATATGTCTATTATATCATTTTGATGTAATATAACAAAATAGTAATATATTCTAATAAAAAGGTTTTAATGACTTGGAAAACAACTCTCATTCATCAATTGTACATAATAAAACTTATAATTTATTTATATTCTTCTTATTTATCTTTATTATTCCCCCATGATCTCTCCAGAATATATTGTCTCCTGAAGATATACATAAAATAGTGGCGTGTTATAAAATCCCACAAAAGGTAGGAATAATTGACACGAATCAATAGGACACGATTGTTAATAATAATTATTATCATTTTACAATTATGAAATAATCATAAACATAATGAGGATAGCATTGTATATGTCATGGAATTTTGAATTTTCATAAAAATGGAACAACATGTCATAGTGATCAATTACCTTACAATGGTGTGAGAAAATATAACACCATGTTCAAACATAACATATGTACATAAATAATAATATCATCAATATGAACAATTAAAACAAAATCTTCATGCATAATGTAAATAATCACATTAGATACATCACAAAAATAGATTATTAGACATAACAATAACTCGACGACCAGTCATCACCTTAGAATTTCTCATAAGCACGCATGTCATATAGAATATATAAAAATCAATTTCCTAAAATAGACTATTGAATGAAATATATTTATTAATGATTTCATAAATAAAAAATTATTGAATAAACATAGGGGTTCCATAATGAATATAATAATACATATTTCCAATTAACATAATAATTCATTATAGAAAAATAAACTACACATTATTAGTGAAGGATTTGTTTTCTAAAAAAATCATATTTCAAAAATCATGGTATAGGGCTTAATTTTTTTAGAAATGTGGAAACATAAATATAAATGAAATGAAAAGGGAATAATAGTGAATAAATATTTTTGTAAATTTAGTATAATATATATACTCTAAATGATGTGATTGATTTATGTCCTAGTGAAATGTTGTGTCATTAATGTTTCATTATGACTTTTATATTCATATATGTTCTGAAAATCACAAACACTCTATATTAAGGATAACTTTATTTCCTTGATGTTTTTCCTAAATAAAAATATTTTTCCCTCTCCAAGGAAATTTACCCTTACCTATTTTTTCATTGTTCATATTTTAGTTTCTCTAAAAATAACACATTTTTTTATTAAGTGAAAATTTTGGTTTCACATCTAAAAATTCAGATTTTAATAAATACTTAGATATAGAGTATTTTGTTTTGAGGATCAAAATTCTGTTTTCGAATTTCTCTAAATTCTTACTCTAAATTCCTTATAATTATAACTCTAAGTTCATTGAAATTAAAAAACCATATTCTTCGAAATTCAGACTCTGAATTCTCTGAAATTCAGAATATGAATTCTTTGAAATTGAGGTTCCAAATTCTCTGAAATTCAAAATATGAATTCCCTAAAATTCAGGTTCTGAATTCTCTGAAATTTAGAATCTGAATTCTTGGAAATTATGGTTTCAAATTCAATGAAATTCAAACTCCAAATTCATTGGAATTCAGTCTTTGAATTCCATGGAAATTAGACTTCAAATAATTTATAATTTAGACTCTGAATTCCTTATAATTCAGGTTCAGAATTCTGTGGAATTCAGATTCTTAATTCATTAGAATTCCTATTCTGAATAATTAAGAATTCAGACTCTTAATTCCTTATAATTTAGAGTTTTAATTCCTCATAATATAGACTATCAAGGCTATAGAATAATGATTTTGGATTCCTTAGAAAACAGAATATGAATATCCAGGTAATATAGACTCTGAATATTTTTTCGTTGACTCTGAACATTATTTTTCATTAGACTCCAAAAAATTAATTTTGTTGAGAGGATATATTTTATGTACCCTTTTATAGTTATAAAATATTGTCATGTATTCTGTTTCAAACCAACAGTTGTTTGAGTGACATGTGTACATGTCCCTCCAAAATTCCAGGAATAATAATACAACTGGCGGAGGGAGCCAACCATTGAAAATGTTCCTATAAGTAGAAGAACATTTGAATGATCTCACCACATATTGATCAATGTAATGATTAAAATATGCTGAAGTGATTTATAGAAGGAGAGACTCTAATACTTTGTGAATACTGATCATCTTTTTTATATTGATTCAGGTGACTTCGATTGTTTCGGTGAACAATCCAAGGCTTACAATTTTAGGAAGATAGAGGTGCTGGCTACCTAAATGTTCGAGGACTTCCTTGATAAGGAAGATAGAGGTGCCGACTACCTTGAATATTGAGTTCATGGGGATAACAAGACGGAATATAATATTCTTATCAAGGGCTTACCTTTGTGTGGGTATGATATACTTTCTTGAAAGTATAAATCAAGGTACCTTTTTCTGAAGTTGATGGATACTATACTATTTGGGTTAAAAGATTTTTTACTTGTTACATGTATTGTTTCAAGATTGTTTTCCACGTCATTTTTATTAACAAGGAATGTATAACTATCCTATAAATTATGGTACTTGTGTACTCTGATTTGTATGATTTTATATGCTTTAAGGTAGAATCGTTGTCCTTGTAAACATCTATTATGTTTAATTTCTAGAACCATATTTCCTAAATCTGCATGTTTATAGAACTAAGAGGTCTTGTGAATTTACATTTATTTAGCTTTATTAAACAATAGATATTTTTATATCAACATTAAATGATGAAAAATAATTTTTAATGTATACAATTCACCCCCCTCTTGTATTTTGAGCATATAGATCATTTTTTGATCATATAATTGGTATTAGAGAAGGTCTTTGAGATGCTTATATTCACATATAATTTTCATTCACAATAATCCATTGTTATATTTTTCATTACATTTGATTTTAATCCTTGTTTAAATACATTCATTACTAACTAGAATTAGTGGGATAATATTGTCTTTGAGATGGAATGAATGAATGTTGGTTCGATTGACAATCTTATTACTATTAGACCACCTATCTATTATGAGAATTATTTTTAATATTGGAGAGATCGTATGAAGAATTTTTTTTATTAATACTGGAGTGGAAAACATTTTAATGCTTACTGTATATTATATGATTCTTGATAAGCATGTCAAAACATTTACAAATCAAGAAGAATCAGAATATCAACTAAAATACAAGTACAAAATAATTTTTTCTGTTCCATGTCCAGGAATATATATAGCCATTTTTTTCTTGTGAACTTCAAATTATATTAGGAATAAACTGGAGGTTATACATATTGGAACTTCCAATGTTATCGAAACTAGAAGATCTATTCTTAGAGAAGAATATCATGGATTTCTATTTCTTTATGGATAACCATTTTGTATGGTGCAACAGTGGTTTATGATTAGTGTTAATAGTATATAGTCTATGGGTGAAAAAGTTTTAGATGATGAATCTCCAATGGAAAATATTATAAATATCATGCCTAATTAGTGGTAATCTAAGAGAACAACTATTAATGAGAATACAAAAATATCATAGATTACTCTTGATGTGATTTTTTGAACTCTTCATAATCATGAGACAAGAATGAAATGAGATTCTGATCTAAATAAGAATTAGAATGGAAATGGAACTTTTTCTTTGACAACTACTTCAAATCATATGAAATCCTATACTCCTGAGAGAGTTACCAGATCCAAATATAAGAAGACTTTTATTCAATCTGAATCTTGTGGAATTGAATCTTTAAAAAAAAGTTAGACAATCATGCCTGATGGATGAAAAATTTTGTTGGAAATATAAAATTTCAATCTAGTTAAAAGGAGAAAGAAAGAAAGACTCTGAAGTTAATTGTTATGAATGCTATTGAGCATGGAAAAGAAGTCCATATTTTCCTATGCATAAGAGAAAATACAGAATGGAAATTCATTATGAGAGGAATCAAAAGAAGTACTAAATGGATCAATATAAGAATGTATTGAAAGACTATGACCCCTAGAATGCTAGGGTTGGTTATTCTTCTGAAGAATCCTTATATTATGAATCTTCTAGAAAGAATCATCTTGGTCTATTATCCCGAACACTTATGGAAAATAATTTTCTAATGACTAAGATACAAAATATTGAATCCATAACCATGGAATCCATTAATTCTAAATGTAGTGATAGTTAAAATTATGAATCTTTGGATGAATAAATTTTTTTTTGATAATGATAATACTTTAACAACTTATGAATAATTTTCATGGATTGTTATTCTATTTGAGAATGAAAATTTTAAATTCATGAAAATGCATGATAAGGATATTTCTAGGATATCTATTCTTACTAAGGAAGTATCATATCTTTTAAAAGATAATGATATAAAAGTATATGATTTTAAAATTATTTCAAAAACGCTTTGCTAAAGTTAATTTTGGGAAGGATAATAATTCTAAGGATCTAGAAAAAGTGATTTCTATTAAAAATGTTTTCGAGACTAACTCTACTGAAAATACTACCATTTTTTAGGATAAAAACATAGTTATTAGACTGAAGCCTGAAATATTTTCCTTGAGGAAGTGTTTATCAAAAATGAAATTCGGTAAGGGATATTTTTATAAGATGTATTCCAAAATTATACTTCTAAGGAATAATTTTATTTTTTGTTATACTCATTCAAAACCAATTTTTAGTAACAATTATTTTGTTCCTCAAAACGATCAATTCAACAGTTAATTTCAGTGTGGTGTGAATTGGGAAAAAAATTGTTACTTAAAAAAACTCAGTATTTACTTTTTAAAAAATCTTGTTATTCAATGAAAAAGTGGAATCATAAATTTTTCTTTCTAATGATTCTAGATCCAAGAATTTTGGGGTTCTAAAAGTCTAACACTGTTGTTTCTAAGAATGTAAAGATATTTCCAACTGAAATATATGGTATATGGATAATGGATGATCCCGACACATGACTAGTAACAAAAATAATCCATGAAATGATTATTGAGACAAAAGGATGGAAAGGTATCTTTCAGATATAATTCTCAGGAAGAAATTATTGGTATAGGTTACATTGTTCTTCTTGGAAAATCAATAATTTCAAATGTTTTATTTGTTAAGGGTCTTAACAACAACCATAGTAGCATAATTCAATTATGTGATGAAGGTAACCTTGTGAATTCTACTAATGACAGGTGTTTAGTACAATATTCAAAGGAAGTGTTTTTTATATATATCCATAGGTAAGAGAATGTTTACACACTAAACATAGATGAACAAAAGAGCCATGATATTCAATCTTAATACTAATGATAATATTCATAAATTCACACAAAAATATGATGTAGGAATTATCTTAGGCTACTCTAAAACCTCTAAGACTTATAGAGTTTACAATAAAAATACTTGTACTATTGAGGAAATAGTACATGTTATATATGATGTGACTGATCATTTTGTTTTTAAATATCCTCATCCTACATCATCAGATGTGTTTTTAAAAACAGTTTTTCCACCATTGATATATGATCCTTCTAATAATGTAAAATGTTCAAGATAATATTTCTTAAGCATTTACCCCTGAATATTTCCTAATCTTTGATGATTAACAGGTTTTACATAACCAAAATCAGTTGTTTCTAATGAATCATCCCAGTGATAGAATCATTTGTGGTGTAACTCAACCTGTAAGGACTAGATGATACTTAATAAATGAAATAGAAGATATAGATTTACATTCCCAATTATAACAAAAAAGGATCGATGATGCTTTAGGTGATAACGATTGGATAAAATCAATGCATGATTAGCTAAATGAATTTTAAAGGAATAATGTCTGGACCTTGATTGAAAGACCTAAAAATCATATGTTATTGGAGTAAAATAGATCTTCTGAAATAAGTGTGAATAAAATGGAATCATAGTAATAAATAAAGCTATATTGGTCACTAATGTCTATAATCAACAAAAAATAATAGACTATGAAGATTCATATGCTCTAGTATCTGGACTTGAATCCATTTGTATTCTATATTCCTTTGTAGCATTCATTAATTTCAAACATTTTCAAATTGATGTTAAATGTCCTTTCCTTAATGGTTATGTTCAGGAAGAAGTTTTTGTTAAACAACCTCCTTTTTTGGAAGATACAAAACATCCTGAACATGTTTTTAATCATAAAAATTGTTTATAAAGACTTAAACAAGACCCAAGAGCCTTGTATGATATACTTATAAGTTTTTTTTATTCAAAACAATAATGTTAAGGGAAACACTGATCCTGACCATTTTATAACGACAGATATGAAAAATGTTTTTATTAGTAAAATGTATGTTGATCTGATTATATTTGGTTCAACTCAGCATTATTTTACTAATTCCTTTGCGAATCTAATGAAATCTATGTTCAAAATTAGTATGATGGGTGAGTTAACATTTTTACATGGTTCACAAATTTCTCAAAAACCAAAAGAAATCTATATTTCTCATTATAAGTATATTAATGATCTTCTTAACAAGTATGTATATGGAAAAACTAATAGTATAAGTACTCCCATTGGTGCCTCAAACTAACTTGATCTTGATGAAGTTGGGAAACTAGTATAAAAAACATCTTTTAGAGGAATGATAGGAAGTCAACATTACTTGATAGCTAGTCATGTAGACTTAATTTTTTTATATTATTATGTGGAAGATATCAATCCAGTCCTAAATAATCTCATATAAAGGCCGTGAAAAGGTTTTTTTCCCTATATAAAGGGAACCATCGATCTAGTACAATTTTGTACTTCTGGAAATGATTTTGTTTTAATTTTTTTTTTCAGATGCTGGATTTAGTGGATATAGAATTCCTATGAAAAGTAAATCTAGAACATTTCATTTATTTTGAGATTCATTATATTCTTGTTCGTGAAAAAAGAAACACTCAATAGAACATTCCACTACTGAAGCTTAATATGTAGCAGCTGGAAGTTGTTGTGCTCATGTGTTGTGGATGCAACACACACTCAAAGACTATAGTATGAGATTTACTAAAACAAAAATATTTTATGATAATATCACTACCATTTCCTTAAGTAAAAACCCATAAAATCACTCTCTTGAAAAACACATAGATATTAGGCATCACATTCTTATGGGTGACACAAAAAAAGGATATATCATTCTTCAATTTCTCAGAATTCAAGATCAAATTTCTGATACTTTCCCTAAATCATTACCCTCTTATAGATTTGAATACAAAACATAGAATTTATTAATAATAACCATAAGGTAATATTCCATATTAACTTCTTGTTGAAACCTATCTCTTTACATTAATAATTTCTATTTCATAGTGGGGGGGGGGTACATTTTCTTATTAGTAATGTTTTAAGTCAAATCTTTTCATAGTCAAAAATATTCGTAATCAAAATTTTTTAGTAATTTTTTTTATTAATCATAATTTATGAATTCTGCAATTTTTTATTAATAAAATTTTTGGTAACTAATGTTATTAAAAATGAATTACTACTCATAATGAAAAATATTCCTTGAAATCCGAATGGCATGTTTGCTTTCCTAAATTTTCATAATCTCTTTTTACTTGTTGGTATTTAAATTTTATTTATTTATTTTTCAGATTCACATTTCTATAAATCTGATGGTTTTTCAAAAAAACTCAAAAGATCAGAATCTATCAAAATACTTCTTTAGGTATGATCTCAACCATCAGATCTTCTCAAGAAACTTTCAATAGTTGGATTAATCATGGATGATGAACTGTCACTTAAATTACCTATATAAGGGACCCCATATGTTTTTCCCACAAAAAACCTCAAGATCTTGCATTTTTTAGCTCTTCCCTTCCATCATAAGACTATTTTGAAATTCTCAGGTCTTCCTTATTTCCGAATGTCTAAAA
This sequence comes from Viscum album, assembly GCA_963277665.1. Lineage (NCBI taxonomy): Eukaryota > Viridiplantae > Streptophyta > Magnoliopsida > Santalales > Viscaceae > Viscum > Viscum album. The sequence continues at coordinate 975,590,870 of OY728126.1, read as the reverse complement.
AAGCATCTTCGTAGAATGAAAAGACAACTCTAAAGAAAATATATGAATAGTACATTTATCATGAATGGTATGTAGACCCGTACGTCTTTAGTAAGTATGATTCAATCAACTCAAAAAACATAAAGTTAAATGGATGGGAGAGTATAGCTATATCAAAATCCAAAGAAGAGGATCCAGTGATTATGGAGTTTCCAATGGAGTTTTGTGAATATATATCATTTTTCAATCAATTTGGAAAAGAAAAAATTTCTTCCAAAAGTTATGGTATGACTTATTCTCTTTCTTAACCAGTAGAATCCAGTTTTATAGTAATACCTTATAGAGGAGAAGCTGCATTTTTCCCCTTATGTTAAATGATGATATATGAATATTTGATAAGGAAGAGGCTCTTGGTTTTCATGGTATTTTAGAGGTAAAGACTCTGAAGACTCTTCATCTCTCTATGAATTATTGTATTCATGTAGTTTTGGTCCAATGATTTAACATTCTGAGGAAAGGAGATAATGATAATCTAAAGAAAAGAGATTTGATTGTTTTGGATTTCATAGTGATTCTACGAAAGCTGAATATGATTTAGTATATGTTGGATACAATTTAGAATATCAAAAATTGGAATAAAAGGACCTAAATTATTATGTATCTGAAAACCCTATCAAAGATCATTGTATCATGTTTAGAATCCATGAAAATTTCTTGCAAATCAATGTCATGAAATTTCAGGGTAATGTTGTTATGCGATGACACTCTATGGAGAATGAAAATTGGATTTTCTTTGGAATCTAGAGAGTTTAATGATTTATCAAATAAAGATATTGAATCTTTATCAAATAAATCTATTGTATATGAAACCTCCATGAAAGGTGGAAGGATGAGTAATTTGAAGGAAATTCACGAGATAGAAAAATTTTCGGTTTCCAAGGAAATTCAGTCTTCACCTCCAAATTTGAAGAAGAAAAAATCCTATAGTGATGATTTAGTGGCCAAATATATTGAAGACAAGAAAATATAAAATGAAAGGTAGCCTATGTTTGTCTTGGACCCTGCTGAGGAAAAACCCTTGAAGGTAAAAGATACTGAAGATCTTGAGAATCCTGAGAAAGAGAACAAGTAGAGAATGAAATTTTCTAAAGCTAAAATCATTCGATCTCTTCTTAAGGTAGCTGAGAAAGCCTCCTAGAATATTCCAGTTCTAGTATCATTTTTCGAAGATTTACTTCTAGTGACTCTGGAAAAGAAGTTTTTGATTCTGTAACTATATCAAGAATAAGAAGAAAAAGTAGTAAAACGAGAAGTAGAAGAAGAAGAAGGGAGGGTTGATAACAAAAATATAATAATGAAATTAGAATATTATTTTGAGAAGGAGAGTCCTTCTGAGAAGATATCGTTCTGAACGTTTGAAGCTGATTCTTCAAAAATTTCTACCCTTAGAAAAGATGAGAGGGGTGAGGAAGAGGTAAATAAATGTTTTGAAGAAGAATGTAAAAATCATTATTTAAAACAACCATATAATGTTGAGGAAGGAGCTTAGATAGAAGAAGTTGAAGAAGATAATATTATTCAGCTATCAGATAGTGAACATGAATCACCTAAACAAGAATATATCATTTTGAGAACTCATAAAGTAAAGTAGGTGATGGATGATACTCCTACAAATTATTTGGTTAGTTAGAAACATATTGGTGCATCACCAAAGTGGAAAGTTGATGTTATTGAGAATGAATACTCATCATCAAAGCATTTGGATTCAGAATCAACAACCCTTGGCCATGCCTTTGTTGTTCAATTTTTGAAAAAGCTGTTAGGTACTATTCCGTTATTTCCAAGTATATATTGAAGATTCCAAATTCTTTAACATTCCTTAAATTAGAAAACAGATTCAGTATCCATGGTGATGGATAGGTGGGTGAAACTTGAGGGCGATTTCAAAATGTTTTTCAATAATTAAGATTCCCATAAAGGATCATGCAAGAAGATGACTAGTTGGTCAAGGAAGAATGTTGAGGAGATGAGAATTCTCAATGAGTTTCATGATAATGTCAAGGATTCCTTTGAAACCGATGATTCTGAGTTCAAAGACCTCACCAGTTAATTTGATGAAGATTTATCTCTTACAGAAACCACACAGAAGCATAAAGTGAAAGACCAGAATGGTATATTGTATTCAGTTGCCCAGAGTTAGAAGAGCAAAAGAAATATTAGAGTTTAGCGTGAGGATGAAATTTCTAAAAAAGAAGTATCCTTGATGACTATTACTAATATGCTTAAGCCTCATGTCAAAAAAATTAAATCCTATGAAACAAAAAGTGACGATCAAGATCAGCTACTCATGTTCATGGAAAATGATCACAAGGAACATTTAAAGCTCAAGAACATTGTGAATAAGCTCATGCCAAATGAAAAAAAGGGATAATTTCATTCCAAATCTGATCTTTTGTTGTATTTTAGTGTCGTACTAATTCATTCTATCTTAATGAAATTCATGTTGCACTTCATATTTTCGGTTGTTCAGTACTAATATTTATTGTACCATATTTTCATTTCCATTCCCATTATTTCTTCTTGAAAATAACAAAGGGGGAGAATGGAATGTCAAAAATAATATTAAGTAAAGATGAAATTTTCCTATGTAAGGTGGAGTTCATCCAATGTGGGGTATTTATCCTGATGATTTTTATATGCAAGAAAATGTAAAATCTCATTCAGGATATCAATAATATGATCCTCAGGGACTTTAAAGCCTAATGGGGCATTAGTCGTATTCATTATGATCAATAACTAAAGGGAGAAAATCATTTTTATGATCATAAAAATTTCAGAGTCCAAATATTATATATAGTAAGGATGTTTGTGCTTAACAAAAAAGTGGAGATTGTTGAGTCAATAAGGTTTCATTATGGAAATTCCATTCCTCTATGTTTCGAAAATAAAAAACACTCACTTTTATGGAAAATTTTATATCCTTGATGTTTTTCTTTAATAGGGAAAATTTTCCTTCCCCAAGGATTTTTATCCTTAGCTATTTTTTCATTGTTCATATTTTAGTATCTCTAATTCTAACTATTTTTATTCCTATGTGATAATTTTTGGTTGACATCTAAAACAATGGATTTCTATAAATACATAGATATACAGTATTATATTTTCACAATCAGAATTTAGGGTCCAAATTCCTCTGAATTCAGATTTTGAATTCCTTTGAATTCAGACTCCGATTCTATGAAATTTGGAATCCAAATTTCCTGAATTTTAGAATTTGAATTTATTGAAATTCAGAATCCAAATTCTCTGAAAATCTGGTTTTAAATTTTATAATATTCAAAATATGAATTCTCTAAAATTCATGTTTAGAATTCTCAGAAATTCAAAATCTGAATTTTTTGAAATTCTAATTCTGAATTCTCAATAATTTCTACTATAAATATCTCAGTATTCAGACTCCAAATTCTTCAGAATTCAAACTACAGATTCAATAGAAATAAGACTCCGAATTAAATAGAATTAAGAATCAGAATTCTTTATAATTTGGACTCTAAATTATTTATAATTCAGACTCTGAATTCCAACCATAAATTCCATATAATTCAAACTCCGAATTCCATAGAAATCAGAATCCGACATCTGAATAATTTTGATTCTGAATTACTTGGAAAAAAGAATCCAAAAATCCATATAATGTGGACAATGAATATTTTTACTTAGACACTAAACATTATTTTTCCTGATACTCCAAAAAATTAATTTTCTTGAGCATCCTTATTTTACATACCCTTTTAATAGTTATAAATTGATGTCAAGTATTCTGTTTCTAACCAATCGTTGATTCAGTGACACATGTACAACTCCCTCTATAATTCATGTGAAAATATAACCCTTAGATGAGGGAGACGACCGTTATAAATGTTCCTATAAATAAGGGATCATTTGAATGAGCTAAACAAACATTGATCAATTTAGAGATTTCATGATACTGATGTGATTTCTAGAATGAGAGACTCTCAAGATTTGTACATACTGAAAATCTTGTTCATATTTCATCATGTGACTTAGTTTGTTTTTGTGTAAAATCGCATGCTACGAGGGATAAGAATACAGAGGTGCTGACTACCTTAAAGTTTGAGTACTTTCATGATAAGGAAGACAGATGTTCCGACTACCTTTAAGTTTGATTGCTACCAGGATAGAAAGAAAGGATATGATATTCTTATCGAGGGCTTAACCATGTCTAGGTAAGATAGATTTTCTTCAATGTATAAATCAAGGGATCTTTATCCAAGGTTTATGGATACCCTAATCTTTGGGATAAAATATTTCTTACTGGTCAATTTAATTGATTCATGTTTTTTCCTCTATATTTTGATTAATAAGAAAAATTATAACTTTCTTATACATTCTTGTACTTTTGTACTATGATTAGTACAATTCAATAGGCCTTAAGGTAGGATTATTTTCCTTGTCAACTTCTCTTATGTTTCATTTCAGGAACCATATTTCCTGAATCTAGTATGTTTATAGAACTAAAAGATCTTTTGAATTTACATTGTTTAACTTTGTTAAACAATATAATGTTTTATATCAACTATAAAAGTTCTAATGGAATTTATATTGTCTACAATTAACCCCCACCTCCTCTTGAATATTGATAATCTAGATTATTTTTTTTATTCGACGTGAAAATTTAGGTGGGTTAGTGAATCCCCAACCTTAATTCTCACTCAATTTTGTAAATTTTCTTTCTCATTAATAATAAACATTTTTTGTTTAATTAATGGATAAAAAATGATATTATTTCAATTTTTTTTGTATTTATTAATTATATTGATTATATTATATTTCATAAAAACATAAGTTAAATGGAAAATGTATTTTTTTTTCTTAAATTTTTTTTTCTTTTCTCATATTTCACATTTTCTGTTCAAGGTAATTTATACATAAGTTAATTTAAATACAGAATCCCAATGTAAATATAATTTCAGAATTTTATATCATAAATAATTTAATATAATCATTAACATCTTTTTTGGAATAAAGATAACATGATACAAACTAATTATCATATAACAGACCGTTCAGAAGGCATTTTCAGAAGTGGAAGAATGAAATGTATACTATATAACAATATTAAATATAAAATATTTATTATGTATTAAAAATCTCAATATTATTTCAAAATACTTTATAATTTTTTTGTATTATTATTTTATATAATAGAATGATGATAAGATATTTGAAAACAAATATTAAATAAAAATATTAAAAGATATTACCTCTTTCTTGATGTGGTCTCTTTTATATGACACATATCGTTTTGAAATATTAGTGTTTAATTGATCAATAACATCCCAAAAAAGGATACATGGCCATATTTAGATGATTTTAATGAGGATAGGATTTGGAATGTGTAAAATTATTGGGTTTTAAAGGGTGATATAGGTTATTTATACCTGATAAGAGAATAACTATATAGATAAAATCATTAATAAAATAAATTACCTAAAGAGTAAAACATGATAGTGATATTTTGAAAAATTAATTCAAGTTTTGAGTTAAATAACTTTTTTTATACTTTTAATCAAATTATTACCTTAATTCAATAATTTTAAAAGTAAAATTATAGAAAAATGGGAAAATATCATTTATTACAATACATTATATTTTAGACATTGGGAAGTAATTTTTTTTGGAATCCTTTATTTTCTATTAATTACTCAGTTATGAAATCATATATTTTTTGGTCAGGCATCAGGTTCTATAAATTTATGTTCATTATTACACCACAGATGATGTAATTAAAAATGCACTAGATATGGAAAACTATATTATTTACTATTAAATATAAAATTGATGTTTTCATTATATTTATAAAAATAACCAATTGAAATTTATTGACATGTTGCATTCAAAATTATTATTAATTTTATCATGACATATTCTATCATTCAAAACGTAGATTTTAGATAATAAAATTTTTATTTTTATGATATTATTTGAAATATTATTTATTAAAAAATTCATTATATTGTATTTGAGATTTTTAATTATGGTATTTAATTTTTTCTTTATAATATATATATTTAAATAAATTATTTATGATAAATTATTTTTATATAAGAGTTTTTTGTATTGTTGTGAAATCTTAATTCAAGTGGTTATATTACTATTCCTCATGATAAGGTTACTATTCCCAATGGTCGAGATTCCATTAAAATGGCAAGATAATATTCTAATGATTACATTTATGTTACAACAATCATATTACTATTCCAATAGTCAATATACTACCAACACGTACCACATCATTCCTTCATACATTATTCTTTTCAATTATCTCATCATTCTATATTTCCACCTTCTATATTGATGAATGATTTATCAATTTTTTTATTTATATAGTGTTGTTCATGGGTGGGATGATTAATGAAGATTGGGGTAATCAATATATTTCCACTGTAGTTTTCTTATTTTATATTTTTTCCCTTCTATATTTTTATTTATTAATGGGATTAATTGTTTACTACTATAATTATTTTCATTAATTTAATAAATTTTTTATCAATATTTATATATGAATAATACTATATAACATTTTTTAATCCAAATTAATTCCAAGAAAAAAATATAATTTATATAAAATATGTTGATACATTTTTCCAACATTTTGAAATTTTATTTTTTCAAATTTCCAATAAAATTATAATGTGAAAATATGTGATAGTACATTTGTTCAATTGTTTCCTTTGGTTACAACATTTCATATTTATACATTCAATTTCAATACAATTTTTTTATTCAGTGTGCTATCTTTTCTCATAGAACATATTCACTAATGTCCAAGATCATCACGGGATACTCTTTAAAAAAAAGATCATTCTCTAAGTGTAACGCTACTGGACTTAGTATATGTGAGGGATGAAGTATTTACTTAATCTAGAGAGATAATAGTTAATTATCAGAAGCATGGTCCATATTTTTCGATATGTGAATGTTTATAGGACACTACTCTTATGAAAATAAATATATCAAAGTAGAAAATGTTTGTAGGGATTATATACAATTACATTAGAATCCTCATGATATTATTGAATATGAATATTCACCATAAGACAATATCTCAAACATTAAACTACTATTACCTTAAATAGTTTTCATCATAGCACTTCTACTGACACTATGTAGCTTTTTTATGTTTTTGAAAAGATTGATCCCTCTATATTATCTCTTGAATAATATAACATCGATGTATAATTTTTCACTGTCTAAATATTAAAAATAATGGGTTATATATTTATTCTAAAATAAATCCTCATGTGGATCCATTTGATTATATGAGTATAATATTTTTTTGTATGATATCTAAATTAATGGGAAATATTGATCCCATCATCATTTAAATTTCATCGAGTCAGATCTCAGAATGCGATAATGTGTCTAAATGATCATTTCGTATTGGCAATTAGTTTTTGGATTAAAGGCCTTGAGATATTTAAATTTATTATTCAATTCATGACTAAGTCATCTCTAAAATTCATAAGTGGTCCTTAGATCAATATAAAATAAGATTGAATGTGTAACCCCATGAAGCCTCACTAATTCCTTGATATATAACATAACATGTTGTTCAAGTGGGAAATATTTCTAATCAATAATAAAGTCATAATATTGTATACTCGATCCACCGAAAACCCATATCATAATTTTGACATTAGATGATAATGGGTGACCAAAAAAATTATCTAGCTGAGGTTCTTCCATTTTTTCATGCATATATAATCATGAGGTCTCATCCTCCTGGTATTTAGAAACTCTTAAATAACATTATCAGACCTTGAACCATGAGATATACTCACCAATATTTGTATTTATGATTCCACCATAAATGTACTCTTGAATACCATGGTATCTCTTCATACCTCTAGGATAGATATATAAAAATGAATAATGTAAATTCAGTAATAATTAATTTTTATCTCAGACTACGAGGCCACAAAAATTAAATATCTGAAAAAATTCACACTATCAATATAGATATGTAATTTAATAATCTTATCATACTAAATATAATTTATCATTATTTCAAATCTCTATATCATACCTTTATTCCACATTGATATTCTATTATTTATGGATGGAGAATCCTTTGGAAAATTTATTATGATTTCACTATTTTTATGAATTCATGATCTATATTTTTTAATTCCATTATGATATATTCTATCTCAATCAATATAACGATTATATTTTGAGGTTCTTTTTTTTATAGAATGAAATACCTAGTTCACCTTTCCGGCATTGTACAAAATAGTGAAATAGTAGTCCATGATAAACTATAACCATCTTCTTTGAAGCATATTGAGATCCTTTTTTTGAATATATAAATTACACTATTGTGATCAGTACATATATCATACTATACTATATATTGGTAGTTCATCCAAATATTCATAGTGATGATCATAGTTGCAATCTCAAGATAATGAATTGGGTAGTTCTTGTCATGGATCCACTCTTTTTTTGAGGCATAGCCTATCACAATTTCAATTTTTGTGATTATACAACTGAGGGATTTTTTTAATAATATAAATAAATTAGATGACCATATCCACTTTTCCGTACTGTGAGTACAATAATAGTGATTATCCTATTGTTTAGGTAATTAATACATTCCTCGTGTTATTGTACCAATAAACAGATTACACCATTCTAGGTTGTAACTGATGTAAGGCCAAAAAATGATCTAAATTTTATAAAATAAATTTGATAGTGACCATATAATGTAAAAAATGGATTTACAAGACACTTTAGGGTCTAGAAAATTCTTCAATTGACTTTATAAATTGGATGAGTGCCAAAATACCCCCACATGTTATCATATGACTTAAGAATGTATCTAACAGCATCAAAAAGTCTCACATACTGATTATAGCATTAATTTTTCATTATCAAAATCTCACCATCTAAGTCCTTATATGAATATTATGTTCCTCTTTTATCTTGTAGTAAATAATAATATCATTAATTAAAACTATAAATTTTATGACTACTCTATAAATACATTATTATTAAAATAATTTTTTTTAGGGGTACTTGTAAGACCTATTGAAGTCACTATGATCTCAGAGTGTTTGCACCCTATATAGAAGCATTCATATTAGTATTTTCATTCATCAACAACTTATGATGACCATCATAATTATGATCAACCTTTTAGATGTACTGAACTACACTTACTTGATTGAAAAATTAATCATTAATTGGAATGGAATATTTTTTATTTATAGCTATACTTATATCACCTACTACTCTATACAGAGTACCATTGATAATCATTTTTCCTTACAAAAAGTACTGTTTAACCCTAATTTTAAGCACATGGGTGTATAAAAAGTTTTCCCAAATTCACGTTCAACTACTTCATTAACTCCTCCAGTCAGTCCAGGACCTTCTTATTTGAGAATTATGAGATAAGAGACGAACTGAATATAAAATCAATTGAGAATTATACATCATCATATTTGTTATTTTTGGGCAACAATTGAAGGTATATATTTTTATTTTCACTAAAAACTAGATTCTCTTTTAGGTTTTCACCTTACATTGAATCAAAACTGTTGTAATGGAATGATTCTCCATAATATAAAAATAACCACAATTTTGATGTATTTTACAAAAGATATAATTGATCTTCCTTAAAATTTTAGAAAATCATGTGATTGTTTTGAATATGAAAATTTATTCAGTTTCTTAAAAATTCAGTTGTGTTTTATTTAAAGAGTGCCCATCTATTCCTAGCATTTTTTAAAATTCTAACAGTGGAAGGAATAATAAAATATCTGAATGAATCATACCACATATCCTAATATATGTTGTTTCCTATACATGGATTGTATGATCATAGGGTATGTTTTTCAATAGATATCTCTCCACTAAGGAACCATGGAACCAATTTAAAAGTTCATGAAAACATTCCATATATAATAGTTTACATAGAACAATAATCAAATAATTTTTCCCATTATTTTCTAAATAGTATGTGTAACATATACGATATAATAATCAATATATACTATATAAGTAGTGTCATCATAATCATTCTTATGATCTGTTGGCATTGGTGGATGATGAAACTGATTACCATCATGGATAAATAATTTTTTACAGTGGCTGTGATATTTCCATTCCTCCATTTAATTGAAGTATTAATATATTAGTTGTTTATTTGTAAGATTGTACCATTGTATTATATTATAGGTATGATTAATCATGTCTATTAGATATTCTTTATCTAAGTGGAATTCACACACAATCAATATACATTTCATCATCCCACTATGGAATTCTAATAATGATACCTCACGTATCATTAACACATGGATGGTTGAATTCTCTTTCATACCTTTTCATTTGACCCAAAAATTTAATATCCATTTATCACTTTTTATATTCATACCCATTAGATAGCCCCCCAAAACTAAATCTATACATAAAATGGACATTGAAAAAATTCATTATAACTCCAAATGTCTTAGATCTATATAGGTTTTCAAAGTTTTGGTTTTATGCCAATTAATATGCTATATATTTTTATATCATTATTTATAATAATTACAGAAGTGTAACATTATTATATTGTTATATTTCCCTCATAATCCATGATGATTACACCAACCTTTTTCTTATTTAATGGGATTTATCCCTTCATATGTTTTAAAATTGTTCTAGTGAAACACTTGTGCAGATATACATTCCTAATTTCTTTACAATATATCTCTTACATTTTATCATTTGTCTTGGTACTCATTATTAATTTCCATTATTGATTGAAATAACTATTTAATCTATAGATGACCTAATAAAAATTATCCTTCTACATATTGTGAAGAAATTACAATATATTCTCTATTACTTTAACCCAACACTCTACTTACTATTTATTAATTTATCCACTAATCATTGATTGTCGTTGTAGAAAATAATCATGATATAAAATTTCTTCTTCTTGGGAAATGTTTGATATTACACATGGATTAGTTTATTATTAAAATCCTCAGAAAACAATGTAATAATATCTATGTGGTTTTGAACTCCAACTCACATAGCATTGGTGTATTCATTCTGACAATCATTTCATGCCTCACATGTTTTTTTAATTGATATGTCATGGATCACACTATTTTATAATATAGAAGACACTTAAATAGGACATAAGTAAAAAAATAATGAACGAATAAATTATTATTTTTCCAAATTAACTCTCAAGAAAAATATTTTGGGATATATATGTATAGGCTCCCTCTGAAATGGTACTTTATAGATGTTTTACCTATAATAACAATTACAATTATTGGTTTCACTATAAATTTCTAATTATAATTAATAAATTTTCTAACCTGTGTTGCAATATCATCAATAGAGATAATAAATTTTCAAAAATGACTAATACATCGTTTATACGATTAATAATATATTGATACAATCTAAATTTCCATGGATTTCCTTCTTATCAATATTATTGATCTATATCAATTATAAATAATTTATCATAAAAATTATTTAAATTATTTGCCTTTATCCTTGTAATATCATCATGATCTCCAAAGTATATTTTGTCAACTGAGGTGATAAATACATGAATCATGTGAGTTAAAACCTAAGATTAGTACGGGATATTGGTCATGAATCAATAATAAATGGTTTATCATAAAAGTGATCATACAATAATAAGAAAATTATATTTATCAGTATACCGAGGGAAGCATTTGATATGTCATGGAATTTATAGTATGAATAAAAATGAAACACCTTTTTATAATGGTAAAATAATATAAAATGTTTTGAAGAAGGCTATAATCATGATAAATCATTTAATATGTTCATAGATGATAACATATTCATTGTGAAATATTATATAACCATGATACAATATATTTTATATAATATCATTATATACATAAAATAACACTATAAAATGTTATGATATATAATTCTAGGATAACCTATCACATAGTTAGTACTCATAATCATACATCTACATATAATGTCAAAACAAATTATTTGGATAATAACCCTTGGAATGGAATGAGATTCAAAAAAAATATAACTAAAAAATTCTTAAATAATCTTTGGGGTTTCATATTAAATAATGGAATAATATTTGGAATAATAATAATCATTCCATAGTGAATAAGAGAAAAATCATGATTTCTTAACGTTGTTTTTTTAAATGAAAACACTATTTGAAAAAAAATCATATGGAATATAAATCATGTTTGAAAGGATGAAAACCTAAAATTCTAAAAAATAAAATGTATTTATAGTGAATTAATATTAATAGATTATATGGGTAAAATCAATAGTTAAAATTAAAATAATGATCGATAACTTAAAAAAATAGAAGGGTTTCAGAATCACCTTACCATAATTTTATCTTTATTTCATCACATTTAATTCCAAATAATAATGAACACTAGTTTATTAAATTAATGTATGTATAAGTGAATTATTTAGTTTTCTTTTCATTATTTATATGTTATAATCATTTTAATATATTTTATACTTGTATTAAATGCAAAAAAAATTTGTCATGTTTTCAGTAAATATTTATGTTTTATCTTTGGTTTCACTCTTTTATGATGGTTATTTAAACATATGTAGAATTATTTCCATCATAATTATATAAATATATTTTTGAATTTATATATTATAATTTTTTTAACCATTCATGGTCTCTATATCGTCCCTCAAAAAAGGCCCATATCATGCTCACGAAGATTCATTATCCTGCACGATAGGTGCATAAAATTAATGATGACCCATTCCCATGGAAGATCTATTTTTTATCCAAAAGATGTATGATTAGTAAAATACCATTCATCCATTACAAAATTGTAAATATTATTAAACAATAACCATGAATCATATCATATGTGTAATTATTGTCACAAAAGGTCCTCAATAGGAATTAAAATTCAAAGAAGAACAGTGTATATATACCTTGTACATGGAAGAATAGTTCATTATGTTTTTCATCATCATCACTCATCAAAATATCATCAAATATATTAAGTTCTTATGGAATTATTTAATATAATAATTAATACACAACAATGATTGTATTCTAATTTTTATAACATTTTTTATCAGTTTAAATAACTTAAACCGCTTATTCTCAACACTATATTCCTAACCGAGGGGATGATCAATTCACATCACCATCCATGGAATTATATGGGTTAATGAATCCTTTTATTATGGAGTTATGTGATCACAAGAATTATCATTATCAAATCTAAGAGTATGGTACAATACCACCTATTAATATTTATTCCATTATAATAGAGTATGAGCATTCCAATTAAAAGAGTACTCTATAGAACTATGTTAAAATTCATCAAATTCATAAGATGAAATATTACCTGAGGAAAAGAAATATTTATGTCTCTAATTAGAGATGTATAGTGTTTTTACAATATTCTCTATAGGACCATTGGTATGGATGATATATTCCATCTAATTTTTTGTTCGGATAGTCGTTCTTCATTTTGGTGGGTCATATTATATTGTACCAATGTAGGTAGAATAATATCCAAATGAATCTATAATTTTTTAGAGTTATTTGGATTCCTCCAAATAATTATTTTTCTAATATATGTTATGTTTGATATTTAGAGGCTACAAATTTAAATATTATTTCTTTAAAGATGAAAAGAGAATTTGGGTCACAATAAGATAATTTAGTCCTGAAATGTTGTTGGTTTTTACCTGATCTATTGATTAATATATTATATTTTGATTAAACCTCCCCTAAATTCATATGTGGGGAATTATCAAAATTACCTCAATTTTCATGGATAATAGAATACACATATTCCACATGAATCATGTTATTATCTGATGTCAGTTAACAATAATTGACAATCATTTCCAACAAATTAGTAACGATGAAGGATTTATATGTAATTTAACCATTAATAAAATACTAAAGGTAATAATTAATGTAAAAAATTTCATCATTTATTATGTATTCATTATTTATAAAAAATTTACCTGGTTTCATTCCATATAATAGATAAATTAAAATATATTGTATAATCATAGAAGGAGTAAATATTATTATTTCTACATTCATGATCAAGACATCTAAAACTTTTTGACGTGAGGGTAGATATCTTTATATCTATATTTTTAGATATCTATTTCATTAATGTTGGTTTCCAAAAATATCATTACGTAGTTATATGAATAGTATACACTTTATAAGGACTCGACCTTATATGTTACATAATATCACTGTTGAAATATATTTCACATATTTTAATTCCCAAAGATATTTTATCTTTACAGTTTTAGAAATTTGGGACAAAACACATAAATATAAACACATAATAATACATATTGGGTAGCATTTAAAATATATTGATTCCTTCCAAACCATAATAATTTAACACTAAACAACAACATGATATCTTTAAAAAAAATTAATAATATTTAACACAACTTCTGTAAAGACCCTAAAATTCCGTGAATTTTTTTTAATTACATGGGAATTTTTCGAGTCTGCAAAAATCTATGGTGCATGATTTTGAGGCCCGGTATTCCAATAATAAATTTCTGAAATTTTTTTGGGTATGTTCAATAAACATATGAGTGGGATTTCATAACTTTTAAACTGGTTCTTGGAATTGAAATATGATGACACCGTTGAACTCACAACACCGATATTCTCTTAAGGAGTCATTCACTTCGACGACAGTGGGTCAAGAATAAAAGATAGCTTCTGTGTTTTTAGAGAATGAATTAAACTGGTTCTTGGAATTGAAATATGATGACACCATTGAACTCACACACCCTTTTATTTTTAAAGCGATTCATTTGAAAACATTTTCAAAGACCAAAACATTTTTACAAAAAAAACAAATTTCCACAAATCCAAAACAAAGAGATGAGAAACGACGCAAGAGAAAGCTTGCGTCTGTGGGTGACTGGAACGTATGGTTGGCGGCCATACGGCAATCACGCCACTACTACAGATGGTATCCTAGGACAGCGTCCCCGGATCCACAAGGCTTGACAGACCGTGCGAGCTCACTAAGACCACTGACCTTACCCCTTTTCATTTCCTTAAACAAGATTATCCGCAAGGACCAAAAACTCAGACAAACCTCAACATACATTGGTAACTCGAGTCCCGCCACGAGGTGTGTTGGCCAGGCACATTGCTTATAGTCAGGACGTCGAGTCCCGACAACCGTAACTTTGCTCTACACTGACTGTATCTCAAAAGAACATAACCCAAGAGAGAAAACCAAGCCCTTTGATAACATTTTGTCATGAACCAGGCCGGGTCGCCATCAGACCCGGTCCGCAACTTGGCCTGAAGGGCGTTCCCGATCCCCACGTGATGGCACAAGTGCCCGGGTATCAAAACTAACTCAAGGAAACGATATTACCCGAAATAAAAGATAGAAAAACAACTAACCAGATAAATGAACTGAACTAGAAATAGACAAACAAACATGCCTTTAAACTATGAACATGTATAAAGTCTTCAAATCCAACCAATAACTAAAAAGAAAAGATGACAGTGGAAACTAAAACTCTTACTCAAACCTCAAAGAAACATGAGAGTTGCGACATCCACACGTCACAAACGTTAACCTGCACGAGAAGGCCTCCAACGACCATCCACCATCACTGAGCATGGTGCGTCAACCTGGAATACCCAGAGAACAAGGCCTACATACACCCAAAGGTGTATGTAAGGTGTGAGCAAAGAGCCCAGTAGGAAGTCACCCAAAAAAAGGTTCCACGCATAATTATTAAAGGACAAATACATTTGCAATATTAACTAATGAAAAGAAATAAAAGTTTGAATGGTTTAAAAGAAAAAAGATTTAAAGAAAATAGTTTTAAATGGAACAACTTAAAATAAAACACATGCATCATTATTTTTTTAAAATAACCAATATGTCACACCGACGAGCGCAAAGTAACCAATGAGCACTAATATGGGAGAGGCCGCATAGGTATCAGCTAGCATGGGTCCCTAGATCTCCGTGTCTCCGTAAAACATGGATTAGAAGGCCACGACCCTCAGCAAACGTGTCTTAGAAGGCCACGACCCTCAGAAAACGTGGCTTGGAAGACCACGACCCTCAGAAATTCATATGTTTAGTTAGTGTTGCAATCGTCAGTCCTTCCAGTGAAACCGAGTCAAGTCACCTCCGGATCACTCGCTCACTAGTCTAGTCTACCATCCTAGCTACCCGGGCTTCCCGTTTTGTGCTCAATCAAGTTTTATGTTCAAGTCACCTGTCACAATTATGAGTAAAATCCAACCAGGGTTCTTACACACACAAAAACACAATTTGCACACCCAAACCCGCTTTCAAAACCATACGCACACCAAAATATTTTTAAAACATAACCTGCACTACCTTCACATTAAATTACACTAGTTGAATAGTTTAATAAAAAATGATTTGACCATTAAGAAAACCCCAAATAGTACTTAGTAAACATTTTTCGAACATGTCGCCAAACTCTTAAAGGGGAAACAGTCATTCAAAAAAACTCTTTTCCAAACTAAATCGTATTTTTTCACAGGCAAGAATATAAATCACGTCATCTGCACTCCCTAACTCACACACTACACAATTCACAAAACAATAATAAACAGTCCAAAAGTAAAAGCTAATAAAACAATTTAAAATAAGCCATTTGGCGTTGACCATAAAACTCACACAAACCATATTTTAAGATCAAATGCACATGACGCCAATATATATATATATATATATATATTGTTCACACCACTTGTAAAAATTAATAAGTCAACCACATAGTTTAAAAAAAATCACCAATAGAGTTCCCCGCAGAAAACACACACATTACCTAAAAGATTCACTAAAAAGTTTCAATGAAAATAAATCATTATAAATAAACAATTTCATATTAGACAGATTAATTAAATAATATGCTGAATTAATAAAATGTGAAAATTAATTAGTCAAATAATAATTAATCATGGAACCACGTACCTCAGGTGTAGAAGACTCCACTAAATTTAGTGTGTGACTCCGATTGATCATCCAACGCACCACAACAAACTCAAGATGAACCTTGCGTGAAGAAAATCCCATGTTTTTTTGTCTGAATTCCAATTGGGCGCCAAACGCATCCCATGAAAACCCTAAGGAGTCAAGATCCAACAAAAACAAAGACAAAAGAAATAAAAACAACATGACTCCATCCCAAACCAATACCATGTCAAATGGAAAAATAATAAACCCCATGAACATGGGGCAAAACCCTAGAAAAGGGGAAAAAAGTTATACCATAGGGAGAGGGTGTGGCGGAGCGGCAAATCCTCGACCAAGGGAGAGGTGGGTAGGGGTGCGGAGTGAGGGGAAATCTGGAGAGCTGGGCAGCTGGGGGAAGCCCAGCGAAGACCCTTGGACAGTAGGAGGGCCATGTTTAGGAAAAACTAGAAAAGGAAAGTGGGTTGCTGGTTGTGCGACGGGGTGAGCAGGGAGGGTTGGCTGGTTGTGCGACGTGGCGAGCAGGGGGAGGCTGCCGGACAAGGGTAGAGGGAGGCGGCGTCCGGGCTGGAGAGGGAGGAATCACATGGACTGGAGAGGGAGGTGGCGTGCCACCGAAGGGGGAAACGAGAAGCTGGTCTGGAAAGAGGAGAAGGAGGGAAAATGGGAGGCCTCGAGGAAGGGAGGGAATAGGGGAGGTGGCACGACGGGAAGGAGCCACTATCTACAGGAGAGAAAAAAACAACGGACCATGGTAGGGGGCGCAACCCTACAGAACAAAATAAATAAATAAATCAAAATAAAATAAAATAAAAACAAATCAGATAAAAAATATATAATAATGTTAATAATAATATAAATAATAAAATAAAACAAAACTGTTGATACTAAATAAAATAACTTAATTAAAATGTTAATAAAAAGAGTAGTAATTATTATTATTATTATTACTATTATTATTATTATTATTAGAACTCGAAATTTATTTTATTCTTCCCATTATATTTTTCGATAACTAACTTATTCATATAATTAAATTTATTTCTTTATGAGTATATATTTATTAAAAGTTGGCATGCAGAGAATCGAGCGAGGCCGCGCGGTGACTCAAGCAAGGTCGCGTGGTCTCAACAATGGTGCATTGAATGCCGTAAAGGCCAAAAAGTGTGTTTCTGAAAAGAAATCATAAATTTTATGTTGGACCTCGACCCGAACTATCTGATTCCCAATAAAGATAATAAAATAAATAATATAAAAACACGGGTGTGACAATTCTCCCCACCATAAATCATTTCGTCCCTGGAAAGCCACAACCAGAACCAAACCCCACAGTAGAAAACCACACTCCCTTTAGATTCAAAGGGGATCCCCACAAAAATCAAGAAAAGAGAGGCAAAAGCATCATGCTCAGGGAGAGTGACTCAATGATGACATAGAGAAACTTATATAAAGACTTTATGATATGTGGCGCCTGCCCCGAAGAGCTAGAACACCTCCAGTTGACTGATCCCAAAAAGCGACTCTCGCACCTACGAAAACCAACTTGACAAGGTGAGACATCTCAAGCACTATTAAACTGAAGCCAACCATTTGGCTAAAATGGACAAACAAGGTCAATCCTCGTCCACGGAACACTCTTATCACTTATCACCAAGCCATATTTAAAAACATAAGCAGAAGATCAACATGGGGGAGGCCCGAGGGGCTCCCCACCATTAGGAACTCACTGACGCTCAAAACGAGACTTGAAAACAGACACGGGGAGGTCCGAGTGGACTCCCCACCATTATAGAAAAGTCTAGTACTGATTCCTTCTAGAGACATTCATGTGAGACCCAATATGGGTCTCCCCACCATTAAGATCATACCAATGCCCAATGCGAGACTAGAAAACCAACATGGGGTGGTCCGAGCGGACTCCCCACCATTAAGGAAGAGAGAACACCGATTTATTCTAGATAAATTTGTGCGAGATCCAATGTGGGCCTCCCTGCCATTGGAACTATCCGCATATACAAAACTTTTATAAAAATTCTTGATGGTGACCAAACACACCACCATAAGGGGCGTGGAAGGAGGGGTCCGACCACCAGGCGTCAAAACCATGGCCGACGACAAACCAACATCTCAAAATTTCATGGATGAACACCATTCAAATTTGAGACTAGGTTACCCAACAGACTCTCATAAGGACCACTAAAAGTGATTGCATACAGTGGGACGCAACCCCCAAGACATTAAGGCAACGAGACGAACACGCCTCCACATGGTCACAAAAACCTCATGCAACTAGACGGTTCATTCGGAGCAGAAAAAAAATAGAAAACAATTTAAGCTGCTTTCACTTTAAACACCGATGATAGAAATAATGTCGGGGTCTCATTCACTTTCAGGGTACATGACCACATGCCAGCTTCACTCCGAGGCCTATGGCTGGAGCCCTGAGGTTTGAAGCATCTTCAGCCTCGTAGTCAGGCATGGAAGACTCCCGAATGGAGCTTCTCCTTTTGGTGTCACACCCAATTATACTGCACCTAAGGAAACACCATCAGACACAACACGCCTTGACATCCAATTACTCTCACACTGATCATTCACCCGAACGAGAGCTTAAATGGTACACGTGCATCATCCCTTGTCACAATGAATTAGAATATGACACCACAAATCATCGCTGAGAATGATCATTACTGTCGATAGAAACATTACATTGAGAAAGACTTTAAACTGCATCTTGAACAACACGTGATTCCTACAAACCACCATAGCAGCCTCATACGACTGGGTCTGCCAAACTAGTAGCCTAACATGAACCTTCCCTTAAACGAAACAAACAAAAGACAAGAGGTCATTTAGAAAGATAGACCTCACCAACTACTTAGGGTTTCTTCAACCTTTTTTCCACTGGAGTCTCCATTACCACTTCGAAACCACCGTTGACTATCAAAGGGACCCCAAGCTACAAGACGTCACCGAACATGACCCTTGCAGACAATTAAAGTACTACAAAGCCCTTCCAGACAATGGTAAGCACTAATAATTCTGAACCGCCTTCAACTTTCCCCATTGGAATTCCTTTCACCATTTCTAGGGGTCCTTCAGACACAACAATGTCGAAACTTATAAAAGATGAATCTGACAACTCAAATGACCAAAACTCCCTTCAACTCCCCTCGCTTCTATCATCCCACTGCGAGAGGATCCGCTTAGTTGAAAAAAGGAGGGGTGAGTTAAATTCTAGAATTCAGGAAGAGATTCATCTGATCAACTGGAGGGTCGGCCAATGGAGAATTACCCGTAGTCGTATGTCCATCACATGCCAATGCTTTCTGTGGGGGCATACACTAGTCATGAAAGAAAATCATGGACCCAAATCAAACTAGTCCAATGGTCAAGACATACTGCAGGTGAACACCGAACGTGTAGGGGGAACAACTACAAGGGCTTCCCAAAGCACATTTCAAAAGAGACCATTAACCACACGCTTTCATAACAAATGACCAAAAAAAACTCAAACACAAGACACAAATCAGTCAAAAAGGATCCTCGGCTCGAAACGCCTCACATACAACATTTCAAAAATACAAGGACACACCACACAATCACCAGTTATTTAAAACACCAAATTTTAGATTAACAAACATTTTGAAAATAAGCCAGGCCCGTGGGTTGCAAAACACCAATGGTGTCCCATGGGCCCCAAACATTCATGTTCCCGTGCCACACGAGCACCCAACTCATATCCATCCAAGAACTCATCCGCTCGTGCCATTAACCATTTATTTTTCCAATATACACTCATGCATGTGGCTTCCCATGAGAACACGAAGGGTAAAAAAACAAACCATTCCATTTTTCAAAACCAAAACATCCAACCCACACTTTTCAAACCTCACACATCATTTCATTTTTAAAGCGCTTCATTTGAAAACATTTTCAAAGACCAATACATTTTTACAAAAAAAAAACAAATTTCCAAAAATCCAAAACAAAGAGATGAGAAACGACCCAAGAGAAAGCTTGTGTCAGTGGGTGACTGGAATGTATTGTTGGCGGCCATACGCCAATCACGCCACTACCACAGAGGGTATCCTAGGACAGCGTCCCCGACTCCACAAGGCTTTCCAGACCCTGTGAGATCAATAAGACCACTGAATTTACCCCTATTCATTTCCTTAAACGAGATTATCTACAAGGACCAAAAACTCAGACAAACATCAAAATACATTGGTAACTCGAGTCCCGCCACGAGGTGTGCTGGCCAGGCACATTGCTTATAGTCAAGACGTCAAGTCCCGACAACCTTAACTTTTCTCTACACTGACTCTATCTCAAAAGATAACACCCTAAGAGAGCAAAACATGCCCTTTGATACCATTTTTTCATGAACCAGGCTGGGTCGCCATCTGTCTCGGTGCCCATCCCGGTCTGCGACATGGCCCGAAGGGCGTTCCCGATCCCCACTGGCCGGCACAAGTGCCCGGGTATCAAAACTAACTCAAGGGAATGATTTTACCCAAAATAAAAGACAGAAAAATAACTAACCAGATAAATGAACTGAACTATAAATAGACAACCAAACATGCCATTAAACTATGAACATGTTTAAAGTCTAAAAATCCAACCAATAACTAAAATGAAAAGATGACAGCGGAAACTAAAACACTTACTCAAACCTCAAAGCAACAGGAGAGGTGCGACATCCACACGTCACAAACGTTAACCTGCACGAGAAGGCCACCAACGACCAACCACCATCATTGATCATGGTGAATCAACCTAGAATAGGGAGAGAACAAGGCCTACATACACCCAAAGGTGTATGTAGGATGTGAGCAAAGATCCCAGTAGGACGTCACCCAAAAAAAAGGTTCCACGGATAATTATTAAAGGACAAATACATTTGCAATATTAACTAAAGAAAAGAAATAAAAATTTGAATGGTTTAAAAGAAAATGGATTTAAAGAAAACATTTTTAAATGGAACAACATAAATTAAAACACGCACACCCTTATTTTTTTAAAATAAACAATATGTCACAACGACGAGCGCAATGTAACCAATGAGCACTAATATGGGAGAGGCCGTATGGGTATCTGCTAGCTTGGGTCCCTAGATCTCCGTGTTTGGGTGAAACGTGGCTTAGAGGGCCACGACCCTCAGAAAACGTGGCATAGAAGTCCACGGCCCTCAGAAAATGTTGCTTAGAAGACCACGACCCTCGGAAATGCAAATGTTTAGTTAGTGTTGCAATTGTCAGTCCTGCCAGTGAAACCGGGTCAAGTCACCTCCGGAAAACTCGCTCACTAGTCTAATCTACCCTCCTAGCTACCCGGGCTTCCCGTTTTGTGCTCAATCAAGTTTCAAGTTCAAGTCACTTGTCACAATAATGCGTAAAATACAACCAGGGTGCTTACACACGCAAAAACACAATTTGCACACCCAAACCCGCTTTCAAAACCATACGCACACCAAAATATTTTTAAAACTTAATCTGCACTACCTGCACATTAAATTACACTCGATGAATAGTTTAATAAAAAACGCTTTGACCATTATGCAAACCCCAAATAGTACTTAGTAATCATTTTTCGAACATGTCGCCTAACTCTTAAAGGGAAAAAGGTCAATAAAAAAACTCCTTTCCAAAATAAATCGTATTTTGTCACATTCCAGAATATAAATCACGTCATCTGCACTCCCTAACTCACACACTGCATAATTCACAAAACAATAATAAATAGTCCAAAAGTAAATGCACATAAAAAATTTAAAAAAACCATTTGGAGTAGACCATAAAACTCATACAAACTATCTTTTAAGGCCAAATGCACATGATTCCAACATATATATATATATATATATATATCATTCACACCACTTTTAAAAATTAATATGTCAACCACATAGTTTAAAAAAATCAACAATAGAGTTCCCAGTAGAAAACACACACATTACCTAAATGATTCACTAAACAGTTTCAATGAAAATAAAACATTATAAAGAAACAATTTCTCATTACATAGATTAATTAAATAACATGCTGAAGTAATAAAACATGCAAATTAATTAGTCAAATAATAATTAATCATGGAACCACCTACCTCAGGTGTCAAAGACTCCACAAAATTTAGTGCGCGACTCCGATTAATCATCCAACGCACCACAACAATCTCAAGATGAACCTTGCGTGATGAAAAGTCCATGTTTTTTTTGTGCAAATTCCAATTGCGTGCCAAACGCTTCCCAATCAAACCCTAAGGAGTCATGCTCCATCAAAAACAAAGACAAAAGAAATAAAGACAACATGACTCCATCCCAAACCAAAACCCAACTAACTGGAAAACAAATAAACCCCAAGAACAAGGTGTGAAACCCTAGAAAAGGGGAAAAACGGTATACCATAGGGAGAGGGTGTGGCGGCGTGGAAAAGCCATGACCAAGGGCGAGGCGGTTAGGGGTGCGGTGTAAGGGGAAATCTGGAAAGCTGGTCGGCTGGGGGAAGCCCGACGAAGACCCTTGGACAGTAGGAGGGCCATGTGCAGGCAAAACTGAGAAGTGAAAGTGGGATGCCGATTGTGCGACAGGGTTAGTAGGGAGGGTTGGCCGGTTGTGCGATGGGGCGAGCAGGGGGAGGCTGCCGGACAAGGGGCGAGGGAGGCGGCGTACGGGCTGGAGAGGGAGGCATCGCACGGACTGGAGAGGGAGGCGATGTGCTACCGAAGGGGGAAATGGGAAGCCGGTCTGGAAAGAGGAGAAGGAGGGAAAATGGGAGTCCGCGAGGAAGGGAGGGAATAGGGGAGGTGGCGCGACGGGAAGGAGCCGCTATCTGTAGGAGAGAAAAAAACAACGGACCAAGGTAGGGGGCACAACCCTACAGAACAAAAGAAAGAAAGAAATAAAAATAAAATAAAATAAAAACAAACAAGATAAATAAAGATAATAATGATAATAATAATATAAATCATAAATTAAAACAAAATTATTGATACTAAATAAAATAACTCAATTAAAATGTTAATAAAAAGAATAGTAATTATTATTATTATTATTATTATTATTATTAGAACTCAAAATTCATTTTATTCTTACCATTATATTTTACACTAACTACCTTATTCATATAATTAAATTTATTTCGTTATCAGTAAATTTTTTTTAAGTTTGAGTGCGGAGAACCGAGCAAGGCCACGCGGTGACCCAAGCAAGGTCGCGCGGTCTCAACAGCGGCACACTGAACGCCGTAAAGGCCAAAAAGTGTGTTTCTAAAAAGAAATCATAAATTTTAAGTTGGACCTCGACCCGAACTATTTGATGCCCAATAAGGATAATAAAATAAATAATATAAAAACACGGGTGTGACATGGAGAGTCTCACCACACCACCCCAACTGTTACTGGTGCCAACTCCCCTAATTTAATAGTGACAAGTCATCCACATTAATTAAGGGGAGACATGTTAATTAATACTTCAATTTTGAATTTTATACCCAACAATATAAAATAATAGACAATCTATTATTTGGAGGGGTATATCTATTTGGCTTGGTATTTTCATCTTTGTGGAAACTTGGGAAAAGTGGGAAGAACTTTACTCAACGAAGAATGAAGAAAGAATAATTTAGACCTTCATCGACTTCTTCCTCAGATCTTATACCGATGTGGGGTGTCTTCAATCAACCTTCCCCCCACGTCATCGTCAATGAGCCGACACAGAATCTCAAGATTGAATTTGAGAGGTAGACGCAACGAACAACCATCTTCTTCGTCATCTTCTTTGTGAATTCGTCGGCGAACAATGAACAAAAGTGGGGTTTTTTTCTATTATGTTCCATTTTCCTCTTTTATTTCAAAATAAAGAATGAGGATATGTTTCCTTTGACAGGTGAGTTTATTTTCATCATCGTCCTACCTTGATGAACCAATTGTTATCACCCTAATCTCAGAGGGTGCAGGCCAATTTATCATAGACAGACTCCCTCTATCGATCTCTTATGTGATGATATACGGCATGGCAATGATGCAACGAGGAGACGAAGGCGGCGAAGACAAAGGCTCTGTTACCCGCGACCCTCGTGATCTGCACTGCCCCTGTGGCATCCCACAACTCCACGGGACGAACCGGCCCTGGCCAAGCCCCCGTCGACCGCCCCGCTCACAGAGCCGAGTCTCTTTCCTGAACCAGCCCGTGCCACATAGGCCTCCCCCGCCACCTCCTATCCACCTCATAGCCCCCCGACCCCCTGCTGGCCTGCCTGGCCCCCTGCCAGCCCGCTGGGCGCCCTGACCATCCAATAGCCGGTGGGGCCGCACCCTGCCCATCCACCCGCCGGCTCCCTTGCATACCTGCCCAGCCTCCTCCCGACCTCCCTGGTCTCCTCCTGTGCTCTCGGCAAGAACCATGTGGTCCCATTCACCCCGTGCGCCCTGTGCCACCAGATTAGCACCCTACCGGCACTCCGGGACGAACCACCCATGCGGGCTGCTGGGCCGGGCCCAACAGGCCGAGCCGAAACTATCATGCTGGCCAGTCCAATGGGTTGGGCCAGACCCATCAAGTCTGATTGGGTCGGACTAGATCTGGGCCCAATACAAACATTTTACATTCCTTGGCCATATCTTTGGGACAATTAGATTGTTTGACCAACCGTTAGCAGCTCTAGTTTTCATGGAGTGCAATGGTCCTATGGAGTATACCTCAATGGTGATCGGGATATAGTTGAGATATGGTCAGGTTGGATCATGAACGAATCCAACCGGTCCCCCAGGACTAAAAGACTAATAACTCACAGACCAGGCACCAGATTGATGTGTCGTCTATTGAGTTGATACCCATTTCATGTGGTTGACATTTGAGATACTTTTTCCTGTTAATTCATGACAGTTATAGTATCGACCAGTAGATCGTGGAGTGGATCCTTCCAGAGACGAGTGAGCATAGGGAATAGAACTAGTTGCAGGCTGAGACCTGACGATTGATGACCGATTCGACTAAGAGTGAAATTACTAGCATAGTTGGTAGCACTTTGGTGTCATGACAGACCAACAATGGGGAGCGCCTTGGTGTCATGGCAGACCCATAGTATTCGACAGGAGGAGTACCTCTGTAGGCTAAGAGGGGTGCGCCTTGGTGTTGTGGCTAACCCATGGTGGAGAGCTCTTTGGGGATGTAGTAGACCCACGATACTCGACAGGTGGAGTACCTAAGCAGTCCAAGGTTAGTGGGAAGTGTCTCCGTGTCATGGTAGACCCATTGTACTCGATAGAGGAGGAGTTCTCCATCATCTGAGGCTTCGATAGTGTGACTGGGGATGTTACATAATAATACCCCTAGAATAAAATCTCGGTTTGAGCTGAGTCAGTATGTATTGTGTTTGCTTCATGATTGATAGGGATTACATGATAAATTAGGTATATGTATGGGAATATACCTAAATGTGGTCATCTGTTGAATTTATATTTGTGGTTTATCCTTGTTGGATATTGTCAGACCTTGAGGGTCTTTAGGTCCCTACTGAGTATCGTTATAGCCACACCTTCACATGCTATACCTTCACCTCATTGTGTTGGATGCCGATGATGGAAAACGTTAACCGAGGCTGAGAGCACCAGGACCGGACGGTACCCAGAGGTGGACCACACGACTTGACGGTGTGTGGAGGAGACAGACGGACGTGGAGTTCTATGAAGGCTATCTGTACATATCCTTTTGGTAGGATTTCCCGATGGATGATCCATGAGATGTTTTCCCTTTTTATAGTCCTTTTACTTTTAGTTTCCTTGTACTCTATAGTTGGGCTTGTATTTCTGGACCCCCTATTACTTTTCATCACTAGTTTTTTATATAGTTTAATTTAGTGCATTGATTCCATATCATTTTCTAATGTGTGTGTTTCAATGTTATAAAAGAAATGCCTTACCATTTTAGGGATTTACGCCTTTGGTGCTAGTCGCCAGCCCCTGTCCGATAGAAGGTGGGCTTTGTGTAGTCACGACACAGGCCCCAGGGTAAAGAGCCATGAAAAATTGGTATCAGAGGAGTCAGCTCTACCGTAGAACATAGGACTCTGGTATTTTCTGTGATGCAATAGTCTTAAGGGTTGTGAGAGTGGATTTTAGTTCAGGGAGTCCAATTTTGGTGTAGCGGCCAACGTATCAATATATTAGGACACTGAGTACTGATTTCGACTTACTACACGAAAACACTAAATGCATGCGTGTTTTCGAATGGTTTCTCTATGTCATCTCAACCTGGTCATCTCACCAAGTATAATTATTGACTATGTCTCATCTGTTTCTTTCAAGATGCCTCCCCGCAGATGACCAGCGAGACCCATGAGAGTTATATGTGTAGATAGCCCACCGAGCGATGAGGCCATTGTGTAGGTCCCTTTTCCAGCAGAGGTACCAGTGGTACTACTTTCCATTAGTCCACTGATTCCACCAACCCCAGTAGTATACGTTGCACGTCACTTGAGAGCATTGCATGAGGTCCCCCACCAGAGACCACCTAGGATCAGGGGAGTGATGTACCCATATGCGGCTGAGGATTGTATGGAGGTTGTGATGAGAGTTTTCCCATGGGTAGGGACACCAACCGACTTCATGGTGATTCTTTCTCCATCATTCAATAGGAAGAAATGGGCAGACGGTGGAGCCTAATGCTCTAGGTGCACGACGAGAGGCTTCATCTCTAGGCAGACTTTGAGAGCCTATTTCGGGCGGAGTTTTTTTCCAGCCACTCTCCGCGCAGTACATATTCAGAAGATACATTATCTACAACAGGGAAGAATGTCTGATTCTCAGTACTTAGTGAGGTTCACAAAAATCTCACACTACTCCACTGATATGGTACGCGCACCATTCATCAGGGCGTGGACCTTTAAGCAATGGATCAGGCGAGAGATCAGGGCTTCGATGATCTCTCTCATCATTCTGACATAGACATGGGTGTTGGAGTGAGCCCTATTAGTAGAGAGTTTCCTTGCTGATCAGTATCGAGTAGCAAGACCAACCACTAGTCTACATGTAGAGGAGTCTTATGCAGCTGTCAGTAGACAGATGTTGCAAAGATCCAAGAGGACTAGAACCATGGGTGGACAACTGCAAGACATAGAATCAGTTGTGCGGGGCACCTGCAACAGATACAAACATTCTAGGAGTGGGAGATGTTTCTCATGTGGTGGGTAGGGTCACCTGGAACATGACTATCCAACCCACCATTCAAATGATCAACAGACAGTCGAAGGACTGCCTAGGTAGATCAAGAGATTTAATCACGGTGGTAGGCATTGAGTAGGCAGATGTTGCATAGGAGTTGTCCGGGCAGTTGGCTGTGGACGATTTTTTGATATTTTAAAACCACAACAACCATGAGGTCCACTCTGACCGTATGGAGCTGGTAGATAGGGGAGTGATCAGCTTTAGTATTGTGAGGCTTAGTATCGTGGCACACCAGAGATGAATCGAGGTGCGGTCTGTGTCTACTCCACCATAGATGCAGTTATTATAGACACATGTTCCATTCACACATTCATTACCACTACCCTCGTTCGGATCTCGTAGATTTCGATGGAGTCGTTGGATCGATCATTACCACTTGATACTCCTACGAGAGTAGAATCATTGATTATGTAATAGTTTAGTCATTATGAGCTTTCTCTAGGAGGAGAGATATTTGGCTGGGATATCCTCATAACGGCATTGAGGCCTTAGGACATCATCTTGGGTATATACTGGTTATCTATAGTCCATGCTCAGATTTACGGTATTAGAGGAAATGTGTGGTTTGTCTGCATGGATGGGACTAGGTTCACCTTTACTAGTGAGAAGGGAACCTTTTCATTATAGGATGGACTTTCTCGGAGGAGAGAACAACCAATCACTCATTAGTTGGCTTGCCTTACCCTAATATATTTTGATGTGGAGAGTCCGACTTATCCTGTAGTGGTGGACCAGTATGTGGATGTTTTCCTTGATGATGTCCTAGGTTAAACTCCTCCCAGAGAGGTGGAATTCTATAATGACATGTACCCTGGGATGGCACTGATATCTACACCAGTGTATCAGATGGCTCCTGTGGAGATTTCTAAACTACGGGTACAGCTAAAGGTCTTTCAAGGGAAGGGATTCATCCATCCTAGTGTTTCTCCTAGATAAGCCTCAATTCTGTTTGACAAGAAGTTGTATGGGAGCTTGAGTATTTGTGTAGACTATCATCGCCTAAACCAGGTGACCGTGAAGAACAAGTACCCACTCCCGAGGATTTATGACCTCTTTGACTGGTTGAAGTGATCACGTTGGTTCTCAAAGATAGACCTCACACCAGTCTATCACCAGCTTAGAGTTCGAGAAATGTATGTGCAAAATATGGCTTTCATATGTCGGAACGACCACAAAGAGTTATTGTTTATGCATTTCGTAATATCCAACACTCCAAGAGTGTTCATGGGACTCATGGATAGTATTTTCTAGCCTTACCTTGATCTCTTAGTCATAGTCTTCCTCTATGACATTCGGATCAACTCGAATACTGAGGAGGATCATGCATACTATTTGCAGGTAGTAATGGAAAAACTCTGAGAGAACCATATTTATGGTAAGCACTCAAAGTGGTAGTTTTGGATCTGATAGGTTTAATTTTTGGGACACTTCATCTCAGATTCTGGAGTTTCAATGGATCCAATGAAGATTGAGGTGGTACTTTCTTGGGAACCACCTAGGAGTGTGATAGAGTTACGAAGTTTCCTGGGTATGGCTGGTTACTAATAGAGGTTAGTTCTAGACTTATCTAGAGTTGCAGCACCCAAATCAGCTTTATGAAGAATGGGAAAGCCTTCATGTGGTCGGAGATATTCCAAAAATCTTTCAGGATATGAGGTAGAGGCTGACTAGTATACCAATCTTATGGCTTACAGAAGAAGGTGTAGGGTATGTAGTCTACTGCGATGCATCATGTACCGGACCCTAGTGTGTCCTGATGCAGGAGTGAGCATAGATTGCGTATGCTTATCAACATCTGATATATCATGTGCAAAAATATGCTATCCATGACCTGGAGTTAGCAGTAGTGGTCTTCACCTTGAAGATATGGCGACAAAATCTCATGGTAGAGTGTTTTTCAGTGTACTCTGATAATAATTGTCTTAGGTATATATTCTGTTAGATGGACCTGAACTAGAGACAACAGTGATGGCTTGAGTTCCTCCATGACAATTACTTCAAGATAGTCAATACTCTTGTAAAGGGGAACTTTGTAGCAGATACAATCAGCAAGAGATCTGGTATAAATTATCTAGGCGAGGTGACAGAGCAGCTAGATGCTTTGAAGATATCCTTTTGTATAGATATGGAGAATCTTTCCTTCAATCCCATATAGTCACTCCCCATCTTCATCAGCGTGTCAGGGAGGCACTGCCTGGGGACGCTGACTGTGAGACATGACATGATCAGATATCCACAGGGTAGGCACCTAATAGATTATCTAAAGGTGGGGGGCACATCATCCTACTTAAAGGACAAACTATGGTACCAGTTTCACTTCAAGAGGATGTGTTGAGAGAGTTAGACACATCCCCACTAGTGGTAAATCTAAGATTGGGAATGATGTACAATGATCTCCGATGACATCACTGGTGGTAGGGGATGAAGAAGGCAGTTAGAGAGTTTGCTTCTAGGTGCCTCACTTTTTAGCATGTGAAGGCAGAGCACCAAGTACCAGAAGGCTTGGATCAGCCTTTAGAGGATCCAGAGTGGAAGAGGGATGGGATATCCTTCTACTTCGTGATGGGTCTTCCAAGTACTTCCTGGGGTTATGACTTGATTTGGGTGATAGTAGACTGACTCACCATGTTGGCTCAATTCCTACCAATCATATAGCATGGTTCAGTAGAGAGCTTGGGATTCCATTATGTTTAGAAGATTGTACGGCTACATGGAGTACCATCTTCTATTTTCTATGCTCATGACTCACTATTAACTTCACAGATATGAAAGGTGTTGTAGGAGGCTTTCAGGATGTAGCTTCATTTGGCCATCGACTACCCTCATCAGATGAATGGTCAGACTAAGAACACCATTCAGACCCTCAAGGACATTCTATGTGGTTGTGTCCCCGACTTCAGTCATTGCTGGGATGACCACATACCTTTGGTGTACTTTTCCTACAACAATATATGTCACTCCACCATAGGGATGGAACGTTTTGAGGCATTTTATGGGCGACCTTTCAGATTACCTCTTTCCTGGACTGACCTAAGGGAGTCAGCACTAGTGGTACTATAGATGGTACGGGCTACCATGAAGTAGGTGAAGATCATCCAGGATTAGATGAAGACTGCATAGAGCTTGAAGAAATCAAATTCTAACAGGAGACGAAGGCCTCTGGTGTTCGAGGATGGTGACCACGTCTTTCTACAGGTTTCACCTTGACGAGGACTATGGAAATTTTTCCAATGTAGAATGTTATCTCCAAGGTTCACTGTACTTTTCTAGGTCCTCAGCAGATTTGGAGAGGTACATTACCACATAGCTATTCCACCTAAGTCGCATTGGGTGCATTACGTATTCTATGTATCTTAGCGGAGGAGATACATGCACGACCCCTATCACCTCATGGACCATGGAGAGATGGACGTCGATAATGGGGTGACTTTCACAGAAGTTCCAGTGGAGATTAAAGATCGACAGGAGTGGGTCCTATGTGGACGATTGATACCTCTGGTGTGCCATCGTGGGCAGCACGGGAACCTCTGGGAGAGCACTTAAGTGTGGGAGGTTTAGATGTGTTCTTAGTACCCCCACTTGTTCCCTTAGTTTGAGTTGCAGCATACATAGACATAAATACCTAGGGAGGGGAGAATGTACAGACCTGAAATTTTTTAGTAATTTTTTTTAAATACATGGAAATTTTACAAATCTGCAAAAAATGACGGTACATGATTCCAAGGCCCGGTTTGCCCAGAATAATATTCTGATGTTTTGTTCAGGTATGTTCAGTAAACATATGAGTGGGATTTTATAACATTTAAACCGGTTATCAGAATTTAAATCTGAGGACAACGTTGAACTCGCAGTGCCAGTATTCG
Organism: Viscum album; assembly: GCA_963277665.1. Lineage (NCBI taxonomy): Eukaryota > Viridiplantae > Streptophyta > Magnoliopsida > Santalales > Viscaceae > Viscum > Viscum album. Next base: position 975,558,751 of record OY728126.1, on the reverse strand, counting down.
CATAAAGAGACTTTCACTTCAATCACAGTGGGTAGAGAATAGAAGATAGTTTTTGGATTTTTAGAGAATGAATTAAATAAAAATAAAGTGTGTGGATCAATTATTATTTTATGGTTAAAACCTATTAATGGATTTTGGCGGTGGGACCACCTCTCATTAACCTCCCATGAAAGGTTATGGTGGTGGAGCCAAACCAAACCTAACCACCCGTGAGAGGTTACGACATATGGAGAACACGGGACTAAAACCCCTATTAATGTTGGGATAAGAAAACCTCTCAACTTCCATCATTAAGGATGAAGATTCTAAACTTCCGGCCTGCCTGGCCACCCACCGGCATGCCTGGCGCCCTACTCGACCACATCATGGCCTGGTCGCGTCCTGCCCAGCCACCTCTCAGGTTCCAGACCAAACTGCACCAGCCCACATGCCACACACACCCCATGTGGCCCGATTGGCACCCTAGCAGCGTTCCAGGCACAACCGACCATGATCCTAGGTTGAGCCGCCCACACGACCTGTTGTGTTGGGCCCAACGGGCCATGCCATACGTAAGAGGCAGGCCCACCCAGTGGGTCAGGTTGGACTCATCAGTTATGACCAGGTGGTCCGAGACCGGGTCGACCTCGACTGGGTTAGACTGGGTCCGCTCAACTAGGTTGGACCGAACCCGAGCCCACAACCAAACCTTTACATTCTTTGTCCATATCATTGGAACCAGACGACCATTTGACCAGCTGTCAGCATCACTTTTTTTCTTGGAGTGTTATGGTTCCATTGAGTGTTCCCTACTGGAGTTTGGGTTAAAGTTGAGATAAAAACAGATTTGATTGTGCACGAATCCAAACGGGCTCCCAGGACTAAAAGTATAATAATTTACTGACCAAGCGTCTGATTGATGTGCCGTCTATTGCATTGAGACCCCAATGAAATGGCCTACCATTGAGATACTTCTTCATGGGAATTTGTGAAAGTTGGATTATCGACCAATAGCTTGTGTAGTGGATTCCTTCAGAGATGAGTGAGCATAACATAGAGACCTATTATCCGGCTGAAACATGACGAATGCTGACCAATTTGACTCTGACTGACTCAACTGGCCCAGTGGGGATAACCTTGGTGTCGTGGCAGACCCGTAGTGTAGAGCTCCTTGGTGTTGCGACATACCCTCTGTACTCGACAGGAGGAGTACCTCATCAGTCTATGAGGGGGAGCACTTTGCTGATGTGGCAGTGCAATAGTGGGGAGAGACTTGGTGACACGGAAGACCCACAATACTTGATAGGATGGGTACCTCAGCAGTCCAAAGATAGTGGGAAGAGCCTTGGTGTCACGGCACACCCACTGTACTTGATAGTGGAGGAGTTATCCTGTATCTGAGGTTTTGATAGTGTGACATGGGATATTTCATCATACTACCCCTAGAATAAAATCATTGTTTGAGCTGAGTCAGAAACTATTGTGTTTGCCTCATAATTGAGATGGATTATTTGATAACTTAGGTATATGTATGGGCATATACCTATGTTAGGTTATCTGTTGAATTTATACTTTTTTTTTATCCTTGTTGGAACTTGTGAGACCTTGAGGGTCTTAGGGTCTCTACTGATTATTGTTATACTAACCACTACATGGACTATGCCCGCACCTTGTTTTGTTGGATGCAGATGAGGGACAACATTGACCAAGGTTGAGAGCACCAGGACTGGACGGTAGCCGGAGGTGGACCACACAACATGACAGTGCAGGAAAGAGATTAATGGGTGTGGAGTAATGTAGAGGCTATATATACCTACCGTTCAATTAGTATTTCCTAGTGGACAATCTAGGAGTCATTTTCCCTTTTTCCAGTACTTGTAATTTCTATTTCCTTGTACTCTATAGTTGGTCCTGTATTTTCATCCTCCCTTTTACATTTAAGCACTCATTTTGTATAAATCGTTATTTACTGCATTGTTTCCAACTCTTACTCTATTGTGTTGGTTTTCAAGTTATAAAGACAATGCCTTCCCAGTTTAGAGATTTACGCCTTTGGTTCTAGTCCCCATCCCCTTTCCTATGGAAGGCGGGCTTGGGGTAGTCACAGTACAGGACCTGGGGGACGGGTTGTGACAAATTACTTATTTCTATTACACATCCATATAACTAGAGACAATTATTTAAAACATGGGATGAGAATTTAAATATTAGTAATGGAGAAAAAAATAAGGAATAAACTATTAGTCCATGCATATTTTTAATCATATAAAATCATTTTCACAAAGTCAAACATCTCACCCATATATAAAAACTTTGTGAGACATTAGAGTACTATAAAACAGAAAGTATCATATATACACTAGAAAGTTATAATGGGTTATTTCGAACATATATTTAGACCATAAATGCTAAAATATGATTTGTAACCATTATGGCTACCTTAAACTGTAACCCTTGCAACTACCTTGTTGTGTAACCATCAAAGTAACACAAATAGTAACCATACGTTCGACCAACAACATAGAAATAACAAATGATTTGAAGGGAGATATAAGTCACACCATTCATCATAAACAATGACCATAAACTATAACATAATAATAAAAAATGAATAATTTCATAAAAAATATCTTTTGAATTTTGTAAAATATAATTTTTAATAAAATATCCCAAACAAATATTTTATAATTAAAGTGATATTTTATTTAATGATATTAATATGTGTATACGGATTTAATAAAAAAAATAAAACATTATATTAATTAAATTAATTTCACATATTAACATAGTACTCATAATTAATTAAATAGACGGTTAACCCAAATAATGAAAATTATGTAATGAATTCCATTACCTTTGTTTTTTATTAGGTAAAACATGTTTAATACACCTCTATAATGGTTAAAAATGTGTTAATATTATTATTTTTTAATATTTTTCATTTTTTTGAGACCTTTTATGTAAAATTTATTGCAAAATTCAACCATTTTATATATATATATTTTGATATATTCATTATATGTGATTTGTTCTTTACATTGTTTCTATGGTTGCTTCATAACAAATTTTCATGTCAAAAGAAATAGAATATCCAAAATTGGAAGAAATTGGTGTTAATTTTATTCCATTATATTAAATAACTCTATAAATTATTTTGGTTATATAGAATGATGATGAATCTTTAGATAAATTGTTAGTAATATTTTTTTAGATAATTTTTGCAGGTACATCGATAATCACGATGTTTTTTTAATAATATACCATTAATATTATTCATAGAAGTAAATTACCAAAGAAAAGAGAGGCCATAAATTGATCATTAAAATATTTATCCACCAGTTAAATGTTTTTACAACCAGATTTTATGGAATTAATATAAATTGAAGCCATATCTTAAAAAAAAATTGTAAATCAAAACATAACAAACAATGATTTTATTTTTTGAATAAGATAAATAGAAGAGGAATAATGAAGATTAATTTTTCCCTAAATAGGATAAAAATATAGAATATATATAATATAGACCTTTCATTCCTCTTCGACAAGTTGAGGTTAATAGAGTATAATAAAAACAAGAATTGAAAAAGGAAATACATGAAAATGAAAGTGGATCTTTACTTCTTGATATATTCTCCTTAAGATCCACTTTATGGCCTTTGGTTTTGGAATTATTATAGAAAAACAGGTCTTGGATGTGGGAAATATCCTATGGAAGGGGATTTATATGAATTTATACAATGCTCAAAGAATGAGTAGATTGAGAGAAAGAGGGGGTGATGGTGGTATTTATAGTGAATATGAGGGAGTTTTTAATTAATTTCAAAGGACACCACATTAGTGGTCTTTTTAATCCATGTGTTTCCAAAGGGAATTTCCCATTGTGTTGGCCATATGAGACACATCATATCAAATATTCATATCCTTGAGTTCTCCAAAAAGATTAAATCATTATTAAATCATTATGATCTCAATAAATATCCATAAACATGAAACTGTATTTTTACTGTTGACAGAAAGTTATTCTATCATACAAAAATCACAAATAAAACACACATCACAATTTTTTACATTTTAAAATAAAAAATGACCTCACTTTTTTTAATTTTTTTATTATGATATATTTAATTTGAAATAAAAATATAATTTATTTGAAAATTAGGAATTTTAAAACTATAACTTATTTTATATCACCTTGAAAATTTGAGAAACATATCATTACCATATAAAAATAATAATATGAATTACAATTCATAATGGTCATATTACTATTCATAATATTATTCATTATGGTATGCTACTATTCCAAAAACCAAATGGTTCTATCAATATCCATATAACATACTGATGACAACCATAGATTTCTATTTTTTGAAATTCAAATCATAAAAGTGAAAAATTTATGTTTAATAGATATATTATAAATATCTTCCTAAAAATTGTCATTATTTTGAGGCTCATTGTTTCATTTATTTAATTTTATTTATAAAACCTTTGGGTGTCCCATTCTCCCCACCTTCAGGAAATTGAATCCTTAATATTTTATATACTTATTAACAATTGAGTGTACCTTACCCTCACAGCATTCCATATTCACATGATGAGTTTCCAAACATGTGGGTTCTCTATTAAACCAATATCTAGTGGAATACCTTATTAAGAAATATTTTTTCTCTTCAATATATTATCTTAACATGTTTCACTTCATAAGAATTATTTTTTTCAAACTAAAATTTATATGTTCTTAATTCATGAGATGAGTATGGTACATACATTATCAACTTGTAATCATGGAAAACATTGTGTAACTGAGATAAATTTGTTGGATGATCTACATGGTAAGAAACTGGTCCATCATTCTTCAATATTTCAAAAGGTCTAATGAATAGTGGACATAGATTTTCTTTTCTTACCAAAATGCATAACAAGTTTCCATGATGAGATTCATTGAAAATATAATCACCTTACTCCAAAAAAATGTCTTACATCATGTTATCTTTATAACTTTTATCCCTGCCTTGAGCTACCCCCATGTGTTATAGGTTGATATCTGCCTTCCAAGTCATATCCTCTAGTAATTCTGGTCCCATCAACTTCCATTCCCTGACTTCATCCCACACAGATGGATTTTGACACTACTTCCCATATAATGCCTCAAAATGGGTAATCATTATACTATACTGAAAAATATTATTCTAATAAAATTTAACAAATTAAATATCATTATCCAAACATACATAGTGATTCATTGAACAAGGTAAATGCATATCCGCTATATTCTAAATCATCTTTTTTATGTACCCATGTTATTGGGGATAAAAATCTATGTTGAAATTTAATTTTCTTCCCAAAAACCTTTAAAGGTCTTTAAAAAAAATATAAGTGAACATGGGATCATTGTAAAAAACAATGGAAATAGGATCTCCATGTAACATGATAATATCATTGCGATACACTAGATAAAGATAATCCAAAAACATATTATCTCAAATAGGAAGCAAAAGAGAAGATTTAGCCAGTCGGTCATTAATAACTGAGATATCATTGTTACCTCACGAAGTATTTAGTAGTCCCACAATAAATTCCATGCATATATTTTCCCTATTTTCAATTAGGTACATGTAATGGATGGTAGATTATTCTTCAGTAACTTTTACTCTACATTAACATATTTACTTGTAAAACATTTCATGATAAAATATGCAACTTTTAATTGAATTCAATCCCACATGTAATACACTTGAATGTCTCATTAAATCATTTTTCTTGCATGATGAACTAAAAATTAAGAACTATCAGCTTCACAGAATAGTTATTCCTTTCATTAAGAATCACAGGGCACATAGAATATTTTTTTAAATCTACAAAAAATCAATATCAATGATTTTTTCTAGAAACATACCCATTTTAAAAATTTCTCCATTTTTTTGTATCACACTAACTATATTATGTGCTCTCATAATTTTCTCTAAAAAATATAACTGAACTGATGCCTAAAACAAAACCGATGAATATCTTTCCCCATCAACTTGCAAGAAAAAATTTATCAAATAATTAATCAAGGGGTTATGTTTCAAACGTATCATTATTAATAATTTATGTTGTTTTTAATAAAGGAATCTTCCACATTACATTCTTTTCATGGATGATAATTGATTGTAAAGTAATAATTTTTTTTTCAATTCAATTCATCTTCTCTGCCTCAAGTTTATTTCATTCTATGTTAATATATACATTATTCTTTTTTGGTTACGATATATTTCAAATTTCGTTGAATTGAAGAATAAGAAATTACATGATCATTTATAATAATAACACAACCAAGTCCCTTTAATGAAGCATCATGTATAAGGAAAATGCTTTATTTCTGAATGGTTGTGCTTGAATGGGAGAATTCACTAATCTTCTTTTCAATTCCAAAAAAAATAAAACTGTTATTTTTTCAATAAGAATTTAACTCTATATAGATTTAGCATATGAAATGGACTATATAACCATGATATGCATTCAAAAAAACCTGTAGTGGTTCCCTTACAAACCATGAAAACATTGAATCTTGTTTTTATTTGAGAGTCATGGGAATTATTAAACAATATTATTTCTAGCAAGATAAATTATTATAGAATATTTATAAACATTGTGACCAAGAAATGAAATTTTATGTATCCAATTATCACACATTATAAATTTCCCATATAGTTTATTTTCATTTATGGTTTTCAAAAGAACCCTTAATTGTTTTTCATGCTCCTCCTTAATTATTGAATTTACCAAAATTTCATCAATGAAAACAACCAAAATATTATCCTAGAACTCATGAAATGTTCTATTTATAAAAACCATGAACACATCAGTTTGATTAGTTAACCCATACATCCTAAAAGATTATAATGGTTATATATAGTTTGAAAAGAAGGATTTTTTTAATGCCATCCTCCTTTCACATCAGCTCATGGTACCCAGATCTCGAGTAAAACATAGAAAAATACATAGCTCCCCAGACATGATCAAAAAATTTATTGATCTGAGGTACTGGATTCTTATTCAAATTAGAAATACTGTCAAAATATATTTAATTATCCTAAATTCCCATGGAACAATCTTTCTCTTTAATGAAAAAATGGATCTCAACTTATTGATGTTCTAGGAAGAATGAAGTCATTATAATGATACTCCTACAACCGATTTTTCAAATAAAGATGTCCCTATTAAGCCATTCGATAAGTTGGATATTAAATTGGATTATAATTTGATACTATGTAAATATTGAATTCAAATTCTTGATTATGTATAATACCAGGTAAGTCATCAAAAAAAATCAAGGTATTCATTTAGCACCAGCACATCATAAATCTGAAATGTTCCCCTATTTAAATCATTATATGAAATATATAATCCATTACCATCCATCAACAAATTCTCATCTTCCTAATATTTTATCAATTTTATGCGTTCATTCTTGTACAAAACTAAAAAATATTTATAAAAAAAATTCATTATCAACATAATGAATAATAAAATGATAAATAGAAATCCAATCCATACCATAATGGACATTAAACTCTACTAAGAGAAAAGACAACAAATATTTTAGGTATTGTATTTCCACAGATAAAAAAATATTATTAAAATACTTTATTATTGTAATGTTAACCTCAATTGTTTTAGAAATATGTTATGGTATCATTTTTTGAGGTGATACTTCCAATATACATGAAAATTTTCAAAAAATAGAGGGTTTTTAGACCCCTTTTCGGATATTGTTTTTAGAAAAATATGACTAAATAACAAAAGAACCTGATACCACTTCATTGGACCTCCCTATATCAACTAACATAGACACAATTGATCTCAATAAAACATTTTAATTATACACTTTCTTCTATCAGTCACTCATATCATTCTTTGGGATATAATGTTCATAATGAAACAAATCAACACATTTCAAACACATTAGTGTTTTCGTATAAAAACTATTATAAATATAATTTTCCCTACAATATCTGACCATATTTAAAAACATAATTCATTGAAAACACATCCCCTATTTTTATGTCATTCTATAGGGTTCTTTTTACCACACTTTTTAATAAATGAAACTGAAAATTCATACCATCATATTTCTTGGATTTATTCTTACCCATATCTTTCCATCAGGAAATTTTTTTCTATTAGTTCTTAAAGTACATATGAATATCCTAAAATTCAATTTCAACCCTCTTAGTATATCATAAAGTCTTATCCTTACCTTTTATTTCACGGTTTGTTGATTCCCTTTGATATCCTGGCCTCAATATTTAGTAAAAAATAATTGATTTTCCAATTGATATCCTAATATATATATATAATATACCATACTAGTCAGGTGAAGTTTGGTTCATACATGGAATTCTAATCTTTCTGATTTTTTTTCAACTCTTGTAATTTCATCTCTATCATATTTCAAACCACCTTAGGAAACTGTTTTTCAATGAAAATACTTTGAAATTCATCCCACTCATAGGCTTAAATATCCTCTCTATCCCAATTATTGATGACCATTGAAAGAAATTGATCATATTGACCATAAAAAAAATAAATGGAAAGAATAAGCATTTGATTATACGAACATTCCCCAAAATGAAATATATATTATAGGACATTAATCCATCCTTCAACTACTACTAGGCACAAATATCCAATGAATGAAAGAAGGTGTTGCCTCATAAATTGTTCCAATATCATCTTGTTCATTTTTTGCACTCAATTTATTCTTTTTTATGGATTCCAATACCATATATTGTCCCCATTAGTTGATACATTGCAGTCGCAAACCTCTCAGTTCCAATACCCACCATTCTGAGTTGCATATTTGTAGATATATCATCCACTTTGTTCATTCTAACATTATTGTCCATGTTTCATATACAGAAAACCATTTTGAGAAGAAATATCTTAGATGAAGAAACCTGGTAATATTTAAATTCTATAATATTACAATTTAATGATAAGATGAAACTCATTTATTAAATTCTATTAACATCAGTCTAAATCCTAATGTTATTTAAACTGTTCTTTGATAAAAACTAAATGGACCTGGAATTAATCATTAAATAATATATATATTTCAACGAAATTTCACATAATTACATTCCTAAATAAAATTTCAGATTATAGTTTTAGAATGTCAAGACATTTTTCAAACATATCAAACAACAATAATACGAAGAGGTTACCATAAAAACATTATCAATTTCTTCCAAAACACAAAATTTTATGACAAAACAACAACATGTTTTCTTTGAAAAATCCTCATACCATTATACATGACATCATTATTTCAATTTAACAACCTTATAACATATTAAAACCATTCAAAAACATGGGATGATCATAAAAAGCGCAGTATGTGAATTAAAAAAAAGTAAATAAACCATTAGTCCATTAGTACTTATAAACATACTAAATCATCTCAAAAAAGACACACTTCTCACCTATATATACTTATTTTGTGATACATTATATTTATATAAAACATAAAATAAAATATATATAAGATCATTAATGTATCATATGTTATTAATAACAGTTGTTTTATACCATGTGGAAACCTTATGATTTGTAACACTCATGGTTACATTATAATGTAACCATTAAAACTACATTATGGTGTAAAAAAACATTTTTACACATGGAGTAAACATATGGATGACCTCCATCTAAAAAATAAAAAATTAATTGGAGGGAGATTTTGGTCCCACATTTCATCATAAACAATTCCCAATATCCTTAACTTATGAATTAATCTTGAAAAAGTTCCTAAAAACATTACTTTTGAAATTTGTTAAAATAGAATTTTTAATGAAAATTACGTTACCAATATCAAATAATGGGAGTGAGAATTGATATAATGAAAAGAATATGTGAATAAAATATAAAATATTTAATACAAAAAAAAATAAGAATTAAATTCATTACAAAAATAATTTTAGTACATAGTAATTAATGAGATTGAATGTTAACAAAAATAATGGATATTGGGATAAGAATTCACTTAACTCGGGTTCTTGTTTTATCAAAAATGTTTAAACATCATATATAATGGTTAAAATGGGGTTATTACATTTTATTGAAACACAATATTTACAGAAAATTATGTGAAAATTTTATAACATAATTTTACCGCTTTATTTACTATATTTGGTTATTTTCATTGTTTCTGGTGTGTCCTTCACATGGATTCAATGGTTGATCAGTAACAAATATTCTTATCAAATAGATGATTAGCTAAAGATTTGAAATATAATTTTGTTAATATGATTCAATAATATTAAAATAATACATTAAAAATTTTGATTAACTGTTATGATGATGAATCATTAGATAAAACCTTAGTGATATTTTTTAGATCATTTTGGATGTTATTTGATAATCTTGAACTTGTTTCATCATATAACATTAATATTTTGAATATAAGTAAATTATAAAACCTATGAGAGAACATATAATAAACCTAAATATATTTTAAATCTAGTAACAATGTTTTACAACTGACTTTGATGGATGTAATGTAAATTAAAGGCACATTATCCATAATTTTAGTAAATCGACACATCACATACAATGTTCTTAATTTTAGAATTAGTGGAAAAACAGAGGATGAATGATGATGGATTATTTCATATACAAGATAAAAATACCTAAAATATATAATACAAGTGATTTCCTTCCTATCTTGAATGGGGAGGTGAAGATTTTATAACAAAAAAATAATTGAAAAGAAAACACAAGAAAACGAAAGTGGACAATTTTGTTGAGATTTATTCTCTTTGAGATACTCCATAAGGCCTTTGGTTATGGATTTTTGGTGATACCAAAAGGTCATGTATATTGGAGAGATCCTTGGGAAATGGATGGGTAAATGTTTCGAGAATTCTACAATCGATAGAGTTGTGATAGGATGAGGGGGTGAGTGTGGTATTTATAGTGAAAGTGAGGGAGTTTTTAATTAATTTTAAAGGACACCTTATTAGTGGTATTTGAAAATAAATGGGCTTGGAAATGGTTTTTTCCCTAGGTATTGGAAACATAGGAAACATAATATAATATTTTAATCCTCAAGAGTTTTCCATAATATTTACATAATTATGATTTCATTAGTGACATGAAAATATAAAATTGTATTTTTTACTGTCCACAGAAAAATCATCTATCTCAAAACATCTAAAAAAATAGTAACCATTTATCAGTTTGTGGAATTCAATAATTAACATCACTTTAGAAAATAATTTTATAAATATAATTAATTTATTTTTAAAATAAATAATTAATTTATTCAATAAATTATAGTTTTAAAATTATATCTCATTTTATATTTTCTTGAAAAATTAATATTCATAAGGTTATATTACTATGAATAATTATTATATTACAATTTCATATTACTATTTCATGTTACTCTTCATAAGATTATATTACAATTCTAAAAAAAAAACATGTTGGTTCTATTAGAGCCCAAATAAATTACTAATCACAACTTTAGATGTTTGTTTTTGGAAATTAAAATCAAATAGACAAATTAATTAATTTTAATGGCTAGTTTATAACTATTTCTTTAAAATAGTGACATTATGTAAATACTGAGTGTTTTATTCAATTAAATTTATTTTTAAATCATTAGCGTGTAACATTCTTCACACAATTTGAATATTTCATCACAACAATTTTATTTACTCAGTAAAGATGATAGCGTACCTTCCCCTTGTAGCATTTTTAGATTACCAGGTTTCTTCTTTAACCATGTGGTTTCTCCAAAAAACAATTACCTGATGGATTAATGTAATGCTCAATAATTTTTCACTTTGATATAAAATTTGAAAATGTTTCTCATTGTAATAATGATTTTTGTCCAACATAACTTCTTTTGGGATAAATACATTAGATGAATCTGGCACATATACACTGAATATCGAAACACGAAAAAAATTGTGTACCTAAGATAAAATTGGAGGGAATGATACTCTATAGCAAACAATCCATATATTATAAAATATTTTATATAATCTAATGAATTTTGGATGTAGAATTCATTTCTTACCAAAGCACCAAAAAAAATTTATGATGATATTCTAGCAAACATTATCACCATCCTCAAAGGAAAATAGTCCCTCTTGTTATCAAACTAACGTTTCTTACTACTCTAATCTATCCTCTTGTGTTATTGGATCATCTTCACATTAATATCCAGTTATTCTAATAATTCTAGTCCCATAATCATCTTTTCCCAGTGTACCTCAAAAAAGTTGGAGTTCGACACCACTTCCCATATAATTCCTCAAAAGTGCCATCTGTATACTATAATTAGAACTATTATTATATGAAAGTTAATCTAAGTTAATATGAGGATACCAAAATACCTAATAATCCATCCAACAATATCAAAGAATATAATTAAAAGTCTAAATCATATGTTCTTAATGCCTATCTAATTATGGATGAAATATTGTACTGAATTTTACTATTGTACCCAAAGACTTCAAAATTAATTACCAAATGATATAAGTCAACCTTTTATAAAATTTAGAAATAATGGAAATATAAGGTCCAGGTTACCTGATAATCCCTTTGAGGTATAATCATTAATTATGATACAAATACACAATTTCTCAAATAGGAAATTGTAAGAATATTTAGTCAATAGATGAATAATAACCTAGATTTAATTTTTACCCCGTAAACTATTTTGTATTAAAAAAAATATATTCCATAGATACATTTTCATGTTTCCTCACTTGGTAATGGTTGAATTATCCCATTCGTTAACTACAAAGCTTCCTTAATCCATTGAAATGAGAAATCATTCAAGGTAAATTTGAAGTATCTCTTTTCATTCCATCTCATCAGTAATACACTTGAAGGTCTCTCTATATCTTTGTGCAACTAGAATAAACTGATAATGATGACTACGTTTTTCTCACAATAACTCTTTCTTCATTTTAGAGTAATAAAGAACACACAATATTTTTTTTCGAAACTCAAAACATTATCTTTATTAATATTAATTTATGGATACTTATCTATTTTAGCCAACGTTTCCATTTTCTATAACTCCATGTCTTCCTCTTACACTTGATTAAATATTACAGATAATGATGACTACACTAAATCGTAAAAAAATCATAGAAATTTCCTATAGTAAAGAAATCCAATCCAAAATTCAAAAAATCATAAATCAATTTTTCATGTTCCAAGCATAACATGGTTAATGATGCATGAGGTTTTGGACTCAAGAAATTTTATACATGTTTTCTTTTTCTAAGATTGTAATTATCATGAAATCATTAGATTTAATCAATTCAATACATCTTCGATTTCTTAGGATTAATTCATTCTGAGTAAATATATTCTATATATATTTTCGGTCAATATAAATTTTAAATTTGTCTCCAAAAAAATGATGGCTCTAAATTTTTATAGTGAAAACCACATCTTCTAATTCAAAATCATGTGTGGGATATTTAAAATCATGGGTTTTTTTATTTCCTTAATCCTAAGATATTACCTTATCATTCTAAATCTAAATACAACCCAGTCTCATTAATGAAGAATCAATGTAGATGAAAAACACACCATTTCCGGAAGGCAGTGTCAAAATTGGAGCATTTAGATATCATTCATTCTATTCCTAAAAATAATCATCCTATTCATCTATCCTGATGTATTTAACTCCTTTTTGAGTTAACTTAGTCAATGTAAAAGATAACCATGAAATGTTTTCAACAAACCTTCATTAATATACTACCAATCAATGAAAGCCAAAAATAATGTTCATATTTTTTTGTCTTGTCTATTCTTCAATAAAAGTTTTATCATGATAAAAAATTTTCCCATCCTTAGAAACAAGGTGACTAAGGAATTATATTTTATTTAAGAAATATTCATATATTTTAATTTTCCAAATAGTATTTTTCCATTTAATGTTTTCCAAAAAAATATTATTTGTTTTCCATGTTCCTCTTTACTTCTGAAATATACCATAATTTTATAAAAAACACCCACAACATATCCATGAACTCATTAATTATTATATTCATAAAATCCATGAATAAAATAGGTGAATTAGTTTACCAAATCGCATAATGAGAATTTTTAATGAGAATATCTAGTTCGAAAATTTGTTTTTGGAATGTCATCCTCCTTCAACTACAGATGATGGTATCCAGATCTCATGTAAATCATGGAATAGTACTAGGATCTATAGTGATGACCAAACAAGTCATCAATGTGAGTCCAATGATACATGTTATTCATATTAGTGTTATTAAAATCACTAAAATCAATGAATATTTTCATGGAAGCATATTTCATTTTAACAAAAAAAAGTATCTCCTGATGGTGATGTTCTAAGACGATTGAATCATTTATCAAGAAACTAATGCAACTAATTTTTCAATTCTAGAGGTTCCATTTGAGCTAATTGTTATGGTGGATATAGAATTGGCATAGAATCATGAATATATTCAATTTTGAATTCATCTTACTGACTACGTATAACACTGGTTAACTAATTATGAAAAACATCATGCTATGCATTTACAACTGATACATAATTTATCAGAATTGATCCCTTATTTTAAAAAAAATGAGAAAGAAAACATTCATTTAAATATTTCAACAGTCTATCTCAGATTAGTGATATGTTAACTATTTTATGGAATAATTATTATAGGAAAAATGAACCCCATTATGAAAAACAAATTACTTATCCCTACTATCAATCATATCATGTAAAATATAAAGAAAATCCATACAAATGAATGAAATAAAACCTTACTACGAGGGATAAAAGGATTGTAAGTAATGTATTTCCAAAAATGAAAACATGATGATTTTTGAAATTCTATTTTTAGTAACATTTTCTACTAGTTTCTTATATATAACTTCTGGTGTCATTGGTTGAGGTGTCATTTCCAATTTACCAGAGAACTTCTCAAAAATAATGAACTTTTTATGCCCCATATCAAACAAGAATTTCGAAAAGTATGATTTAATAAGAAAAGTGACAGATTCCACAGCATTGGATAACCCAACATCTACTAAATCAGTCACAAGGAATACCACTACAGACTTATACTTATATTCTAGTTGTATTTCATCACTCAGATCAATTTTTGGGAATGGATTCTCACAATGTTCAATCTCACAACATTTGAAACTCTTTATAGTTTTCTTATTAGAAATATTAGTATGATTTTTTTCAATACTATATATTGTCATATTTAAAAAATTTCTGCTTCAAAAATACATCCCAATTTTATTAATACATTTTAAATGGGTTTTTTTACCACACTATTCATAAACTAGAAACTAAACATTCATATGATCAGATTTCATTAATTTACTCTTACCCATCGCTTTCCAACTGGAACACATCTTCTCTTATTTTCAATTTACACATGTTCATCCAAAAAATATATTTCTACCCACTTAGAATATTGAACAATCTTGTCATTACTTTTGAATTTTTGGTTGGCCAATTCACTTTAATATCATTGATTCAATCTCTAAAAAAAATGGTTGATTTTTTATTGATATCCAATAAATGGTTTTGAGCATACTTTGTCAATTAGGTAGATATTTTGTCATACAATGACACAGATTATTCCTCTTTTTTATTCAATTTATGTAATTTCTTATACATTTTATGTCGAACCACCATAGAATTTTTTTTCAAGGAATATACATTTTAAATTCATCCCTCTCTAAGGATTCAAATTCGTCTATATCCCAGATAATCATGACCATTGGCCATCACTTACTAGATTAACCTTCAAAACAATAAGTTTAAAGGATAATATATTGATTATATAAATATCCCATATCAAATAATATCATTTCAAGGGCTTTAATCTATCATTCAACTATTAATAGGATTAAAGATCCACTAAAATTATGTGGGTGTTTCCACAAAAAATATTACAATATCATCATGTTTCATTTTTTTATATACAATTGTTATCTTTCATAGATTACACCACTATTTATGTCCTTTTTCAGTAGAGCCATAACTCCCAAAAACATATTAGTCCCAATTCCCACTATGCTTGATTACAGATTCTGAATGATATCAGCCTCTCGGATCATTCCAACATCAGATTCCATGTTTCATCTGGGGAAAACCATTCTTAAGCGACATTCCATAGATGAACCAAAATATAAACCTTTTAATGCTATAATATTTCAACATAAACCTAAGGTAACACAAATTTATGTTATTATATTAATGTCATATTACCTCATAATGTTATCAAATCTGTGCTTTGATACCAACTATAAGGACAATATTGTAAACATTTCATAACAAAATTACATAAACTAGATTTCACATTAATACATTACGAAAGATATTTTTTTATTTTATAATGTATTGATATATCTCATATATATCAACCTATAATCATTTAATTTGGATTCCATAAAAAAATATCCATGTCTTCCAAAACATTAAATTACAACACAAAAAATCAACCTGATTTCTAATATAAATCATTATAAGATTTAATATGACATCCATATTTCAATTACATATCCTTATATCCAGTGAAAAACATTTAAAAACATGTTATGAGAATAAAACACCTAGAATGTTATATAAAAATAAGTAACGAAAAAATTAGACCCTGAATACATATAATTATATAAAATAATTAATAGAAATATTTACTTCCCACCACTATATGCATACATATTGAAACATGATAATTCCATATATATTTATATAAAATATATAAAAAAAATTATCTTTTGGTATTACATAATAATATTGTAAAACTCATGGATACCTTATTATTTGCAACCCTCATTGCATCCTTACAATGTAACCCTCATGGATACCTTATGGTTCAACCATCATTGTAACTAATATATTAACCATTTTGATGACATCCAACTTACACATACCCAATTAATTGGAGGGTGATATAGGTCCCACCCTACTACAAAAAAAATCCCAATAACAAAAACATAATCATAAAACATGAATAATTTCATAAAACATTTCATTTTTATTTTGTAAAATATTATTTTAATAGTGATATTTTTACAAAATGTCCCTTAAAATATCATATATTGAAGTGGTAATTTTATAGAATGAATGAAATATGTGTATAAAATTTATATACACATAAAAAAATAATATTTTTTAAATCCATTACATGAAAAATATTACTATCACCTAATAAATGAAATTAAAATTTAATCCAAAGAATGGACAGTGGGTTAAGAATTCCCGTACCTCAGGTTCTTCTTATATAAAACTTGTTTAATCCACTTATATAATTGATAAAATGTTTTAATAAATATTTTCAAAACATATGAATTTTTATAACACAATATATTATAATTTAATAACATCATCCATCCAAATTTTTAATAATATTTTTTTATTTCCATTATTTTCGGTGTAATCATTACAAGGTTTCCATGGTTGGTTCATAATGTAATGTCTTTACATATAATATAGAAACAATAAAAGTAGAATGATATGGTGTTAATATGTTTAATAAATATCATATTTTGAAATAAATCATTTTAGTTATATGGTATAAGGATTATTCATTAGATAAATCGTTAGTGTTATTCGTTTAGAAAATTTTTTAGGTTGTTTGATAGTCATGAACATGTTTCAAATAAATCCATTAATAGTGTGGATATTATTTAATTATAAATAATAATAGATGTTATATAAAACTATATAAAATATTTTTACAAAAGTAGAATGATTTTATATCCAACTATGAAATAATTAATCGAAATTAAAGACACATTGTTCACGATGATGGTAAGTCGCCGCATCACGAACAGTGTAATTAATTTTAGACTAAAAGGAAGAGGTTAGAAAGAATGATGATTAATTTTTCCATATACATTATAAAAATATATAATATATATAATAATTTATATTTCATGTCACTTATAAATGGTTGGGTGAATATATTATTTGAAATGAAAAGAATTAAAAAGAAAACACAAGAAAAGGAACGATAATTTCTACCATTTCATCTCTTCACCTTGAGATCCATTCTAAGGCCTTTGGTTATGGACTCATAGCGATACAAAAAGGTAAAGATATGGGGAAGGGACTTGGGATGGGTTTTTAGTAATATTTAAAAAAAATTCAAATATTGAGAGTAGTGATAAGTATATGAGGGTGGGGTTTGTATATATAGTGATAGTGAGAGAGTTATTAATTAATTTCAAAGTACACCGCATTAGATGTATTATAAATTCCATTGCCTTTTCTATTGATTTTGGACATGGTATTCACCACATGGGGAACCTAATAACATATATTAATCCTCAAGAGTTTAATGAAATGATTAAATCATTATTACGTCATTATGAGGTCATTAAACATCCAAAAACATAATACTGTATTTTTTTACTATTGACTAAAAATACATATATCAAATAACTCCAAAAAACACCCAAAAAAATATGTGACTAGTATAAATCAATAATTAACTCTATTTCTTGAATATATTCTTCCATATATTATTACATTAATTATTAAATAAAATCTTAGCTTATTTCTAAAAAATAATAATTTTCAAACTATAACTCATTTTATATCACCCTGAAAATATAATCAACATCTAATTATCATATTAAAATAAAAAAATGATTTATTATTCCTAAATATTATATTACTATTAATTTTTGTATGTTACTATTATCCAAAAATTGAAGTTTTGGTCAAACTCCATATAACATTATGTTTACAACTGTAAGTGTATATTTTTTAATTAAAATAATAGTAGAGGCTAAAATATGATTATTCGTTAGTTTATAACCATCTCCTTAAAAAGTGATATTATATAGACTCCATGTGTTTCATGCATTCCATTTTATTTTTAAAACCATCGGGTGTTACACCCGTGATGTTATGTAACATCTGTGCTCTGTCTAAAACTACCAAGAATCATTAGGGGCATAATAATAGTCGATACATAAATCTATAGAGTTTTGAAATATACCTCATTTAATTGATTCAAGGGATGATGTATGATTATAGAGTATTTCAGATTAAAAAAATTTACATTAGAACTCATTCGTTGATCATTTTCATAATTTTTTTTTTGAAATGATATATATCATTTAATTCTTTACTATATAGAAGAATTTGGAACATATTTTTTGTGTATATCCTCCCATATTGTGAAAAAACATACTATAATATTATTATTGCTAGAAAGTATGTTATATTTAGTGTCAATAGAAAGAATCTAAACAAGGAGGCCACTTTTTGTTTTTTGGTTTTAGAAATTACTCGGAATTAGGAATTGAACTTGGTGAGATACTACTCTATACCCCCAATCACATTTGAGGTCGAGAATATATGGTTCATATTTTTGGTTAGAGAAGGAATTGAATCCACGAACACTATATATGGATAGAGTTAAAATTATGATAATATATATAAGTCCTAAAAATAATACATATATAATGATAGATCATTTGGTAATCAATTAGATTACCCCTCCAGAGGTATCCTTTGGTGGAATTCCTAACCTAAAATATAATATTTCTTATATGGTGGGAACACATGATAAACAATTGATCATACGACATGTAACATCTGGTTTAAGTGGGTCATCATAAAGAGGAATGGAATATTCTACCAAAATAAATTACTTATATTAGTGTATACCTTGAGTTACTCAACATTGATCTGATGATGTTTTTCAATTTTTTTCACTAGGAAGTATTCTCTTATATTGAGATGGTATCACCGTAATTGGGGTGTGGAAGGGTTATAAATGTATTCAAACATATTAATTTATAAATCTCATCATTCCATATAGAAATAGTTTGTATAAAATGGATGTTAATTAGAAATGTGAATCATATATAATAAAACACATATTTCAATATATGAAGTATATACATAATCAGGTTATGTTACAAGATTATAGATAATAAATAAAATAAGGTTAAAAATGGATACAAATATACTTCCATTTTGGTTGAGGTTATCCTTCTTATTCTACTATCATAATGTCTATATATGATGATGTCAGAATCTTTTGACTATATGAACAATGGAATTAGACTCAAGATTTTATTGGTAAAAATAAATATGCCAAGAGGGTCATGGTAGTAGACATAATATGTAACTAATCAAGAGTTATAGAGAATAGATACCCTTGTAAGTATATTATTTTAGATTCATGTCTGTAGTTGATGAGAACATTCACATATTCCATTGTAATTTCTTTCAGAATCATGGTAATAAAATGATAATGATTATAAAATAAATAGAAGCCCTTAATAAAAAATATTTTTTTTTCTCTTTTAGGTGGAATATATCATCCTTTGTTTTATAATGGTAGGGTAGGAACTTGATTTTTTACACCATGTATTTGAATATAATGCATTTGGATGTGCAAATAGGGGAAACCATCTTCTTCATGACCTATAGTATGTAGGATTCTTAGTAAGGATCTGTCCACTGAATAATACCATGAGATACTTCTAATTTCATTATGTAAATATTGATATATTTTTATTGACCGATATAATTAATGAAAACTAGTTTGAGGTGTTATATTGAATATAATGTACGTTAGGGAAACATATCCATATTTTTTATGGAATTTTTTTTGTTTAATAATTTTTTAAACATGTTGTGAATAGTTTATTAAGATGGGGTATTGGTAGAAATAGCTTTTACGATTGTATTGGAAATAATATGGGTATTAATAAATTTCATTTTGAAATATTGGGCCTTAAAAATCTACTTAAAAA
Source organism: Viscum album (assembly GCA_963277665.1). Lineage (NCBI taxonomy): Eukaryota > Viridiplantae > Streptophyta > Magnoliopsida > Santalales > Viscaceae > Viscum > Viscum album. The sequence goes on along the minus strand of OY728126.1, from coordinate 975,537,991 downwards.
AGAAAAATATATGAATCATATCAATGTAGAATCATAAGTATGATTTATTGGTTTACCAACCATATTCATAGTTGATGTATTCAAATTGGAATCCCCATTAGATTTCTATAAGAAACATCAAATTATTTATATTCCATTTATATATTATGGGAATGTCAATGTTGTAATTTTTACTTAATGTTTGGTATCTCATTGATTTATAATATAGATTCCTGAAATAAAAATTGCTCGAGAGTTCTATTGGTAAGTAATAGGATGACTTTTACAGTATTTATTCTTATTTTGTTACTCCCTTATAGATTTATTTCATAGAATTAACTTCGTATAAAATCATATAATGATAACAGTTATACATATTCCAATAATAAGTTTTAAATAATTTATTAATTTTAACACGTACATAAAATAGATTTTCTCTATATTTCTCTTATTAATTATTCATTATTTATATGAAATCTTTATAATACTGAACTTTATAGTTTATCACCATCCAAATAGGTGGTTATTATTGTGATTTTGGGATTGAACCTCAATGTTGTGTCATTCATATCCTATAAAAAAATTAATCAAAACCCATATATTTTAGTTCCACTTGATATGGAACACTACAACTTTTATTATATATTAATGAGGGAAATATACTTCGACAAAAAATATGTCAAAAGAATGAAAATTGAAATGGTTCGTAGATATTTTTATTTTAGTAAATAAATATGTTTGTCAATTTCTTCATTATTATTTTATTATTAACTAAAATATATTAGGTATGGTTAAGAATTACACAAAATATAGAGCACGTATATGTATGATTATCTTATTTTATATTATTATATATATGAGGAGATATAATGAAAAATAATATATGTCCTATAATGATTATCTTGAGTTAATGATTATTTGGGAATCAAAATAAGTATTTCAAATTAATGTTGTTGAGAAAAACCAAAAAGAGAATCATGACAATAAGAATATATTAATAAACTACTATAATATCCTCATAGTTATTTTTTATTGAATTATGTCAGTTTTATAAATATGGAGGCAGCATATGTATCTTGGTTAACAATAATCACATACCACAAAGATTTATTTTTATTATTATAGAACATATAAGTGGATTAGTTCGTAATGCTTAACATTACATGCAAAGGGCATGCATTATGTAGTTTCGAGTGCTACATAAATGATTATAAGGTGACACTGATAAATCCATATATGATAATATAATTATTAACTAATCATAAAATACTATTTGATTTATGATTCTAGTGAGAATGAATGTATTTAATATCAATCATAATTCACATGAGTAGTGATTTGGTGATTTACTAGGGCATTTGATTTGCTGCCTAAAAATGAGGATTATCCTATCTGTTAGAAACTAGGTAAAAATATATATAATTTTCTTCTTAATCTGATTTGTATGTTCTGATGTATGTGGTTCGAAAATACATGAAATTTTGATTCCCATATATACCCAAGAATGTGGGCTAGGAGAAGGTATCTTAGGGTATTCAGACGAAAATCAATTAATTGGATAATTAGGGCACCAATAGGAGTATCCGGAAATAAAGACTACGCGGAAAACAATGATTATCATATTTACAATCATTATATATATAATAAAATAATATTTTCTCCTCTTAAGTAATGAATGGTATGGATTAAAGAAAATGATTTAATCCTGTGATAATTGGTCTGCATGTGTGAGATATAGGAGAAGTAGTGATGAGGTGTTTGACCTTGTTGAATTGGTTTCCATGTATGCGGTATCAATGTATATGTTCCCATGCATGAAAACTAAATTAATTAAATTTCTTATGAGAAATTGTTGAGTTGGTTTCATTATGGGAATCGTGGGTGAATATTTTCAGATATGTATGATCATTCAGAATTAAATCCCTACTTACAGTTCAAAAAAGTTCTTAGAAAAAGATTCAGGAAAATAATATGATTGTACCATATTATTGATAATGAATGATATAATCAAATGAACCCCCTAACAATAGTTTTTTGGCCTCATAAGGGATAGTTATGGTTTGTTACCCTACTAAGGTATAACAATGTTTTTTATCCCTTTTGTGTGATATTGTTGGTTATTGAACCCCAGTAGAGGATAATAATGTTTCTTAGGCAATGATATGTCTTGATAATATTATTATCCCAAGTGGGGACGAGTAAATGTTCTATGACATTTTAATTGAATGTAAAGTTTCTTAGATTCAGTGATAACAATTGAAGGTTCTTAGACCTAGAGATCGATTGAAAATTAGATTTTAACTACTGAGTTCAATAAAAGGTACATGACCCTAGTGAGTGATTCTGATTGTGATTATAAATATAGATGTAATAAAATTGCTATTAGAAATTTTTAGATCTAGTGAATATTCATATCTATTTTGAGGGAATGAAAATGTTTATATCTATACCATTTTATGACAACCATTATTTTCCCTCATGAGGTTTTTTTGAAACAGTTTATCCCATGTGAGGTATTGTGAATGGGTATATACCCACTAAGACCTATTCAAGTTTATCAATGGATATGTATAGTGATTTTTATTTTATATTTGTATAATAGTAATGTATTTAGCACTATTATGCTAAAAAAATGTTTTTTAGACCATGTGAAGGATATTAAAGCTTATTTTACATATTTTTTGTGGATATTGGGGAAATCCACCATAGTTTTTAAGGAATATATTGAAATTGGTTTTTTATGGTTTTGTTCAAATTCCCCAATTACCTATCATAATTTATATTTCCAATAGTATTTATGGAACAATTTACACCATGATGGATCTAGAGTCACGGTAATGATACTAAGTTACATAGACCTCCAAAGAGGCTTTTTGTCTTCCGAACAAAAATTATCCTAGGTATAATTTTTATAGAAAACATTTTAGAATATGTACATGTGAATTCATAATATAGGCCATTTTCTAAGGTTTATAATTTAGGTTTTTTGTGTATAAAATTTATTCTAGTTGTCTGTGTATCCTACGCACATTGGTTGTCCACCTATGTTATGTGTTTATGTTGGTGAAAAAGGATTTTCACATAGGTTGTGTGAATATGTTTATGTGTTGGTTGTGTGTGAATGTTGTTCACATTGGTGGGGGAATATAATAATTTTATATTGCTTTTTTATGTAGTATTTGAAAATTTGGTGTGTTTTTAGGTCTTCAAATATTGATTTTTGAGTTTGACAGGGACATAGGCTATGAACATTGGTTATCCCACTATTTGTGGGAATGGGTTGTGCACGTAGGTGGTGAGTGATGCATTTATTTTTTATGTAGGATGGATATTAGGGAATGAAATTAGGTCCCAAAAATAGTGAATCAGACATATGTTTTGAGATGTGGGCATGAGACTAGCTCATGATACCTAGGGTCATGACATGGTATTTTGAAAAATGATTTTGATATTTATTATAGATATATTCTTGAGATTATAGATCATGAAATTGGTTTGAGATAAGGTATCAGAATGTGGGATTTAAAGTGCATCTCGAGAACTAGTCTCCAGAATTGGTATTAGTTATATGGATGGATACATAGTGACAAAGTGTAGGGACTGATTTGTAGGGTAGGAAACTAAGCTCAACAACTAGCAATGGAAATAGGATTGATATTGGGGCTCAAGACAAAGGATCACTATAAGGGATTTAGATATGAAAATGATACCTATCATTGAGGTAATGGAACATGCATTTGGATCTACAAATTGGGATTGATATGAGGGATTGAGACTAGGTCTCATGAATAGGGATCATAAATAGGGCTTGAGAATCCACCTTGAGACTCAAAGAATAATTTATTAATGTCTAGGTTCAAATGAGAATGACTTTTAATATTGTAATCTTTTTGGCCCGTTGAATAGTAAATATTATGATTGTGAAATGGTGTAATCATATAAATTTTTTTTACCCCATCGATGTTATATTCATTGGAAGAAAGATATAAAAATAAACATTAAATGTATTATCTAAATTTTAAAAAACATGAATTACAATCAGGTAAAATATATATATTATAATCACAAGGAGATTTTATCAATTTATATCAAAAAATTAAGATACATTTTTTAAGAATCATCAAAAAAATTTATGGCAGACATCATGTTGCTCATTGAAGTCCAATTTGATTATTATTCTAATATATAATAAAATTTCTTAAAAGAACATTAATTTTGTTTTCCGATTGAGGAAACTTTGATGGATTTTGTGGGAATCTACACGATGAATTTTCATAATCCCAAAAAAATTAACTGACCTAAAACGTATTGATATATTTAGTAAACACCAGGGTATTGGGGAAAAATATATTATAGTTGTAACATTAAAATAACTAATTTATATATAAAATATGTTTCAAAAATTGAATCCTCTTGGCCTATTCGGTTGATATTTTTAGTTAGTTTAATTATATCATCTTCTAGTATAGGTCATGTACTTCTCATAAAAAATAAATTTTACATAGTACCATAGAGACTATATAATTCATAATATGTTTTTAATTACTCTTAAATTTTTACCACACAAGATATTCTTCTAAAAATAGATGGTTTATTTTTTTTCTTTATATCACGGTTAAAAGTGAATAGATGAATGGTGAACCAAATTTCTCAGTAATGACATCTGAAACGAGAAGCATTAATAGAATAATCTTTGCATGAACAATTGGATATGGATAAAAGATAATAAATTAATTCTATACAATTGATCACTTGAATTTGAATAAAATAAATTGTTAATAATTTATATGAACCCATAGAAAAAAATTATTCATTGAATGGTGATGGATTGAATAATTTCATATCATTCATTGTACGTTATTCACACATTAACTAAATTCAATGCCTTTTTAAATATATATATATATATATATATAATGTTCTCGACAAAGAAATATAAATATATGGGAATTATTATAACAAATTCCTATTATATATTGTCTCATATGTCCTTCTAAATCAACAAGGGGATGCCACATGCCCCACATGACACAAATGAAATCTAATTCATTTACTATATTGATGTGTGAGGAAGCTATATAATACTTAACCAACATGCCCAAGTTACTAAAAATCATCCATATTAAAATTAAATGTATCCATATTTCTAATGTTTACCGTATAATTAAATGGAATTTATCCTTATATAAACATACCTATGTCTAGCACCATATATAGTAATGCATATATATCAATTTAAATCGTTTCAACGATAAAATATCAGAATTATATGATATTAATTCAACCAAAGAAAGATGATTTGATGGTTAAAAGTATATCATAATATACCCTAAAACACCTCATAGATAAACATGCATACCTATTTAAAACACACATATATATAGTTCATATTTAATTTATTAACATTTCCATATTAAATATAATTATATGTATATAAATATTAATATACAAAAAATAATAATATTGAAATTACAATATAATGTACCATTATCTATGGAATGATAAAATAGTAGTAGTTTTTAGGCCATTCATTTCTTAAGGATATCAATAGGAAAATATTTGTTCTAAATGAAGTTCATGGGGATGAAATGATGCTCTAAAAATGAAAATGTAAATAATTTATTATAAAATAATATAATTAAATAATTTAACATTGGAGAATAAATTCAATTATTATAAATTATAACTCTTTGAACGGAAAATGAGTTTTGAATAACCATGACATATTTCATATATTGAAGGAACAATTATTCTAAAATGACCTTATTTGAAAACAATTTCAATCATAATAAAATAATGATTAAATACATTATCATTAGTCATAGGGTCGAAAACACCAAATGATATGAATAAATATAAAAAATAGAAATCATATATCAATGAATGAATTTTGAGTTAACAAAAACCCTCTTGGAGTTGGTTACAACTGAATCATATGATGAGTGATGTAAATAAATATATATGAATTTATATATAAATTTATTTAAAATGAAAAATATTGAAGTGATGTGAATCAAAATAAAACTATATTTAATAGAATATACTGGACAACATATAACATTCCTCAAGGAGTCAGAATTGAAACCATGAATCTTATACCATTATATTATTGCTTCTAAAAAAAAATAATACCCATATAAATAATAGAAAATACCATATTAATATATTTATTTAAAATATTATAATTACATATATTATTTTTGACTCATATTTTATAATAATTAATGGTGCCTTCATTAGATAATTACGTCTAATTTTCATTATCTGGTTTTTTTAATATGTTTTTTGAATCATGGATCATGTTTAAGTATTGATCCTTTTTATTATTTTATAGATTTTTGAAATTTCAAGACTATAAATTTGAATATAAATATTTTATTGATTGTGTATATCTTTTTTTCATTTATTTTTTTATAAAACAAAATATGAAAATTAATAATAAAATTATTTCAGTAATTTTTAAAAATAGAAAGAAGTCATATTGATAAAATATAAAATATTAATATGAAACATATATAATCATAATAACAATGAAAATATTTTATTATTTCTTTATGTATAATTTTATTATTATATATATAAGGTCGTGATAAAAAATATAGCACTATATTCAATAAGGTTATATTATGCACATATGCATGGCCATGTATTCATTTTCTGAATAATTTTGTAAAATTTAATAATTATAATATAATAGTAGAATAAAATAATGTCATCATATTAGTAATATATTTAATATCACAATTACCATTATTTAATTTTATGGAGATTGTAGAAGAAAAACATAATTATGTGTGCTTATATGGGAGCATTACATGTCCCATTAGATATTCTCTCTTGGGTAACACCTTATATAACATTAGATTTATATTTTATATATTAAAAATAATATTGTATTACATGATATAGTTTATGATATACTCTGTAATATTTTTTGGTTTTTATATGTATTTTTAATATATTTAATATTTTTATGGAATTGATATTTTTTAATAAGTGTAGTTAACTATATTTTTGAAAATACCCATAACCTTTTAAATATTTGAATGATACTATATAAGAGATAATGGCTCCCATGTTATAAATAAAGAAATTTGTCTCATATATAGTTGTTAAAAGACTAAAATTTTTGTTATTATTAAATTATAAACAAATTTCAGGTTATTTTCCTTCATTTTTTACATTATCCGATTTATTTTTTACATGGTAACTCATTTATATCCATGGAATTTATATTGTATTAATAATTAAAATTAATCCATATTTTATATTTTTAATATATTAAACATACATTTTATATACTTATAATGTAATTAAGTAATAGAATATTGATTTTCAAATTAAAAAAGATCATATATAGAAAAACTATTTTGTATAAAAACATGGTTTCATTATTAAGTGTTCTTAATCATATTTTATATTAATTACAAATAAAATGTGTGATAATATAGTTAATTATCATTTAAAAAACCTTATATAAGTCAATTTATAGATCATATTAATTTAATTTGTTATATTAAAATTAAACAACATTAATAAATCAAATCATTGAAAAATGACCTTCAACCATTATCATTATCGTTAAATTTAAAACATGTTTTAATATTTTTTACATAATATAAAATATAATTAATTAGAAATTGAAAAAAATTGGATCATAATATGAGATCCCTTTCGATAAATTTAATTTTTATAAGTGATATAAATATTTTAAAATTCCTGTGATTAAAATTATATTTAGAGTAAAATAATAAAAAACATTTCCATATAATGAAGAAGGTTTACAAATTAATAATAATATATTAAATTATTAATGTTAATCTTATAATATATTTTTTTTATATTAAAACTATTATTGTGTTTTTATATAATACTAACAACTTGATATTTTCATAAATTTTGTAGTTTTATTAAAACAAATACTTTTATGTATTCACAAAAAGAAATTATATAGAAAAAATCACAAAATTTCACCAATACCAAATATTACTATCATGAATCAAAAAATAAAATTCATTTCTTTAATTCTAATTATTATAATTTTGATTTTTAAATTTAAATAAAAATAATAATATTTAATGAAAAATATTATCCAAGAAAATTCAAATTGTAAAATATTTACCAAAATTATTCCATCAATTTTATAATTTATTCAAAATATGCTTCCATATTAAAAATAAGGCACATGAATATGAAGGTTGTATAAAAAAATCAATTTATAGAATAAATATCAGAAACTAGTAATTTAATTGATCATATTAAATATTTTAAATTCCATAGCATAAATAGATATTGTTATTAATATTTATATATTTATTTAAAACAACATTAACCACTACTTATACCCGATAACATTTGTTAGATTTTTTGTGGTTCATTTCGGTTTGTTGTTTCATGTGAAAAATATAGTAAAAACATTTTTTTTATTTGAAAATACAATTTAAATTATTTTGATATTATATTCACCCACTATAATAATTTAGGTCTTCTAATTTTTAATTATCTATATATTATATAATTTTTTATAGTATCCACGATAATCCCATGAAACAAGAAAAAAATAATACCAGGACATCAACCAAAAAATTGTTATTAACACAAGGAAACTCATGTTTTAAAACATAAAATATTATTTAGTGATTTCAATTTTTCATATAAATGTAATGATAATACTATAATTTAGTTTTATGATATGTAATAGGGGACTATATAATCGCACATTTCATATATTCATTCTCAATATACTTAATCATACCATATAATAAAACTAAAATGGTATTGATAATATCGAATAAAATCAAGTAAAATTTTCATTGGAATAAGAATTATAAATCATATAATATTTTAAATAGTGACACAATTTTCTCAACCTAAAACACCAATGAATTAACATTGATTTAACCTCATCGAACTATAACTACATTTTTTATCCTTGGTTTTACATAGTTATTTTCCAAATGAAATATCAATGATAAATATTTTAAAAAAATTCATTTTATTTACAAAAGTCCATATAAATTTTCATTTCATACACCTAAGAGTGTCTAGATGGTTCATATATATTTGGAAAACATATCATGCCCCTTGTGAAGATAAATTTCATACTCAAAACATGTTTTATGCTGATTCCCGTACGAAATGTATGTACTACAACAACATAAACATTACATTATCTTGATAGGAATATAATTTCTAGGTGCACCATACAATATAACTTTTACTATAAATATTGAATATTTTTATACACATAAAATTAGGTATTTGGGTTTCTTTAATTCTACCTCATTATAATTATATACAAATTAAAAAATTCGTCAATATTATATCGACTAACTTTAATGGTTTTATAAACAATAGAAATAATGATAAAAATTATTTTGTTATTTCTGAATAAATATGATACATCTTATATTATACTCAAATGTTGACATCCTAATCACTATATTTTTTTAATCCCATTAATGATACAAACTATGACAACCTAGATATAATTTTCCTTATTCAAAATTATTTATAAAAAAATATAAATTTTTTTATAGCTACACAACCATCTAGGTTTTGGGTTTTATTTATTTAGGGAACATACTTAACTAATATATCCCATTTCATATTCCTCAGGTAGATATTTTTTCCTTTAACATAGTAACTACAATATAAATAATAATTCTTCAACATCTCTTATAAATTATCCATTAATGATATATTTTAGTCATATCATTGTAATATTTCTCTTTATAAAGTGGGAAATTCGATACATAATAACTGTGAGAAAAAATTTCAATAAATGAATTTCTATAATAAAATACAACATATTATAAACATTGATTATAGAGTTTGGCCTAAAGTAAATAATAAATATTATTCTATATAATTGATCATATGATCTGGAAAAAAATAAATTGTTAACAATATAATTTTAATACATTAAAAATAATTTATTTCATATTGATAGAACATATTATGGTAGTGATTTCAAGGCCATATTACAAGATAATACAAAAAATTAATAAATTGTGTAAAAAAAATACATTCTTTCATAAATGAATTAAGTTATCTATATAAATGGATATTTATACCCCATATACCATGTTGAGTTGGTCACATGAATCCCATTGATTCCTTGAAGGGATATCTTGTTTCTATCTTATTACTAATTTTATCAAATGAATGAATCATACTATATAATAAATAGAATAGACACTACTTAAATGTAATGTATTATACATTAATAATCATTCGGGATGCAATGTAAAGTATTCATATTTTCATTATTTCCACAATCATTAGATGTAATAGATCTATATTTTAAGAATCTATCAAATAAAAACTATATAGAGTAATTGGTATACGGATTATTATATAATGTTTAAAATAAAAAAAGTAATAACATTATAATATTACATATACTAAAAAAAATAGTCAGTTAAAAATATAATTTATTAATCTTCACAATGAAACCCCATACATAATCATCGATATTTAATCAATACTATTCAATATATAAATATTAGATATTTGTATTATTGATATTCACCAATATAATAGAATAATTTTTTGAACAAGGTGAATACACAGTGGTATTAATATCAATGTTGAAATAGAGAGTACCCTTATTAGTGAAATACAATTTTATCAATTATGAGACAAAATTATTTAATATAGAATTATGAGTTTGGTAAATACATATTTCATCTCATTAGAAGGAAATATTGTTCTAAGGAAAGACACACAGATAATATTTCAGAAGATAAATAATTATAAAGATATATTATTAAATATTATAGAATCCTTAAAAAATGAAATATATCAATATAATAACAAAGGATATACATATATAAAATATAATAATAATTATCATATACAACAATCACAATTCATTAATTAAAATTTATATTATCAAAACCCATTATATATTGTATAAAATTAAATTAATAAATAAATGAATAATAGAAATTTATATGGAATTTTATATACAATGAATTAACTAATTAAAATATTAATTTAATTTATTGAATAATAACATAGTATAACACTATATATATGACAAAATGGTGTACAAAAATTTAAAATTTCTCAAAGTGTTAGAATAGAGACCAAGAAAAACTTACATTTATTAATGATTCATTGATATTATATTAATCCCCCTTATAACAGTTTTTACCAAATTAGTATCCTAATTTAAAAATTTATTCTTATCAGTAAATTATTTTAAAATTTCTTATATTAATGTATTGTTCATTTAACAGGAAGTTATCAATTATATTTATTACCATGCATGGAAATTTTTTCCCAAAGATGTCATGTATTATTGATGTGAATATTTATTATTATGAAATAATTTAAATATAGAATTCAATATATTAAAATATTTTTTCATGATTTTTTATAAAGACTTATATTTATCACATTATAGTTTTAGTTATTAATGTGATGGAAATTCATTATAATGATTTTTTCAATAAATTTTATTAGCTGACTGATATTGTAGAAATAAATAATAATAAATATAAATAAAACGTCAAAAATAAAATAATTTTTATTGAAATAATTATTTAAATAAAATTTCTTAAAAATTTTGTGGAGAAGAGACAAGAAATTTGAATCTCATTCATAGTGGTGGTATTACGCAAGAATGGATAATGATTCATTTATATTTTAATGGTTTTGTATGAAGATAAAAATTTGATATTAACTGAGTAAAATAATATTTTTGAATAATTTTAATACTTATTTAATCATCCATTAAAAGATATAATAGGTTTTAGGGTGTTGATGGAGAGGATAATTAAGAGTGCTCAATTGAGAACATAACCAACCCCATTGGATATTCTCTATTTGGAAACACTTTATAGCTCCTTTAACTGAATGTATAGATGAAAAAAGGATTACAGGACAATATAGTATGGTTTATGAAATACATGGGCTGTTTTTTTAATATATGTTTTTTGTAGTGGGTGGAAAAATATGGTGGAAGTGATCACATTTTACAATTTAGGGTAATTGCATTTTTCAAAAATGTTATTACATTTTCATGGTGGAATAAAATTATTAAAGGTTGAATGCATCAAATAGAGGGTATAATTTTTATGGTGAGATATATTTGTGAAAAATCATCAACCATTCTTTTTATGTCACATTTTAAAAATATTTTATTTCTTATCTAACGTATTTTTATATTATATAATTTTTTTTGATCTTGTTAAATAGATGTACTGATATGATTTATATTTTTTAAGATAATAATGTAACCCCCTCTTAAAAAACAATGTTAAGAAAATATAATTATGATACATTTAATGAAATTAAAATTTTCTATAATATAAAAAATTGAAATTAAAACATATAATTTGTAATAATAAATATTTGGTACAATAATGTTGTTTTCAATGATATTAGTCATTAATAATATGTAATACTAATTTTTAATTACATGAGTCATATAATTAATTTATATGAATTTTATAACATTATATAATACATTAATAATATAGGTGAATTAATTTTCTTTATAAAAAAATTAAACATTATTAGCAATGAAATTCATCTAAAATAATCATTTATTCATTATCATGGTCCATAAAATTAATCATAGTAATTAAAATTATATGAATAAAACTGAAAATTTTGTTATTATATAATATGAAAATGATCTTATAAAATTATAAATCACTAATTTTATGTATTATATATATAATTTATCAAAATTTAAATTTGATATAAGTGAGAAATAATTGTTTTTATCATATAAATTTACTTTGCTTTCCTAAATATTAAACATGATTTTTAAATTTCAATATAGTATTTTAAAATAATACATTTAGTTCCTATTTATTTTTTTGTTTTAATAAAAACATGTATTTGTCATTATGTTTTAATTATTAGAATATACATTAATAATGGAAATGGTTTGAATAAAAACTATATTTTCCCATTTTCCCCTAAAAACATTTTTTTAATGAAAACCACAAAAATTCAGGTTAATATAATATAGTTGGTATGAGTCCCAAAAGTAACATTAAAATAAAAAATTATATAATTTTAGAATATTATTTTTAAATAAAAATAAAAATACTTAATTAAAAGTACTTTCATTTGAAAAAAAACTATAAATATTAAAAAATAATATTTTCAATAAATAATAGAGAAATTAGTGAAAATATATTATTCATATCAATAATAAATTTTATCCATAATATATCTAGTTTCTTTAAGTAAGTATCTCATATATTTAATTTTAGTAAGGGTTTCATTTAAATCATAAATTAATTTTATTAATTGTTTATATACATTAATCGAAATTTATAAATCCATTTCTTTTAGTAGTGAATTTTATTTTCTATACACATATTACATAATTTTTATATTTATATTTATCCACTAATTATACATTTACATATAAAATATTATATAATGATCTATTGTTCATTTTATTGCATTAAATTTGAAGTAATCTATTAATCATATAAGTTTTTAAAGAAAATTTTTATTTAAATTAAATTTTAATTATAAGTAAAATCTCAATTAGTCAATAACAACATTTTAGGAATGTAATAATATTCCCTATATGATGAATCACTATAAGGTTTCTAAGTGAAACAAAGCTATGATGAAGAATATGGTACGTATATCTATATACAATCACGTTGTGGAATACCCTTTGTGTATGGGAAACCCATACCCCCATACCATTCAGAGATAGAGGGTGATTACCACCATATTTGAGAAATATCATATGTTTATTTCAATGATTGATAATATTTACTATAATAATCATCGATAACATGTGTCCCCAATTCTACATGAAACATTAATGGATATCATTTTTCTATCATTCATCCATAACAATACATCCAATACGATCAAAAATATATTGTATACAAATATTAAAAATTTATAAAATATTCATTTTCCAACTACTACCATCACCTCTATGACCTATTAGTCTACCCCAACAGTGGATAAGGGCCATCTTCATATCCATCATAACTAGCATCTTCAAAATTTGTCAAATCATGCCTTGATGGACAATGAATATCATGGGAAAAATTGGAACATAGGGGTAGGGGTATATTAATCTTATGGAAATCAATGATATCATCCTTATGTAATAAAATTATAAGAAAGCGTATATATGTCATTGAAGGAAATATATGATTCTTTAAAATTGGTTTTCATAAATTAATTCATGACAATATTTCCATGTAGTTATAAAAACCATGACAATAATGAATATGAAATTGGTTTTCTGATATTCACCTCCCACCAACCAATCGATATTGTTGATACAATTATAGTAAAATATAATATTATCCAATTCAATGCTAGAATAGTATATCATGATAAGGTAAATTAATATTTTCTCTAGGGAAATATATCCATTATGTAATCTCATTATTTTGGTGCTTCCATGCCCTTGATAAATAATAGTATAAGAATAAAATATATGTCTTGGCCTATGATTGTAGAATTATTCAACATTTTTTATGTGATATCATAAAAACCCACCCAATTATCAGATGATAATATTTATAATCCACAGTTCCCACCACTAGGGAACAAACATCTTATAATTCATTAATGTCACTTGAGGCTTACATAGGTGGTGGAATAATAGTAATTTCAAGATTATAATATATCTATAATGGCTAATATTGAAGGATTAGGTGTATTGGTAAAACTATAGTGGATAGTATATCCCTTGTGGGTGGATATGACTCATTCATCACTAAACATCATGAATGAAAACTTCTGAAATTTTGATGTAATGGTAATTTCATAGAAATATATCACCCATTATTATCCATATTGTATCCAAATAATGGAAACCATGTCATATTAAGAGTACTAAAAAATTATTTTACTCATGCATAACTTGAAAGGATCGATGGTGAATAATTATTATCACATTGAATCTTAGTCTATTAAAAATATATAGACACTAATCATAAGTTCATCTTCAAATTCATATCTACACAATTTAAAAATGCCCAATTGAAAAATTGGGATAATAATAGATTCATTGCTATATATTATTTATAATATTATGAGGTTATATTACACATTTACAATTGCATATAGAATAACTGGATCACTTCACTAAAAATAAGGATTCTATATTAGGCAACAGAAAATGATCACATAATGTATTTTCAATAAAATCTAATATTATGTCACATGACAAAAGAATGATTTTTTATGATATATTCTAAAAATGATTTTTAGTAATGTTCGAGTACTATTTCACAGTCCATACATTCTTCTGTCATATGTGTAATAAATTATACTAAAATTGAAGGGGAATAACTGGAAAATACCACGATGATAATTAATAATAATTGTATGAATAAATGACACAAAAATGTTAGGATAAACAACATTACATCATCAATGAAGGATCAAGACAACCATTGATAAACCAAATTCATTCTTTCCCTCCAACAATATCCACCTCTATATCTCATGCTCTAATGATATGAAATAATTATTTTGAGTGAATGAAATTGGATGGGGGTCCATTTTTATTTTAAAATTTGTCTTGAAATAAAAGGAATTTATGTCCACAATATTAGAAAACTACCCACCAAAATGAAAAATTTAATTCATTATACCAATCATTATAATGGGAAACATCAGATAAAATGTCATAAAATTATATTTATGATAATTTTTTCACCTTAATTAATATTAACCTAGAATATGACAAATCATATAAATTTTTACATTGTTTCAAAACATGTATAATTAAAAATATAAATCTTAGTGACTGCCCACCTTGTGGTAAATGAAGTTTATTTTACCCAAATATTTCCTTAGATTATTTTAATGATATACAATTCTGTTAGATACAATAGACGATCTAGAAGGTTGGTTCCACATGAGGACACCAATCATATACATGTATCCTTTTCTAAAAAAGAGGAATGGGCTTAAAAAATTAAACTTCTTGTAGGACAGTTTATGAGGATATGGCCATTTCATCTAAATAATTATTTTTATTATTGTAATGGGAACATGTATCAATTAAGAACCTTATTATTTAATTGATTTATGGATATTTTACCAATAGTTATATATGTGAATCATTATTATGCGGTACTAAATGTAGTTAAGTGTGTCTTCTTATATGGTTTATGGTCATTATCATTATTTAATGAACCATATCCCATTGGGTATGTGGAAATATCATATTTTCTACCCCATTTTTAGGTGAATTCTATATATTCACTAACAATTGTAGTAACCACAATGTCTAAGAGATGGATTTATTTCCACTATCTAAAAGTGGAATCATCAACACCACATTTATCTATACCTTTAATATATACCTCGATTTGGTCAATATTGAGCCACCTCCTCTAAAATTTCAATACCATCCATTTTCACATAAAAATATATCCTAATTTAGAACATGATAGTGGCTTGTATAACATAACCCTTTTAAAAATATTAAATAAATGGTATTTTTTCTTCAATCATAAAAAAATTACATGTATTTTTATTATTCCATGTAGTATTATATAATCAAACACACATGAATTAAAAAACCTATGGAAGATGATTTGTGAGGCAATTCTAATTACATCTCCCAGATTTTATGTAGGGATTACAATTAAGAAGTTAATTTTATTTAATAAAATTCTTCATAAGAGGATAGATAATGATGTATTAGAGGTTGTGGAGACCAAATATATTTTCAATCCATGCATACAACCAAAAAAAGAACAAAAATATGTACCAATAAATTTATAATTCAGATCATTCAATGATAAATCTATTAATATGTACTATATTGGTCTTGACTTTGTAGTTAAATATTTCACATATTCTACTAAATATTACATCATTAATATCCTTATTTTAATAAACATGGGGAGGTAGTTATGATATATAATACCAATTACTATTCATACTACCATCTTTTTGGATATACGTTAAATGATGATTTTGCATCAAATAATTCTTCCATAATAAGATATATAGAGTATATTTAATATTATGAAATCAAAATATAAATGAAATATATATGAAATTCATTATCATATACATAATGAACAACCATTCTAAAAAAATGAATTAAATATATATTTCATTATTGTATGTTATTAAACTGAATACAAATGTTCCTCATCACACAAACCTAAACTAAATAACATGTATTATTGTGAAATGCTTTAAAGAATTTTACATCATATAAATTTTTTCTTATAACATGAAATTAAAATAAACATTATCTGTATTGGAAGTATGATCGTGATATTTTTATGACCCAAATCCCTATCACATGATGTAGAACTGAACTACATTACCCATTTTCAAAATCATAAAACTACACAACTACATTCTTTCTATAAGATATTAACAAAAAAAATCAATTTCACATGACATAAAGATATACCACATTGAATCCCAATAAATTAGTGAAAATTTAAAATACAAGATTCATTTTTCTATTTTTGATGAACTCACGTTTTATATATCTTTTATTTGACATCTCATTTATATATTTTCTTGATCTATTTATAATTTTTACAGTGCATTATTTTACATACAATTGATGAATTTTCTTCAAAATACCTATTATGAAATATCGATAGATCAACATATTAATTAATAGAGAAATCATTCAAAATATGTTCCCTACATGAAATTATATGAAAAAAATTTCTTTCATTTTTTAATATTTTACATTGGATAACCAAACATGAGGAACAAAAATCACACATAAAGAAATATATATTGTATTATTCTGGTACATACTTGATTTTTATTTATCTCTTGACAAATATTTGTACCCATCCACATGTTTTAGATTCATCGTAAAGCCATACACTATGATGCAACCAAATATCTCTTTATATGTATTGATACTATAATAAATAAAAATATTTACACCCCTCGAATGTCAGTTATATTTGAATGTGGACCTCGATATCAAAATACAATGTTTCTTGATTTATTCTAAACCCAAATATTTTGTGGTTCCCTGCATATATTATTTTAGGATCAAATAAAAATTTAGGTAAACTCATCCACCTCATGTAACATTGAATGAACCATCACTCATTAATGGTTTGAGTCTATATAAACATAATTAGGGTATGAATTATACACTTACAAAATTAATTAGATAAAAAACAATTAATAGTTACATTGTATATTATAACAAAATAAATAATATTTCATCTATAAATTATAATGTTAAATACAATGTTGAAAATAAATCTATATTTTTCAAATTAGCATGAAACGAGTAGACATTAATTATCTTCTTATTTCAGACATTGTACAACAATCTTATGAGTTTAATAATTTTGGATTATCATATAGATTACTATTCATGAGATGCATCATAACCAAAATAGGGAGTCCTAATACCATATAGGAGGGCTACAAACTAGACAACAAAATGTCATATTAACATGATATTAAATAGTATGGAATGAAGTCGTTTTTCAATGTATATATATAAAACAATATTTCATCCAAAATTATTTATGATAAATTAAAATTTAAATACTTTTCACTTTTTTAGCGATAAAATACTTTTACAATGCTACACATCTTGGTCCAGTTTTATTACATGAAAACCAAATATATATATGATCCAAAGCATCACATGGTTATCAACAATAATACCATGGTAGAATATAAAATTATAATTTTTTCTAAACATCCCATTCCATTTTAGTTTTATTGATTCATTGAATTGTGAAAAGACACAACATTTTCCCCCAAATATATATATGAGAATGACATATAGGAATCTTCTAGGATTGTATTATTTATTCATGAAACATTACAGAGATCAATTCTTCCATCACCAGAAATACATTCACAGTATTTTCGAATACCCATTCACTATATATCCTTTTATAATAATGTATAGACCATTCTCATATTTATTACGTTGAAATATATCTATAAATAATTTTGGAGTTTTGTGTTAAGATGGATCAGAATAATGTGGTAGGATATTATTGGAATTAATTTTCAAAAAATAGTATATATAATTTATATCAAGTTTAAAATATTTTTTAGAAATAATGTAAAATATTTTAATTTGAATCATTAAATATAATTGTCATACCATTGTTTAATTCATAATATTTGGTTAACCCTTAGTGTTTTAGAAAGATTATTTACACTGGACATTTATGTAATGATGATATAGGTAGGTGCGTCTGGTGAATTAATTAATCAATTATTTAAATAATCTATTACATTTACTAAAATAGAATATAGTATAAAAAATATTTAATAGATAATCGTTATGGATACCTATAAAAAATTATGACCATTAACAGGATTAATATTCCATTATTAATCTATTTATTGTGATCAGGTGATGAAGAGAATACAGATATAGTTTTATTCATTGAAAGAAGAATTAATCACCAAGGAATTATCCAATACTGATACAGGAAAATTAATTTGAATTTTTTTCTAATATGATTAAATTATTCTTTATGATGAAACTTCTATTATTTGATATGTCTCCATATTGAGACTTTTCATGAGCATGTGTATCTGATATAGTGTGTTTATTCAATTTATACTCATAGTGCAATGTTTTACACCATGGTTTTTAAATATATATATTCATTTTTTAAAAGTTATTGGAAATAAAATTTGATTCTTAGTTTATGTTACTTTACCCCATCAATTCATTATTTCATCATTATTGGACCATGGGGTCATGAGTCAACTATTAACTAGTGGGTTCGAGCATGATAAAACTCTTGTATTAAAAATAAATTCTTTTGTGAAAAATAGATCAATTATTTCATTAATTAATGATATTATTTGATGATTTTGGGTGATGTCTTATAGGGATATGGGGTTTTCTGATGAAGCGAATAACACAGAAGGTGAATACGGCATATAACGAACCACTATATAATAATAGAACTTGTATTCTAGCCATTGTAGGCCCTGAATCGATTGACAAAGAAGGTTTCCACCATATTTAGGTGGTGAAATATATAGAATAATATTAGTTTTAATGGATCAAGAATTTATTGTGCTTAAATGAGATTTTATGAAAAGTGAAAATTCACACCATGTATATAAGAATAAAACATATTGTGTTCCACTTAAATCCATGGTTCTACGGTTTTTGAGAGATTATAAGTATGACATGCAATATGGGACACACAAAAAACATGTTACATAGTGATAGAAACCCAAAAATTACTCCAAGAGTACATGGGGATGGGTCCGACCTAGGACACACCATGTATGTCAACACGACTAGATTAAATGGAGATGGGAAAATAAAATAGTATGTCTAGGGCCTAGGGTATTCAAGGCATTGCTTTTAATGGCCATTACACATTGTGTAGAGATAGAAAGAGAGATATTTGATGTAGTAGGTACATGATAATGTATTACAGATAGAAAACAAGCCATGTTAGTCCCTCACATTACATGTAAAAAATAATGATAAAACATCACCATCATTTATCTCATTATTATGGAAATTTATTATTCCCCCTAGTAGACTATACTAAGTTATTTTTCATGTATAATGGGATGGTTGGATTCAAGTTGGTTTTAATGCGGTTATTTTATATTATATGTGAATAGAGATTATTTTATATTTGATTAGTGGTGACATAGATCATGCACAATCATTTTATGGGTACCCTCTACTACACTAGTGAATGGGACCTCCATCTACTTAGTGTTATCCCATGATAGAATATGGTGAGTGTCCTCTATCTATTATGTCCTACACACTGAAGGATTAGATTGGTGGTTAAAAATATAATGAGAGGTACCCCAATATCAATAGGAATCACATAATATATCCACATAGTGGTACCCCTTTATAGAATAATGTATAGTTCCTCTATATTCTAATAGGCACCCCTATTGGAAAATGTCACTTTAACATTATATACTGATTGGTACCTCTAATAAGTACTATGTAAAATTTCCCCATTCAACTGTATGGCTCCCTAGAATGGACAAGGGCATGAGTTATCTATACATTATGTGGTACTCTTATCACACAAGGTTGTGTGTCCACTCTATACTAAGTGGAACCACCTATCTAACTAGAGTGTTGTTCCCCAATATAATAAGTACTACCCCTTATCATACTATGTTTCTGACCAACCTTATTTGGATTTCCACACATTAATTTATTAGGTAACAAAGACCTCTATATAAATGTGGTGAGTTTTAGGTCATCCACCAGATTATATTCTAGGAAAGACACACAGAATATTTGGTATCATTGATGGACTCCTTTGGAACTGGTGGAAGACTTTTTCCTGGGATATTTTGTGAGTTGGAGATCACCTTTATCTCTCCTAATATTAATTTTTTATAAAGAAACATGTATCATTTTTGTTTGATTTAATTTATATCTTGATATGTGTTTATAATTCTATGATTATCGTCTCTTTTATTTCTTCATGATTATTTTGTGGTGCAACATACTAGAAATGTATATACTCATGCCAAAATGGGATTTTCCCACACTATTCATGTCTTCTGAGAGTGATGAAATAGTTGATGGTGATTCTATAGTATCATAGGGGCACCCTAGTGCATTTGACCACATATGGTAGTTTAGGATTGGAGATATATATATTATCTCTCTCAATAGTTTAACATTCCAGTAAATTAATTAATGGTACATTTTATGGTTATCCATTTATTCCCTCCATTTTGTTTCATAATATGTTGTTGTAATTTTGAATTACCTTGAGGTTTTTAGATGAATTTTAATGACTATATATGTCACAATATTTTTTGTATTCCTCTCCCATTTTGAATGGATATGGTTAATTTTATGTTCATATGTACATTGGGTTAACTCCACTCATTTTAGTCATAAATTTTGTCTCTTGACAATATCTCATATCCTATAGAGTTATACATGGGATAGTAACTCCTTGATCACCATTGGGATAGGTTATGAAATATTGGTATCCATGTTTTTTTATTAATTGGTATTGTTATTGGGGTTTTACCATTATGAAGATTTGGTTTGGATTTAGGGAAATGGTTTCAATGTATTTCGGGTGCAACATTAAGACAAGGGAACTGTGTGTTCTTTTGGTGGCCAATGTATCCATATATTAGGACTATGAAATCCTGATTGTCAACTATTTTTATCAATTCTATACATTCAAGAAACAGTGAAACATTCATCATATATGATTGAGTATATAAAATGCCCATTTTTAGTTATATCCTCATTTATATATATTCTAATATAATCATGGTTTGCAATTGTTATATTTTCATGATGGATCTATGAAGATTGAGATCCATGTTCTTAATTTCATATAATGATGACGATCTGATGCATGCCAAGACATATGCACAATGACAATATTGTATGTTACTTCATACAAGAGGATATAAAGCATTATCCCACAAATCACATAGAAAATAATACTAGATTTGGAATCTAAGGATGGAGGTAGGTTAAGTATGAGTTTTGTGTTTTAGAACCATAGGATGATAAGGTATCATGGTGAGCTTGATTCCTATGAAATAAAGGATGAAATAGTGATAGTTTTTGGAGTTTCATGTCTTATCCAGACAATGATTTATTATGTGGTTGTAATATCTTCCTTCAAATTCAATGGTGTAGTTTGAATCTACTAGAGTATATTTATGTAAATACATGATGGGTTAACCATCTAATGATCTGACCTCCAAAAATTTTTTTCTTATGAATAACACCACTCAGGATTTTTCTCAGTTTGTATTCGAGATCTTATAGATCTTCTTACAGGATTTATAATGGTTGTTGTGAAGAAAAAATGGTTCAGTAACCTCATGATATAAACCATCAAAAGGAATTATGAAGCTGACTTCTAGTTCATGAATATTAACCAAGGTCTTCATAGATAAATCCACTCTACTGTACTAACCTTGTTAATTCCCACATACATTAAGATTGTCTGAGATTGCACTAGTGATATAGATCTTCCTCTTAGAGGGATTGCATGTAGCTAGAGTCAGTAGAGGGTTTCATGGAGCTGATTCCTCTCTTACATCAAAAATGAGCTAGAAGGTGGGGTCTCTGCATAGGAAACCTCCCTATAACTAGGCTCATACATGTGATTGTGCATTATAAGGACATTGGAATCCTTTATAGGGGTGTTACTCAACATGAAATTGGTGAGTTCACATGTCACATGATTTTTAAAACTGGTGTGCTTGGGGGGGAAGATAGATAGTGGATAGATATAAATGGTAGATAATTCTCCATGATTATGGATCTCTCGTATTATGGAAGGTTGTCCCTTAGGGAGGTAGAGATGGAAAAGGAGAGGTTGGTGCTCAAGGATGTGGATTTATGGGTGGTGGATGTTTTAATGAGATACTCGCACCACAACAACAAATTATTCAGCAACATTTTAGGGAGTTTGAGGATTGTGCCTTGGGAATCTCTAGGTCATGGAGGCATATGAACCAGATATCATGGAATGAAAAGAGGTAAAATGTGTGATCCTTATAATCTTGCTTCATTGTTAGTGGACACATTTTTGATTCATTCAAAAATCACTTAACTCTATTTGTGAGATATGGACACCAATTTAATATTATTTCACATATTTGTTTCCTTAAAATTTTTATGGGGAGTGATTAGTAATTATTGTTAATATATCGATAGTGTGTGCAATCTCATTTTGGAGAGAGAATCTTATCGGAAAAATGAGTTATCACGATGAGTCCATATGACATCATATTATGTATATAATGTTATAAAAAGGCATGATAGAAGATTTAATATCATAAAAAATTTGATATATTACTTTACACTGATGAAAAAATATTCTCATTTCTACATGAGATAGATATCATGGAATAATGAGTGATTTTTTGGAGTAGGAGGATAAAAACCATAACACATCAGTTGGTGAGTGTAGACATTCTTATTATTGGTTTTTCATGCTTCCAGATTTCATTATTCATAGAGGATTTTATAGAGCTTATTCCACAAAAAAATTCTACAAATACCAGAAAAGTGATAGATGGGTTTTTCATGGACATTAACACGAGATCAACTCTGATATTTTCTTCATAATATTAGATAAACCCCATAGTGTTCGGTGTTAGATCCCTTCATATTATAGATCCATATGAGTCATGTTTTCAGTTAATATTTGATTATTTTAAGTACCTTAATCATGGAGTAGTGTCTTAGGATCCATTTTAGAGTGCATTTATTGAATACTAATGTTATGTCTGTTGTGAATGGTGTGTGCATGGTTAGGAAAACCAAGAAACCATACCGTTCAATGATTTAGAAATATGAAAGATAGGTCTACATGTTTTGTGCATTGTTTGAAAAACTCTGAATCCAAACCATTCCATCCATGCCAAACTAGACTGAGTGGTTATAAAGGATGGTGCACCGTATTCTGAAACCATTCTCATCTTCCCATGAAACCATGCATGTGGAATTTTAATATCGAAAATACTTTTTTATAACACTTGAACCCTTGGTACATCAATATTTTTGACCTTGTCTTGGGCTTGACATATTCTAGGTGTTTCCAAAGCCTCTCTGAGAGATACCAAGGCAATACAAAAAATTTCTTCAAGATTGAATCCCGAGATTAAAGAACTTCTCACCTTCTAGTATGTGGATTTCATCATGTCTATTATAATGTTCTTTCTCTTATCCTTTATAATAAATTTAATGGAATATCACCACATTTTTCTTTTATCTATTACTATGATTTAATATTTAGATCTACAAATGTTGATCTAGATCTAGATTCTCAAATATCATGATGAATTTTTTATTTATTTTTGATTTTTGTGTTTAGATTCTATGGTTGATTGACGACCTTGGGCCGCTTGGATTTTTGGGGATTTCCATTAGACTAACATACATTAATAAACTGAGGTAGGTGGTCTAAATTAAACTCAAATAGTCATGTTTTATTATACGTTAATGTGAGTTTTTGATACTATAGATTTCCTTGATGATTGATTTCCTAAATTGGAGTACATAAGAATGTTATATTGGACTGAATTTCCTTGGTGATTAATTTACAATTGAACAATGAAACACGTAATGGGGTTTTCCAAAATGAATATTTTTAGTTTTAATATGTGTTGTGATGTTGTATTTTTTATATATTTAAATTGAAATATTTATTTCATTATGATAATATAATTAATTTGGGGACATAAAAATGGAACTATATTGGGCTATATAATATAATTAATTGTGATAATTAATTATGTTTCCTAATGTGTTCTATGATAATTAATTATGAGAGTTAACTATGGCTTGTTAGGTTTTTATTTGGATAATTAACTATAAAAAATAAATTATTTCAAGATAATTTTGTTGATTCATTAATTAATTGATTAATTAATTA
Source organism: Viscum album (assembly GCA_963277665.1). Classification (NCBI taxonomy): domain Eukaryota; kingdom Viridiplantae; phylum Streptophyta; class Magnoliopsida; order Santalales; family Viscaceae; genus Viscum; species Viscum album. Next base: position 975,512,648 of record OY728126.1, on the reverse strand, counting down.
ATGGTATCTATGATAATTTAACAATTGAATTATCTAATGGCCTTTGAGTTGTTTAACTAATCATTGGATTAGTAAATGATTATGGTGGAAAATTATTATCACATAAAAAATGATTATGTGGATGAGATTTTTTGGTTCTAGGCATGGAAACATAGATCAATTAGAAGTTGGGACATATAAATGGAGTTCCACCTCAATAGTTATCCATGTTTGAGATTATAAGGTGATATTCATGACGATATACACAGATTAGAAAAAGAAGTGTTGGGATAGTGAAACACACTCAATGAGATTTATTGTGATTGGAATGGTTACCTAACTCATATTAATAATAGATAATAATTAATGATGATTCAAATGAGAATTGCACTGATAGGCATAAAGACCTACATCAAATAATTAAAAATAATGAATGATGATTTAAATGGGAGACATGAATTGGAATTGTATCAATGAGTTGATTAAAGATTAAATTACAATGTGATAAATATTTCTATTTTTCATTGTTTTTAATGCCCTATAAAACAAAGTACACTATATTTATACTAGACTCATTTTAGACACTGTTGGTGGTGGCCTACTAAGTTTTAATCACACCATATTTGTCCCTCCTGATCAGCACCTGAGCAGTCTTTGTAGCAGTAGGATAGGATAAGGGCAAGTCCCTATGATAGTTTTTTGTTTGGGATTAGAGCATGGGAGAGGTATCCAGACACAGTTTTCATCCAGTTTTGTAGTAATTGTATGTTTAATTTAAGTTTCATTTTAGACACATGTGACTTGCATTATCATAGCATGATTTACATTTTAGTTGAGTATTGTATTTTCTAGTTTTCACTATCATATATCATGCTATATTATGGTTATTTATACACTTATATACTTGGTTATTTTTATTTTCTTCTGAATAAGTTTTATTAAAAAAAGGGTATAGTCTTCCTAAGACTAACATAGAAGACCCCCACCGCATGTTCTGACCCTCTGGAATATGGGGAGGTGTGCATGAGGGAATGTAACCTACCAGCTTAGAAAATTGTTCAATGGCTGTCGGGTCGGGACATCACAAAGTGGTATTGGGGGGGGGTTGTTCTTTTGTTTCTTATCCGTTTTTCTTACTGTTTAGGAGAATGGTAGATAGAAGTCTAGGAAGAGTCAGGGCTTGGTAATGAGCTCGTGAATGGTAGTTTCATACCCATGTATGAGGGAATGTTAGTGTACTCAAGGTGGTATTTGGTGGGATTGATGTTTGTTGTTATAGTTATATATTATTTCACCTTGGGTGATGCACTTGTGGTGTGATGTGATTTAGTTTTTAAAATTGATTAATTTTGATTCTTGGCCTAAAGAGGCATGATTGTTGAGTCTGCACACATCATTCTAGGCACTCAGTGTTGTTGTGACATGCATCATTCTAGGTAATCATGGGAAAATGGTTTATTGGTTTCTTGTTGAACATGAACTCTTTTTTCATGATGTGATATTGAAAAGATGATGGAAAAATGAGAACAAATGGGTGTCAAATAAGAATCTTGATTTATGAAATGATAATGATAAATTAATTAATTATGGAATTTATTTATTTGAAAAATTGTGATTAATTAATAGTGTGATTAATTAATATGAATAATTATAGCCTTGTTATCCATGTCCTAGGAGTAGAATGGTAACAGTTAATGATAAGGAATTCATTCTGACTATGTGGAATGAAAAAAAGTAAAGTGAAATGATGGAACATGTTGTGTTAGTTTCTCATCATAAGTATATTTTATATGGCTGTGTTATGAGACCTAAGAATTTTTTTTGGAGTTGTAGAGATATGCCATCCCAATTATTGATGAGGGAGAGACTAATGAGTATGGCCCAAAATGAACATCCAAATAGAGAGCTTGAGGCACCATTGGTGGAAGCTGATGAAGAAGGGTAACAGTTTTGAGAGAATATTGCTCGTTTCATGAAATTCACAGAGAGATACCCAGGGCGGGTCTAGAAAATCATGTTTTAGTTGAAAAGTTATTTTCATCTATAAAACTGTATTACTTTTACTGTAGAGGGTTAACCTAATGGATCTGCATTCTAGATTGAATCTATAAAGAAGATGCATGATCATTTGGAGACAACATTAGAGAGGAGGTTCAAGTTCACTGCTTATACACTATAGTGTTGAGAAAAGAACAAGTGGGAAATTTAGGTATGATATGGATAGAATGATAATAAGTTATGGAAGGACTTTTTGGAGAATTTCATTGAAAAAATATCTCTAGAGATGATGAGGTAATATAAGGAATTATATTTTATACTTCTAACAAAAATGAGCATGTCCATAATGGAGTATACTAAAAGTTTCCTAAATTTTCATTGTTTTTCCCCATCATTTGAAGTAGATGAGGAATCTCTGAAAAAAAAATTCAAGGAAATAATTTTGAAATTAAGTCTCATTTTAATATATTTATGCTGAATTTTTTTCATAAGTTGTTAATGAAACTCTAATTTCAATGTGGAACATGAAGTAGGCTTCTCGACCTGGATAGGTAGGTGGATGATCAGGGAGAAGGACATATGATATTATGATGCACTATCATGAGAATCATAGTTTGGATAGTGGAAATAATGGTGTACAGTCAGGAGGAATAGTTACAAAGGATCATTCTCATGTGCTTATCCACCAGTGCAGCAATTAGGGACATTATCATACATAGTGTCTTTGACCACGAATGGAGTGCTTGTTTTGTGGCATGATGTGACAACTATAGAAATTTTATAAGAATAAGCAGTAGGCTGGTTGTGAGGGTGAATGAAAATAGAGTCTTAGTGTGGGAAGAGGGTCCTATACAATATACATGTCTGGTAGTTGGATTTCTACTAAAAGAGGCCGTAGAAAAATAGGGAATGAGGATTCAGGGCATGTGCGCATGTACCAGCAGAGTGGTGCTGATCAAGGGAGTCAGATGACACCAAAGGGAAGAGGGGAATGATAGTTACATTCAGTACACACTACAATTTTGTAGATCGAGGATTCTACATAGATAGTGAGAGGTATTATTCAATTTTTATACACTTTAGTAGCTGCCTTGTTTGAGACAAGTGCCTCTAATTCCTGTATATCTGCAAATATTGATAATAGACTGAGCCTGTTAGTGTAGTCCGTAATCAGGGTGATGAATATTGATACACTATTGGTAACATGAAAAATGGATATCTATTATTGAATGGTATGTTCCCTGGAGATTATAGAGTATCATTTCCATTGGGATATCTACGTCGTTGATATAATAGGCTTTGATTTGATTATGTGTATCGATTATCTAGTTGCAATCCAAGACCACATAGTTTGTTAACATAGGAGAGTGACCTTTTTATCTCCTAAGGATGACCTATATGACATACATGGAGAATGAAATATCTATACAGGTAGAGTTGGGAAAATTACTCACCAACTGGGATAAGCTCACAACCCTTGTTTCTATCCTTTTTCTTGATGATGAGAGTTGTAATAAATATGTCCTTCCACCAGTAGTGGAACTGTTTCATGATGTCATTCCTAATGAAATTTTAAGGTATCCACCAAAGAGAGATATAGAACTAACTACTGAGCTCATTCCAGGGGATGAGCCGTAATCTATTTCCCAATATAGAATGGCACCGATTGAGCATTAAGATCTCAAAACCATGATTGATTTTTTAAAGTGTAAAGGTATTAACCATCTATGTAGGCCGCATTGGGGATCACCTGCTATTTATTTTTTCACTCATGGACGACAATAATTTACTCTTTTTTTCGACTACCAGATGTTTAATAAAATGATTGTGTAGAACTGAAATCCTCTTCCACTAATCAAAGATATTTTTGACTAGTTGAAGGGGGATACAATATTATTAAAGAACTAAAAGATATCATTGTATCATTAGGTGATAGTTCAAATGTATGATATACCATGAACTACTTTCGGATGCAGGTTTGGATTTTATCAGTATGTCGTAATTTTTCTTTTTTTAACTAATTCTACAGTAGTTTTTATGGCCATGATGAACCTGATCATTCAACGATAAATAGATCGTGTTGTTGTGGTGTTTGGGGTTAACATAAATGTGTACTCAAATACTCATGATGATCAGGCTAAATACCCATGACTTCATCTTGGGTACACTAGGATATCATCTGCTATACACCAAGCTATATAAATGTTAGTTTTGGATTGACATGGTACACTTTATGGGGAACATCTTCTCAGATGAATGTGTGGATGTAGACATATATAAAGTTAAAGAGGTAGTTTATTGGTAGAATCCATAGAAAATTATTGATATTTGATGCTTTTTGGGATTAGTTGGTTATTACAAAAGGCTTATCAAGGACTTTTTCCAAATGACTGCACTGCTTACTAGTTTGACAATAAAAAGGATAAAATTTGTTTTGATAGAATCATGCAAGAATGCTTTCTCAGAGTTGAAGAAGTTCTTTGAATCAATACCAATTTTGGTAATAATAGTGTCAGGTGGAGAGTAGAAGTTGTACTTCGATGCATATGGTTTCAGACTCGAAGTTAGTTTAAAGAAAGAGGATAGAGTCATTTCTTATGGGTCATTGAAGTTGAGGGGCATTAGGGAAATTATCCTATGCACGATATTGAATTAGAAGTACTATTTTATGATATTACATGATGGTGAAACTATATTTTAGGAGAAAAGTATATAGATTTTAGTTATCACATATTCTTGATGTATATCCTTTCACTGTGGGACCTAAATCTTCAGATGCAAGGATTTGTAGAGTATATGAATTCATTTGATTTTGAACTACCATATACACCTGAGAAGGGGAATAGTGTGTATGATGACTTTGGAAGAAAAAATCAGACTCAGTTGGTACATGAGTCAAGTTTAGTGTGGGAGATGATGAATTTTCTGGTGGAAATTCATGTGGTAGTTCATAAGAGTCAGGAGACAATGACTCTATATTCTATAGTAGTGGAGTCTATACTCTTGAGAAGGATCAGGGAATGTATGTATGAGGATCTGATGAGTTTATCCTTTAGGTAAATCCTTTTGGGGGGATCCAATATATGGGAAAATTGACAATGATGTGATCATCTATGTGAATAATTGGATATTTGTTCCTATGATTATGTGAGAGGATCTAATGTGAGAATGTCAGGCTTCAAGGATGGTGGTGGATCCTGGGGAGAAAAAATTCTACCATGACATTAGATGATATTTTTTGTGGGAAGGATTGAAAAAATAGATATTCGGGTTTGTAAAAAGATGTATCACCTATCAAAAGGTGAAAGCATAGAATCAAAGACCAGGAGGCCTATTACATCCAATACATATTCCAGAATATAAGTGGGATGAAATGAATATGGATTTAATGGTAGGACCTCCAAAGACTCAATGGAATAATGATTCTATTTTGGTTGTTGTGGATCAACTAATGAAGTTAGCACACTTCTTGCATATCATAGAATCCAATACAATAGAGTAGTTCGAAGTAAATTATGTGAAATAGAATGGTTGGTTTCATGTGGTGCCATAGACTATAGTTTCATATCTCCATTCTCACTTTACTTCATTCTTTAGGAAGGGCTTACTGAAGGTGCTCGGTACATTTGTTATATTATGTACGGAATTCGACCAAATGATATATGGTTAGTTAGAGTGTACTATATAGGTGTTACAGTATATAAAGAGATCATGTCTACATAACTTTAGTTGTTCTAGGAAGAAGCACTTGGATTTAGTGGATTTTTTTCCAATTAAAACATTTACTATGAATCTATAAAGATGGGACCATGTGTGGAAATTTATGGTTGATCATGTAGATCACAGATATGTTGTATAAAAATAGGTGAGTGAGAACTTTTAGTACAGAGTCTCATTCAGGAGACATTGGAGCAGCTGCACTGGATTAAAAAGGATATGGATATGGCTCAGAGTAGGAAAAAGTCATATACAGATAAACAGAGATGACCCCTAGAGTTTATATAGGGTTTCCGTGTATTCCTTTGGGTTTTCATAAATTGTTTCACCACTAGATATGTTGGCAGGTAATTTTAGTGCCCATGTATGTTGGAATGTTTGAGGCACTGGAGAGAATTTTTCCAGTGGCATACTAATTTGTACATCCAAAGAAATTAAGCACTATGAATAATATTTTCATGTGTCACAACTACAATAGTATCACCTATAACATTATTATGTGATTGATGTGAAATAGTTTGACCTAAAGAATGATGCGCCCTTTGAGGAGAATTTTGTACGTGTGTTGGGTTAAGTAGAGAAAGTGATATGGGGAAAGACAATGTTGTTAGATCATCTGTAATTGCATCATTAAAATGATTAGGAGGAATCTTGGGAATATGAAGCATATATTAGGGCTCTATGAACACACTTTAGTCATGGAATTTTATAAATGTTTAGGAGTGCAGGTGGATGATGGGCTATTATAATGTGGGAAGATTGTAAAGCTCATGTCCTTTTCTATAGTAATATCGAGTGTGTTTTCATATATTTTTTGAATATTTTAATTTCCATTAACTGGTCGTAGTGGATTGCGATGAGTTTGGGTGACATTTGAATGAAAAATAAATGATATTTGGAAGTGCATGATTAGATAATGGTTTCACAAACCATTGGACCAAACTGTGCCAAGCTTGTGAACATGGATAGAGAGGTCATCATGGTTTACTCTTGATTTAACAAAACTTGTGACAAAACCATGACATCAATGAAAATATAGATATATGGGTTTTCAAAGTTGGTGCATGGTTTTTTATAACCGTGCACCCTTTCTTAGGAAACTGTGTGAACAAGATTTGAATTCAGAAAATTCTTTTTTAAAACCACCCGATCCTCTAGGACTCACATATTTTCAACCATGGCTCAGTCTTGAAATATTATATGTGTTTTTAAAGCCTCTAGATGAGATTCCAATGATATAAAATAACTATTATTCATGATTGAAAGACCAGATTGAGGATCCTCTATACTTCTTGTATGTGTACTTAATCTCATTGCATCACTGGTTCTTTCTCTTATCTATTCTATTTTTTTCATGGAATATCTCCCAATTTTTCAAGGATCTAATACTATGAGTTATGATCTTGATCTAGTATTGTAGATCTAGATCAATATTTTAAATTATAAGGATTCCTTTGATATTAATTTTGGATTTAATGATATATATCTAGTACTTATCGATGATATTGTGCCGCTCAGATTTTTGGGGATTTCTGTAGTGAAAACATCCATCAATAATCTATGGTAGGTGGTCTAAATAAAAATCCAATAGCTGTGTTTTATGATATGTGAATGTGTGTTTATGATATGATAAATTCACTTGATGATTTATTTCTTAAATTTGTGTATTATGTAATTTGAATTTTTATTAAACAGACTAGGTGATTTTATTTTTAATTTATCCATGAATCAAACGATTGGGGGGAGGGGGTGTTCCCAAATGAATATTTTGGGGATTTAATATGGGTTGAGATATTTTATTTCTGAGATATTTTAATTGAGATATTGATATTATTATATAAATTAATTTATTGGGGTAATTAATTGGTGAACAATATTAAAATAGGTAAAATAATTAATTGTGAGAATTAATTATTTCCCGTGATATGATCTATGATAATTTATTTTGAGAAATAACTATGAATTTTTGTTTTTTTATTTGGATAATTAATATTGAATAATTATTTATGGAAAAAAATTATATTGATTGATTAATTATTTGATAAATTAATTAATGTGGTTTTTTCATGTTTGATTTTAGAATTAACTAATGGCCTTTTAATTGTTTAAATAATCGGCTGAGTAGTAGATGCATATTGTGGAAAAATTCTCATGACATAAATAATTATTAAATTGTTTTCATTTTGTGGTTCTAGGCTTGGATTTCTAGATGGACTCAATGTTGGGACTCATACATGGTCTTCCTCCCCAATAGTTATTCAAGATTGAAATTATGGGTTGTTAAGAATGATGACATACGGCGATAGAGAAAATAATTTATAGGCATGATGACCAATACTCAATTGTGTCGTTGGTGCTAGGCTTGAGGACCTACACCAAATGAATAATGATAACAAGGAATGATGATTCAACTCAGAATTGGAGTGCCAGAAATGGAGACCTACAATTTATAATTAGTGATAGGGAATGAATATTCAAATTGGAAATAAGAATTGAACTTCACCTAATATGTTGAACAGATATTTATTTTCAATGTGGGTACTTTTTAAATTATTTATTGTATTTATTACTATATAAAACGGCATGCGCAATCTTCATTACACACCATTGGAGGTGGCCTACTGAGTTGTACTCACACCTGATTTGTTTTGCCTCGTTGGCACCTGGGCAGACTTTTCTATTGCTGGAAAACATAAGGACAAGGCCTTGGGATATGATTCTGTTTGGGATTAGAGCATGGGATATTGGACCAGATGCAGTTCGAGACTTATTATAGAGTAATTTCATCATTACATTGAATTTCATTGTCGACACATGGAACATTCATTTTAATAGAATGTTTTACCTTTCAATTGAGTATTGAATTTTCTTGTTTTTAATATCACATGACATGTTTTTTTTTCAGCTAATTTAAATCCTTCAGTAATTAGTTATTTCTATTTGATTTTCATTTTTTTTATTCTGATAACAGAGGGTAAACTCTCCCCACAACTAACATACCAGACCCTCACTACAAGTTTGAACCCTATATTTTATAGGTAGGTGTGCATGAGGTCATGTCGCCATCTATCTTACGGAACCCTTCAGTGGATCCTAGGTCGGGATGTCACAATCGATGAGTTGAATATTCTATTATAGGACCATTGATAGATGGGTTTTAACATAAAATGTGTGTCCCCTAGGATGCTCTGGTGTTTCTCATGAAATGGATAATAAGAGAATGATGCTTTTAGTAAATTATCATTTCATAAACTAGGCCATAATAATGAAAAATTACCCCTTTTATAGATTTATTAAATTGTTTATTAGATGTGTGGTGTGATATGGTTCATGAAGGTCAATCTAATATTTAGATACCACCATCTTAGGATTTTCATGGTTGATATTTTGGATATGAAATTTTTTCGTTGTTAAAGATACTATGAGTTCATGGAAAACTGATTTGGTCTTATGAATTCCCCATATATTATTATCAATTTGAAGAACATAATCATATAATTTTATTTAGGAAAATTTGTTGTTGTATTCATTAAATACATACATATATATGATTCATTATAGTATTATCAAGTACTGTACTTTAGGATGATAATATATTTTCTTCAAAAGAACTAGAATTATGGTAAGATTATGAAATTATATTTTTAAATTTTTAGTGTTCCAGTGATGGGGAATTTCAATTTGAATCATGGATTTTCTACGAACATGAAAAATATTGATGTAGTGAATACATGGGTTCTCACCAAGAGAGTGTTAAACATATGAAGTTTTACATTATTAACGGGGTTTTATAAGAGTTATTGGAATAAATTTCTATGGTTTCATCTCCATTATCTTACCTGATGCTAAACGTGTATCAAATTATAGAGATTAAACATAGAAATAGATCATTTTTGGAGACAAGGTTTAGATTTATGGGTGTTCTATTTTTTTTACTTCCATAGGAGGGCCTAGAGTACATCATATATCACAATTAAAATAGAACAAAGGTTATCTGCATGTTGATCTAAAGGTAATAATTGATTAATGATTTTTTATATTGTTCAATCCACATGAGTGGAACTATACAACTCATGAACCATATTGGGCAGTAGTATTATTTACATTTAAGATGTGTATGTTCTATCTAATGGGTGGGAAATTTTTTGTTTACTCATCCATTCAATGCCTCATGTACATATTCATGTTTAGGGAACTAATCATATGGTAGAGGTGATCATTTTAGTTCCTATATTACTATGACATTGAGATAGTATATACACATAGAAACAGAAATTTGGTTGTAGATTACATTATCATGAAATCCTAGGCTAGTTTTTTAGAGGTTAGTTCTAGGAAGATGGAATTATTAAGCAGACCTGGGATAAGGATGAGAATTTACCATTTTATTAGATAATGATATTGACTCATCCACTCCTTCTACATATGAGATTTCTATTTGGGGGCCGTCGAATATGAGGATGTATGTGACCAGATATCCTTAGGGGATTTGCAAGAATGATTTTCTAAAGATAGAATAATGAAATTATTTTCATGGGATTTATGACAGTATTAGAAACAATGATGTTGGAGGTTATGGTATATTTTAACAAACATCATTTTCATGTATATCATGGTGTATCAAATATTTAAACATACCTTTATAGGAATTCATGGTGTGTAAGACTAAGTTTATTCAAGCAATAGTCTGTCTCTAGGGGCCTCATTTGTCTATAAGTGAAGGTTTATCACCATATTCGGGTAGGGTTGTTGCATCTACATGAAATACTAGGGAGTTAATGGTATGGAATATACATTTAATTTTTGATGGTGATTCCACATATAGACAGTGGCCATGATACCATTTGGGTGATTATTTATAGAATAATAAAGTTGGATAATTTCTTTTCTCTTATGGTTAAAAGTTTTGTTATGTGTTTGGGGGATTTTTTTACTTATGGGGGAATGACCATATTAATGTTATTCTCTCAATGAATATTTATAAAATTTATTGGTTGATTTCATCATGATTTTGGAGACTCTTTCAAGAGACATTCTAGACCCAAATTATTAAGAGAAAAACCTTTAATAAGATGATAAATTCATAGAAAATTCATACTATCCATGTACTGGATGATATGTTGAGGGAATGCATGGTAGAATTTTGAGGGAGTAATGAAGATTGCATACCATTGTTCTATATTGTTTATAATAATAGATAACACTCTTCAATCAATATGACTCTTTTAGAGATCATGTAATGAAGACCATATAGGTCGCCCTTATGTAGGATAAAGATTAGTAAGACATCACTTTTTTGGTTATAGATAGTGTTGGTAATGATGTAGTAGGTCTACATAATCCCAGAGTGGATGAGTATATCTTTGAGAAGATATTAGTATTATTCCTAATGACATTGTATTCCCTTGGAGTTTGGGAAGATATAATAAGATTTTTAAAGAGTCTCTCAATGATGATGATTTTAGAGGTTTTACCAGGGAGAAATGTAATCCCCAGGGTTTATTATGCCATTATAATCTTAGGGAGGGTTTGATTCAATACATAAAAATTGATTTATACCAATTTAAATTAAAAGATAAATAATATAATATTTTTGTAAAAATGATTATTTCAAAATGATATTAGTATTTTTTTAATATAAATATTGGATAATAAAAAATTTAATTACCAATAAATAAGATTGTAAATAAAATATTTTCAATACACGGAATTCATTTACCAATATATAAATCTACTAGTTTATTATATCATTACAAAACTTTTTTACCAACACATGAATATATTTTTAAGAACCGTCATTTCAACTAATATTTCAAAATCATTTCCTTTTATCAATAAACCATTGAATTTAAAATAGTACTTAATTATGTAATTTAGAAAACTATTTTTTAATATTATGAGTTTTAGACCAATATAAATATTAAATATATCATTTTTGGATGTTTGGATATAATATAATACTATATAGAGTATTTATTTATACATTTAAATTTATAAAAATATAAAAAATTATTCATTGTAATTTAGATAATGTATTAATATAACATTAACAAATAAAGGACTACAAACAATTTACTATAATAAATTATTTGTTAACTATATTGGCATTTTGACAATTTTTTTTAAATTATAGAAAAAAACATATCTTTCATCCCCACCCATCCCCCAAATATTGAAATAAAATGCCCCTTTGTTCCCCTAAAATTATTTTACCATTCCTAGAGCCCTTATCATGCATTGATACCTCTCCCACTATTAAAGACACTTGATCTCAACATCCATTTTTCAATATCCTAACATTCATTATCTATTTTCCAACTATAAAACTAGTATTTGATTATTAATGATTCAATTGATATTTCTCAATTAGATTCATGTATTTTTATTTTATTGGAAAAAATGATTCCCTATTGTACCTGCATACAAGATATTTTTCCCACGTGAAATTATGTTCACGGATCCATATCAGTGCTCACCACTTCAGCATCTCATCTAGTATTCATCATTGGGTTCAACTAGTCAACACCCAATATATCCATAGTTATAATGATACCACTATACAAATAATGTATTGAATGGTTATAAAATCAATTTATCATTTTTAAATGTTTGTTTAAAAATTATGTACAATGTGGTAAATTGTATCTACTTTCCTATATATCATTCCCAATTAACTATCATTTAATTTCTAGTCCCTATTTTAGCGCACTCTGGTATGTGGAATGAAATAATCCAACCATAGTATATTCCCTCAGGGTTTCTTGTATTTGGATTCAATTAGTAATTTCTTCCAGGGTTTTGGTTTCATTGAAAAATACTAACTTCCACTATAAATCTTCTTTTTTCATATTGATGTTATGAAATTTCAACATAAATTTACCACTAAGGTTATTTTACTTGCATTAAATACCCATCAATTTTTTTATTACAAATAAATCAATACCTACAAACATATCAGTGTCATTTTCAATCATAATTACAGATTCAGTTATGCACATTCATTTATATATATTATGTAAAATTTTCCCTTCTATAATCTATATTCATTTGAACAATAAAATCTCATATACATCTCCATTAAAATATATTCAATTTTTTATATTAATTTATACAACTTTTCCAACCATTTGTTCAATTCAATGATTATTTATAACTAAAAAATATTTCTCCATATGATATATAGTTACAAAATTTCACTATGAATATATTAACCTACTTACCTAGTGAATATGTTATACATTTTATTGATGTTAACAAATTTAGACATTATATATTTCACACCATCTCTCTGAAATTTATAAAAATCATATCCATTTATTATAATGTGTTTTTTTATTTTCCATTTTTTGTGAGAAACAATATAATTTAATTATAAATGTTTTTATTACAAGAAAAAAAATTTAGTATAATATATTTTTTATTAAAAAAATCAGTTACATTGATTCAGATATTAGAAAAATTATTTTTATAGGATGTTCTCATTAGATTAAGATTGAGACTTTAATAAGCAATAATTTACTAAACTATATGATATGATTTAGTTTAACAATCTTTTCTACCTACACATTGCTACCCATGAAAACCACATAAGAATATAATTTTATCTTATTATCAAGATGAATTAATAGGATGTGATTAGGTAATTTATTTTACTTCAATAAAATCATTTATAAATTCAATAGGGTGGCCTATGATGTTATTTAATTATATAAAAAATAGATTCCTTTTAAATTTTCTCATCTTGAATTTTTGCTCACTGAATTCTAGGATTGCAGATTATTCAATATCTCCACTATCCCATATGAACTAAAACATTTTTTGATTTATATGTGGAAGACATTAAAGTATTTTTTATTTTGATTTTCAAATGATCTGATAAATAATAAAATTGAAATTTCTATTGATAATGTGGATGTTTCTTTTGAAGAAGAGTAATATTGATATCAACCCACCTCTATTAATAGTTTATTATAGAACACATTCACTACCTCTTATAATAATAGTTTAATAAAAACATACATATTTATAGTGTCTAATATATACCTTTTTATAATGAAATGCATGTAAAAATATCAATTTATACTTGTAATATAATTATAATTTTCAATATAGTCGACGAGTAAAACAAACCTTTTTTATTTTTGTGTGTGTGTTTGTGTTTTTTTCAACAACTATATTAAGTAGTATTTTATAGAGTATTAAAATGTGGTAGTCTATTTTTATGAGGTTTTTATGATACTTTTTATGTTATTTTATAGGATTAGTGTTTGGATAATATGAAGAACTTATATATTTTCATTAAATAAATCGAAAATAAATTTATTTCATATGAAATTATGTGGGACGTGTGAAAAACATTTTTGAATATCTTATTTATATATATGTCACATATATAAATATATAATATATATGTTTTTTTATATATAAACATAAAATTTTTATGTTAATCATATATATACAAATAACATATATATGTTCTACAAACACACATAACATATGTTTGTTCTATATACCTAAAAATATTCGGAATGTCTATAGTTACACTATAATACAAGAACCCTTATATAAATATACCCTGATCCTTATACCATTTCATGCACCCATTATTGATCCCATTCCATTTTGTATTTTTATTCCCCTTCTATCCCCCCATCCCATCCCACTGACCATCTTCTTCCATCGCTTCATGACATGATCCTATTTTTTCTTAACACACTTATTTTTTAAATCACTCATTCATTATACATATTGAATTTTCTTCCTTATAATATATACTCATTAAATTTATGAATCAATATTAATAATAACTATGGTATTTATACAATCACCAATGTCAACCTACATCTGTGATAAAAAATAATTAAACATATAAATGGTTTTTGTACAAAATACATAGTATATTTATATATTTAATATTTTTATACTACATTCAATGTTGAAAAGTTGAGGTATATAGTGTTTTTATTTATAAAAAATTTACTAAAAAAATCTATTTTTGATTGGGATATGTTGACTTAATAATTGGTAGATTAACAATTTGTTTTCGCTTCATAATCACACATAGCATTAGAGCTTACCCAATTTTATATTTCATTTCCACATGATGAAAAGTAGTGTTTTAAGTTTGATATGTCAAAAATGTTTCTAGTTATAATCAAATAGGCATGACAACATTTTATGTATTATGAACCCATTTTTTATGATTCTATGAATCCAAAAACAATAAAACTAATATGATATTTAGGAATTTTTATTTTAAATAAATAAAATGATCTGAATTTTTTTTTAATTGGTATGTATGAAAAAAATGATTTTTTATAGTACAAGTATGTCTTGTTCTTCACCATATATTATTATAATTTGATTATATTAATGACATAAAATAATATGTTCCCATATAAAATTGATAAATTATTAATATAAAATGGATACAACATTTCATTGAGATTTGTTGATATCTTATAAATGATACATCGAGCAAATAGAACATGGGAAAATTGGATTACCTATATTGTTTATGCCTTCAGGACCTCTATTAGGGATGTTGGCTAGGGTGTGTCAAATTAATTTGGTTTTTGGTGGTTTTCAACGAGTCTGCATCACTTTGGTCATTTGGGATGACATTCCACTCACCCTAATATAGATGTTATGGAATATATGACTTCACAACTTATTGTGATAAATTTTATAGATGCATATATTCATTATGTGGTATGGGTATGGACCATCTTCCATTACATATGATACATTCTTTGGTTGTATATATTGTTTATCATACTCAGCAAGGCAGCCTATATTGATAATAATATATGGGAAATTACATTCATATGGTATAAACATGATCCTTTATCATGGAAACAATTCATCATTGTTATTGGACTATATATAGTGTTATAAAGTATTATAATTCATGGATTTCGTAGTTACATCCGGAGTCCGGTCCAATACTACCTATCAATATATATATATATATGTTCCACTATATTATATATATATATATTTGTGTAAATATTAATATATACACTGTGATATATATTCAGATGTATCACTTTTTAGGCCAAAGAAGGACTAGTCAGCCAAGTGTCCTTAAGGAACCCGAGCCACACCAATTTACTTGAGTTATTGCTGCAGAAGATTACATTTAATATAAAAAACATATTTATATTATTTACTTATAATAGATTTTTATTTGGATACCTATATTGGTTAAAGACAATGTATATCTCACACTACGCTCAGGCCTCCATTGCACTGGGATAGTTTAATAGATCTCATGGTTATATTATATGGTTCATAGATCACGCATGCATACAGATATTTTTTGAACATGGATGGAGTACATATGTAGGGGACCAAAGTTCGGTCATTGATTATATATGATATATCATCATTATCATTTATTTTTTTATTTCATTTATTGGTTCATTAAATTGAATAGTCTTAGTATTTCTATTAGTATGTTTTAGCATATTTATACATTGATCTTATATTAATATGTATATTTTTCATTCACTATTTTATTGGAATATACTTTTTTATTATGATATTTATGTAATTATTATTGATTGATAGTTAATATACTACAATGTATACCTTAATAATACCTCACATTATGTCGGAATCCTCTCTTGTATAGATTGGAGCACTCATTGACTAGTGGCCAGCCGGTATGGGGAATCGTTTATGTGGTATGTAGTTCAGGATGAGATAGTTGATGTTATTTTTTTCATTAATATGACATAAAAACAACTAAATATTGGGACGAAATTGTTTCTTTAATATATAAATTGTATAATAATAATATCTGGAGGTGGAGTAAGAAAGAAACCTAAAATTTTTTTGATGAACATTTCCATTTATTCATGTATCTTCCTTGGGATTAAAAAAAATTACTTATATGATTTGATTTATTACCAAGGTAATGATTATTGGATGAGAATAGAGATGTTGGTATGTTATTTTTTAGGTATCATTCTAACCAAATTGGTTTTAATTTGTGAATAAGTGATGAGTTCCAATGGTCTCTAAAAATATTCGGAGAGGAAACAATCATTATTTTTTAAAATAAACGGTTTTCTAAATCCATTATCAAAATAAAATGGGTAAAACAATGGAAATTTATGAAAGAAATATATGTTAATTTTCTTAATAAAAACATAAAATATTTAATAAAAAAATTTATATGTCATATTTACCATTAATATTTAGTTTATCCTCATGGTAAATCAATTATTATATTTACTATTATCATTAAATATTTCTACATTCACTTATTAATTTGAAAAAAATTAAAATTAACAATTTTAGAAATTAAAAATATTTCTAATTCTAATTTGGAAATCAATTTTTCCATGTTACCTAAATTTAATTAGAAAATTTTTATTTAATATTAAACCCTTAGATATAGTAAGAAATCTAGGTTTAAAAAATTAAGAAGTATGAACTGTTTTTATATTAAAATTTTAAAAAAAATTATTATAATTATATAAATTTGATGAATTTATATAACATTAAACTAATTTACAATTAAACCAATTCAAAATATTATTTAACATTACAGGTAAATTAAATGAAAAGTAATTTTCTATTAAAATTTTGTAATTTAAAATATTCATCAAAAATTGAAACTTTTCTATAAAATCCCCCAAAACAACCACATGTTATAGAATAAATTATGATTTCAAAAAAATACGTATATTTTAAAATATTAATTCCCATAATGTTTCAAAAATTAATTTTATTTTACGTATGATAAAAGTGGAAAAACATCTTTTTTGAAAAAATATGGGTTTTATTAATATAAGTGATTTAATTGTCATTTCATGTATATAAATGTAATTGTAATGTAAAATATCATATTGAATATAATATATATGTAAATAATTTATATAGTTAATCAAATGTTATTTGGTATATATATTGATTAAAAAAACTTCTGAACCTATGAATATATTTTCTGTGAATATTTCCTTTTATTTTCAAAAGAGAGTTAGTTTCATTTCAAATTCAGTAGTCACCATATAATTTATCTGATATACATATATGAAATATGTTTTATTAATATAGTTAATACAATTCCTAAAATCAAATCCAATGGTTATGTAATAAGTATTATAATAAATAATATTCTATATTATATAAATTAAACTCGATATTATATATAAGAAATGAAAAGCTCGGTGTTTTGTTTTACTCAAAAGAAACTCAATATACCAATTAAATCTGAATAAAATTTAATGATTCATGTAATGAAAAATATTATAAATAATATCTTAATTTGAAAAAAAATATTTCTTATAATATGTGAGTGTTACTTCATAAATCCTAGAATTTAAAATTACATTTTATTGGAGATATGAGAATTTAGGTTTTGGGTCTGAAGATATTGCTACAAGATGTAAATTAATACGATTCCTGATTTTTGGTTTATTACATACTTTAATTCAATACTCCGATTCTTGACTGTCTTACCTAATACATTAACATGTGGATTAATTTATTAGGTGAAAATAGTTGAAAAATCAACGAAAATGTGTGGATTTTATTAAAAAAAGAATAATAATTTTTTACATTTTTTAAATATAAGAGACATTTATAGAGATAATCCATTAGAATAAAAATATTATTTCATTCAATAACTTGTATAGGGTTATTTTCAATAGATTAATAAATTCGTAGTATAAGATGTAATTTTAATATAGAACATTGTTCTTAAAAAAACAAAAAATAACGACATTGTATAATGAATTAATAAGACCCTGATTGAGTGAGAAAATATTATGAGGATATATTGAGATTGTCAATTTAAATTTGAGAGGATGTAATCAATGTGGTATTATAGTTAATAAATAATATTTTATCTACACTATTTGGGGTGAAATTTTAGAATCTATAATGGAATGGAATGGTGTTAAATGTATTACATTTGAATATATTTGGTTACCAATATTATATTTATAATGTTATAAACTATTAATATTCAATTGATAATTAATACATTAAATCATTATACACTATTTATGATTAATATTATTTATGTTATTAACTTTAGGATCATAAAAGTTTTAAAATAATTATATGTAAAAAATTTACTTTTAGGTAAATGTTTTTTTATAATTATAAATATCAATATCAATTTCAAAATGGAATTAAATATTAATTGTATCAATATATTTTATATAAATATTCATTTTTAGTGTATTTTATTTTTTATACAATGTTTTATCAACGTGATATGCAAATGGATAATATATAATGTCCAAAATTTATGTAAGAGATTCATGTGAATCTAATTAGATCAAATATAAATCATAAGCTTATACAATAATATGTTTTATCATTACAATATATGTTATTTACTACTAATAAAAAACATAAGCTACATGAGATGGTAATTCATGTGAAATAAATAATAAAAAGGGTGGTAGAAATTATATATGAAATAAAATTACTTAATATTAATAAATACGAGAGTTGGTATATTAACTAAGGGTAGTGGATTAATTAAAAAATAAGGATGTATCATTTTGAATAATATCATTATTGTAGTATATGGTGTTTAAAGAGACAATCATTATGTGTATTCGAATAAAATTATGTCATTGATATTGGAATTTTTTTGTCATTGTTTTAGGTAATACGCTATAGTAGATTTGTTTGGAAATATAATTTTAATATGGATGATGGATGTGAAAAATTGACGTCAGGATGATTATTGTTCAAGGAGACATGGATGATGATATCAACAAGGAGTTAGTAGATGGGATCACAATATATATTATAGAAAAATGATTTTGAAAAAATAACATGCCTCATTATAGGAAAATATAATTACTAAATAAATGAAATCAATAATTTGATATAATCATGAGATAAAATACCCCAATAATTTTGATAAGGTTCAATGATTATATTCACAAATATTTAGACAAAAATTAATTATTATATTATTATATATCAATGATATTCACACTACAATGTATATTACATAGATAATTATTCAATTTTAGATAACGTTATATAAAAAAAATTAAATGAGGGATGGTGTGGATGGAAATTAAATTCATTGGATGTATATATTGTGAGTTAATTTTACTAAAACATTAAAGCCATCAAAAATAACATACAGTGAGAGGTTATTGAACTATTAATGACACTAATGTAAAACATTTGTTCTAATCCCAATAAAATATACTTGTTATTATCAATGGTGTAGTGAATAATTTTTGATTGCTAATATGGTTACATGGTGAAAATTATATACACATTTTCTGTAGATAATTTAAACTATTCATTGTTATAAACATTCCCACACATAGTGAATATAATGGGTGTCTTTTATGGGTACATGAAAAATTTCGAAATTGTGTAATAAGATGTAGTAAAGTGTGTTCTTAGATATTTTTCAGGATGAAAGACCATATCATGATAATTTAAAAGGTATGTATTCAAAACTATAAATTGATGTAAATTTTTGTGCTATCACAGATAGATTATGAAGACCATCATGATTTCTTATACACATATTATTTTAACCATTATTTGGGAGATTTATGAATAAAAATGAACTCTAATCATTGAATGGATAATATTATTTTTCAACTATAGAAAGATTATAGATGATATGTATACGATATCATCATCTGGTGTTTGAAAGGTAGTATTTAATATAATAATTAATATTCAGAGGGAAATATATCTTATATAAATTATATTTTTTTATTATATATACATGAATTTTCAGCTAAAATACAGTTTTATTGAAGAATTATTTTGTGTGAGTCAATATAATTGTTTATATGTGTTGAATAATTTTGAGGGACTAAATCACAATGAAATAAATAATATAGAAAACATAACTTATAAAATTATTCAATGTAGTAACATAGTTTGGATCCAAATAAAAATAAAGATAATAATTTAATGCATGATTAGATGAAATAAATATTCGAAAAGAGTATTTGTAGAACATGTAACTATATGGGGGTTTGGATAGATATGATTCCCAATTTGATTTTATCTAGAATGTAACATAAATTGGATGCTGGTTATTTCTTGATTATACAAAAGAACATTATGTGATAATGTTTTACAATATATTTACATTATCATGAATTATTTTCATGTAATGATAGACATCTATTTTATGTGTGAATTATAATAATTGAATTTCATCTTGATTACTATTTTTTGATATTTCTTTGAATATAGGTATATTAAAAAATTTACCATTGTACACTAAAAATTACATTTAAAATTTACCAAAAATAGTATAAATTATTCATCATCTCATTGAACAAAGTGATATTTCATAAACCACATAAATTATTTTACACAATCATTTATCTAAATTCATATATATAATTGTTTCTCAAATTATTTAATTAGAAAATCTAATGATATATTGGTTCCTAACATTCTGGTATTGATGCCGATTCTCAAACCCTTCCCATCCACTGTTACACTAGTTATGTGTATATCATCCAGATAATATTCTTGATATAAACTCTATTTTTTTATGTGGTGGGATTGAAATATTCTTTTAAAATTTTTAGGATAATATATATTTTGATGATGATGGATTAATGATAAAAATACATTATTGAATTTTTTAATTCTAATTTATTTGTTAATATCAATAACATATTATAAGAATATCTATAAATAATATTATAAAACATTTTTGGTATATATATAGTAATAGGTTAAACTAAATTAAGATTTTTCTTTTATATATATAGATAATTAATTTTCTCCATAAACACATTTCCTATATCTTTTGATAAATACACATCCCCATCTGCATTTCCTGATGCCCCTCCACTCCATCCCACCTCTAGAAATATTCTGTCATAATGTTATAGTGGACTTGATAAAATATATTTAGATGGTTATAATGTCTTACAGAAGTGATATTGATGTTTTATACATTATTATTTTATTAATTTTTTTTAAAATTATATTAAATATTTGTTTTTATTTGTCATTTTTTTAAATATTTGTTACAACAGAATACTTCATGGTATGGGTGGAGATTTTAAAGGTGTAAACATATAATTTTACTCCCTTTTTAAATTTCCACATTTTTGGGAATTGATTATGAATGTATTAATTATATTCACAAACACCAAAATAATTGAAAAAATTAAAATATTTTGAGTCCATATAATACATAGTTAATCACAAAGGGATTATTCAAGGAGCACACAAATGATATTTTTAAGGTGGTATATGTTACCTTAAATTTCACTGTTTTAGTGGACATAATAAATTTACTAAGCACTATATGCTAAGAACGCAACATATACAATGGATTATTAGGAACATGAATGAAATCCCTTAGATAATATCTACAAATACTCTATTGTGCACTAAATAAGATAATGTATTCGAAATTTTAACAACAAAATGGTTTCATCCATGTCAAGAATAATATTGTAATCGATTCTTCTTAGGACTTATTATAAATGATGCTCCAAATAAATTTATATCATCTCCCAAACAATACTAATCATGGAATTATTAACCATGAAACATTGTTTACGAAGGTGTGTTATCCAATGCCTATTTAATTTTCCTCATTAACCCAATTTTGATTATTGATTTATTTTATAATTCCATTACACAAATTCCTTTACTTTGTAATTGTTTTTAAAAATATTTCACAAAATCTCCTTACATGCAACCTATATTTCAAATATATTCCTCTTAATTTCAGTTCAGATTATTAACATATCAGAAAAATAGACTTTGTAATCATCTTATGATGTTTTTTTATTTAAAATGAGTTATATTAGACAATACTTATTTGAAAACCCCAATATTAATCAATCTAGATTCTGATTATTCAAATTTAGAGCATCCCCTTCACCATTCACATGCACCATCATCCACACATAAAGTTCATCAAACTCATATTTTCAAAATATCCCATATATTCCTGTAATAGTTCACATTAATACATGAATTCCTGAGAAAATAAAGTAGTCACATATATTTTAACTCATCTAATCTATTAATACATTAACATAAATTTCATTACATATACATTTCACACCCAAAAAACGTAAAAAACAATGATGCATCCCCATATATAAAATATATGAATTTATTTTTTCAATATTCCACATAATATATAACATATTATATACTATTAATTCTCATGGATGAACCTATTATAGATTTTAGAAAAATTGAAAATGAACTCCTTAATAATGATTAACTTTGTTTAGATAATATTTTTAATATTGTATAAGTTTTTATTATATTATAATAATATTTAAAATATTTGATATCAATTAATTAATTAAACATTTATAAATTTTTAGTGATAAAAAATATATTAATTTTGTGATAACATTAAAATTAATTTCAAAAAATACATAATCGTGATTACCCTAAGTTCAATACTCAAATGTTATACATCACATGGCCATTCACCTAACCAATTGTTTTATTGTTTCAGATATAAGAAGTGTTAGATCATCCATGAAAAAAAATATTAATATTTATATCCTATATGATATATATATAAATCATATTTATAAATTAATTTTATAATGATATAATATTTTTTGTTAATTTATTCCCAGTAATATTTTTATTCATTTATCTATTTTTGACATTGTGATTTTATTCTTAATTTCATTTTTAATCTCTCTCACATTTTATCGAAATCCAAAGTTATTTATACTATGTAATGATGAATTCATTTATATACACATAATTTTTTTTTGGATTAATTATCATATATAAAAATAATTTCTTAAAAAAAATTATTATTCAAATTGTGAATAGTTATTAAACATTCTCTATCAAATCAATTGACATATGACAATTCTTACTTAGACAATAATATGGCAGTTTTCATTGAAATATAATTCATGGAAAAATCATGTCCACTCAATAAATTAGATATATAAATTATTAAGTGTAATTTTATATTTCATATATAAATTTTATCCATATTTAAAACATTCAATAAAATATATTAATTATTATTGTAATTTTTAGTTATAATTAAAACAGTTATCTCACAATGGGATGTAATGGTTTATAACTTCCAACATTCACTTCTTCCTCTAAAGGCCATTTAATTCATTATTGTTAGAAATATTTTAACAATTTAAAAGGATGATATTGATATGAATATCATTTATAAAATGAAAATATTAACTGATTCCACCCAAAGTGGTGGACTGATGAACATCACATACAATGAATAGAAAGTTGCTAATCAGGCCATTCACTATGATGATAACATACTAATACTTGACATATCTTATTTATTTTATAATTTTAGTGGTTGTGAGGAATATCATAATGTGTTAATTCTTGTGAAATATGTCATATTTATTATTAAATTCTTTATTGTCAACATAAATTCGTGTTATTTTAATTCAAGCAATTTTTGGGTAGACTATTATATTTTATGATCATCATTATGCCTTAATTTTTTATAAGTATAATGTTCTACCACACCATGTGATTCTTAATACACTCCATGAAAAACTCCATTGTATAAAATTGTATCCTAGAACGAATGTACGACATTACATAATGGATTAGTGTATCTAAACAAAGAAGCCTCACACATAAGAAATGATATATTGAAAATTCATTCAATCAAAACCCACGACTAATGAAAAAAACAAAACCGAGAATAATTGATGAAAATAAATCAACTGAGAAAACATGGATTGAAATTTTTCAAACATATCATAGTAAATAAAAAACAATAATTATTAAAAGAATGGTGAATCCATAACATGGTATATTAATAAAAAAATATCTATTCTAGGTAAAAGAATTATTCTAATTTTTATAATCACATTAAAGAAGAAGAAAACATAAGATTCTAAATAATATATAAATGTGTATTACATGTGACCCAACCCATCATGTTATAGTATTAATTACATAGTAGTTATTTAGTTATTCGAAATACACCATCATATAATTATCTTTGATGAAAATCATTTTGTAAATTCTATTGAAAAAATCAAAATAAATGATCTGAAATTTTTTTCTAAATTTTATGAATATTTCCCACATCATGAAGTCATCATACCCTATTCAATATTCCTTATCATTGCACTAAATTAAATCATAGTATATGGTTCTATTCCACCATTAAACCAAGTTTCCATTATCTCTATGATTTTTTATACTTTTTGAAGGATAAAACACATTTCCAAAAATTATTAGTTAAAAAATACTACCCATTTGAAATATTAAATTTTTTTCAATGCTTTACTAAAATATACCCATTATCAAATGATATAATGTTTTGATATATATCTCTAAATAGTTTTATCAATTTAATTATGTAGTTTTGTATATAATAAAATGACTACCATACATACAAGCCCTATTAATGTGTAAAACTACATGAATCATTCCGAAACTATAAATTTGTTAAGAATGCCATATAGATTCTTACACACACTAAACGTTTACAGTTCTATCAAATAAAATTTCACTAGAATTCACATGAAGTGGTACTCTATCTGAATTTGTTTCATATATGACAGAATGTAATTATCATTTGCTTATTATGTCAGACATTTTTCTATAATATAATAATGTTATGCTTTTTTTTCTCATAATTTCCATCATTATACCTTATAACGGCACAATATCCTTCCTTGTTATAATAATTATCAAAACAAATTCTTCCATAGTAGATAAATTTATTTCCCTTTATACAATTTACATTAATAAGTTATAAATTTGGTATAATTTATTCATATAACTAGTTTTTCTATTCAATGAGTGTATATATCATCAAAATATTACATCTAAAAAATTATATTATATAATATTTATTAAAGTAATGTTTTATATCCACGAATCCCTAGAGATATCAATGAATCTAGTTAATTATTCTTCAATGATATTATTATTTATTTGTTAAGAAGCATCAAAAAAAATCTACCAAATATATGATATCATGATTTATGAAAATCATGACATGCCTCTAAATTAATTATTTTGTGGAAAAATGAAAATTCACCATATACATTGTATATTAATAAAATTTAAGTTACTTGTACATTTAGAAATTTAAATTTATAGATTGGGGTTTGAATGGGTTTCAAATATATATTTTTAATCACTCTAAAACCATCCTTATGTTTTATTACTCGGATAGGAATATAATTTCAAAATTTAGGTCATATTTAATCCTCATATCTTATATCTCCATTTTAGAATGCTGATCCATAATATACAATAATTTTCATAACTATAACATTAACCATTTTTACTATTCTATCACATTTGTAGAATAAATAATCTCATCAACCTAAATATTTTGAATGATGAAGCCCCTTTTCCACACACTACAAAATAACAACATTTGTCGAAGCGTTATTTGGAGATGATCCATTTTCCCATTAAATCATTAAATATACAATTATACTATATTATTTACAATACAAGACTATAATTATTATTTATAATAATAATTTTAATTTCTATTATTGAATTTATGATGATACTTTTTAGATTATACATGTAGATATCCTCTACAAAACTTCAATGAGGGAATTTACTCTTGATATTGATTTCATCATAAAATAGACTTTATATTGAATCCATGATTATAATTATCTAAATCACTTCTAGGATAAAAATTGATAGAAAACATCACAAAATTATACTCCATCCAATGATTTAAATTACGTCACAACCCATCATTCCATATTTTATTTCTAATAACTAGATTCACATTCATGAAATAATGAAACTTTTTTATTCCTGTGATGTAAATATATAACTACTGTTTATATTTATTGTAAATAGGTAATAAATTATCAGAAATTTTTAATAGGATTAACTATATAGAGACCTGAATATTTTTTACAATTTTGGAAATAATAGTTGATTTACTATTTGGATTTTTTTGATAACAAGTTCATGAATGACAAATTTAATGAATATTTTGACAAATATATTTTGAGTAAAAAATATTTCATGGAACTTGAAATAGATGAATAATTATTATATCAGTGAATACAAAAAAAATTACAAAAAATAGGGATGTTTATGAGTTTTACTAAGATTTAAAAGGGCCAAAAAAGGGATCTGGATGCATCTTACAACTAAAATGGAAAATCATTACATTATATCTAATATAACAAAGTTCCCAAGTCTGGGATTTCATATATATTTAATTTAGTGGTGGACCACATAAAAAAAGGAATCAATTTTTATCATATAATTAATGAATTTATAATAATTTAGTTGAATTTTGCTTCGTACGGAATCCCACATACATAGAATTAAATAAATGAAAATTTAGTTATGTAAGAGAGTTCTTGTATCTGAATTTATTGATGTAGGTGAATCATAAAAATGAGAAAATTATCACATATGTGGATAGAATGACAAATGTGATTTTGACGAAATAGGTAAATCAACTATGTGGTTGAATTAAAATGATAATATGGCCTTATACATGGATTTCACTAGATATATGGGAAGTCTATAGATTTTTTAACAGTTTTATTTTAGTTTTTTTTGAGATGTTATCAAGAAGCTAAAAATATATAATGTAATGTGGGGGATTTTTAAAATGATCTCAAAATCATGAAACTATAGATGTGAGCCTAGATACAATATTAGAGTAAAATAGGAATCTTTTTGTAAGATACATGAATTAATTGATAATAAATTAATTCATTGTTATTAATCTACTCAAAAAATGAGGGTATCCATCCACTAAATAACCTTACAAGATGAATCCAAAATAAAATATTATATTTTTTTAATATATAATTTTGTATTGCTATATGGGATGGGAGATCATGGATATTTGTGTGATCTAGTGTTGGAACTTACTCGTCCAAATAATAAAGGGAGGTGGTAACATATAGTGGAAACTTAAAGAAGACATGATTTTATTTTAAATAAATTAATTTTCAATCTTGTGATATAACATTATACATATTATGAATTATTTTTATATATTTTGTGGTGTTATATTGAATGTAATCATGATTTCCCATTTATAGAAAACATAAAAGATCTTATCTTTAACATAATTAAAAATATAACAATTGAATCGTAATAGATATTTCATAGAATATGTACTAGCGTTAATATAGAGTAATATATGTTAGTACGATATGTAGGAAAAATTGGTATGAATTTATGGATAATTACATGAGAATAATAGTAGTAGCATTTGAATGTGATATTATTTGAAAAACATATTCCGCACATCAAGGTGACGAAGATAACCATGAGAATTCTTGATGATATGTGTTCTTATAAGATGAATAAAATCCATTTTTTGAATCATTTTGTAAAAGTATGTATTTAATATATATGGTATAAAGAAGAAGATGTTGTGAAGGGGTAGTTTATAACATACTTGTAAAGGAGAGTCAATTAGATTCAACAATTTAATGTGGTGAATGTTCACCGTATATTCTCCCTAATCAAATAAAATATTAAATAGTTTTTTTCAATCACCATAAAAAACTACATTTATGAGCCCAATCATATTTTGAATATAAATTATTACCATTAAATCATATCCTTTACATTAGTGGGAATAAATTGTATTAACCATGTAATAATATAAAAAAATATAGAATGAAAAAGAACTGAGAAGAAGAAGTATTCCTTATGAACCATTTTTTATATTATAAGGGAGGTAAAGGATGAATGGTTTTCCCTAGACACTGACCAAAAAAAATAAAGACACATTGATTTAAACAATATGATATAAGGTAGAAGTTCAATATTTTAGATAATTTCATTTGATCCGTACTAGATAGACAACCACTTGAGATTTCCACAAATGATTATATGATGCTTTGGTATTATACAACGATTAAAAGTGATATGTAATTATAAATTATTATGATATCCTCACATAATGTAACATTAATACTTATATACATATAATGATTTTTTTTGTTTTTAATGTCATATTTTAAATAAATCACATTGTGTAAATGAATTTTTTTTCGAGAAATCATAATTATATTTCAAGGAACTATGTTTATTATTTTAAATATTAATATGATATATTGAATTTATTATTATTTATTAAATAGTACAATAATAAATATTTTCCATGAAAAATAATAATTAGTATACCAATAATATAATTCCTATAAAAATTATTTTCAAATCTATTTATGATTTTATATAAAATTAAAATTTCAAAAATTATTCATGAATGTCTGAAAAAAAAATAATTTTATAAATAAATTATTATCATATTATTAATTTTGGATATTGAGTTAGAAAATAAATTAAAAAGAGACTTTTGTAATATATAATTTTTAATAATACAATAAAATTTCTGAAAGTATCAGTATACAATCATGACATAAAGAAATAGGATACATTTCTTCTGTTGAATATTAATTATTTTATTTTTTCTATTATAGTTTTTAAAAAGTTATTTATATTTTAAAAAAATATACTTGACATAATGGATCTTAGTAAATATTTTTCTAAAATTTGTTTAAATTATTTAAAAAATTATTATAAAAAATTATTTCAAATTTTTTTAAATTTAATCATTCAAATTAGATTTATAATTTAAAAATATATGTTCTAAATTATCCAATAAGAGTAATATTATTTTTCCATTATAATTAATAAATATATTTAGTAAAACCTAATTACCATGAAAAATATTAATAGATTAAGTAGATAAAGGGATAGAAACGACATTACAAAAATTGACAAAATAATTGGTGAGTCTTGAATAATGTTATCTCTTATCGACCTCATTATTTATATTTTTATTTTTAACAATACTTGAAAATTACTTCAATTATAATATAGTTATTGATAAATACAATAATGAATGCCTTTTTCACTTATAAAAGGGGATCTCACCTCCTCACTTTTGTAAAAACAACATCCCCTTATGTCTGGACACAACACTTCTGAAGCCCCTCCAAAATAGAAAAGTACAAAATAAAATGGTTCTATTCTTCTCAAATTTTCATCCCTCAAGGGATTCACATCCTTCACAAATGAGATAATACCATATTTGATATATATGGTACTATCAACTCCTTCACATTCATTTTTCTTTTTTCAATCCTCCTATAACACCATGAGATTTTATAAATATATATTTCTTTAAATAATGATGACTTCTTGATTTTTCATCTTTATAAAATACAACAACTACTAACGAACAATGACATACTATTGATATATAATTATTTAATTTGATGGTTGTCAGATATATTTTGGATTTTTTGGTATGAATAAGACTAACTATATAATTAATTGAATGTGAATTAAATATGAATAAAATAAATAAATTTGTTATAATTTTACTATAAGTGGAAATAAAAAATGATTTAATTTAATAGATATGTTTTTCTAGAAAAACATTAAGGAATTTAATGTATTTTTATCACAAGATATAATATTTACACTATTGTTGAATAATTTTAATGAAATATATGTACTTTACAATTAATTTATTATTTTTATACTTATTTTTTCTTATTTCTATTAATATCATATGTGAAAATCTTGTATTATGATTAATAATATATTTTATAAAAATTTGATTCATCGTGTTCTTTGCAAATGTTTAAAATGATTTTTAAACTCCTATAAAATATTAAACAGGAAGAATGTACACCATATTTATAATTATAATGTTAATATTTTATAAATAGGACATCCTTCTTCATTATTATTAATAACCACCGTAAATAATTACATCTTCAAAGCGGTAAGACATGAATATGAAATTTGGTGAAGACATTAAAAATTAACTTACACTTTCTCTTCTCTCATTTTATTTTTGGATATTGTTCATTATCAAATAAAAACAAATAATTTGGAAACCGTGTATGATTTTTATTTTATTTCTCACAAGAATATTAATAAAAAAATTTTAAATATAAAATGTCACTCTCTTGAAATTAATTAAATGTAATTTTTATTATATAGATAAAAATAGTATATTTGTTGTAAAAATTTTTTTTTTAAAAGGGGACTTAATTCCTTTATCATTGTAATTTATTTATAAAATTCAGCTATTGGATAATTACTTTTAACACTTATAGAACATTGATAGAAATGTTATTAAATTAATAGAAAATTAAAATATATAAACTAAACTATAAAATATATTACAATATTTTTGAAATAATATAGAATTTTAAATATATATATATTTATAAAATAATTTTTTTTTAAATTTTTTGAATTTTATTTCAATTTTTTTCATGTTTTCATTAATGTTAAATTAATTTCCAGGTGTCAAAAATGATATTATTGATATTTTCAATTAAATAATATTTTATAATATTATATAAGGAAAATAAAAATAATATATGATGACAATTAATATTTTAAATGGTCAAAAAATTCATTCCTTTAAAATTTAATATATAATTTTTACCTTAGAAGTAATATCATAACCCATTAATTTTCAAAAGAAAATTATTCAGGTTAATATTAAATATTATAACTAAGCGATTTAACAAAATGATATGTTTTATTATGAGACTATACCTAACCTAAGTATAATTTAATGACTATATTTTTATATTATCCTCTATTTCATAAAATATATTGAAATTTGAATTTTTTTTATTGATAATATATTAATTATATGATACTATTTTTATATGTTGTTACTGTTTCCTTTCCCTCTCGTATGAAATGTAACCACAAATTACTTTTAATGACACATCATTGAGCATTATATCTAGAAAAACCATATAAAATTATATTCCCAAGCTCCGAAGGTAGAAATTGGAGGTTTATATCTTGTCAAACAACCATTAGAAGATACCTTCTCTAGGGATATACATGAGGAATTCCAAACAAGTGATAATCATAAATCATAAACTACATCAAAATATTTATACTTATAATCTGTATAAATGATTATTATTCACCTTAAAAATAATATCATAACTATCCTATGTTTAATAAAATATTATTTTGATTATAAAAACACAACTATCCTCTTCATTTCCCTTCAAATGATATGTGAATGTTTCATTTTTGAATAAGTGTGGGGCTCCACCTCCAATTATCAGTACAAATAATTTTTGCAACTAAACCATTCAGTGATGGTTATAATAATGGGATACAGTTTTATGAATGATATTTTGGAAATTATTAGAATTTTTTAAATATAATATGATGCACAAATTTTAAATTCAAATCGATTATAAAATGATAATGTCTCATGTGCATATGTGTTGACTCCAATATCCATAAAGAGATGATATTAAATTTTAATTTTCTTTAAATGGTTGTAAATAAGAATTGAATTAATGAAATCATATAATATAATTATTATATTAAAATTTAAAATTTTTCATCCCTTTCTATCAATCTCTCTTATAAAATGTGAACACATCATTCATTTGCACGTATGACCTACCTTATCTAAGAATATTGTAAATGATTTTTGTTTTTATATTCATTAAGAATTATTCATCATATGTATATAATGAATATATATGATATATAAATAAATAATTTTATTTTTTAATTGATAGAATGTTGATCACCAATGAATGAACATAACTATAAAATACAAATTCTCCAAAAAATTAAAATTTTTAACAAAAGGAAATTGAAATTTTAAAATGTTATAATTAATAAATGTTTGTTTGATTGTAATTCTTTTTTCACATATTATATTTTTTGTATTTAATTGAATATATTATATAATTTTAATGATTTATTATTAACAATATAATAGGTTATATGCCCTTTAAGGTTAGTCATTCATTATGCTAGTGGATTATCATTTTTTAATTATGTTTTCGATGATGAAACATATTGTCTTATCTCGGAGTAATCTAATTAAATGTAATTTGATATTTTCATTTGATGAAAATTTCTAATTTCCTCATATTTTTCTAACATGATGTATAATATACTAAAATAATATTTTTTCGGAATATCAATATTATAAACATATATTGGAAAAAATTTCTCTATAACCATGTTTTTTGGAAATTTTTTGATGAATTCGTTTCCTATTATAAATTGATGTATTAAAAATAATTTTTTTAATTTTTTAAATATTTTATATTTTCATTATTATAATATATTTTACATTTTTTGAACGAGTCACCAATAAAAATTTTAAAAAATAAAAAGAATTATTATTTTATCAAATTTTGAATGATTAAAATTACACTCCATCATGAACATTGAATGACATAATAATTCAATTATATGTTTCCAATGGTATTTTCAATTATTTTTTTATTGTTTTTAAATTAATGTATTTTATTTATTTATTTAAAAATGAAAATATTTTTTTCTCAAGGAATATTACATGTAAATCGTTAATAAAATTTCTATATATTATTACAACAGTTGATATGACTTATGATTTACTTGGGGATATTACAAAATGATACAATAATTATACTAACTCAAGATGTTTTATGATTAAGGTGATAAAATAATGATGAAACCCATTATCCTCCCTTTGATTTTATTATTGAAGATTATATTTATGATATAAGGGAATAAATTTGAATGTTTTTATGATTATGTTATTGGAGGGACATTAATTATTCATCCTTATAATGAATAGGATGATAATTAATGTTATTGTATCTAAATTAGTTTCTAGCTATTGATCAAATTTCCGAAAGTAGTGTGTATATTGAAGGTTATCCCTTACCTGAAAGTTGGTAAATCAGTTGTTATCCCAAAAAAATATTGGTTCCTAGGTGGTTATCCCAAGCCATGCTTGTTATTAATATCATGGTAGGAAACCTAGAAATAATATTTATTTGAATAAATTAATCAAACAATTTCGAAAATTGTATTGTGAAATGATTAATGAAAATGTTATGTTCTAACATATCTGATTATTTTTTTCAATTAAGATATTTTCCTTGAAAAAGAGAAATATTGATGCATTGACTCCTGATTTAACCTATTTTATGATAGTTATGGTTTCATTATTTTGTAATTACATTCTTATGATATTTTGATCATGATATTATTAGGTGATCTTTGACATCTCCCTTTAATAGATGTACTATTAATTTTATATAACTAATTCTTATGTTTCCTTTCCCCTAGTTATAAATAATTTATTTTATTGAGATATGGCTAAAAATGATTCATGTTGTGATGAAATATGTGTGAAATGATTTTGACCTATTATGAATAAGATTATTATACTCCCATGATTCTAAAGACACTAAACTATATGATATTCTCATGTATTGTAATTTGATTTATTGAATATTCACTTAATCTAATATAATACATATTTGTAAAATGAATAGATCCTTATTATTGGAATTAATGTATTTTTATAAACCTTTTGATGCCTGGATGTAATAAATCAGTGAGAACTATTAAGATAATCTAATTTATAGAAGAAAATTCAATGTTATGGAAATAAAATGAGTGTGTTTCTGCTTGAAAACAAACCATTATTTCCAAATCATCTTTTTTTCATTCACAAGACAAACAACTTTTTGGGTTAGTGGGAACCACAAAAACACATCACACACAAAATTCAGACTAATAAAATCTACCACCAAAAAATCAAAACCATAATATAGAACCAATAAACATCAAAACTATAAATCACATGTGATAAAAAAAATTGAAATTCAAACCCCTAAATCCAAACTGAAACCTGAGGAGATCTTGATCATCATGTCAGAGAAACTTATGTCATCAGCCTTCCTAACTACCACTACTTACAATCATCACTCTAGGAAAAACTACAATTAGAGATACTAAAAGTAGATCTGGAATTTTATAGAAGTATTTTATGGTGATAACCATGAAAGGAGTTATTATATAATATCATGTCCTTCATTATATTTCATAGTTATTATTCCAATAATATGCACCCGATTTGGCACTATTGAGGGGTATGACTGCGGACAACCATTTTTTCAAATATTAAAAATCATGATGTTTTTATAAGAGTGATGTGAATTGATGGTGTATGTTAAAAATAATGAGTAAAATATTGGAATGAAATTTATATGATTTAGATATCCATTAAATTATTTTTCATTATTATGTGGTTTCTCACTATAATTGTTTTTCCGCAAAGTATTATTTTGGTTTTAGACAATAGATAGAACTTGAGGGAATAAAGTTAATGATAAATGGGGCTGAAAAATAAAATTTTTTCTCTAATTAATTTCAATATTAAAGAATCTAAAATATAAATTTACATTTCATTACTTATAAATCAGTTTGAATCTATTAATAATTATGAACATCTAAATGATTAATGGAGGGAACACTATTCATTTGATTCCTTCATGAGAAAATATCAACCATCATTTAGTGGGTCTATCGATCCACTCGCTGTTGAGAATTGGATCATTAAATATTAAAATATATTTTATGTTCTTTAGTGTTCATATAATGATAACAAAATTTCTTGCCTATATAGACTAGAGGAAAAATTGATAAATGATTGATTTGAATAAGGAACATCTTGAAAAAGAATAAATTGTATACCAGAATTGGGATTAGATTAGAAGTATAATTTTAACAAGTAATATATTTTTATTCATTATTGATAATAGATAAGTAATTCATTTATCCCAAGAATATTGAAGGAAAATTAATTAGATTATCTAATTAAATTTAAACAAGAATTTCGATGTACTTTTCTAATTTTATTATTGAATTAGATTGCAATATTGATTGATTATTTAGAGATATAGCACCAATTAACCAAATAATGTTATTCATAAGGGACATATTTTTTTGAGTGACTGACATAATATTGTTATACCACAGTTGAAATTTATATTTAAATTACCCTTAATATATAGTTTTTTATAAAAAAAATAATTCTTCAATTCAACGGAATTTATAAAAATGGAACCCATTAATTAAAGTAGCTATATAGTCCCTTTTGATCAATTTATGGTTGGCAAAATTAAATAAAATATCATAAAGGGGATTAGTACCTTCATAATGTGTGTAATGTATGTTCATCAGAAATAGACTATAAATGTTGTATGAATTAGTTAACACATGATAGTGGAGAAGAATGTCGTAATAAACCACCCACAATATAATGTTTCAAATTCATGGAGTATGGGAATAAACATAACTAATTCCAAACCCTTATAGATATTGCTGATTATTTCTATCAACAATTTCCAAATATGATACGAAAATATAAATATCAAGTGACCACTACATTAATGAGGATTATTATAAAAATTATTTAAGGCTAAAATCAACATCCACTCTAATCCTTTTAACAATTTATCTGATTATGGATCCACTCTCTCTTGTAAATTTGAATTAACTTTTACATGTTTTTTAACCCCCACCTATAGTATTATTGATTTATTTGGCATTTTAAACCTCTAATAGTATGATTATCTCATATCTAGTTTATTAATCCTCTCTGGTTGATTTTAGTTGGTAATGTGCTTCTTATAAATATTATTATTCTCACAGTAGTTTATTTTTATGTTTTTTTGTCAAGGATTGGATTTAATTACATATATCCCACACTAATTTATAAGGAAGTGATGCCAGGTCTGATATTATAAAATGATATTTTATTCTTTATTAGTTTAATTATAAATATGAATGTCATATGGAAATCATATCTATTTATGGTCTTGATTTTTAATAAAAACATGTGTTAAGAATTTATTTAATTAAAAAAAATCATTGTAAATGATATTCCATTTAAGTATGAGTATTTTAATGTCATTATTTATAAGTATCATCATCATCCACTAAATTTTAACGATTTCTTTTCAATAGAGCTCATTCATGGGGAACACCTATTTTATTGAATCTATATTGAATGGTTCAAAATTAGTTATAGTATTTAGTAAATAAAATACTAGATAATCAATGTTTTTTATTCATTTAGATGACTGAATCACCTTGGGGTTCATATATTATTTTTATTAGGATGAAATATTGATCAATTCATGTCTATGATGATTATGAATAAGATAAAAATATTATTTTCATGAACAACATTCATCTAACTCGTATTGTGACGTTTTGATCAACCCAGAAATGTCAAATATTTCTCAATGATTTTCCATGATTATATATATAATCAATTATGGTTAATGAAGGAGGGTTTTACCTACAATACATTCCATTCAAGGTATGGAACCTAGTAATTTATTGTGATTTCATTCGTTCTGACTAATTCCCCAACTATCATTATAGATCTAATGAATATATAATTTTAAGAATAACAAGATTAGTTTCTAGTAGCATATTTAAAATATATTCTTATATATTTAGTGAAAATTTAAGACCCTGAATAAAACACTGTGATTGTACTAATAATCATAGAAAAAGGGATTGTTTATATATATATTTAATATAATTTTATAAAATTTTTATACAAAAACATTCATTTATAGAAATATAATCTATGGAAACTGTCTTTCTATATATATATATATATATATATATCAATGATGTATGTTATTAAACATTAGACTATACAAATCTCTATGAATTAGATTCATAGTTTTCTTGTTTTGGATAGTTATTATTCACATTAAATAGATAATTTTGCATGGATATATAATCCATTCTGGAATATAAATGTAAGGATGGAATATTTCATTGAATATATTAATGTGAAGATATTTCCAATGAACAACCTAGATGTTAAGTAAACACATCAATTCTTACATTATCTAACATTGGATTTGGTGTTTTCATATATTATTATTCAATAAACAGGGGACTGTGTTTCAACCTAATGATGAAAGATATAGTGATATCCTATACCCATTCTAATATAAATTTAATGTGAAAAATACCAAACCAATGATTTGGATCTAGATTTGGGAATTTTTTAATTAATTGTGGTATGGGATTATATTTATGGATAACAATGTGATATATATTATCATAATAAAAATTTAAAGTATAAATTGACTCCAATAGTGATAAAAAAGAGGAAGATAAGATGGTTAGAGTAGAATAAACATTATGACATCTCAATACATTTCCACCCCTAGAAAGTGAACAAGGTTGCTAATTAGTTGAGTAAACAATATCATGATTTCTTTTCATTTACTTGGATGTCAAAAGATCAAATATTTATGGATTTTCATGATTTGGTTCTAGATATATATATGCAAGGGTATAAATCTATTCATTATAAAATATTTTTTGAAGAAAAAATCCTTATATTGTTGGAAATATGAAATTTTGGATGCATTTCATAGTTCATCAGTCTCTATTAATCTAAGAATTATAATGATATGTAGAGATGTGAAAAAAAATCATGAAAGGAAAACACGATGTATGATATTGTAGAGTATGTATATCATTTATCCTTATATAAAACATTTAATAAGCCTAAAAAATTATAATTTTTTGTTATCAAAATTAGCAATATGATTACTAAAATTGTAAAACAACAGCGTATTTTGTCTTCATACTCACCAAAAAGGGGAAAGATCATAATGCTATTTCAATTGAATTAAATTAATGGATTATTTCATCCATAGATTAATATTATAGAGGATATCAATCTTGGTATGATTTAAAAAATAAATATTAATGTTGTGGTAATGATGAATAAATTAAAACATTTTGTTTTTTAAGACTATGAACTGATACATAAATGTTCAAGGGAAGCATTCATAAGGATGTTCTTAAAGGGTTTGGTTTCAATACTACCTATAATCCTCATATAAATGGATAGTTTTATAGAACAATTAATACCAAATTGGGTATAGTGAGATCTTGATTTATTGATTTTAGTTGTGGTTGTGATCAACTCCTTCCTGAAGATGACTTATCATAAAATAGTATCTATAACACGATAATTAAGAAGGATACTTATTAATCACATTATTGAATTATGTTCATAACACAAATGTTATAGGATAATAATGGATGAATAATTTTACTAGGGAATAAGGTAGATATGGAAGTGGTAGATTAATTTATATCTAGTTGGTTTAATTTTAATGAATCATAGATTAGAATAGTTGTTTTTGTAAATAATCTTTTGTCAAATATATAATTCAAATTTGGTGAAATATTATTTCTAAACATTCTACAATTGATGAATTTGTTTATATTCTAATAGGTAATTTTTTTTGGATTTGTAAATATTAGACCCTAATATGTTACAGATCATGTATGGATGGTATCTTATTTATTGTCACATCCACCAAAGAACTCTTGACTTCATGATGTATTCCATGTATCTATATTGACGTAGTAAAAATAAGATCACCCACATGTAAATAAATAAATTTTTTTTACTCTAGATAATGTTATTTTCTTTAAAGAAACCCCAATATAATTCTTGTAATGTATAAATAATTTGTTATGGAACATGGATATTCACATGGTAAACATTCTTTGGTGGAATTTGATATTAAAATAATTACATAGGAACTCGAGGATATCATGAAATGGATATAAACTAAATTAGTTATAATTTTTGTGATTGAAATTTAAAGAAGAATATATAATTTAATGGGTTTATATATTTTGAAAAAAACTATTTTAAAATACATTTTCACTCGAAATATATTTTATTTCCTTAGTGGAATATTTATATTCAATTCCATGTTTAAACAGACTGAAATAATCTATTGAAAATTATTATTATGATAGTAATATCCCTTAAATAAGAATGGAGTGTATAAATAAGGCTTTTCAAAGTGTGAAAAATGTATTGTAGTACCTTCAGTTTTTTGAACATAACCCATTCATATTTTTTATGTTTATAAAGTGTAATAGTGAAGTTTGGGAGAGTTTGGAATGAATTCAATGGTGATTAGGGATTAAATGTTGGTTGAAAGGTCATTTCATGGTTTTAACCAAATTTTGGGAACACCTTTATGAATCCATGTATGGTTTATTCCATTGGATAGTTTCCCACACATGACATGTGTACATATTTCCTAATCGTGCAGTCATACCATGCACAGAGTAAAAAAAATAAGTACTATTTTTATGAAGTTTCTCATTTATTCTCTAATTAATTTGGTTTTCATTAAAAACCCCCATAACCTGATATTTTTCTCTATATACGGTCATAGAACGATTCCCAAATTCATTGAGGCCAACTGAAGAACTCCCTTAAATATTTTAAGACTGATTCTCGTTGTAAGTGCCTAATCATCTTGGGTTTTCCCTCCTTTTCTTAAATATTATTACACACTCTTATTTTTTGTATATATTAAACATTGTGGGTAGATATATGATTCTTAAAATCAAAATAATGTTATATATGGTACTTTTATTTATAAGGGACGAGTTTTATGCTGGTTTCTGGGAATCTTGACCAAGAATCGTGAGGTACGTCTTCTTTCTTTATCATTCCTCTCATACTATATTTTATCTACATATATCTTCATCTCAAATCCACATTAATTTTAATATAAAATAATATTATGGGTATATATACGTTGTGTTATGAAAAATATGTTTTTACTATGATCTTTATCAGAGATGATATCTTGTACAATATCTTGGAGAATTGACTAGACATCTGGAACATTCTTGGTCAATTGCTGAGTTTTTTCTAAACCTTCTATGTAGGTGGATTAAAACTCAAATAATGATGCTAAAATTGATTAAATTAGATTCAAATAAATATATATAATGAAATTATATTTTAAATTTTAGGTT
This sequence comes from Viscum album, assembly GCA_963277665.1. Lineage (NCBI taxonomy): Eukaryota > Viridiplantae > Streptophyta > Magnoliopsida > Santalales > Viscaceae > Viscum > Viscum album. Next base: position 975,472,331 of record OY728126.1, on the reverse strand, counting down.
TAACACATGTAATAAATCACTTTAGTGATGATTTATCATTTTTGATTGAATTGTGAAATCATGATGAATTTTTGGAAAAATTTCTATAGTATAAGGAATTTAAGACAGTGATTTTAAAATGAAAATTTTATAAAATATATAAATGGTTTTTTTGAATGTTGTTTAACATAAAATGTTGTTTTATTTAAATGACTTAGTTTTGAAATTGCTTTGATGGAAACATTTTCCAATAAAAAGGTAATTTTATTGAAAAGTATTTTTTGCACAATCCTTTGGCATATTGGTGTGTGAGTACATATTTTATATATGGATATTGGATGAAATATGAACTTTTCATTATTTCCAATGGGTTAATGGAAAATATAATATGAATACCTTTTAAAAACAATGTAGATCTATGAGAATCTGCTCCTTAGTAATGAACTATAGTAACAAAGCATGCATGTTTGACTATTTGAATGTGTAGAACTATTTGAGAATGAAAAAATGTTATTGTGAAATTGTTATAAAGAATTTTTAATATTTATTTGGAAAATAACCTATTATAGAATTATTTTTTACACCACTCTGTACTTTTGGTTAAACTAATTTTTGGTGCTGGTTTATATTTATTTATAATTACATTGTAAAATTTCAATATATAATCATTTATATACAAATGTTACAAAAACCTCTATCCAAGTGGTGTGAGCAAGGAAGTCGTTGAGAAAGCCTACAATGTTTTATAATAATAACTTATTTGTCAATTTGGATCTTTTTTAGATGTTAACAACCGAGATAAGGGAAAATGTAATGTTTCAAATGTTTTAAGAACCACTTCGTGACACTCATGATATTTGGTGATCATATAGAATATGGAAATAGAATCCTAGATTCATATAGTCTTCTTGGAACCTTTAGTTGTCCATCCATTATTTACATTTATTTTTTTTCATATATGGTTGTAAACATTGATGTTGTTTTATCAAGAATAAAGTGAATGAATTTTCATTCATTGTTCATTCAACATATATTGAGTTGTGGGTTATGGTTTTTTAAGTTTGTGGTTTTATTCATAATGTGTAAATCATACCACAATATCATATATAACCCTTCAATATTTATTACCATAATTTGGAGTGTAGGTGATGATGCATAATTCCTAGTAATGATTCATTGTATTCCCAAGCCAATAATAATTTTGGGGTCATTACAAATGGTGACAACTTGTTCGGTCCATGACTAAAAATTTATTATTGTTGTTACTAGTCTTGGAGTTGAAATTCCTTCTTTTCTATTTCGTGGGATTCAGTAATAAAATGGGTTAGTATTGTCGGATCACGAAATGAATATCAAAAAAATATATGTAGCTATGCTTTATGTGTTGAATATCAATGTACTACGGAGTTGGGTATATAAGTTTTTATAGACACTCCTATGATTTCAATTTTTTGATTAAACCAATGAGAAGAGAATGTCATGCATTAGTGGAATGAATTCTTATTAAATGGGTATATTTCATTTAGAGTAAGGATTTATATTTTCTAAACATGTTTATTTTCAAAATAGTATGATAGTGTTTTTCAAACAATTGATTTTGAAAATGGAGATGGTTATGGAATTCTGAAAATTGATGGATTTTCAAAAGAATGAATTAACTTTTCCAAAGATGTTGAACATGATTTTTTTGGAATGAAATGTATATATAGTTGATGGGATTGAATTGAAATATTAATCCAACAGTTTCCCTACATTGTGATGTACGTAGTTTTTAGTTTGTTTTGAAAAAGGCACCAAATAGGTGTTGTAGGAACCAACTGGAAGAAGCTGCAGAAATGTTGATGCACCTGAGCCATAGATGAACCAAAAACATGTTCAATGTATTGTGCAGGAATTTTAGTCTATTAACATGGGGAACCATATAGATGATCCAAGGACAGTAGATCATTCCATCAATTTCATGAAGCATAATACACTTATATTCTATGGTTATTCTGAATTAGAAATGGAGGTGGTGTGGTTAAACAAGATGAATCATATATTCAAATTCCTTGGAAAAACATTAATTCTAAATGTCATGATGGCCACATAAATTATTTAGGAGATTTTAGAGTATTGGTTGTAACTATAAAATCATGATAAATATGATCAATCTTGTACTTGTATGTATTTTTGGGAATTATTTTATATATAATTATATCCTCAGATGCTCAATATCATGATGATTACATACACCTTCTTCCATATGTAGTGGAATCAATCTGTCACTCAATTTTTTTATAAATTTGTATATTTAGATCTCTTTGTACCAGAAGGTGTGGTGAGTGTATCCCTAAAGGATTGCATCTTAAAATCATGTCAATGGAAAGAAATTTTATTGAATATTGTGGCACTCTGTACTAATGTGTATACAGAGATGGAGACGAGAGTGGTGGTGTCTAAGAAATACATATTAGTATCTATGATAGGATGACATATTATTATCCCTACAAGAAATGGTCTAATTTCAAATTTTGGGAGCAACTGAAAGAGGGAAACTTGTTTCCATGGTGGGAGCAAGAATCGAAATCAGACAGTTGGATCAGAAAATCTTCCTCCATGACCAAAGAACAAATCGTGGTGAAACCAATGTAGTTCATTGGAAATCATAATGTGGGAGTATAAAATACCACATATAGAATTAAATAATCTCTACAATATGGGACACTTGAATACAATTTGTCAATTTTCTCACATGTTTGGTGATCGAGACACTGCTGAGATGTCGCTTGCATCGTATGCTTTGATAGAACAAGGATATTAAATTTATTCTCATTAGTAGAGAAAATTTATCCCTAATGATTCTTGTAACACCATGACTCCTTAGCATGGTTAATCACATCATACTGGAGCACTGTGTAGTGACAAAGCAACTATATAGTGCTGAGAAGATGATTGATGATGATTAGGATGGACCATTTACAGTGAGAGGTACAATTCATTTCAAATATGACATTTTGAAAGTACTATTTGATACCATTGTGTAACATTCAATCATTTCATCTTGTGTTTTGTCCTTATATCTTTAATCATTAAATTATTCCCTCTCCGATAAACTAAAAACTCACCCCGGTGAATGAGAAGGTCAATAATTTGTTTCTTCAGTAGGTTTTATAACTACTTCTGGAGATGAGCTGAAATGGGACGTCAAGATCATGTAGATAGATGTCTGTGATGCAATCCTGGGTATGAATTTTTTTGAAAATATTCAATGATCAAAAGACTATTATATAAGAATGGTTAGTTTCACATCTAGGGATGACATCAAACATTTCATTTGAGGAGAGATGGTTATGTAGAACTGTGAAATAGTATAGTTGGCACTGGCAGGGTGAATGATTTCTTTCATGATGATATTGTTGACTTTTTCATTGATATAAGTGATCTAGGATGTCAGTTTTCCCATAGTGGTAAATCAATTTCCATATGTGTTTCATGAGTAATTATTACGGTTTCCACATATAAGGGATGTAGAGATTACAATTAATGTCTTTCCAGGGAAAATTATTACTTATCTTCCATCATATTGTATGGAACCAATAGAGTCAATTGAATTGAATGTGAATTTTGGAGGATCTAAAATAAAAGGGATTCATTCATCCTAGTATTTCTCTGTGGGATGCAACTATAATTTTTAAGAAGATAATAAATGAAACTCTATGGTTGTGTGTCAGTTATCATAACCATAACAAATTTTTGATTATGTATCAATATCCACATCCATGAATTTATGATCTATATGATTAATTAATGGGAGATCAATGGTTATATAATATTTATATGTGATCTAGATATCATCAATTTAAATTTAGGAAAGATGAAATTCTGGTAACATCATTAAAAATAATATATGGACACTACAAAAATGTAGTCACGAATTTCAGTATAACGAATGAACCAATAGTCTTCATGGATTTGATGAAAAATATATTTCAATGATATATCTACTATTTTGTTAGGGTGTTTTTGGATTCCATCATGGTGTATTCAAATACATGAGGGAATAATGAGGAACACTTCTAGGTATTGTTACAAAACTTGAGGGATCAATGTTGGTATGACAAATCATTTATGTTCATTTTTTGTACAAGAGGCATTCTTTCTAAGACATGTTATTTCGGAAAAAGGCGTTTCGAATTATCATAATAGATAGAAATTTTTGCCTGATTTAATCCACCAAAAAATGACTTTTATATATGATGTTTTCAACATCTAGCAGCTAATTACAGACCCTTCATGTGTGACTTATCATAAGTAGACTCTCAAATGAATGCTTTGAAAATGAATAATTCACTATTTCAGTAGAAGAAAAAATTACAAATGTCTTTAAATGAGATGAATGTCAATCTTACTCCATCACCTATATTGATTTTTCCAGAATCATTATGTTGATATGTGGTGTACTGTGGTGCTTCAGGATTGGGGAGGGGTTGTGTTAATTTGGAAAGAGACTGGGTTGGGGCTTTCGGTTCACGGAATTTGAGAGTTCATGAGATTAATTATCGAACACATCATTTAGAGATACCTACATTCATCCATTATTTGAATACATATATTCATTATCTTATTAGTGATAATGTCACTGTGTTTAAAAATCATAAAATCATGAAAAAAATTTCTCATAGTGATATTTCAATCTATGTAAAATGAGATGGACGGAGTACCTCGAGATGTTTGACATTGACTGGATGAATACACTAGGAAAATGAAATTCAGTTGTAGATGCATTGTGAAAAAAGTCATATGCGTAGTTAGAAAAATAATCTACAGGTGAATTGTAGTTGATTTCATCCCTAGTTGAAATGAATGTGTAATGTGATGACCATGGAGATGTTGCATTTTATTCATCTATTATTTTTACCAATTTGGTAAATATGGTCAAAGAGGCACAAACATCTAATTTAGAAGTCCTACTTATGAGTTCAAAACAAAAATGTGGGGAAATTATTGAGGGATGAGAATGTAATTAGAGTTCGTATATGTGATTTAGAGTATGGGGTTTGTACTAATGTCTTGTTCGGAAAAACTCCTTCATGTATAGCATCATTTCAGATGAATATACACCCCTGAAAAAAGAAGATGTATAAGGCATTGAAGGCATATTTTTTTGCATCATGTAATAGAAAGTGAATGAGTTTTTCTTGTGGTGCTCAACATGTCAGCAAGTTAAAGTTGATCATCAGATACCAGTATGTATATTGCAATATCTACCTATTCTATTGTGGATATGGTTGAAAATAGCTATAGATTTTGTAAAATGTCTCTTATGAATGGTCTGGAAACATGATTCCATATTTGAGATAGTTGATTTTCATACCATGTATTCTCATTTCAATAACATTCATGAAAATCATATTGGGGAGGATCTGTTGAAAATATAGATCCATGAAGATCTAAAGAGTCATGGAGTACCAATGTCAATAGTCTTAGATAGAGATTTGAGGCTCATGTATCATTTCTATAAATACATATATGTTGTCATTGGAACTCAATTGAATATGTGCATGTAATATAGTCTATATATGGATGTGAAATTCGAATATAATATACATATGTTGGAGCAAATGTTGCGTTCTTTTGTAGTGTATTTTTGTGGATCATAGGAGGAACACATAGCATTAATTGAGTTATCAAATAATAATAGTGTTTAGGACTCAATGCATATGGCCCCGTTTCAAGAATTGTATGTGTGTCTTTATCATCCTCTACTATTTTAGGTGCAAATAGGTGAATATTCACTAATCAGGTCATGCCTTGTCCAAAATTAAATGGAGAAGAATCAGATAACCAGAAAAAGGATGGAGGTAGCTCAAATTCATCATAAATTTTATGCAGACCATCATCAAAACCCATTATCGTTAGCTGGCAGTGATCATGTGTTCTTGAGAATCACTCCAAGGCATGAAAATCGTCATTTTTGGATGCATAAAAAGTTATCTATGAGATATAATTCAACTTTTTGAGATACAACAATGGATTGGAGAGGTGTAATATCTATTGGCAATACTACCACAATCAGTTTAGTGAAAAATGTGTACCATGTAACACTATTGAAAATGTATCATCCTGATTCATAAAATGTAATCATATGTGATCACCTTGACCCAGATCTTGATTATTAATTTGTACACATCTCAATACAGATTTCGGATATTCAATATAATATTTTCAAAGGAAAATGCAATGGTCTAGTAATAGATTTATGGAAACATAGTCACATTCAGAAACAATAATGGGAGTGCAAGACGGAAATGATATAGAAATGTAAGGAAGTATTTTATGGTAGTCGAGGTTTTCTACCTACTAGGAAATAAACAAAAATAGTTGTTAAAATGTAGTACCCCTATTTTCTTGTAACGTATTTCTCACTTATTGATTTTTAGTTTTACAAAGTATAAGGTTGAAGGATGCGAGTGTTTTGGAATCATTGAGTGGGGTTTTGGAGATAAAAAATTGTGGTTTAAGGTTAGTTAACAGTTTTACCAAAACATATGAAAAAACTAGGTGAAACCTTTAATGGTTGAAGTAATAGATATCATCCCATGCATTAACTATCCATGTTTTTCTTGACCATGCGGTCAGACCATGCACCATGTCAAAAACAAAATAATATTTTTTGAATGTTTCTCATTTTTTCTCTATTTCATTATATTTTCACTAAATATTGATGTAACACAAAATTTCTCTCCATTGAAGGGTGGAGAACAATTCACACAGGCTTTAGATGCAACCGAGAGCACTCCCTGTGCGATTCTAAGAATGATTCTCATGGTAGCTTCTAGATCATAGTGGGTTTTGACTCGTTTATTAGATATCATTCCCCTCTCATATTTTTTTCATAGGTAATTCTTAAATGCTGGTAATTGTATGTTTTTTAACATCAAATAATGTCAGATATTGTGTTTTTCAAGTTACGTTAGGAGATCTAAACCAGTTTTTTTCTTTACCCCGATTCTGGATGTACATCTTCATTCTTCATCGTCCATCTCACACTTTCGTAGATCTACTTTGATATTCATATTTGATTTTATATCCTTATAATATCTATGCCTATTATGATTGGATATATATTGGGGGATTCCAAATAAGTTGATTTATGATTGTGATATTTATATGAGAAGATATCTAAAATTGCAACTTGGAGAATCGGCATGGCTTCTTGTGCGTTATTTATTTGTTTCCATGTATCATGATAATCGTCAAAGTAGGTGGCTTTGTAATTTTCTGAAAATTGTAGAATTTATTTCATTAGTTTTAAAATGATTAAATTGAATGATATTGTCAGTTAAATATTGTTTTAATTCTTTGAATTAATCACTTTAGTGATGATTTTTCATTTTTATGTGAAATTGTGAAATCTTTATTAATGGTTGTGCAAATTGATTATGTTTCTTCAATTAAACTATTTGATTTTATATTATAGACATTATGGAATCTATTAATGGTTTTCAGGAGTCTGGTTTCAATTAAAGGGAGTTTTATTTAAATGGGTTTGTTTTTAAGGGTTATGATAGAAACATCTTTCAATAAAATGTAATTTTATTGAAAAGATATTTCCTGCATCATCCATTGGAATATTGGTGTGTGAGGTAATATTTCTTATTCATGGCCTAGTTTTAATATGACCATATGATTAGTTCAAAATGTTTAATAGAACATGATATATAATTACCTGTTTGATGACATGGTAGATCGATGAGAAATAGCTCATCAGTATTAAACTATCATAACCATGAATGCATGATGGATAGTGTAAATTCATCTAATAGGTTGTGTATTCCAAAAAGAATATTGTGAAATGTGATTAAAGAATTATTATTATTTTTCTTGGATGATAAATTTTTGTAAAATTAGTCTTAATAAAACTTGTGTACATTAGGTTGAAACACTTTTAGCATATTGAATAAATTTATTTTAAATCTATTTTTGGAAATATATTTATATAAACAGTTATATATAAACTATTTTTTATAAATTTTTCTAAATCTTCTCTCCATTATGCAAGAGTAAGTAATTCATTGGAGAAAGCATATTGAGTTTTATACCCACTACTTCTTTGTATCTTTGGTTCTTCTAGAAATGATATCTTCCAAGATAGGGGCTAAGGTAACGTTAAACGCATTTTTAGCACCACTTCGTGAAACCCAGGTTGATTGGTGACCTTTAAGCATAGATCTAGTAGATCCTAATGTCATATGTTCTTATTATAGTCCTTATATGTCCTGCCACTTTATACTTTTATAGTCGGTTATCATCTGATGTTGCAATGTTGATGTTTTTTATAATGAATAATGTTGTTCAATTGTATTTCATTGTCAATGAATCATATAGTGATATGTTTTTTTTTGAGCTTATGGTTTTATTATTAATGTATAAATAATACCCCACCTAAATTTGAAACCCATCAACATTTACTACTGGCCTTTGAAATATTGTGGATGTCACCTAAGGCCTAGTAATGATTCATTGTAATCTCAAGCCAATATGAATTTTTGGGGTCATTACATGTATGGTTTACTCATTTATAAAAATAATTCATTATTTATCAATTATTATAAAATAAATTTTAAAAAATTTGAACGTATTAATTTTTTTTTCTGTGAAACTATTAGTATGAATGCATGATTTTATTATGTTAATAAATTATATTAATAACTATTTGCAAAATTTTAAAATTATATATAAATATATTATATTTGTTAAAATGTTTTGAAATTAATGTATTTTTATTTATAATCAAGGAATATTAATAATCCTTTATTTATGCAAAAATATATCTTTTAAAAAAATATTTGTCACTTTTTTGACAATTATTTAAAAATAAATTTAAAACACATACATTAATTTATTCATCAACAATGGAAAAAATATTTTTATTCAAGGGATTCAAATTTCCTAAAAAGGTCACTTTTATTTTTTATCAATATGTTTAGTAACCATAGTATGTTACTCATACCAGTTATGGTCTTAACATGTAAAAGAGGGTTAAAACATTTTTTTGGAAGATTTTTAATAAAATTAAAAAATTAATTTATTTAAATTTATAAGAGGATTTTGGCCATTATCAACCACATAACAAAAAAATGTTCAGATTGTACCAATTTATATTTATTTTTTCCATTAATTATTTTGTGAAATTAGAAACTGAATAAATCTCAGTATTATATATTTAAAAAAACTATATTTTTTTAACAAGTAAAAAAATTATAAATATTTGATTATAAAATTTTATTTTATATACGAATTACTTATTTAAGGTTATTTATTTTTAATTATCATTGATTAAATGGTTAAATTAAATTTCTTTTCAAGGAAAACACATTACTTATTAAATTAATTAAAAACAAAATATGTTACTTTTAAAATATTAAAAGTAATCACTATTTCTTAAATTATTGTATTACAATAAATTTATAGATAATATTTCAATATAATGATTTTTTGAATGTTTTAAATTTATATTCTTTTTATTTCTTCTTAACATTATTATAAAATTAAATGAATTATATGAAAATTTATATTATTAATTAATTATTATTAATAATTTTTTTAAAAAATATATAACAATCATAAAAAATAACAAGTGGATAAATAGTATGATTATTGTAAAAACATTTTTTACATTACCATTAACTAGATAATTTTTATATTATAATTATACGACTAAAACATTAATGATAAAAAAACATATTATGATGATTAATAATAAAATATGATATCAAACGGTTAAAACAAATACATACTAGTTAACATCAAACAATGCACATCAAACATTCCATGGATGAAATTATATATACCTTATTCAAAACTTAATATTATATGTGTGATTATATATGCACTGAGATTGATCATGCCATAATTATATTTTAATCCTTTGGTAGTTCCTTTTATGCCATTTTCCTCATAATAAGATCTCAATCTCGATTTTATTTACACCACTTTAAGCCATGTACCTCAACCAAACCCAATAAAATTCTATGTTAAACTAAAAAATGTATAAATTTGAGTATTTTTTTCTCACCAACTATAATAGTATGGTTCATAAATATAGAAAGAGATTGAGACCGACCGATGATGTGGTAATAGTCTTAACCAAGATCTTCAAAATTATATATTCATCAAACTCCTCAAATTCATCACCTTTTTTAATTAAATAATAAATTATTTAATATAAAAATAAATCCATTATTATTAATAAATAATTTTAACATAATGAAAATTTTATGAATTTTTTTAAAGAATATATATTCACTGGTATCTTACACCACACATAATAACTAGTTTTAAGAAATCATGAGAGACTATTACTATTATTATTTAAATAAAATAATTATTAACAATCCAATAATATTGGAAGCATGAATATGAATAAATAAATAAATATTATGTATAATGGTTTTAAAAAAGGAAATAATACAGATAGAAAGTACTTATTATTTAATAATATATTTATTTTTTTCAAAAAAATATATTTTTCAGAAAAAATAGAACTGTATTTATTTTTCTGAAAAAATAGATTAAATTATTTAAAATATGAGAAACCTTATATGAAAAAATTAGAATCATTTTTTGAATAAAAATATGAAAAATATGTTAGGGTGATTTTTTATGATATTTATGAAAAAAATATTCTCAACGAATAGTGGAATATAATGTGTTTTATTGAAAGCAACATTTTCATTAAAAAATTCAACAAGGTCTATAACTATTTAAAATGGATTCGAATGTAATATTAGATCAATTACTCTATTAGTAATCCAATCTGGTAAATTAAAATCTATTTATTATTATATTTTTCTATAGAATCATGTTATAATTATGAAATTTCTTATTTTGAAAATATTGTTTTCATCACATCTATGTGATTAGTTTTAATTTAAGATTTTCCACATATATGATAGTTATTTCGAAAAATGGAATCCATATTTAAAATAAAACAATTTAATACTATATAATAATTTAAAAATAGTTTTTCTTAAAAAACTATAATTGATGTAAAAATTTACTACATTGTTAATGTTATAATGGATCAACTAGTAGTTAAACAAAAAACATGTCATGTAACATTACATAGAAACATATCAAAAAAACATTTCATAATCATATATAGACCTTATAAATTTTAATATTAAATAAGTTTCCACTATTAATCCTTTTTCAAATTTATAAAACTGTTTATATATTATTCTATTTAAAAATATCATGGGTGTCCTCTCCCCCACTTATAGAATCCCACCATTCTCCTCTCCAGTTCAAAATTAACAAACCCATTATTTCAACCAAGAAATACCCAAATGTACTTATACTTTAGGTCTACGTGTATTATAGACATATTTTTTTAATACCATAACTTAAGGCCTATATTATAAAACTGAAGAGATTATTTAAAAGAAGTTGAATTCTTAATATTATTATTTTCCAATATTTATTCATCATACAACATGAAATATTTTAAAAATATGTTCATATAATAAAAATATATATATATATGGAATTTTTATATTTCTATGTAAGTTTATAATAAATTATTAACTTCTATTAAATTGGAAAAGAAATCCTCATTCCTATGTGTGGAGGACTACCTCCCCGTGAACAAAAATAATTCATTTAATATCACAACATCTAATAGATTGAAAAAATGTTGGATTTAAATTATATTCGGTATATTTATACAATAATTATATTAATTTAATTATATCATAATATCTACCTTTCGACATGTTAAAAAATTGACAAATAATAACATCTCTTATTCCTATGGCGGACAACTACCCCTCAAAACGATGTGATTGGGTATTCATTTCCCTTTTACATGGTTGATAATAAGGGTATATTAGGTAAATATATATGAAATTTGTAACATAATTATACATATTTAATTAATATATATCATATTCATTCTTATTTTTAATAATGTGGAGGTATATGACAGCGTTAGTTGTTTATATGGAGTACTACCAACTCACGAATCGATGTGGATTTTTCATCATTATATATTTATATGTAATGTATGAAGTGAAATATTATGGAATATATGTGATATTTATGTTATAAAACATATTTTTTAACGTTAATATATATTTTACCTTTCTTTAATTTTATCCATTAATATAATGGACATAATGTTCTTCAGTTGATACAGCCTACCATCTATATAAATAGTGTATTTCATTTTAAAGAACAAAATTATATGAAATTACCTAAATAACTATATACTAAATATAGATTACATAAAAAATATATAAAATATTATTGAAATTATAGATTAATAATTAAAATTAGAGGTAAAAACTACCAAAAAATAGAGTTAATAAAGCATGTTTTTTCAGAATGGTGATTAGTAAATCATATGCTAAATTTGGCCGGAACGGGCCACCAGAAAAAAGTTAGTTTTTGGTAGAAAATAAAATAAATAAATAACAATTATTTTATCCTATAATTCATAACTTTTAAACGGTATCTCGGATTGGAAATATGAGGGTACTGTTAGGTTCTTTGGGGCGGGTATCACTAAGGCAGAGCCTATCCATGACTGTAGTGAGTTGAGAGTGACTGAAAATATTTTTCTAAACATTTTTTTAGGTATATTCATTAAACATTTCTGCAGCGTTTCATAACTTCTTGAACTATTGCTCAGAATAGAAATCTGAGGGCACTGTTGAACTCGTATCATTAGAAACTGCTTAATGAGACCTTCAATGCAGTTGTGTTTTATTGATAGTGGAAGATAGTTTTTGGGGTTCTTTAATAATGTTAAATAAAAATAAGGTGATATCATATTTTTATTTTTTTGGGTTTATAAGCTCCAAGAAGAGGTTAGTGGTGGGGGCTACCACACCACAACCTCCCATGAGGGGTTATAGATGTGGGGCCCACCTTAACATAGCTTCCCTTCGGAAGATAATTAATGTCAGTCCCATACGGATTCTAACTATCCTATAACCCCTCTAAACCCCCCCATTTATGCGGGATGTCAATGCTCCACCTTCCCAGCTTTAATATTCCAATTCACTTAATGAATTATTTGAATTCTTCACCTTCCTCCCCCAAAAAAAATTAATGCATCTTCACCCATTAATTAAGATATATAACTTAATTTAATTCAAATCTTTTTGAATTTTTTTCCAATAATTAAATAACGGATTGACATAACCCATTATTTTGGTTGCCTATTAATTTGGGTGGAACCTTGAGTGAGAACATCATCCTCCCAACGAAGAATGTGAAGAATGATACTTCAACAAAAATCAACACTGTCTTCTTCCTTCTTCAACAGAGACAAGGAAAGGGAAGCGAAGACCATGAGGAACACCGATTTCATCTTCGAATTTGTCACCTTCGAACTCCTGCCCGCCAATTATGAGTACCACTCGTCCTCTTTCGATGATGATGGAACGACGCCACTTTTCGGAAACAATGTCAAACGTCACCGAAAAGAAAGGTTGGGGTTTGATTTTTATTTAATCTATGAACATTTACCCATGTTCTTATTTTCACTCAAAATGAAGAACGGTGGTAGTTGTGCTTCATACTATCGAGCCATTTGTAATCGCCTTAAAGGTAGAGGATTCGTGACGTCCTATCATGGCCCAACATCCTCCGTCGATTCATCTCTTTTGTGGCGTTCTACAGTGAGGCGATGAAGGAGGCAACGACGGGGTCGTTCTACCCGCGACCTCCACAAAACATGCCTCCCCTACGGTGCACTAGTGTTGCCGATCAATCATCACCAGCCCAGCAGCACCCGACCCAACTACCCGCGGTACCCCAACGCGCTGCCCGTGCCCCCGACACGCTGACCACTCCCCCATCGCGCTGCCTGGTCCCACAGGTGCACTTCTCATGCCGCCCTACGCGCTACTCGCACCCCCGGCACACTGCCCGATCCCACCATCCCACTTCCTGCAGAACAGGTGTGCAACCCGGCCATGCCGCCTCACTGCATGCACCACCGGCGTGCTGGCCGGCCTGCCTGGTGGCCTCACGCCCATGCTGGTGGCCTGTCCAGCGCCCTCATGCCCTGCTATGGTGTTCTCGGCGCCCCAACGCCCTACTGCGGCCTGCCTTGTGGATGTACGCCGCTGCCGGCGGCCTGCTGAGCATCCTCGGGCCCTGTCACGGCCTAGCCAGCGCCCCTGCAGCCTGCCCCGAGACCTACCGCACCATGCCCAGTGCCCCGGAGACCTGCTTGGTTCCCAGCCTACCTGCCCAAGCCCCACATGGCATGCCTTCTGGCCTCCCGGCCATAGGCCTCCCGAGTCGTCCCGCGACATCCCCCATGGTGTCACTGGACGAACCATCCCTATCTCTCAGACCGAGTCACCGAGCTGCCTACGTGGCGACTCCCGGGCAGAACCGCCCTCACGGTCTGCTGGGCCAGGCCTAGCGGATCAGGTCATATCATAGAAGGCTGACCCACCCAATGGGTCGGGTCATACCCCGCGAGTCTAACGTGGTCGACCCAGACTGGGTCAGCCCAGACTGGTTTGGGCTGAGTCGGTCCGACCAGGTCTGATCGTACCTGGGCCCATTACTAAACCACTATCTTCTTGGTCCATATATTTGGCACCAGACGTTAGTTTGGCGTACCTTCAGTAGCACCTGTATTCATGGTTCATAGTCGTCCCATTGGGAATACCCCACGGGTGTTCAGGGTATCGTTGAGATATGATCATGTAGGCTCGTACACGAAACCAACCGGGCCCCCTGGACTAAAAGGCTAATAACTCACAGACCGAGTGTCCGATTGACCTGAAATCTATTGCATTGATACCCTTATGACATGGCCGTCCTTTGTGATAATTACACACGATACATTGTGACATTTGTAATTTCAAATAGTAGCGAGTGGAGAGGTTCCTCTTGGAGACGAGCGTACATAGTACAGAGACCTATTAATTGTAGACCTAACGACTGCTTGACCGATTCGACTTAAAGTGATTTTATTATCCCATTGGACGGAGCCCCTGGTTTGGCGGCAGACCGACAATGGATGAAGCACCGGGTAGTTAGAAGAAGACTCATAATACTCGATAGGAGGAGTACTTCTGATAGCTATTAGGGGGAGCGCCCGGTTTTGTGGTAGACCCACCACAGACAGAGTGTCTAGTAGTTGGCAGTAGACCCACCGTTCTCGACAGCAGAATTATCTTAGAAGTCTATGGTTAGTGAGAAGCACCTAGGAGTAACTACAGGCCCACTGTACAAGACATAGTAGGAGTTCCCCAGCAGTCGTGGTTTCGAAAATGAAAATCCAGGTTTGAGCATAGTCAATGACCTTTGTGTTTTCCTCATGATTGATATTATTACTTGAGAACATTGGTAAATATATGGGCATATTCCTACGAAATGGTAATTCGTTGATTTCATAATTTTTGGTTTATCCATGATTGATTTTTCAAGACCATGAGTGTCTCGGGGTCCCTATTGTGTATTGTTATACTCACCCCCACATGGGCAATGCCTACACCTCGTTGTGTTGGATGTAGTCAAGAGACAGCACTAACTGAGGCGGAGTGTACGAGGACTGGACGGTAATCGAAGGTGGAACTCACGATGAGATAATTCCTAGAAGATATAGATGGATGTAGAGTGCTGAGGAGGCTATCTGTACCTACCCACCATGTAGGATCTCTGGTGGACGATCTAAGAGCTCCTTGTCACCTTCCAAATGTTTGTATTTTTAGTTTCACCTATTTTTTCATTCCTTGAACTTTACAGTTGGGCATGTATTTTCAGCCCCTTTACATTCAGTACACTTTTTATACAACTTTTACATAGTGTTTGCTTCCTCTTGTACTCTGGTTGTTGTGATTATGTTTAATAAATGCAACACCTTCACAGTTTAAGGAAATTACACCTTTGAAGCTAGTCGCCAGCCCCTAGACTATAGAATGCGGGCTCGGGGTAGTCACGATACGGACTCTGGGGATGGGTCATGACAAATATGTATCATAGGAATCAGTTATAACACAAGATTCAGGACTCTAATCATTATTTTTTGTGAAGCAATAGTGTTAAGGGTACCAAGTGTGGTTTTTTGTTCAGGGAGTCGAGTGTTGGTGCAGCGACCAACGTAAAAATAAACCAAGACCCTAACTTCTGATTTTATATTTAGTACACGAAAACAGAGATTTTGTGTGAGTTTTTAAATGCTTTCTTTAATTTATCTCAAACCAAGTCAGCTCACCAGGTATAGAATTTTGACCATGTCGCATCTGTTCAGGATTCCTCTGCATAAATAGCGATATAGAGATCCGAGAGTGTACGCGATGATGGACTGCCAAGCAATGAGGATGTGGGGGAGGGCCCTCTTACTATGTTAGAACCTTCAGGTGGTGTTCCATCAACACCACTACCCGTTGAGCAGCAAATGCCACCAGCCGCACTGGCAGATGGTGCAGGCCTACTCAGCGCGTTGCATGAGTTCCAGTGGCAAAGGCCTCCAAGGTTATGAGATGAGAAAGATTCCCAGGAAACATAGGACTGGATGGAGGAAATTTCTAGAGTTATCTGCTTAGTTGAGACACCCGTAGAGCAGATACTGATCTTAGCTACTTGTTTTTTCCAGTGAATACCCAGGAGGATGGTCCACCTAGTGATGAGGCTTCAGTACATAGACCGTTTCCCGAGATTGTACCATCAGGTATTGTGTCAGCTATATCACTACCTATTGGTCAGTAGTTACAACCAGTGGTGCTGGTAGATGGCACATATATGATTACTGCCTTACACAAGTTTCATCATCAAATAACCCTGAGGTTTTGAGGGGTTCCTGACTCACAGGAAGATAAGGACTAGAATGAGGAAGTTGTTGAGAGTTCACTTTAGCTCCTACAGTTTAAGCAGGACGACATGTCGGTAGTTGATTATTCATCGAGGTGTACCGAACTTTCCTGGCACTCGATAAATATGATGTGAACAGTTCATCAAGGCACGAAATTCTGAGTGAGGTTTGTTTAAGAACAACTGAGTCAGAACATTTATTATATGCATTACTACTCATGTATGGGTGCTAGATAAAACCATTGTGTTTGAATGTTCTTTGGCAGATCAGATAAATCCAGTGAATGTTTGCAGTGGGAAAACAGGAAACTGGTGCCAGTCTCAGAGTCTTGGTCATGTAAATTGTTTCATAAATAGGAAGTGTTAAGGACATATGAATCTATAGAGAAGGAGACATGGAAGCAGAGAAAGGGGAGAAGCATGAGGTGGTGTACATATCGAAATGTTACAACCTCACCTTTTGTGCATTCTACCTAGATGAGGGAGCCGGAGGGCAGGGAAAGAGGGTAGATGCATGTGGTCAAGGAGTGAGACCCAAGGGATCTAGGAATGATTTGATGTATAGACGGTGTCTACTACTAGCTGCCTTATCAATAGACATAAGTACCAATCATGCATTCCTTACATGAATATTGTCCCTGATCTAGAGTATCTGGTTAAACTGTTAACTTGACCCTCATGTCTCGAGATACCTTTTGGAGGAGACTCGATAATCACACGTACGCCCAAAATGTGATCTGACCCTTGAGGCGAGAGTTTCAGTTGGAACCACTTGGTGGGAGCGTCGTGGCCTTACGACGTTAGTTGGGGTATGGACTAGGAAACCACAGTTCATGCACATATTGCATGTATTAGGGAATGTTTTTTGGTTTATCTACATTGTTGGGATGAGGCTTTCCTTAGTTTGTGAAAAAGGAAACCCATGCAGTATAGGTTAAACACATGCATAGGACGGTTTCGCCAATCACTATTGAGTCGGCCATCCTTCCCCTCAAGGAAGAAGGAGTTTTGACTGATCAGTTCCAAATAGGATTGAATGAACAAGGGAACATCTTTTCAAATGATGTTACTAGGACTATCCCCCCCCCAAGGGGGAGGTATAACTGATTTGGATGGATAATACTGGAGGTTCGTTCCAGAATACTCCATAGTTGTATCACCACTATCTGCCTTGACAAAGAAGGGGAAACCCATCATGTGGTAGAAGAGATACCAGCTGATCATTCAGAAGCTGTGGTAGAGGATGACTACTACCCCCATCTCGATCCATCTAGAGGAAGGCGTAGGGTATGTAGTTTACATCGTTGCATCAGGGAACAAAATCGGGTGTGTCCTGATGTAAGAGCGATCCGTGATTGCGTACGGTTATCGGCTGCTGAGATAGCTTGAGCAGAATTTTGCTACCCATGACCTAGAGTTAGCAGTAGTGGTCTTCACCTTGAAGATGTGGTCACACTAACGGATGGGTGAACATTATACCGTGTACTCTGATGTACAAAGTCTCATGTATATTTTATCTCAGAAGGATATGAACCTGAGACAGCGGTGTTGGATTGAGTTCCTCCTGGACTATTACTTCGAAATAATATATACTCCTGGGAAGGGGAACATTGTTGTGAACTTGCTGAACAGGAGAACTGGTGTTCAATTGCTGAGAGAGGTGACAGAGCAGATGGCTACCCTGCAGATATCCTTTTTGGATAGGAATAGATAATCTTATCTTCCGTCTCTTACAGTCAATCCCCCATTTCTTCTACAAGTCAAGGAGGTGTAGCATGGAGACACTGACCGCAAGACTCAATGTTCCCATATATCCACAGGACAAGCACCTCGTAGATTTTCTGAAGGTGGGGTGCGTGTCATTTTCTTCAGAGAACGTACCACAGTACCAGTAGCACTTCAGGAGGAAGTATTGAGGGAGTTCCATACATCCCCTATTACAGTACATCCATGTTTGGTGAAGATGTGTCGAGACCTTCGACGACAGCACTGGTGGCCAGGTATGAAGAAGGCTGTAGCGGAGTTTGTCTCTCAATGCCTCACTGGTCACCAATTGAAGGTGAAGAATCGGGTACCAGTAGGTGTGGAT
Source organism: Viscum album (assembly GCA_963277665.1). Lineage (NCBI taxonomy): Eukaryota > Viridiplantae > Streptophyta > Magnoliopsida > Santalales > Viscaceae > Viscum > Viscum album. The sequence continues at coordinate 975,453,439 of OY728126.1, read as the reverse complement.
CAGCCTTTTAGGGTCCCAAAGTGGAATAGGGATGAGATTTTCAAGGACTACGTGACGGGTCATCCACGTACGTCAAGGGGACATGACTCTATTTCGGTGATCCTCTGCCGAATCACCAAGTTGACGAACTTCCTACTGAACAGAGATAGTACGAGCTACCACAGAGAAGGTGCAGGTCATCCGGAAGTGGATGAAGACTGCATAGAGCAGACATAAATCATATGCAGATAGGGGATGGAGACCTATGGAGTTCGAGGATAGAGACCATGTCTTTTTACGGGTCTCACCTCAATGACGTATATGGAGATTTGGCCGATGAGGCAAATTATCTCCGAGATTCAAAGGACATTTTCAGGTCCTCGGTAGATTTGGTGAGGTGTCATACTGCTTAGATCTTCCACCGTAGTTGCGCTGAGTGCACGACGTCTTCCACACAACTTAGCTGAGGAGATCCCTGCATGACCCATCCCACATCATCAACAACGAAGAGCTAGACATCGATGATGTAGCAATTGTACGGAGGTTATATGCTTGAAGATCGAAAGGAGTGGGTCCTATATGGATGGTAAATACCTCTGGTGCACATTTTTTGGTAGCACAAGAACCTCCCGGAGAGAACATGGGGGATAGAGGATCAGATGCATGCACTATACCCACATTTATTCCCCTAGTTCGAGTTATAGCTTACGGGGACGTAAAGCTCTGAGGTGGGGAGAATTTAAAGACCAAAAAATTCCATGGAATAGTTTTTTCTTAATTACATGGAAATTTTACGAGTACACAGTTTCTAATGGTGCGTAATTTCGAGGCCTGGTGTGCCCGGAATAAATTTCTGAAAAATATTTTTAATCATATTTTTATGCGTGTAAGTAGTTTGTCCTGAAAAAGTGGAATAACTCTTAAACGGCTACTCATATCAGAAATCTGAGGCCACCATTATGCTCAGGATGGCGGGTTTACCTAAGGCATGATTTAAGTTTAGTCGGCGCGGGTCTCCTGTGAGAAATCCAAAAAATGGCATAATAATACATAAAATATTACATTAAATATTTAATTTTTTAAATGCTTATAACTCCCAAAAGGTAGCTCAGATTAAATATCCGAGAGCACAGCTGAAAATTTGAAGGCATGATGTATTTATGCAGATACTAAATTTGGCTGGCGTGGGCCACCAGAAAAATTAGATTTGGCCGCAAATAAAATAATTAAGTAACAATTATTTTATTATAAAATTCATAACTTTTAGACTGTAACTCAAATTGGATATATGAGGGTACTGTTTGGTTCGATGGGGCGTGTTTCACCTAGGTATAGCCTAACCATGACCGCATTGATTCAAGGGTGACTGATAATAATTTGTTTAACTTTTTTCATGTACGTTTAGTAAACGTGCGAGCAGCGTTTCATAACTTCTGAACCAGTGCTCAGAATCAAAATCCAAGGGCACTGTTGAACTCGCAGAGTCAGTAATTGCTTACTGAGACCTTCAAAATTGGTGCCTTTTATCGAGATTGGAAGATATTTTTTGGTGTTATTTAATAATTTTAAATAAAAATAAGGTGATAGCTTATTTTTATTTCTTGGTGGTTATAAGCTCCAAAAGGAGGCTAGTGGTGGGGGCCACCACACCATGACCTCCCATAAGGGGTTATAGAGGGGGGTACCCCCCCCCCCCGCACATAACCTCCCTTGGGAGGATAATTCTGGTGGGTCCAACACTGGTTCTAACTCTCCTTTAACCCCCATAAATTCCCCATTTATATGGGATGTCAACTCTCCACCTTCCCCTCTTTAATGTTCCAATTAACTTAATGAATTATTTGAATTCTTCACCTTCCTCGCCCATGTTAAATAAGGAAACATCACCCATTAATTATGTGAAGTAACATAATTTAATTAAAATATTTTTGAATTCTGTTGCCAACAATTAAATAATGGGTTGGCTTAACGCATTATTTTGGTTGGCAATTCATTTGGGTGGAACCTTGAGAGAGAACATCATCCCCTCAATGAAGAACGCGAAGAATGCTCCTTCCACCAAAAATCAACGATCTCTTCTTCCTTATTAAAACGAGGAAAGGAAAGGGAATCAACACCCATGGGGAATGCCGATGTTATCTTTGACTTCGTCACCTTTGAACGCCCGTCCACCAACGACGAGTACCACTCTTCCTCTTCTGATTTTGACGGAATGACACTGCCTTCCCGCGACTCTGTCAGACGACACCGACAAGAATGCTAGGGGTTTGATTTTTATTTAAGTATAAAAGTTTCCCCATGTTTTTATTTTCTCTAAAAATGAAGAACGGTGGTAGTTGTGCTTCATACTAGTGAGTCATTTGTTATCTCCTTTAACGTGTAGGATTCGGGCCGACCTAACTTAGCCCGACATCCTTCGTTGATTCTTATCTCTTGTGGCATTCTACAGAAAGGAGATGAAGGTGGAAAATATGAGGTCATTCTACCTACAGCCACCAGAACCACGTCGCCCCTGCGACGCACCAGTACTCCCGGCCAAACATCGCCAACCAAGTGGCGCCAGACCCGCCTGCCAAGGCACCCCATTCTCGCACACTGCTTGCGCACCCTGCGCGCCACCCGCGCCATCGGCGCTCTGCCCGTGCCCCCGTCACATTCCTCGGCCCCAACAGCACGCATCGCGTGCCCCCGGCGCACTGCCCGACCCCACCGCCTCACTGCCCCCCCCCCCCCCCCCAGCATGATGCCAGGCCTGCCTGGCACCCCTGCCCCTACTGTCGGCCTGTCGGGCGCCCTCGTGCCCTACAGCAGCCTGCCAGGTGCCCCTCCCTCCCTGCAGTAGCCTACCGGGTGCCTCTCACGCCCTACTTGGTGCCCTCACACCCATGCCGACTACCTGCAGGGTGCCTCTGTGTCGTGCCGCGTCCTACCCAGAGCCCCACGGCCTACCCCGCGACCTGTCGTGCCCTGCTCGATGCACCCACAGCCTCGTCGGTGACCCACCGGCCTGCTCGCGCCCCACACATCTTGCCTTCTGGCTTGCCAGCCACCAGCCTCCCTAGTTAACCCATGGCGTCCCCTACGTTGTCGCTAACTGAACCAGCCCAGTCTCCCGGACCGAGTCACCGAGTCACCTACGTGGCGACTATTGGGAAGAACCGCCCTCGCGGTCCGTTGGGCCAGGCCCAGTGGATCAGGTCAAGACATAGTGGGTAGAACCACTCAATGGGTCGTGTCAGACCCAGCGAGTCTGACCGAGTCGGGCCAGACTGGATTGGGCCGAGTCGGCTTGACCTGGTCAGACCGGACCTTGGCCCATTACTGACCAATTACCTTCTTAGGCAATATATTTGATAGCAGATGTCCGTTTGAAGAACCGTCAGTAGCATCAGTGTTATGGGAGCATAGCCATCCCTTTTCGAATACACCATGATAATTCGGGGAATAGTTGAGATACGGTCAGGTTGGTTCGTACACCAAACCAACCAGGCCCCCCGGGACTAAAAGGCTAGTAATTCACAGATCAGGCGTTTGACTTACATGTCGTCTCTTACATTGAGACCCCTATGAGTGGAGGTCCTTTGAGATACATCCACATGAGAATTTGTGACATTTAGAGTATCGATTAGTAAATCGTGGAGCGGATCCTTTGGAGACGAGAATACATAGTGCAGAGACCTAGTAGTTGTAGACCTGATGACTGCTTGACCCATTCGACACGGTTTGATTCGACTAGCCCAGTGGACGAAGCAACCATTTTGGCGGCAGACACACAGTGGACAGAGTGCCTGGTAGTTGGCAGAAGACCCGCAGTACTCGACAGGTGGAGTATTATAACACCCGAGACTTTTATGTTATATAAATCATCAAAGGAATCTTTTTTCTACACACAACACTTTCTTGGCTTGCTTTACACGAAATCGTGACCTTCCTCGATAGCTTGCGTCGTATGCAATACCGAGTTTTACTAAACAATGATATGCTAATAAAATATTATTAAAAACTAGCTGTTATGAATAGTAATAACCACTTTTTGAAATTTTATAAATTTTATTTTTCAAAATGGACTTCATTTTTGGATTCATAATATCGAAATTAGCCTAGGGTGAAATTTTGGTATTTTCTGAAAACTTTCAATTTTTGATGAATAGTGAAACCACTAAGTGGTAGTTAAAAAAACTAAATTGTTCATAAAACATAATTTTACCGATTCTGTGAGTGGAATTTCGAAAATACAAGAGACACAGTTAATATCAAGGACTAAAATGTGGTTTAATGAGATGAAAATAATTTTTGGTGAATAGTAACTTTTTACTTTTTTAAAAGTAAATAGGGTAATTAAGGGTAAAAATGATATTATTATTACCCTAACACATGTCCTAATTCTATTGGACAAGTGTATTTCGACCAAAAACAACCTTAGGAATAAAATATGACCAGTTATGCCCACTTGGATTAGATTAGGACATTTATTATTAATTTACTTAAAGAAGGGTTAAAATAGTTAAAATCAAAGTTTAATAAGTAAATAATTTTTAATATGGGGTTATACATATGATAAATTTTACTATAAATATTCATTATAAAGAGAAAAAGATCTTCTAAATAATTTTATTTTATTTGTAATTTTGAGACATTAAATAATTTAATTTATTAACAACACAACGATGATGCAGTAATTATCTTATTAATGAAATATTGACATAATTTTTGTTATAAATACCCAAATAAATATAATTTGATACTTTTAATAAATTACACTAATTTTATAGATTAATATGACATGTTAGTATTTATTTAATTAACTTTTTTTGAGCTTATCATTCTGTTATGATTTTCACAAAAATCAATTACTAAATAAGGTCAAAATGGACATAAAATGGTTTTTAAAACAAATATTCTATTATTAATTGTTATTTTATTCCTATAAATCAAAGGTTAAGCCAAATGAATTAGATACGGTTATATATATTAATAATAAACAACATGGGGTTCGTTTGGCTTGATATAGTATGATTATTAACCTTATAGTATAAGAACACAAGAAGACACGGTAAAAGTAAAATTATGTATCATAATGTTAAATCTAAATGATAAGGTTAAAATAGGAACTAGACATGTATAAATTCTATTGGATGAGAGGATTTAGACCCATACCTACCTTATCCTCTAAATAAATCAATTTGGAGCTATTTAAAACCGAACTTGACTTTATAATAAAATAATATTTTTAGTTATTCCAAAGGTGCCCCTCTCCTCCCTTATAAAAGGGAACCTCCTCCCTCTCTTCCTCACACCACTTTGAGCCTTCATTCCCAGCCAAACCCTGCCACGTTCTCCTCTCCACTTCCCTAGAGGCATCCTAGAGGTCCTGCTATTCTTCAAAGACCAATTTTAGTGCCCTAAAAAATTTCTCAAAGAAGCACTTCAAAGAAGAGGTAATGTCCATTACCGATTCTTTCATCTTTATTTCTTCTTACACTTATTCTTATTTAGTTGTTTCATTTTGAAGGAATAAAATCAGTTTCACTCATATACTGATATGTTTTTATAAGTATGAGAAAACCCTATTTCACCATCTATCCATCCTACGGAAAAAGAAATCACCGCGCGTGCGTACGTACGGAATACCGTCTCCACACCGTGGTGTAATCTATTTTCCACCACCACCTTACTTGGATGGGTATAATGGTGTAAATAAGGACTATATATGACTATTGTAAAGTTATATTGATTCTTAAATATTATAAATACACTCCAATAAAATTCCACTATCATAGGAACAATATCATCACTCGTGCGTACGTATGGTATACCGTCTCCACAATGTGATGTGACTCGTTTTACATGATCTTCATTGCATAATGATTATATAAATGAATTTAATGAATGAATATGATATATGTTACACTAATACCGTTCTGGAAATGAGGTATCTATATCCTAAAGATAAGAATAAGAATTTATTCGACAAAACACGCATAAGAAGAAAAAGTTATAAACACCCGAATAACAAGTAGCAATGAAATATTACTTCCAAGAAGCTAATAATATGACCATATATGATATCATAACAATAATTATTATTTTGTAATAAGTCAATAACATTATTTAAATCATTATACAGGATGTTCGGACACTTATGAAGCAAATTGGACCTAAGGTAAGGGAAATATCACAATCTCATTTTTATTCGAGATTGTTTATACTTTGGTATTTACTGGGGAGTATTTTATCATCCACATCCATGTTTCCTCAATATTTAATATTATTTCCATCCACCTACAATTGTTTAAATCCAATTTTACCCTTCATTGAGTTTTCATTAAAATATATGAAAGGAATCTTTTGTCATTTTTCGTTCGAGGTACTTTTTGACTTTTCCAACAAAAGTACGAGAAGAATGTTTTTTTAACTTATACGGCATGAATGGATTTATAAAAAATTATTTCCAAGAAACATCCTTTTCAAGTTATCAAGTTTATTTTTAATCAAATTCTTTTAGTTTTTAATTGTAAGACATGTTATGAAAGGAAAAGTGTTTTTGAAGTAGAAAGGATATTTTCCTCAAAAATGGAGTTCAAGTGTTTTATAAAAATTATTTTCCATCTAAGATAATAAATGGTTCTGTTTTCATCCCTATTATTACATTTTTTTGATTATGTTGTGATGGAAGTATTTTTATGAATGCCTTTATCTTATATGAATTGTTTTATGATGTCATGATGTATACGATTCAAATTTTTATTTCATGGGATATGCTATGATGTATGGTTTATGATTTTGTGGCAAACATAAGAATAGTATAATTATGAGATGGGTGGGACCTATATATCCCTCCAATGCATTGGGTAATGATTTTATATCTCATGAGATAGACATGGCTGGAATGGTAGGTTATACTGGTTCAGTGAAACAGACTGAAACGAGGAGTGAACTCGGTTCAGAAATGGACTTTGTCCACTAAGATAGTCTTGGCAATGAGTCTTGACTAATAAGAAATTATTCTCTACAATTATTACTGTATGCCACAAAGTTTCATGTTTTATGTTAGATTATTGGGATTACATTTCACTATTATGATTTATCCCATGTTATGAGATTATGATCTCTTTTGCAGGTTAAGATTTTCAATAGTTATGTGCTTATGTATATGATGTGATGGATATTTCTTTTGTTTACCCTTACTGAGCATTTGAGCTCACCCTTTTGTATGTTTTATTTCCCCAGGCCAGGAAGAAGGTTATTAAGAAGAATATGCCAAAAAGGGACTCTATATATGATGAAATAAATTGGAGGCAAAGTAGATGATTTATGAACCAGTTGTTTATTCTTTCTAGTTTCTAAAGAAACTATACCTATACGGTCCTTTAATGGTTTTGTTATATGTTGTAATAAGTGTGCTTCAATTTTGAAGTAATAACAATGTATGTAAAGTATGGGTCGTTATAGTTGGTATCAGAGGAAAGGTACAGTCAACCTTTGGAAACTAGGACGTGAAAGCCTTAGTAAGAACCCTAAGGATAAGTCTAAGCATAGAACACAATCTTAGTGTTTTAGAAATGGACATGAATAACCTAGGATAAGACCTTAAGTGAGAAATTTTATTCTTGATTATGTTGTTTTCCTATTATAATTAGTGTTTCTCACACTATTCTTCTTGGTTTTAGTCAATGGCTGGAACCTGAAGGAACCGTGTTAATGAAGAATGCGACGGGAAATGCAATGATTGTCCACCTGAGCAACCAAACGTTATGGGAGCTGGAATGCAAAATCTTGTAGCGATGCTCACATAAATTTCACAAGCTTTGAATCATGCAGGACTTCCAAACGGGCAAAGGAAGGATCATTATTTTGTTGAATACTTCATGAGGTAGCGTCGACCTTCATTCAGTGGGTCTACTGATCCATTAGTTGCTGAACAATGGATTAGTACTACTGAAAAGATATTTTCAATTCATCAATGTTCTGAACCTGATAAAGTCATCTTAGTATTGTATCATTTGGAAGGTGATGCTGATCATTGGTGGAATCATATTAAGAATACGAGGCAAAGGGATGAAATTGAGTCCATTGAATGGGACGAGTTCAAGAACCTATTTTTCAATAAGTACGTCCCTCGTATTCATCGGACAATGATGGAGAAAGAGTTTCTTGAACTGAAGAAAAATTATGATGAATCTGTTGGTACCTATGAAGCAAATGTTACAAGACTTTCAAGGTATGCTTCTGGTATTATTATCCAACCTGAGAGTAAGATCGATCGATTATTTATTGGCATAAAAAAAGTCTTCGAAGGGCCTTAGACATAAGGTACTTCAACAGCTATGAGGAAATCGTTCGATGTGCTCTCAAAGATGAGATGGAGATTAGAGAAACCCATCAGTCATATGGATTTGATAAGAAGAGGAAAATGGAATTCAAAAGAAAATCTAAAGAGCACAATGAAAAGATTATGAGCTTTCCCTTATGCTCAATGTGTGGAGTGAAACATGGAGGGATTTGTCTTAAAGGGACAAGTAAATGTTTCAAATGTGGAAAAGAAGGTCATCGGGCATTTGAATGCCGCGATGATGGGAAGAAGATGTCTAATGATGAAAACAAATGAAATGATAAATAGAATGAACCTACTACACTTCAATGATTCAAGTGCAAGGAGATGGGACATTATGCCAATAAATTCCCTAATCCAAGGGTTGATGATGATGGTCGACATTAACAAACTCTTAAGGCTAAATACAAAGGAATGTCAAATGAAATTTCTATCAGCGATGTAGAGTATGATAATGATGTGGTGAAAGGTACACTTGCCATCCACTCTAAGTAGAAAATGTTTTATTTGATTCTGGATCCACCCACTCCTTTATTTCTGAAGAATTTTCTAAGGATATCACCGTATTACCTCAACAATTAGATGTTGAGTAAGCTGTGACAACCCCTAATGGCACAACAGTCGCATCAAAAGTTTATAATTCTTCTCCGATTGATGTTTGTGGTAAAGTGCTTCCTGAAAATCTTGTGATCCTTCCTATAGTGGAATTTGATGTGATTCTTGGAAGGGATTGGATTTCTCTACATGGAGATCATATCAATTCCCAAAGAAGGGAAGTCACATTTCATATTCCAGATCAATCTATGATTGTATATCAATGCAAGGATGAACATTACCTTCCAGTGGAAATTCCTTCCATCTTATGGGTTTTGATTCCACTAAATGAAGGATATTCATCTCAAATGGTTGTTGAGAAACTCAGAATTAAGAAAATTCCCATTGTGTGAGAGTTTGATGATGTCTTTCCGGAGGAATTACCAGGTCTTCCACCAAATTGTGAAGTTGAGTTTTCAATAGAACTCGTACCAGGTGCTTTGCCTATTTCAATGAAACCTTATAGAATGGCCCCAATGGAGTTATAGGAATTGAAGAAGCAACTCCGAGAGAATCTTGATAAGGGGTTCATACACCCTAGTGCATCACCATGGGGAGCACCTATTCTGTTTGTTAAGAAGAAATATGGATCAATGAGACTCTGCATTGATTATCGAGAACTTAACAAGATCACTATCAAGAACAAATATCCTCTCCCATGCATTGATGACCTATTTGACCAACTACGCGGAGCTCAATACTTTTCCAAGATTGATCTTCGTTCAGGGTATCATCAATTAAGGGTCAAAATGGAAGATATACCAAAGACGGCTTTCCGTAAATGGTATGGACACTATGAATTTATAGTGATGCCATTTGTTCTTATTAATGCCCCTTCTATCTTCATGGATCTGATGAATAGAGTCTTTAGATACTATCTTGATCAGTTTGTGGTAGTCTTTATAAACGATATTCTTGTATATTCAAAGAGCAAGGAAGAACATGAATATCACTTTAGAATTATATTGAAGACCCTGAGAAAGAAGAAGCTTTATGCCAAATTTACCAAGTGTGAATTTTTGCTTCAAAAAGTTGCATTTTTGGGTCACATAATCTCAAAAGAGGGGATATCTGTGGATCCAGCAAAAACAGAGGTTATCAAAAGATGGTCGAGATCAACAACAGCGATTGAGATCCGATATTTTCTTGGTTTGGTTGGATATTATCGACATTTTGTGAATGATTTTTCATGATTATCTAATCCACTCAACAAGTTGACTCGGAAAGTAGTTATGTTTGTTTGGACGGAGGAAAGTGAAGAGAATTTCTATGAGTTGAAAAGAAGGTTATCCAGTGCACCTGTTCTCACACTTCCTTGTAGTGGAGAATGGTTTGTGATCTATAGTGTTGAATCCAAGAAGGGATTGGGGTGTGTTCTTATGCAAAATGATATGGTGATAGCTTATGCCTCACGATAGTTGAAAATTCATGAGAAAAATTACCCAAATCATGATTTTGAGTTAGCTGCGGTAATCATTGCATTAAAGATTTGGAGGCATTATCTTTATGGAGAAAGGTGTGACATTTATACTGATCATCAAAGTTTAAAGTATATTTTCACACAAAAGGAGCTGAATATGCGCCAAAGAAGATGGTTGGAGCTGATTAAGTATTATGACTGCTCAATCCCTTACCAGCCTGGGAAAGCAAACAAGGTGGCAGATGCATTAAGTCGACAAGACCATGCCAGTTTATCCATGATGAGGATCAAAAAAGATCCAATATTTATGTATTTACAAAGGATGGATCTTGGAAATATAATGGAAGGGGGAAAATTGTATTTTATCAAATGAATGTTCAACGATTTATACATGTGAATATTAAAGAGGCACAAAAAGAAGATGTTGAGTTACAAAAGAAGGTGAGAAATGTTCCTGAATTCAACCTTGATTGTGATGGGATAATAAAGTTCAGGAATCAGGTTTGTGTTCCTCCCGTCCCTGAATTAAAGAAGGATCTGCTGGATGAGGCTCATAGTTCTTCATTATATATTCATCCTGGAAGCACGAAGATGTATAGGGACCTGAAAGAGTACTTTTGCTGGGATGGTATGAAAAGAGATGTTGCTGAATATGTCTCTCGATGCTTGGTTTGTCAACAAGTTAAAGCTGAGAGACAGAAGTCTAAGGTGATGTTACAAACATTACCCATACCCGAATGGAAATGGGAAAACATCACCATGGACTTTGTCACAGGACTTCCTAAAACATCCAAAGGCAATAATGCTATCTGGGTCATAGTTGATTGTCTTACAATGTCTGCACACTTCATTGCTATTAGAGAGGATTTCTCTCTGGATCAGCATGACAGGATATATGTAATGGATGTGGTAATATTTCCTGGAGTACCACTTTCTATTATATCTGATCGGGATCCGAGGTTTACCTCAATGTTCTGGTGAAGTCTTCATCATACTCTGGATACAGAGTTATGTTTCAGCACTGCTTATCGTCCTCAGACAGACGGTCAGTCTGAGAGAACAATTCAAACTCTAGAAGATATGTTGAGATCTTACTTTATAGATTTAAAAGGTGGTTGGGATCAAAACCTACCTTTGGTGGAATTTTATTATAATAATATATTTCACTCCAGTATTCAGATGGCTCCTTATGAAGCTCTCTATGGAAATAAATGCAGGACTCCAACTTCCTGGGATGAAGTTGGGGAAAGAAAGCTATTAGAACCTGATCCCGTTGATGAAATGGAAGAAAAGGTAAGATCTATTCAACAAAACATAATAGCAGCTCAGAGTCGACAGAAAAGTTATGCCGACAACCGAAGAAAAGACCTAGAGTTTGAAGTGGGTGATAAAGTGTTCTTACAAATATCTCCCTGGAAGAGGGTTATGAGATTTGGAAAGAAGGGGAAGTTGAGCCCTAGATATATCGGTCCATTCGAAATACTGGATCGTGTTGGGAAGGTAGATTACCGATTGGTGTTTCCACCTAATATCTCTCAAGTTCACGATTTGTTCCATGTATCTCTCCTGAGAAAGTACATACCTGATCCTTCACATGTACTCAACTCAGAAGTTGTACCGCTGGAGCTAGATCTTTCTTATGAAGAACAACCGATAGAGATTCTGGATCGTAGTGAAAAAGTCCTATGAAACAAGACCACTCGATTGGTTGAAGTTTTATGGAGGAACCACCAATTAGAAGAAGCTACATGGGAGCTAGAGGATATGATGAGGGAGGGGTATCCTCGTCTGCTAGTTACAAAGTGACGAATTTCGAGGGAGAAATTCATTTTAAGGTGGTGGAATGTAATAACCGAGACTTTTATGTTATATAAATCATCAAAGGAATCTTTTTTCTACACACAACAGTTGCTTGGCTTTCTTTACATGAAATCACGTCCTTCCTCGATAGCTTGCATTGTACGCAATACAGAGTTTCACTAAACAATGATATGCTAATAAAATATTATTAAAAACTAGCTGTTATGAATAGTAATAACCACTTTTTGAAATTTTATAAATTTTATTTTGCAAAATGGACTTAATTTATGGATTCATAATATCGAAATTAGCCTAGGGTGAAATTTTGGTATTTTTTTGAAAACTATCAATTTTTGATGAATAGTGAAACCACTTAGTTGCGGTTAAAAAAACTGAATTTTTCATAAAACATAATTTTACTGCTTCTGTGAGTGGAATTTCGAAAATCCGAGAGACATGTTTAATATCAAGGAATAAAATTTGGTTCAATGAGATGAAAATAATTTTTGGTGAATAGTAACTTTTTTATTTTTTAAAATTAAATAGGGTAATTAAGGGTAAAAATGATATTATTATTACCCTAACACATGTCCTAATTCTATTGGACAAGTATATTTCGACCAAAAACAACATTAGGAATAAAATATGACGAGTTAGGCTGTAGAGACCCTATGCTTGACGTACATAGACATTAAATTACTTTTGTGGAATACTTAGTATATAACAAAAACACACAAACAAGGACCGTAATAGTTTAGTGTCTTTGGAAACATGGAATATAATCATCTAATCGTGGTGAAAGATCTTCAACATCTCCCATAAAGATCATCTTTTTTTAAACCTAAATCCTTTCTTTATGTCCTGGGGAAAAGAAAACATAAAAGGGTGAGCTCAAATGCTCAGTAACGGAAAACAAAAGAAATATCAATCACGTCATATTTATAAGAACATATCTTTTGGAAATCTTAACCTGAAAAAGAGATCATAATTTCATAACATGGGATAAATCATAGTAGTTAAATGTAATCCAAATAATCATAACATAAAACATGAATCATTGTGGCATACACACATAATCATAGAGAATCATTTCTTATTAGTCAAGACTCATTACCAAGACTATCTTAGTGGACAAAGTCCATTTCTTAACCGAGTTCAATCCCCGTTTCAGTCCTGTTTCACTGAACCGGTATAACCTACCATTCCATCCATGTCTATCTCATGAGATATAAAATCTTTTCCATTGCATTGGTGGGAGATATAGGTCCCACCCATCTCATAATGATACCATTCTTATTTGTGCCACAAAATCATAAATCATACATCATTGCGTAACCCATGTAATAAAAATGAGAATCTTAAACATCATGACATCATAAAATGATTCATATAAGATAAAGGAATTCATAAAAATATTTCCATCTCAACATAATCAAGTAAATGTAATAATAGGGATAGAAACATAACCCTATATTATCTTAGATGGAAAATAAATTTGATAAAACACTTTAACTCCATTCTTGAGGAAAATATCTTTTCTACTTCAAAAACACTTTTACTTTCCTAAAATGTCATATAATTTTAAACTAAAGAAGTTTATTAATAATAAAAATGAAAACTTATAAATGAAGCTTCTTGTAAATAATGTTTTAAAAATCCATTCATGCCGTAGAAGTTAAAAAAACATTCTTCTCGTACTTTTTTCGGAAAAGTCAAAAAGTACCTCGTATGAAAAATGACAAAAGATTCCTTTCATATATTTTACTTAAAAACTCACCGAAGGGTAAAATTGTATATAAAATATTGTAGAAGTATATTAATGTCACATATTTTGGAAACATGGATGTGGATGATAAAATACACCCTAGTAAATACCAAAGCATAAACAACCTCGGATAAAAATGAGATTGTGATATTTCCCTTACCATAGGTCCGATTTGCTTCATAAGTGTCCAAACCTCCTGTATAATGATGTAAATAATGTTATTGACTTATTAAATAATCATACTTATTGTTATGATATCATATATGGTCATATTCTTAGCTTATTATTTGTAATATTTCATTACTACTTGTTATTCTGGTGTTTATTACTTTTTTGTTCTTATGTGTGTTTGTCGAATAAATTATTATTATTATCATTAGGTTATAGATACCTCATTTAAATAATTGTATTATTTTAATATATATCATATTAATTCGTTCAATTCATTTATATAATCAGTATGCAATGAAGATCATGTAGAATGAATCGCATCACATCGTGGAGACGGTATTCCGTACGTACGCACGAGCGATGATATCGTTCCCATGATAATAGAATTGTATTGGAGTGTATGTATACTATCTCAGAATAAATATCATTTTTTAATAGTCATATATAGTCATTATTTACACCATTATACCCATCCAAGTACGGTGGTGGTGGAAAATAGATTACACCACGGCGTGGAGACGGTATTCCGTACGTACAAACGCGCGGTGATTTCATTTTCCGTAGGATGGATAGATGGCGAAATAGGGTTGTTTCATACTTATAATAACATATCAGTATATGAGTGATACTTATGTTATTACTTCATAATGAAACAACTAAAGAAGAATAAGTGGAAGAAGAAATAAAGATGAAAAAAATCGGTAACAGACATTACCTCTTCTTTGAAGGGCTTCATTGAGACCTCCTTTTAGGGTACTAAAATAGGTCTTTGAAGAATACCAGAACCTCTAAGATGTTTCTAGGGAAGTGGAGAGGAGAAATTCGCAGGGTTTGACCGAGCTTGAAGGCTCAATGTGGTGTGAGGAAGAGGGAGGAGGAGGTTCCATTTTATAAGGGAGGAGAGGGGTACCTTTGGAATAAATAAAACTTTTATTTTATTATAAAGTCAAATTCGGTTTTAAATAGCTCCAAATTGATTAATTTTGAATCTAAGGTGGGGATGGGTCGTAATTATCTCATCCAATATAATTTAGACAAGTTTATGTTCCATTTTAACCTTATCATTTAGATTTAACATTAAGTTAAATAATTTTACTTTTGTCGTGTCTTCTTGTGTTCTTATACTATAAGGTTAATAAACTTACAATAAGTAGCCAAAATATCCCCAAGTTGTTTATTATTAATTTATATATCCTTATCTAAGTCATTTGGCCGAGCCTTGGATTTTTAAGAAAAAAATAACATTTTATAATATAATATTTGTTTTAAAAACTATTTTATGTCAATATAGACACTATTTAGTAATTGATTTTTGTGAAACTCATAACAGATTGATTAGTTTTAAAAAAGTTAATTAAATCAATACTAACATGTCATATTAACCTATAAAATTATTTTTATTCAGAAAAAGTCTTAAATTATATTTATTTGGGTATTTATAACATCAATTATGTCAATATTTCATTAATAGGACAATTACTGCATCATATTTGTGTCATAATAAATGATAATTATTTAATACCTAAAAATTATAAATAAATTCCTATGATGTAGATAATTGTCTTATATTTCTGAAGACTATTCATGTTCTATGTTTCATGAAGTTTATCACTAAATTAATATTATTATACTTATAAGATTTAAGAAAGTGAAATGTTGTCACATTCTTTGGTTTTAATAATAATTGAATTATTTTCATGGAAAAAAGTCCATTAAATGATTCTAATCTGACCCTCAGGTGATATGGGTCGACTTATAGTCATTAAATAGGATTTTTACATGTGTTAGGTTATTTTATAATATTATATTTACCCTTAATTACCTGATTTACCATTAACTATGTTAAATAAAATTTACCGTAGTTACTATTCATAATTCCCAAAAATAAAAAGTAGCTAATTAACATAATTTGGATCCAATGATTCCAAATATGGAATCCATTTTTCCAAATTCAATACACAAAATTTGCAGAAATTAAATTAAAATTAATCCCATTGTCGAAAGAAAACGGGTATTTATTTAAAATATTGCAAAAGATTGAATTGATTTATCCTATGAATTCATGGTAGAATCAATGATAATGACAAAAATTATATTAAATGGTAATGATATATTATATTTATAATTTAAAATAATTAAATATTATAATTTAACCATATAGATTATTGCGATGAAAACATTTTTTTTAATTAAAATATATCGTGTTTTTACTATTCATCAAAATATGAAAGTTACCAGAATGATATGAAAATTTATCCAAAGTAAATTTTTATTTCATGATTCAGAAGAAGAATTCTATTTTGTCAAATTGAACTTATAAACATATCAAAAACTAGATTTAAAGTGGTTGCGCCATCAAAAGGCTGCAAAACTGCATTTTTTTAAAAATACATATTTTACCCGAAAAAATTATTTTGTTCTTATACCATATTTTAGAAAATGTAAAAGATGAATAATAATGTTATAAGATTCAAAATTTAGTTAATAATATTTATAACGGCTACTTCATAATAATATTATAATAATATATCGTTGTTTAGTAAAACCCGGTATTGCATACATCACACGCTATCGAGGAAGGTCGTGATTGTGTCTAATGCAAGCTAAGTCCGGGTTGCGTGCTCTACAAGAATCCTTCGTTGTTTCGTATAACATAATCCAACCATATTTAATTTATACATTGAATATATATATATATATACTCAATGTTGCGTAGAATAACTATTATCGAAATTTTGTGTAACACGATCCAAGAATAGTGTTGTGTATACTGCAAGCTAATACGGTGTTGCGTATAACGCAAGGTAATCTTGGTGTAGCATACACCACAAGAAATTAATGAAATTAAAAGAATATTTTTCATAAAATCTCGGGGTGTTACATTCTACCCCCCTTAAAATGAATTTCGCCCTCGAAATTCGTCGGGGTTATAAATGGTTTACTATTCGAAAGTTTCTTTAATAGAAACCCACATCGTAAAAAGGAATACCAAAACCAATCATTAAAAACAAAAGTATGAAAGGTAACGGTTGCCCAAATAAACTAATCATTGGGTTTCCACATAGGTGAAAATATGGATATGGAAGAGAAATCTAACCATCATGTTCTGATGGAGAGTAGTAGATAACATGGCTATGGAAAATCCAGCAATCACAAAGCCATAAATTTGTGACGATCTAAGGTACCATCTGATTGTCAGATATAAGAGCATTAGGACAACATTTTTGGTTTTCAAGATCATTTCCCTAAAGTTGATGAAAGTGGAATTAGAAGAAATACTTTCGTGATTTTGGTATAGTTTCACCATTTGTCGTTCTTTGAACAATTTCCACTTCATCTCTTAAAGAAATGAAGTTGAATTTGTCATTCGTGATGTGTTAGCAGATCATGTGATAGAATGGTGAGTCATTCCATCTGTCTCATACAAAAGGTTAGAAAAGTTATCAAAAAATACATAAGTCCATCTATAGTGAGATTAATCATATATGGTTCCTAAAATGGACTTATACTTCATATATCATACAGCTTAATATAATAAAACTAGTTTCTACTAAATAGGGACTTCCTGTAGGCGAGTGGTAGGCGATAAAGGCCAGTCGCACTTCGGTTGTGGGTTCGATTCCCACAGCATTGTCCGACGCGATGGGCTTTCACCTGTCCTGCAGGTTGTCCTTTTTCTAAAGCTATATTACTATAACATCCCATCAACAATATCAAAAAAGGTTTATCCTTAAACAATACTAACGTATGTCCAACATAAACCATTCCAATCTTTAGGCTTATCTAAAAGACTTCGTTCCAAGATCATAGTATAAAGAAAATGATCACGTGAATGCCATCATTATCCCCCAGATCTATCTTGTTGGTCAAATTACAAACATGTGAATACCTTAATCATGTATTATCTTGAAGAATGAATATCCATTGAACCTTATTGAAAACATGAATGCAGTTAAAAGTTAATACTTTCCTCATACCAAAATCCTCAAAATTCTATATCCTCAAACCATGATATCACTTAGTCCTTATATCAATCATGAGCACATGAATACTATCAAACATATTAGATTCTCTTTATCCCTTCATTATGTGAATATCATCTACTTTCCAAAACTATTTCAACCACTTTTCATGGTTTCCGATGCAATAAAATTATTGAAAACCACAATAGAACAAAACATAAATATTCCAATATTCCACAATACTATATACAACATTATTCTGGAATCCCATTACATAAAAACTTATTCATTCTACCACATCGTTGTCATATTCAACATCACCAATGGTGATCTCATGTGACTTCCCCTTGTCATTTTCCTTAAGTGGTTTCTCATGTCGATCATCACTAACCCTTGGATTAGGGCATTTATAAGCATAATGCCCCATTTCCTTGCACATGAAGCATTGATGTGTAGTAGGTTCATTCTGTGTATCCCTTCCTTTGTTTTCATCATTTGTCATCTTCTTCCCATCATTGCGGCATTAAAATGCCCAATGACCTTCCTTTCCACATTTGAAACATTTACTTGTCCCTTTAAGACAATATCCAACATGGTTCTTTCCACACATTGAGTATAAGGAAACATTCATCTTCTTTTCACCATTATTCTGAGATTTCTCCTTGAACTCCATCTTTCGTTTCTTTTCAAAACTATTAGATGGATACATAACACCAACTTCCATTTATACCTTTATAGTACAACACACAATTTATTCATAGCTACCGAAGTCTCTTATAGCTATTTCCCTTCGATGATTTGGTTTTAATCCACTAAAGTATCGATCATCTTTATTTTCAGGTTGGATGATAAATCCAGATGCATACCTAGAAAGGCTTGAAAAATTCGCTTTGTATATACCAACAGATTCATCATCCTTTTGCATTAGTTCAAGAAACTCCTTCCCCATCATTGTTCGAAGAATACAAGGAAAGTACTTATTGAAAAATAAGTTCATGAACTCGTCCCATTCCCTGGACTCAATTTCATCTCTTTGCCTCATATTCTTGATAAGATTCCACCATTGATTAGATTCACCTTCCAAACGATATACTGTTATGATGACTTTATCATGTTCAGAACATTGAAGAACTGAAAATATCATTTCAGTGGTACTGATTCATTGTTCAGCAACAAGTGGATCAGAAGACCCACTAAAAAAAGGTGGACGTTGCCTCATGAAGGACTCCATAGAATGTTGTTCCCTTCTCTGCTTATTTGGAAGTCCATAATGATTCATAGCTTTTGTAAGTATAGCAATAAGATTTTTCACTCTATCTCCCATAACATTTGATTGTTCAGGAGGACAATCATTGCATTGTTCATTACATTGATCAACACTGTTCCTTCGGGTTCCACCCATCGTCAAAAACCCAAAAAGAATAGTGTGAGAGGAAAAAATCATGCTAGGGAAAAAAATAATAAAGGGGGAGTATCCTTAATATCTAACATCTTAGGTTAAATTCTGTGATTGTTACCGTAGTTCTAGTATTGTATCCTATATGTATACTTATCCTTAGGGACATCCCTAGACACACCTTAGAAATATCTATAGGGATCTCACTAACGTTTTCGCATCCTAGTTTCCAAAGCTTGACTAAACCTCCCTCTAATACCAACTGTAGAGACCCTAAGCTTGAAGTACATAGACATTACATTACTTTTGTGGAATACTTAGTATATAACAAAACCACACACACAAGGACCGTAATAGTTTAGTGTCTTTGGAAACTCGGAATATAATCTTTTAATCGTGGTGAAAGATCTTCAACATCTACCATAAAGATCTTCTTTTTTTAAACCTAAATCTTTTCTTTATGTCCTGGGGAAAAGAAAACATAAAAGGGTGAGCTCAAATGCTCAGTAAGGGTAAACAAAAGAAATATCAATCACGTCATATTCATAAGAACATATCTTTTGGAAATCTTAAACTGCAAAAGAGATCATAATTTCATAACATGGGATAAATCATAGTAGTGAAATGTAATCCCAATAATCATAACTTAAAACATGAAACATTTTGGAATACACACATAATCATAGAGAATCATTTCTTATTAGTCAAGACTCATTGCCAAGACTATCATAGTGGACAAAGTCCATTTCTGAACCGAGTTCACTCCATGTTTCAGTCCTGTTGCACTAAACCGGTATAACCTACCGTTCCAGCCATGTCTATCTCATGAGATATAAAATCTTTACCCAATGCATTGGAGGGAGATATAGGTCCCACCGATCTCATAATGATACCATTCTTATGTGTGCCACAAAATCATAAATCATACATCATTTCATAACCCATGCAATAAAAATGGGAATCTTAAACATCATGACATCATAAAATAATTCATATAAGATAAAGGAATATATTAAAATATTTCCATCACAACATAATCAATTAAATGTAATAATAGGGATAGAAACAAAACCCTATATTATCTTTTATGGAAAATAATTTTGATAAAACACTTGAACTCAATTCTTGAGGAAAATATCATTTCAACTTCGAAAACACTTTTCCTTTCATAACATGTCATACAATTTTAAAATAAAAAAGTAGATTAAAAATAAACTTGAAAACTTTTAAAGTATGCTTCTTGGAAATAATGTATTAAAAATCCAATCATGCCGTATAAGTTAAAAAAACATTCTTCTCGTACTTTTGTCGGAATAGTCAAAAAGTACCTCGTACGAAAAACGACAAAAGATTCCTTTTATATATTTTACATAAAAACTCACTGAAGGGTAAAATTGGATATAAACTAATTTAGAATTAAATTAATATCACATATCGAGGAAAAATGGATGTGGATGATAAAATACACCACAGTAAATACCAAAGCATAAACAATCTCGGATAAAAATGAGATTGTGATATTTCCCTTACCTTAGGTCCGATTTGCTTCGTAAGTGTCAAAAACTATTGTATAATGATGTAAATAATGTTATTGACTTATTCCAGAATCATACATATTGTTATGATATCATATATGGTCATATTTTTAGCTTATTATTAGTAATATTTCATTACTACTTTTTATTCGGGTGTTTATTACTTTTTTCTTCTTATTCGTGTTTGTCGAATAAATTATTCTTCTTATATTTAGATTATAAATACCTCATTTAAAGTATGGTATTATTGTAATATATATCATATTAATTCATTCAATTCATTTATATAATCATTATTCAATGAAGATCATGTAGAACGAATCGAATCACATTGTGGAGATGATATTCCGTACGTACGCACGAGCGATGATATTGTTCCCATGATCATGGAATTGTATTGGAGTGTATGTATACTATTTCAAAATCTATATCACATTTTAATAGTCATATATAGATATTACATACACCATTATACCCATCCAAGTAAGGTGGTGGTGGAAAATTGATTACACCATGGCGTGGAGACGATATTCCGTACGTACGCACGCGCGGTGATTTGTTTTTCCGTAGGACGGATATATGGTGAAATAGGGTTGTTTCATAATTATAATAACATATCAGTATATGAGTGATACTGATGTTACTACTTCATAATGAAACAACTAAAGAAGAATAAGTGGAAGAAGAAATAAAGATAAAAGAATTGGTAACGGACATTACCTCTTCTTTGAAGTGCTTCTTTGAGACCTCCTTTTAGGGTACTGAAATAGGTCTTTGAAGAATACCAGAACCTCTAGGATGTTTCTAGGGAAGTTTAGAGGTGAAATATTCAGGGGTTGGACGAGCTTGAAGGCTCAATGTGGTGTGAGGAAGAGGGCGGGGGAGGTTCCCTTTTATAAGGTAGGAGAGGGGTACCTTTGGAATAACTAAAACTATTATTTTATTATAAAGTCAAATTAGGTTTTAAATAGCCCCAAATTGATTTATTTTGAAGCTACGGTGGGGATGGGTCGCAATTCTCTAATCCAATAGAATTTAGACAAGTTTAGGTTCCTATTTTAACCTAATCATTTTGATTTAACATTATGTTAAATAATTTTACTTTTACCGTTTCTTCTTGTGTTCTTATACTATAAGGTTAATAAACTGACTATAAGAAGCCAATAGAACCCCAAGATGTTTATTAATAATATATATAACCTTATCTAAGTCATTTCGCCGAACCATAGATTTTTAGAAATAAAATAACAATTAATAATATAATATTTGTTTTAAAAACTATTTTATGTCAATTTTGACACTATTTAGTAATCAATTTTTCTGAAAATAATAACAGAATAATTAATTTGAAAAAAGTTAATTAAATCAATACTAACATGTCATATTAACCTATAAAATTAGTTTAATTCATAAAAAGTCTTAAATTACATTTATTTGGGTATTTATAACATCAATTATGTCAATATTTCATTAATAAGAAAATTACTGCATCATATTTGTGTCATAATAAATGATAATTATTTAATCCCTAAAAATTCTAAATAAATTCCTATGATGTAGATAATTGTATTATAATTCTGTATACTATTCATGTTCGAAGTTACATGAAGTTTATCACTAAATTAAAATTATTATACTTATAAGATTTAAGAAAGTGACATGTTGTCACATTCTTTGGTTTTAATAATAATTAAATTATTTTCATGGACAAAAGTCCATTAAATGAATCTAATACGACACGTAGGTGATATGGGTCGACTTTTAGTAATCCAATATGATTTTGACATGTGTAAGGGTAATTTTATAAAATTATATTTACCCTTAATTACCTGATTTACCTTTAACTATGGTAAATAAAATTTACCGTAGTTACTATTCATAATTCCCAAAAATAAAAAGGAGCTTATTAAAATAATTTGGATCCTATGATTCCAAATATAGAATCCATTTTTCCAAATTCAATACACAAAAGTTGCAAAAAATAAATTAAAATTAATCCCGTTGTCGAAAGAAAACAGAGTTTTCTTTAAAACATTGCAAAAGATTGAATTGATTTATCCTACGAATTCAAGGTAGAATCAATGCTAATGACATAAATTTTATTAAATGGTAAAAATATATTCTATTTATACTTTAAAATAATTCAATATTATAATTTAACCATAAAAATTATTGCGATGAATAAAATTGTTTTTAATTAAAATATATTGTGTTTTTACTATTCATCAAAATATGAAAGTTACCAGAATGATATGAAAATTTATCCAAAGTAAATTTTTATTTCATGATTCCAATGAAGAATTTTATTTTTTCAAATTGAACTTATAAAATGTCAAAAACTAGTTTTAATGTGGGTGCGCCATCAAAATGCGCAAAACTGCATTTTTTGAAAAATACTTATTTTACCCGAAAAATTTATTTTGTTCTTATACCATGTTTTAGAAAATGTGAAAGACGATTAATAATGTTATAAGATTCAAAATTTGGTTAATACTATTCATAACGGCTACTTCATAATAATATTATAATAATATATCGTTGTTTAGTAAAACCCGGTATTGCGTACAACACACGCAATCGAGGAAGGTCGTGATTGCGTGTAATGCAAGCCAAGTCCGGGTTGCGTGTTGTGCAAGAATCCTTCGTTGTTGTGTATAAAATAATCCAACCATATTTCATTTATACATTGAATATATATATATATATATATATATATATATATTCAATGTTGGGTAGAATAACAATTATCAAAATTGTGTGTAACACGATCCGAGAATAGTGTTAAGTATACTGCAAGCTAATGTGGTGTTGCGTATAGCGCAAGGTAATATTGGTGTAGCATACAACACAAGAAATTAATTAAATTAAAAAAATATTTTTCATAAAATCTCGGGGTGTTACATAGGCCCACTTGGATTAGATTTGGATATTTATTATTAATTTATTTAAAGAAGGGTTAAAATAGTTAAAATCAAAGTTTAATAAGTAAATCATTTTTAATATGGGGTTATACATAAGATAAATTCGACTATAAATTTTCATTAGAAAGATAAAACGATTTCCTACATAATGGTATTTTATATGTAATTTTTAGACATTAAATAATTTAATTTATTTATGAAACAACGATGATGCAGTAATTATCTTATTAATGAAATATTTACATAATTGATGTTATAAATACCAAAATAAATATAATTAGAGACTTTCTAGGAATTAAACAAATTTTATAGGTTAATATGACATGATAGTATTGAGTTAATTAACTTTGTTCTAACTTATCATTCTATTATGATTTTCACAAAAATAAATTACTAAATAGTGTCAAAATTGACATAAAATAGTTTTTAAAACAAATATTATATTATTAATTGTATTTTATTCCTAAAAATATAAGGATCGGCCAAATGACAGAGAAAATGTTATATATATTAATAATAAACAATTTGGGATTCTTTTTCCTTGATATTGTAAGTTTATTAACCTTATAGTATAAGAACACAAGAAGAAACGGTAAAAGTAAAATTATTTAACTTAATGTTAAATCTAAATGATAATGTTAAAAGAGGAACATAAACTTGTCTAAATTCTATTGTATGAGAGAATTTCGACACATCCCCACCTTATCCTATAAATAAATCAATTTTGAGCTATTTAAAACCGAACATGACTTTATAATAAAATATTATTTTTAGTTATTCCAAAGGTGCCCCTCCCCTCCATTATAAAAGGGCACCTCCTCCCTCTCTTCCTCACACCACATTGAGCCTTCAAGCTCGGAAAAAACCTTCCACTTTCACCTATAAACTTCCCTAGAGACATCCTAGAGGACCTGGTATACTTCAAAGACCAATTTTATTGCCCCAAAAGAATGTCTCAAAGAAGCACTTCAAAGAAGAGGTAATGCCCGTTACCGATTCTTTCATCTTTATTTCTTCTTCCACTTCTTCTTCTTTAGTTGTTTCATTATGAAGTAATAACATCAGTATCACTCATATACTGATATGTTATTATATGTATGAAACAACCCTATTTCACCATCTATCCATCCTACGGAAAATGAAATCACCACGCGTGCGTACGTACGGAATACCGTCTCCACGCCGTGGTGTAATCTATTTTCCACCACCACCATACATGGATGGGTATAATGGTGTAAATAATTACTATATATGACTATAATAAAGTGATATTGATTATTAAATAGTATACATACACTCCAATAGAATTCCACGAGCATAGGAACGATATCATCCCTCATGCGTACGTACGGAATACCGTCTCCACGATGTGATGCGACTCGTTCTACATGATCTTAATGGCATAATGATTATATAAATGAATTGAATGAATGAATATGATATATGTTACACTAATACCATTATGTAAATTAGGTATCTCTAACCTAAAGAGAAGAATAAGAATTTATTCGACAAAACACGCATAAGAACAAAAAGTTATAAACAACCGAATAACAAGTAGCAATGAAATATTACTACCAAGAAGCTAAGAATATGACCATATATGATATCATAACAATAATATGATTATTTAATAAGTAAATAACATTATTTAAATCATTTTACAGGAGGTTTGGACACTTATGAAGCAAATCAGAACTTAGGTAAGGGAAATATCACAATCTCATTTTTATCTGAGATTGTTTATACTTTGGTATTTACTCGGGTGTATTTTATCATCCACATCCATGTTTCCTCAATATGTAATATTATTTACATCCAACTACAATTGTTTAAATCCAATTTTACCCTTCGGTGAGTTTTTATTAAAAGATATGAAAGGAATCTTTTGTCTTTTTTCGTACGAGGTACTTTTTGACTTTTCCGACAAAAGTACGAGAAGAATGTTTTTTTAACTTATATGGTATGAATGGATTTATAAAACATTATTTCCAAGAAAAATCTGTTACAAGTCATCAAGTATATTTTTAATCAACTTCTTTTAGTTTATAATTGTATGACATGTTAAGAAATGAAATGTGTTTTTGAATTAGAAATGATATTTTCCTCAAAAATGGAGTTCAAGTGTTTTATCAAAATTATTTTCCATCAAAGATAATAAAGGGTTCTGTTTTCATCCCTGTTATTACATTTTTTTGATTATGTTGTGATGGAATTATTTTTATGAATTCCTTTATCTTATATGAATTGTTTTATGATGTCATGATGTATAAGATTCCAAATTTTATTTCATGGGTTATGCTATGATGTATGGTTTATGATTTTGTGGCACACATAAGAATGGTATAATTATAAGATGGGTGGGACCTATATCTCCATTCAATGCATTGGGTAAAGATTTTATATCTCATGAGATAGACATGGCTGGAATGGTAGGTTATACCAGTTCAGTGAAACAGGACTGAAACGAGGAGTGAACTCGGTTCAGAAATGGATTTTGTACACTAAGATAGTCTTGGAAATGAGTCTTGACTAATAAGAAATGATTATCTATGATTATTTGTGTATGACACAAAGTTTCACGTTTTATGTTATGATTATTGGGATTACATTTCACTACTATGATTTATCCCATGTTATGAGATTATTATCACTTTTGCAGGTTAAGATTTTCAAAATTTATGTGCTTATGTATATGATGTGATGGATATTTCTTTTGTTTACCCTTACTGAGCATTTGAGCTCACCCTTTTGTATGTTTTATTTCCCCAGGTCAGGAAGAATGTTATTAAGTAGAATATGCCAAAAAGGGACTCTAGATATGATGAAATAAATTGGAGGCAAAGTAGATGCTTTATGAACCAGTTGTTTATGCTTTCTAATTTCTAAAGACAATATACCTATACGGTCCTTTCATGGTTTTGTTATATGTTGTAATAAGTGTGCTTCAATTTTTAAGTAGTAATAATGTATGGAAATTATGGGTCGTTATAAGTACCTCTGATGGCTATTTGGTGGAGTGCCCAGTTTGGCGGCAGACCCACAATGAACAGAGTTCCTGGTATTTTGTATCAAATCGGCGGTACTCGATAATAGATGAACCTCAGTAGTGTATAGTTAGTGAAAAGCACTTCAGAGTTGCGATAGGGCCACTGTTCTCAAGAAGGGAGGAGTTCTCCACTATTCGTGGTTTGGATAATGAAAATCCCGGTATGAGAAGAGTTAATGACCTTTTGTGTTTTCCTCATGATTGAGATGTGTTACTTGATAACTTAGGTATATGTATGGTTATATACCTATGTAATTGTTATCCATTTATTCCATACATTTTGTATTATCCTTGTTGGATTTTTTGAGACAAGAAGAGTCTCAGGGTCCCTACTGAGTATCGTTATGCTCAAATCTGAATGAGATATGCCCGCACCTTGTTGTGTTGGATGAATACGATGGACATCGCTGACCAAGGTAGAGTTTATGAGGACTGGATAGTAACCGGAGGTGGTGATCATGATTAGAGGGTAACTGAAGGAGACTGAAGGATGTGGAGCACTAAGGAGGCTATCTGTACCTACCCTCCATGTTGGATCTGTGGTGGATGATCTAGGAGCTGCTTGTCACCTTCCAGTTGTTTTTATTTATAGTTGTACATGTTTGTCCTTTACTTGTACTTTATAGTTTGTCTTGTATTTCCATCCCCTATACTTTTAGTACACTTGTTATATAGCTTTTACATAGTGTTTCCTCCTACTTGAACTCTAGTTGTTGTGTTTATGTTTTATAAAGGCAATGGATTCCTATTTTTATGGAATTACGCCTTTGGTGCTAGTCACCAGCCCCAGGCATATAGAAGGCATGCTCAGTGTAGTCATGATACGGGCCCCGGGGGACGGTTCGTGACATGGGACCCCATGGATTCACCGGGATGTGAAAATGAAAAATTATAATATTTAATTTAAACTGATGATAATTATAACCAAAACATATAACTTTTACTAAATTGATTTTAATATAAGGATATATAACAGAAATAAATGTATATAGATATACAGTATAAATATAAAAATATTAACTACAACATGGTATTTTATTAATAATTTTTAGACACCAAAAAAATATAATTTTTTTTGATAAAATTATGATATAGTGATTACCTCATTACTGAAATATTAAAATAAATGAATTATATTAATAAACCTAAATTGAATATGAGATTTATGATGACATACATGAATTTTATGTTTGAAAATGACATATTGAATATTATTTAATGTCTTTTTTTAAATTATCATGTTTTTATGATATTGTTTAAAAAATCATTATATGAATAATGTTCAAAATAAACATAATTAATAATATAAAACATAAAATAGTTTATTAAATGATATAAAATTACTAAAAATCTATTATTATACCAAATTGTTTATATATGTCCCAATATGTCATAAATAATCATTTTTGGGTTGTTTGACATGATATAGTAATTAAATTAACCCAAAATGTGTAAATGACATGATATCACAATAAGATTAAAATGGGTAAAATAATGGATAACCCAAATAGATAAAATAAAACAATATGAAAAAACTTGATTAAAAATTATTGTTATGATAGTAAATACAAATAAATTAATCTTATAATATAACTAAATATTTATTTGATCATTTTAAATAGAAATTTAATTTCTAATAAATTAATATTTCAGGACATTCCTAATGTGCCTATCTCTTATCTTATAAAAGGGAACCACATCCCTCTCCTATTCAATCCATTATGAGACTTATTATTGAAAAAACCCTACCATTTTCTCTTTTAAACTACCCTAGTTAAATTCTAGACGTTCTAGTATTCCCAATTGATGAACTCTAGTTCATTAAGAGGAAATTTAATGGAGCCACATCAAGGAAGAGGTAATCTCTTCTACTGATTCATTAATTTTTTTTGTCTTATTCCACTTCTCTTATTTAATTGTTTCAATATAAGGTAATAATTTCAATATTAGTCATATATTTATATTTTACTATAAATATTAAACAACCCTATTTCACATTCTATCCCTCCTATGAAAAATGAAATCCATGTGCATGCATACGTACGACTAACCATCACTATGCCATTGTGTAATCTGTTTTCACCCCCACCATACATGGACATGTCTAATATTGAAAATAATAACTATATATTATTCATAAAACATGTTAATAATTTGGATATATTATACACCATTCACTTTAATATCATTCAATAAATAGGGGAATGATATCATCACTTGGGAGTATCTACAATTTACCGTCTCCATGAAATGATTAGATTCATTCTCCATGTTAACAATTTAAAAATTATTATAAAGTATATATAATAAATAATCATGAAATATATGAAATAATAATTATACTATATTTATGTATATATATTTCTTTTACTTATATCTACATAATTCAATAAATGAAAACAACATTCATGCGTACGTAATGGCTACCATCTCCACGGATGGTCTATTCCATTTTATTTATCAATATTATATATATATATAGAATATATATGATATATAAATATTATTTTTAAATTATTTAAGTAATTATATAATTATCTAAGAAATGATATCAAAAATAACATATCATAACACGCACGCTAAATGAAATGATTATTACCCAAAATGTTTCTTTATCAGAGAATTGACAAATTAATATGTAATATAATGTTGTATGTGAATAATACATGATATCATAAACATATTTATGGTTCTATTACAAGTCAATAATATTATTAAACCCACTAGACAGAGTTTCAGAAACATACAAATGAAATCAGCCCAATGTTATGGGATAATTTTGCAATCTAATTTTTATCTGAGATTGTTTATATATAATTAATTACTAGGGTTATATTTATATCCATTTTTTTTCTAAATATGTTTTTATAAAATGAATATAATTTTTCTATGTAGTTTTTATGTTATTTTTTCCCCGATTGAATTTTACTACGTTTAATGGAAGGAATCGTTGTTTTATTTACCATACGAGGTACTTTTTGACATTTCTTGCAAAAGCACACAAAGAAATTATTTTTCTTATACAACATTAATGTATTTTTTACCCTTTCATGATGTCTTATTTATATGATGCTTCCTCTAAATGATTTATATTTTATAATCAAAAAAATTTAAAAAAAATTATGGCATTTTTTTGAAGAGAAAATGTTCATTTAAAATAAAGGATATCTTCCCTAGGAATTATTATCAAGTGTTTTGTCAAAATTATTTTCCATCTATATTGAAATAGGGTTATGATTCTATCTCAATTATTTCTTTTATTTGACTGTGTTTATAATGGAATTATTTTTATGAAATCTATTTATCTTATATATAATATGATGATGATTAAGAATCCCATTTTATAATATGGGTTATTATATGATTACTGATTTATGTTTTGTTATGGCACATTAAAGAATTAATTCATTATAAGATGGGTGGGAATTATATCTCCCTCCATTTCGTTGGGTAAATATTTATAGCTCGTGAGATACACATGGATGTAATGACAAGTAAACCTAGTTCAGTAAAACAAGGTTGGAACAACATGTAAATATGGTTCTGTAAAATATGGCTGGAATGACATGTAAACCCAGTTCCGTAATGGAATTTATCCAAAAGGATGGTCTTGGAAGAAATTCCTTGAATACTATAGAAATCATATTATGTGCTTATTAGTTGTCCACAATTACTTGTTGTATTCCAATGATATTCTATCATGGTTAATGTTCAATTGTGATCTATACTTTATGAACTGCCATAATTTATTTCGTGAATCATGATTTTGATATTTAAAGATTATGTTCATGTTTTTACATTCATATGTTTTTGGTTTTTTTTCAATGTTTTCCATTATTGAGAATTTCAGCTCACACTTTTAATGTTATGATTTATACAAGACATATTGAAAATTTTTTGGCAGGAAAAAGGGGGAATATCTGTATGGGATATTTTGATGATCTTTCACTGTGATTATGTGATTATGTTCCAATTTTCAAAAGGCACTAACCTAATATGGTCGTTGTAAATCTTTTTCTATCATTTATTATGTATTCCTTAAAATAAATGCAATGAACAAGTATATCAGGGTAGGGTCACAACAATTAATCTTCAAAACCAAATAAAAATACCATTAATCCATATTTAATAGTTATATGAAAACTATGTTTTGAATTAATATTAATTAATTTTTCAATATTCATTAAAAAAAATTACAAATTACAGAAAACGACAAAAACATTAGCATAAACTAATTTTATGACTCTATTGCAATTTTTATATTTATATTGACATTTAAAATACATAATATATCCAAATATTGGATTTAAAATAGTTTCTCGAATAATGGGGGAAAATTCTTTTAGTAATATATATATATATTTTTAATTTGTGATTTTTCATATATTATACATATAAATTATATTTGATGGGTATGGAAAATATTTAATTGAATTTAAAATATATATAAATATATATATTACATTATAATAACACACTAATTATAATTGAAGTAATTTATTATTATTAAATGAAATAGTGAGAAGAAAAACATTCTAATATAAAAACATTCCATTTATATTCAATTAGTTACTATATTCACATCTAATTAATTGGAAACAAATGAATTCATTTTTCTTATTTGTGTAAACTATATATTTCTATATCTTATTTAATATTATTTATAACTATTAAATTAATAGATATTTTATATCATATTATATTAAATTAAATTATTTTAATAATTTAATTTTTCTTTGTAAAACTTTATCTTTCCTATAACACATTCAATTGATTAATGTTTATTTGTGTATAACACACGCTAACATGGTATATCAATCATTCAATTATATTGACTATATCAAATCTATATAAAATTGTATGTATGTTGTAAAGTATGATATTATTATATTCTATAATGCTCATGGTGATGTGTTTCATATATCAAACTGAATAAAAGGTTCTTATTTTTTGAATTTTGTGGAGTCAAAATGGTTTTCTAAAATTATATGTAATTGGGGACAATAATTTTTTCTATTTTTTTATTATAGAGTTCATTCAATTTATGGAAAAAATTTTATTGTCTCTTCAATGATGTTTAATTGAATTTCTAATGGCTGTTTTATTTATCAGGAATAATAATATTATGATTATAATTATGTTATTGATTTTTTATTTGGATAATGATAAAAATATCACTCTAGATTATATAAGATAAAATATACCAGTTCTTTGTGATGATTAAATCAACAATATTCATTATGATTGTGAGGTGTCATTAATATTCATTAATTTTTTGGGATAAAAATGACCCTATCGGGTATTGCATAATTCAATTGAAGAAATCATAAAAAAATATTTTACACCTAGAATTATTATAGACAATACTAAGATCAAAAAAAATTTCTTTTCAACATCATCAGTTTACCAAGGGAGTAAGAGATATCGATCATAGAATATCACATTAATATACATATTAGAAGAGGTTGGATAAATTAGAAATATGATAGAATTAAAATAGAAAAAATGAGAATTTCTAGATCACTGATCTCAAATAATAGTTTTCATTCACATGTGCTTCCACTTTTTTCATTCTTTTTTTAAAACTATTTCATTTGTTTTTATACATACATTTTCAATCAAAACAAATCAATTACAAAAAACCCCATTTTAACAATAATTGAAATTAAAAACTATTTTATGTGAATTTATATTCATGATAATACATTGGGTTAGCCCCTAGATTTAAAATAAGTAAAATGATTATGTTTCTAACTGATCCATGATAGGCATGAATCAAAACGGGCATTGTTTCCATGAAGGTAGGGAAACATGAAAAAAACTATTTCATTGATACTAAATGATTCAAAATAATTTTTGAATTTGATCTAGAAATTAGATGAACATTATCCCAATAATCTAACAACAAAATAATAGGAAAAATTAAGGAAATAAACCTATTAAATTACTGCGACACTCATAGTGTACAAAATGAACCAGAAATCATGGCTAGAAATCCCAAACAAACATTGAGGTATTTGTTCATTCCTCAATTATCTATTCTAAAAACAAACTCATTGAACCCACTACATCAAATTATATTAAATTACTTATTAAAATGATTAATGTGCTTCAAAATATTCATGGTCATATATGATATTATCCAAATAAGAATATCAATGAATTAAAATTCATATACTCTATCTTCCAGATTAGAGTACCACCTGATGACTAATTTATAGTGGATGTAACTCCCATTATCACATGAAATAGTGGATAATAAATGGTTTTATAGTACAAAATATGGGAAATAAGTTATGGGTAGATAGAAAAGGATGATTCATGTAGAGATTAAATATTGTATTCAAGTGAATTTCCCTAAATATAAGATTTATCAAAATTAAAAATGAACCAAAAATTCCCTCTATGAATACTAGGATATTTTAGAGATGCTTTATCTTGGATTCCCACATCATGAAATGTAGTCACACTAATTCATTTTTTTTCGTAGAAAAAATAATCATTGATGGTTTTAAGAATATAATTGATTCCTCATTTGGAGGAGCCATTGAACATAGAATCCCTTTTAAAGTAAAATTAATATTTAATTCTCAATTATTAATAAATAAGAAAATATTTTATTCTTCATTTACCTAGGATGTTACAATCCTACTATGGATTATAGGTCATTCTTAGATGGACCTGAGATTACAATGCCTCTTTTTGTATTCTTTAAAATAGAGAATTTTTCCATGTATCCCAATAAAACACTATATAATATGCATCTCCATGAATATTAACTACCTATTTCATATATATAATTTTCATCTCCTCAACATTGGTTGTATCACAAATGGGAATAATGAGTGGGAATTAGTAAGCCTATCGATCCAAACAAAAATCATAATCCTCTTTCTCTGGGTACATGATAACTCAACTAAAAAGACCAGATAGATTTAATCCCACATCCACATTTAGACATTAATTAATGATGTAATCCTGATGTTGTTTGGTGCTTGGTCATAACCAATGGGGTTGTATTATAATGAGAGGAATAATCATCAAATACGTAAATCATACAAGTCCATAAAACCTTCCATCGCTTCTGAGAGAACAAATTTGTTTTTAATGTGTGCACTATACACCAGTTACATTGGAAGTTCCCCATCATAATTATCCTTACCGAGAATGGTACAACAATGCTATTCAAATAATAAATATATCCATTGGTGGTGAACAAACAAATATGGTATGATCTACCCCCCATAAAGAGAGTCTCTAATGATATAAAACCCATCATCATGCATTATTTTCTAAAGAATCATCTAAATATGTGAGGATGTGAACTAAATACCAGAAAAGGAAACCTCATACCCTAATTCCGAGATACAAACATGAAATATTTCAAAATCATCAACCATTTTTCAATATTATTATTTTTCATTCACTATTAGGGTATGCTGTTTTTTCTCAATGCATCTTAAATGAAAATCCCATTCAATGTGGTATAAGTTATTTCCAAATCAAACGATTACATGTACTCCACCCAAACCATATTGTGAAGAATGAATTTTTTTTTTGAGAAGATATAACTCATGATTTTTTTACAAAAAACATATTAAAAAATTCTCAATATTAATAGTGATTCCAACTTATGTGTGTGTGCATCATTAATACAATATCAATGTCATTGGTCAGATAATTTTCCTAATATAGTATAATATGAAGAGATCCATAATAATTGAAATGATCACCTTACATAAGAATACATATCAAACCTGAAACTAATCCATCACTGAAGACCACAACGCCCTACCTAGATTTTGAATGAATCAATATAGGTAATGTATTCAATTGTTGTTTGAACTCAAAAACATGAATTGATTTTGTTCTCATCCTAAGAAACCATTAATATATTTTTGAGTTAGCATGGTCATCAATGAATCTCACATTGATAATTACGTAATGAAACTAGAATAATAAATAAATAAGCCCAAAATATAGTGAATCTTGAATACATTTCATTATTTTCACAAGTTATAAGATCCTTTAAAATTATGGATCATCTAAAACACCAGGTTCTTACATCATGTTTCCATATAATTTCGTTCCAAAAACACATATATAACATATATAAATCATTGCATTAAGCACATGATTTCGTAACATACTAAAAACTATCCAAAAATGATGAAAAAGTCCCTCATTTGAGATTTAGAAGAAAATTATTCCATCCATATATACACCCAAAAAGTTTTTTCGATTATTCTGTATAACAATTTTCATCAAATCCATGATAACTACATAATAATTATTTTGACCAAAGGGCATGTTATGGTACTAATAATAGGCATACTTTCTCTAAAATGTAGTATTCATAATGTCAAATTATTTTATTCTTTATTGTTGGTAGGTATATCTATTTTCAATAATCTAGAATCTCTCTTCCACTTTCTACTGATAAAACTAATCATTTATATATTGCGACATATATTTTCTTATTTTAACTCAATTTTCCTTTATGTAATCAACATAAAGGCAAAGTGTACCATCATATTTTTATCATTGGGAAAAGGAACATCCTAGGGTGACATAATTTGATGTATAAATACATCCTCTTAAATATAATACAAATGAGTCTTAAAATCATTCTATTTAGGTGGTGTGATGTGATATAAAGGAATAAATACTAGAAAATTATATAAAATAAATCAATAGTAAACTCCTCCACCCATTCTGGTGGAAATATGGACATATCAAAAATGAGCATGTTGGGATACTCAATGATAAATACAGGCAGATCAATGATTCCTAGTATTGTTTAAGGAAAAAAAAGATATGACATTACCCAACAATGGATATTAGTTTCCTACTATACTATACCTTTGGGACCATTCTCCTTAAAAAGAAAAAAAACCTCATTTGTTGTATTAATGGAGACCCATTAGATATAACAATCAATATTATATTTATTAGAATTGAGCCAATCTATCTTAAATATTATGTCTATAGATTTTAGTAAATCGATATAAAACTCCATGAAATCTAAACATATTAAATCATGAAAATAGAAGTCGGTCTGTTGAGAACCTTTTCTATTTTTGTCCTACCTAGTGTACTAAAATCCACCACATCAGATAAAATAACTATATGAAAATTTAATAGGTTAATAATTCAGTGTGATATTAATCAATTAGATGGTCCAATGATAAATATAGAAGTCACATTTGATCACTCTATAGTAATGGGACCTCTCATAGTCAATGGAAATATATCCACATCCTCTAGATACCATTCATCTCCATTAATATGTTATGTTCTAAATTTATATGAATTAAACCCCATTTTTTATGATTTATTTTTTCCCAAAGCATTCAAAGGTTTTGATTACACCATTACACAATATAGGGTCCAATAGATATGAAAAAACAACTGAAGGTTTCTATAATGTACATAGATCCCCCAATTCTTGGGGGCCTTACTTTAAATCCCCTTTGAATTCCCTTGCATTGAACGCCAGTATCAAATTAATCGGCCTCTTCCAGGCCCTGTATGAGGTATAGATTGAGATTGATATCATGAACCATGAGATTAATCATCAAATTTATTATTTCAATTTAGCTAACCAACACTTCATGTATGATAAAATGTAAATCCAATCAACCATTACTTCACAGCCATGCCCATTTCAACCATCAACAGTCTATCAAGCACATCAGCCTTAGAGTGCATAATTATCAAGTAATCCTGAGAACAAATATAATTTTAATGTCCTAAATTGAAATTTTGAGTCTTCATTATTTACTTTGATATAATCATTGTTTAAATCAACAAAATCCCTTAGAATTGGATTTTGTATTCATACATGTTCTTGTCTTCCTCCTAAAATTTTAAAAACACTTTATTCATGGAAAACATCATCAAATATCTATATAACTATTCATTGAAAATATCATTGATGTCCTTACATAATAAGGCATCACATTTCTACAACGTCACCATCATGTCTCATCATATCCTTATTAGTACTTCTATCATGAACATGGAACACTTCGTGTATATTTTTATGGATTTCTAGAAGGACCGAAACAAATGATCAATCCCGATCAACAATTACTTGGACTCTAGAGGATAATATGGTCATTAAAACAACAGAGTATTATATAGATGAAACACTTGAGGAATAATAAAAGGAATGGCCATCTAAATTTCAGCAGTTGGACCCTGAATGGGAACTATTGGTGGTGCCACTCCATGATCTTCGATAGTACGCACAGTCACCTCAACCAGACATAGGTCCATGAGAGGATTTTATCATCGTGGTTGAGAAGTATCTTTTTCCTGTATCCGATTCTCAAATCATCGAAGAGGCATGATTCTATATAATATCATTAGACTTTAAGGAACACATTATATAAACACTCAAATAGTGAAATATGGTATAAAAATCCAATTAGATAGAAAAATAATATTTGGATTTAAGTATTTCAGAATCAATAATAAGGAAAATACTATAACTAACCATTTTGGAGTCATCATCAAACTATCCATGGTATGTTAAGGAGTATTGTATATATAAATAGTTAGGAAGAAAACTAAAAATCTTCTTATGTCTTTAGAGTATTTCACAAATCTATGTTTAAATCAAAAAGAGAAGCTCTACCATGATCATTGGTACCACTATGTCATGAATTTTCTCATTTATCAAATTACCAAGGTACCTATGGTGATTATCAAAATTATGTAATTAATATATTAAATATATAATTTCCATGATATAACATATCAATATGTCCTTAATGTTATGTATTTAATATGTTTTTATTGACTTAGTTAAATTTAATTAATGAAAAAACGAAATATGACTCTTAGTAGAAAGGTGAATTAATAATTAATTATAGAATATAAGGACAAAAAAATATTATTATTACGGAAAAGAATAATTATATATATTATATAAAATCCTATATTTTTGGTAAAGTTTATTGCCATTGGTTTTCAAGATATTAATTACATATCATGATAATAAAATTAAATGTGTCCCTAGAACTGTTTTTCCTAGGGGTAATAACCACAATAGGTCTCATTAGGTGATAAAAATTGATCACGTTCTAGTGCAAAATTAGGAGACCTTATTGTATACCTGGTTTTTCCATTCATAGAGTGTATGATATAGTTTATAAAGTGATATTAGTAAATATTATCATGGATATATAGATAATGTAATATATTCATAGATTGATTCATATCATCATAGAAGAATGATACTATTATATTTTAGGATTAATAATTATATTATTGATGTTATTATATATATCTCAATGGTAAAAAATTTAGGACTTAAGTATTCATCCTCATGAACATTGGCATGGAATAGAAGGGCTCATGTAAAAATAGAATATATGGATAATTTGATGAACACAATCCAAATAATCATGGGATATTGAGTTGGAATCTGAATGATGATGATAAATATATTGACATAGATCCTTATTAATAAATAAAACAATGTGAAACATCTTAATTCACCAAGGGAATAAATTATATTTTCTATGATACTTTATTTGAAGGAAGACATTGTCACATAGGAAACATATTTTATATAGGTACAATCTAATCAGTGGTGAACATAGATCCACAACATGACACCAAGGGATGTTGTTGTAGCCATGGAGCATGAAGACTTAAAAAAATATTTATGAAAATTAGTATAAAAAAAACATTTTAAAAAAGATCAATACATAATTTTATTAGAATTAAAAATGTAAAATGAATAGTTATTCAATTATGTTATAAAATTAAGAAGGATAACACAATATGATTTAATAATTTTCCTTGATTATGATGGAAAATATGATGATTATTAGGTCAATTGAGATCACATCATTAGTAATAATTAACAATCTATGACATTGAGAATTTTTATGTGATATTATGATGTAAAATCAGGGATAAAATAAAAAATAGTGATTTACATTAGATGCATGAATAATGTGATAAGAAGATAATGATGTAATTTTTTGGAAGGATAACTGATGGAAAGATTGTATGAAAAAACATGTGAATCAAATGAGGGAAAAATAAATTTTGTATTCATTTGGAAGGAAGTGTAAATACATATATGTGTGGAAGATCTGAACATATATTTAGAAACTAACATGTCTATGTAATGCCATAACATCTGAATGCCAATGAAAAAGATAAGATGCCAAAATCTCAACAGCTATGAAAAGATACAGTTTTAGGGTGTATAAACATTACTCTAATTATTGTAAAAATATAAATATAATATAGGTGAAACTATATTTACCCCAATAAAATCCACAAGATAGTGGATGTTATTTTTCATCCACAATAGATGAATTTAATGGTCCAAATGTGGTAATATCATATACAACATCTAAACACAAATCTTTAGAAAATACATTGTTTGGTTCATGTTGTATGCATTATTTTATTTTTATTTTTTTAAAGAACATCACATTTTTTCCTATACATAATTTGGGAGATATATTAGATAATAATTATTGAGGTATTATTCACTCATCAATGATATATATTCATTCGATCTTAATTTTATCATTTTAATATCATAGAAAATATGGTTTACATTCAAATGATGGAATTTTACAAAATACATGGGATTGCTAGGTTTTCATTGAAAAATTAAAATATCAACAAAACAAATGAGTAAATTTATATTATCGTAAATAAATGTTCTACAGTTTTCATTAATCGATCGATTTTATAGGATCGTTTTTACAATTAATCACTACCTATTTAGTTCTGTATAGAAATTATTGGTCTATAATTTTTATGATAAAAAAGTCTAATAATATCATATATAGCCATTGTTTATTAATATAATAATTAACAACCTGAAGAGTTTCTTAGACCACCGATATCAAGATAAGTTGATTTCTGAATTTTTCTCATACATAGATCACATACAATAACAAAAAAATTATATAGAATGAAAAATTTCGAGTTAAAGTAATTAATTCAAAAAATACAAGACCCCTCTAATTTTTTTTATTCAACCATGTGTGTCTATACAAGGATAAAAAATCCTCATTGAAAAAAATGTAATACGTTTCTAGGTGTTTATGTATTCATTATAGGGAACACAATGGGATCATTGTGGTGAAAATATATCTACTTCCAAGGACTGATGAATGATTATCTAGATTCATGGGGTCAATCCTTAAATATGTTTAACGTCTGACCATAGAATCATAGTTTACTGTGCGGAATGAATATATATAAATTAAAAATATTTGAACATGATATAGTAATTATGATTCTATTTTATTCCCTTTAGATTGTATAATACTCCAACCATATTTTAGGATTTGAAAAATATAATCTTTATTAACTATCTTTATAAATTTTTTTTGTTAACTCTCTATGGTGTTATGATAAATTCCATGTGTCACAAGGGGAATGAAAATCAACTATGTTTTATAATACGAACTATAAAAGGAGAATATATTTTGTAGATTATTTAAATGTGAGTTCTACATATAAAAAATGAATTATTATGACAAATCATGATAAGTGTGGGAATCTAAATTGATCAAACCAACAAAGAGTCCACAAAGGAGGATCCATATCATAAAACATTAAAGTAAATTCATGGATTTCTTTGTCTTAAATGAAACTATAGATGGTTTGTTATAATCAATAGGATTTTTTTATTATGAAAATACATATCTTTTAAACAACTTATTTCATAATTTATTTCAGAATTTAACACTTAAACAACACTATAAGATAATGAGTGATACATTTAATTTTAATTTATGATCAAAGTATTCCAAAATGAAAAAGAAAAAATGTGATAAACTAAATGCACATAATATAAACTTAAATTTAATTGATCTTGAAAACCTGCATGAGATAACCAAGGGATGTACACATGATAGTGGTGAGATATAATGACAATATACGAAATAGTAAAATCATAACATGATGAAATTAATCATTTGATTTTATAGGCATGTGATGGTAAAAATATTGGGAATAATTATAAACATTAACATAAAATTATAATGTTATATGATAACATGGAGTCAATATGGGAGTGTAGAAACAACATAATATATACTAACATAATTAAAATTTAAGGATAACCACCACGAAATCATAACATATTGTTCTTTGTATGCCCACCCATTGGAATAACCAGTTATATAATGATGTTAAAAAATTATTATATTATTAGTGAACTATATTACTTTGCGACACCTCATGTCATTCATATTATATACATGAATAAGTGTGTCAAATAGATCCTAGAATATATTTTATTCCTTAATTAATATTAATAACACTATTAAGTGGTGTAGGATATACACAAGGATGATCAATTTCAATTAGGGATATGTATAACAAGGTGAATACTATTGATTATAAATGTTTTTGTAGATTAACTACATATTTGTTTGGACTGAATAATTACGAGATAATTTCTACATAATAATAGGTGTATATAATGGTTTATAGATGGGGTATATGAGAGTGAATGGAGGAATATAATAACCTATAAATCATAAAGAGAGTAAAGGGATGAGTAAATTTATATTAATTTATGGAAAATATGTAATAAACAGGTTCTGAATATCATGAATGTACATGAAATAAAACAATGATGAGATAGACCCTTACCATAATAGGGTCCCAGTTGAGGATTTTGAAGTGTTTATTAAGAGCCTGATAACACCTTGGGATGTATCAAGATAGGAATGGGGAATGTAAATTCAGGATATATGTGTATTTAGAGAAGAGTAATGGTAGTTTTGACGGGATGTTTTGAATGAAAAGGGATATGGAATATTTATTAAATTATAAACAATGGATTCGAATAGTATTTGATAAATCAATAAAAAAACATACAATCCCATTCTTTTTTCACATGGTATAATCAATTTTGTATTGGATTAGTTATTTAATATGTCATGGAACTGATATTCATAAAATAATGTAATTGGTGAAAGTTAAATGAGTCATGTTTATAATTAATTCATTTTAAAACATTCAAATATAATATTGGTTTATTAATATCCCATAAGGATCTATAAAATTATTTAAGTAAGTTAAAACCCCTAAATATAAATGGTAAACTATTATTTTATATAGTTAATTTTTATACAAGATAGTAAAACTTTTTTTTTATTTACGATGTCATAATATATATCATATAATTATATTGTCATTCATTTTGAGACAGAATTTTAAATGTCTTAGAAAATTATAAAAAATTAAAAAATTATTAATATCAACCTGTTAATGAAAAAAATAAATTTATATTCTATAATAATTTATAATGTCAATACAATACGGCATAAATTTAAATCAAAATTATTATTTATTAAAATATACAATTTATTTAAAAAATAGTATTTAGACTAGTAAAACTATTACATTTGACATCATAAAATTATATTATCAAATATATTTATGAAATATTATATAATAATAATATATTATTATAAGAAAATTATTTATATAATTAATTAAATAATAACAAGTGTTTTATGTTTAAAACAATATATTTCCACATTATATGGATTATGATTCAACGTATTCAAATATAATTTTTATGACAATTTATTATTTTACCAACATGTTGTATTAAATAAAAATATAATTATAAATTAATTCAAACAAATAAAATAAATAAATTTATACGGTTAGGGTGTTCATACCTTACGTATAATGAGAGCTGTGAATACCCAAACAGTATTGTTTGAGATGGTGAAATTTTATTATCATGGCTTTGAAATCATGGTTATGGTTGTGATTAGGTTTATCTTTAATATATCCCATGAAGGGTTTGGGTCATGATATATTGGATAAAATTTTCATTTTTCTTGGTCAATGAAAATTCCATATGGTTTTATATCCCATGTAAGCTCTAAAAAATTTACTTCATTGGGAATGGTATTAATGGTTAAAGATATCACATCCATTCATCTATACAGTAGTGTGTGG
The DNA here is from genome assembly GCA_963277665.1 of Viscum album. Taxonomy (NCBI): domain Eukaryota; kingdom Viridiplantae; phylum Streptophyta; class Magnoliopsida; order Santalales; family Viscaceae; genus Viscum; species Viscum album. The sequence goes on along the minus strand of OY728126.1, from coordinate 975,410,543 downwards.
AGAGTTATTTGATAAATTCCATTAATTATGAGGTTGAAAATTATTTATGATTATTAGTTATGTAAATAACACAAGGTAAAGTTCTCTAAAAATCCACTAGGTAAACCTTATATTTCAATCAAATACTATAGAGAGTATAACTACATTCCATTTTTCCATTTTCTTATTTTTTTCCATTTCCACAATTAAATGGGAAATGGTGGCATCATACACATACCCTAGTTTCATTACCAATATACTTGTTCTCATATGAATAATTTTAATAAAAATTATACAATATCTCTATTATTGTTACCCCCTGATAATTTTTCATTCAAATATTTGTCCATATTAGTGAACATAAGATAAATAGTGATGTATGATATATGCACATCATCTATAAGCCCCCACTCATGTTCTGGGTTTGATAGGGTAATTAACTAGGATCTAATCCATATAACTACATTTATAGTAATAATAAAATGTGGTATATTCAATACAATTTTTTATCCCCTCAATATCCTTTTGATCTTTTTTGATTATATGGGTAAAAATTTATATGATAAAGGTATGATATATACCATTTTATTATTTCCATGGACATCCTCCTTTTTTCTATGATTACTAGATCTCATTCAACTCACATCATGGATATTTTTGAATAATAATTTCCTCATAGAGAATATACCTCATTAATAACAATACCATTATAGTAATATATTAAAGAATTATATTCCATGATTATATCTAAACAACTTCATTATCAAATATCAATATTCTTTTTGGTGAATATGTTCATGACGATTTTATGATCCTTATATTTTCTAACTTTAACCTCATAGAGATAAAGTCACCAATCCATCAGAGTGAATATCACTAGAATCAATTTTGGCTAATGTTTTTTATAGTTAAACACATAGAACATAAAATAGTTGGAATTATTGGCTTTTACTTTGTCCATATTCATGATAAAAATACTATGATTTCTATATTCTCATCACTATAAATAAAAAATCATTCTGCACCTGTTAGTAATGTGATGACATGTTCACTGATTATCCTCTTCTTAATATCATTAAAATTTTCTTTTAATTCTATATAATAGAGAAACATATTATAATCCAAATTATATTGGTGAGTAGAGTTTAATATAAATGAGATGATCCTAAAAATGGAAATAGTTACCATATAATCCATGTAAACCTCAAATTAAAATGAAATTGATTTGTTATCACCAATATTACATTTCATCTATTTTATAATTATCAATAAATATCACATGTCTAGTGACGAAATCTCCCATGAATGTTACATACCCAATCCAAAATATGCATTTACTATACTTTTAAAAATAAAATCATCTCATAATGTCCTCTATACATCATACATATTCATCTCATTCTCCTAAAATCATTTAGAGATGATAAAAACACTGTATATACATATAAACATAAATTTTTCAACATAATCCAAAACATCCTTTTGATTAAGTTCATGATGATTTCTAGTGAATTCATGAGTAAAAATTGAATCACCGTGAACTCATCGTACTCGTCCCTTATATGAAAATATATTGTTGGAATATCCTCATTATCCACTATTACATGATAATATAATGATAAAAGAAAATTTTTATAGAAGTACCATGATAAATATTGATGACATAGAAAGCCATCAATTCATTTTAGAATATCAAATTGAATCAGGATTTTTTAGACTTCATGATATTACTTTCAGAGGTGCACCAAATATTAAATATTTCTCATACAATGGGAATGTTACTATAAATATTTTACCCTTATTCTTAATATTTTGATATATATATTTTTAATCATTTTAAATAATATACATGCTTGAAATGGTGATTCAAAAGGTGATGCAATCTCTTCATAATGTGATTTTTTTTCTTCTCAATTTTCATTTTTTCTATAAAAGGAATTACTATAATTTCCCATAATAGGAAATATTTAGTCTAATGGGTTTATTTAAAAGGGTTTATGGGAAATTAATGCAACATATTCTGATAGGGTATGGGTTATTTATTTCAGATAAATAAATTTTCCAATATAGATTCTCACCAATAGCCCTAGATCCATGGGTTTCTAGTCTTTATATATTTTAAAAAATATTATATCTTAAGGAATGAATTAAACTAGAAAAAATAGAATTTTTTTTCTATTATTGAATGAATAATATGTAATCCTATAATCACATAATAGTTGTAATTCACCAGAGTATTTCTGATTACTAATATCAATTTTTTTATATAGGACCTGGAGTTTGTTTCATCATTTTTTATTGACAACCCTTTAATTTTTGAATTAATTTATATAGTGACCTTGTAAATTGTAATTGAAACAAAAGAAAAACTAAAAAGGGTTGATTGGGGAGTAATTGTGTTCCATCAAATTGGTTGTTTTATACATTAAACAATTACTATCTAGGCTAAAAAACATCCCACACCAAAATAATTTACTTGACCCCTTCATGAAATTCCTATGATGCTTCTACTCGCACTTTTGAAATGATGGATGATATATTTTTGTTTCCCCAGGTCACATCTATATCTCCATGATATATATAAAATTATTTATCCACTTTTTATATTCAAAATCATGAGACAATTTAGATTCATTAATATCAATTTCAACTTTTGATGGAATATTGGCATTTCCCAGGTTGCTATCAATGTCCTAAACAACTAATGATTTCTTTATACTCTTATATATATAATTGATAATGTTGTAAAAATATTATTCTATATACGTTTCATACATATATGGGGTATATAGAAATTCATGTAATGTTTTATTAATATTCCTCAATTGACTTATTATCCTTTCACGTGAGTTCTAATAAATACATATATATTTTATGTAGTATATTGTGAGAAAAATATTTAACAAAAATCATTTTTCAAAATTATTTACACTATATAACATGAATATTTTCCCCACAATTCTTGATTTGTGATCAATATCAACCACTGATTAGATTCTCCATCCAATAGATAAATATCCATCAAGACTTTATCATCTTAGAATAATTGACATAATGATTGTATATCTTCAGGATATTCATCAATTGTTATATGATTAAATAATCAGATGATGAATAGATATTTTGTGTCCGTTGATTCATATAGACCTCAATTGAAAATTTTTCAATCATATTGGTATGTGGATATTCCTCATAGATTACATTTCTAATCAAAACATGAGTTAATTGAAAAATATTTTCATTTATTTTCTTTAATTATTCTATAATCGTCATGGTAATATTAGTTGTGAAATCAACTTATTGGTCTGTATATTTATTATAGATTCATTTACTCCTATTTATAGCCACTGATTAAAATAGAGGTAATATTGGGGAGGAATATTTTTAATATATAAAATTATAAATTATAAACCAATAAAATTAATTGAATACTCCTAAATGAAATATATTCCTTATCCCAAGAATTTATAGGTATCAATAAATGTTCAACAAGAACTATTTCTTTTCATAAAGTCTTATGTTCATCCCCCCATCTCAATAATGGTTCATAATAGAATTGAAAATTTTACAAATCATATCACATAAAAGTGTGAACAATATTATTCACAAAGGGAACATATTTGACAACTATGTGAAAATCAAGTTCTACTCAATCAACATTATTCCATGTTATCATGCCTATGTACATTCTTTCTACAGTAATATAAACATTTAGAATATAGGCATGGTTTTATTTACATCTATGACACGTACTCTATATAGTATAATAATTTAAATTAATTTTACTATGATTAGTCATATACATATTCCATTCACTAATGTTTTCTCGTCCTAATACACAATATAACTAGACATTACTTTGCTACCCACTATGAAAATATAATCCTCTCATATGTTTTATATCATTATTTTTTACTAATAGTTAATTTTAATAAAACCATAGAATTTAATGAGGCCCAATTTCATAGGATAATTATGAACATCGAATAAAAATGTGAATCATAAAAAGAATTAAATACAAAAACACCATAGCATGCCACTAAATTTGAACAAACTTATAAAAAATAGTGGAGATCTTGGTAAAATACAAATAAATGGGGTGAGGTATAAATCCATGTAAAATAATATTAAAAGAATTAGAAGAGATAATAGTACATGTGAGTCAGTAAATATATCAATGTTCGATTATAGGGGTGATAATGATAATATGAGAATCAAATCATGATTAAATATGACAACATAAAGAAAACATGATAGTGTAGAAAAAACAAAAACATGGCATCATAACCATAAGTAAAGGAAAATCACCATGTCATAATAACATATAGGGGTTATGATAACCACTATCACACCATATATATATTCTAAGGAGATATAAAAATTACCCAAGGCATTGGTCTTCTAGGTATTTCTGATCCCTCCTATCACATGCATGTCACGTACACATAAGAGAGTTCCACTTTGATCATACAATATAAGTATTCATTTGAAAAAATTTAAAACAATGATCAATGAGAATTATATAGATATGGTCGTTCCAACTAAATTAAGTATATTTACAACAATTTTAATACCTTAAAATATAAATGGAAATTGATATTCAATACAAAAATTAATTCCCTACAAAATCAAAATATAATTTCTCCTATAAAATAGGTGTAAATAAAGGATTACGGAAAGGGAAAATGAGAGTTTATGGTTCTATCCCATTACATAGTCATCAAAAGTATAATAAAGCGATGTTTAAAATAAGATTAAATTTTGGAATATTATATTATATGGTTTGAGTATATGTAATGTATAGGAAATAAAATGAAATAGAGCACAATCCATTACTTTGAAAGGGTTCTTCAAAATGATTTTAGATGTAATTATTCATGAATAGGAACACCTTGGGAACTATATATTGAATATAAGAGTTTATTTATTATATATGGGTCTTTAGTTTATAGGAATAGACAATTGGGTGGTTTTTTTAAAATAATGGTAAATTAATTATTAATATTGGTAAATTGGTTTTCGAATAAATATAATAAATAAATCATAATGGATAAAAGTTCCACCGTTTTTCCTCATTTCAACCAATGTGTAGAGGATATCAATTTTTTATATGGTTAGTAATCAATTTCATGATTATATAACTCATGGTGATTTGGATGTGATTCATGTTTATAAATAAATCAATATTAAAACATAAAAAATAATTATTTTTTGGAGGAACCATTAAGGGATTATATAATTTTAAAAAAATTAACTCTATAAAACATTAATTCATTTGGGAATGTTTTATTTTCCATGAATAATATATTAAGTACTTATTATGAAACATTTTAGTTTCAATGATGTAATAATATTTACCTTTTAATCATAGCAAATTTTCTTTATACAAACAAAATCCAGCTATAGTTGAAAATTATGAAAAAATTTATTTTTTAAAATTCCAATATGATGATTTCAAAAATAATATTTCATTAATTAAAATACTTTCATAAATTGCAGAGGATAATCCATTAAATAAAAAATTCTTATTTAATGAAAAATACTATTTTTTATAGTAATTGAATTCAGACCCATATAAAACATTTATTTTTCATTTTAAAATTTTACTATCATTTATATTAAATAAATATTATTTAATAAAAATATTTTTTTTAAATAAATAATATTTAAAAATTCATAAATTCATAAATAATAGTATCTTGGTTGAAACTGTATATTTCATAAAATTACTTTTTTTGTTTCATCATTTCAAGATATAATTTGTATCAATGATCCTTATGTAACCATTATAATTTTATAAATGTAAAATATAGTAATTATTTAATTAAAAATTATAAATATAAAAAAATTCAAACTATTAGGCTCAATATAGATAATGTGTAATCCCTATCACAAATGTTACATTATAGGAGCCATGATCCTAATAGACCACATGACATCAAGCCCATCTCCCCAAATTCCATATGCCACATACATTCTACGGGGCCTAGGGTTTGTATGAAGGGATACAATTCCCTCCTTACTATAGTGTAGCATATCAAATAATTAATAACTGTGGAAAATAGAAAAAGTAATATAAGTAAATTGAATGAGTAGGAAAAAGTAATAGATATACAATAATAAAAATAAATTAATTAATTAGAACAAAAAATAATGATATGTAATGTCACATGAAAAAAAAGAAAACATAGATAACATAAAAAATTCATAAAATGTTCGAAAATATTATAAAGGAATTCAAAAGAGAACCCCAATAATCATGAGATCTGGTTCGGTCATCTTCTATCAAGATCATTCCAAAATATATAAAAATATATTGTTTGAATCTATATTATTCCCTTTATCAATAGCTTCATATATGTAATATGGTTCAGGTACCAAAAGGCTCCTGATGAGGGTGTGAGATAAATCTAATTGGGCCACCACCAATGGTGTCTACAACATCCATCCGATGTAATAGATATATATCAGTGTATGAAGATGTAAATAAAATTTAATGATGTATAATGTAAATAAATACCAAATTATCAGCTTCATCCCATGACTGGTGTTTGAACATGTTACCAGTTCGTTACCTGATTATTACTTGTTTAAAAATAAGATACTTGATTACAATAGTTATGGATCCAAGATGCAATATGTAAACATGTAATAATATCATCTAGTGATGTTACATGGAAATAACTATGGCAACATTGTAGAGACCCGGAGCCTGACGTACTTGTACTTTACATTACTTTTGCGGAATACTTAGTACATACAAAAACACACACACACAAGGATCGTAATAGTTTAGTGTCTTTGGAAACTCGGAACATAATCTTCTAATCGTGGTGAATGATCTTCAATATCTCCCATAAAGATCTTCCCTTTTTTTTACCTAAAACTTTTCTTTATATCCTGGGGAAAAGAAAACATAAAAGGGTGAGCTCGAATGCTCAGTAAGGGTATATAAAAGAAAAATCAATCACATAATATTCATAAAAACATAACTTTTGGAAATCTTAACCTGCAAAAGAGAGCATAATTTCATAACATGGGATAAATCATAGTAGTGAAATGAAATCTCAATAATCATAACGTAAAACATGAAACATTGTGGCATACACACATAATCATAGAGAATTGTTTCTTGTTAGACAAGACTCATTGCCAAGACTATCTTAGTGGACGAAGTCCCTTTCTGAATCAAGTAACCCTCGTTTCAGTCCTGTTTCACTGAACCGGTATAACCTACCATTTCATTCATTTCTATATCATGAGATATAATATCTTTACCCAATGCATTTGAGGGAGATATAGGTCCCACCCATCTTATAATGAATCCTTTCTTATGTGTGCCACTAATCATAAACCATACATCATAGCGTAACCCATGTAATAAAAATGGAATTCTCAAACAACATGACATCATAAAACAGTTCATATAAGATAAATGAATTCATAAAAAATATTTCCATCACAACATAATCAAATCCATGTAATAATAGGGATAAAAACAGAACCCTTTTATTATCTTAGATGGAAAATAATTTTGATAAAATACTTGAACTCCATTCTTGAGGAAAATATCCTTTCTATTTCAAAAACATTTTTTCCTTTCATAACATGTCATATGACATTAAAACAAAAGAAGATGATTAAAAATAAACTTGAAAACATGTAAAGGAAGTTTCTTGGAAATAATGTTTTAAAAATCCATTCATTCCGTATAAGTTAAAAAAACATTCTTCGTACTTTTGTCGGAAAAGTCAAAAAGTACCTCGTACGAAAAAAAACGACAAAAGATTCATTTCATATTCTTTAATAAAAACTCACTAAAGGGTAAAATTGGATTTAAACTATTGTAAGTGGATGGAAACCATATTACATATTGAGGGAATATGGATGTGGATGATAAAATACACCCCCAGTAAATACTTACGAATAAACAATCTCGGATAAAAATGAGATTGTGGTATTTTCCCTTAACTTAGGTCCGACTTGCTTTTTGAGTGTCCGAACCTCTTGTATATGATTTAAATAATGTCATTGACTTATTACAGAATCATATTCACTATTATGATATCATATATAGTTCACTTATGACTTTATATTACCCGTTCTTTTGTAAATTCTATGTTAAAGAAGCGTTTTGGGTAAAATCGTCTCATTTGTCGTTCATGTTTTTAACTTGTAATTATTCATATGATTACTCAGATCATGATTACTTAATTACAGAATATAAAACATGATTTATATATATATTTTCAGAATATACATATATAATAAATCAGTAAATGGAAAGAAATACACCGTTCATGGAGACGGTAGTCCGTACGTACGCATGAACGCTGTTTTCGTTTCCTTATTGAATTGAATGGAATTAAGTATATGACATACATATAAATATAAATAATTCCACTATCATTATTAGGTCATATATTTCATTATTACTTATTATATATACTTTATAATCATTCATAAATGGTTAATCATTGAGAATGAATCTCATCGCGTCGTGGAGACGGTATTCCGTACGTACGCACGAGCGATGATATCATTCCCAAGGTCGTGGAATTGTGTTGAAGTGTATGTATACTATTTCAGTATCAATATCACATTATAATAATCATATATAGTTACTCATTACACCTTTATACCCATCCAATTAAGGTGGTGGAGGAAAATAGATTACACCACGGCATGGAGACGGTATTCTGTACGTACGCACGCGCGGTGATTTCCTTTTTCCGTAGGATGGATAGATGGTTAAATAGGGTTGTTTCATACTTATAATAACATATCAGTATATGAGTGATACTGATGTTATTACTTCATAATAAAACAATCAATGATGAATAAGTGGAAGAAGAAATAAAGTTGAAAGAATCGGTAACAGAAATTACCTCTTCTTTGAAGCGCCTCTTTGAGATCTCCTTTTAGGGCACTAAAATTGGTCTTTGAGGAAGACCAGAACCTCTAGGATGTTTCTAGGGAAGTGGAGAAGAGATTTTGGCAGGGGTTGGCCGAGCTTGAATGCTCAAATTGGTGTGAGGAGGAGAGGGAGGAGGTGCCCTTTTATAAGGGAGGAGAGGGGCACCTTAAGAATTTTTAAAAATATAAATTTATAATAAATCTAACCCCACTTAAAAACCTCCAAAAATGACTCATATTCTACGATTAGATGAGATAGGGTTGTAATCTCATCAACCAATAAAATTTATACATGTTTGGATCTTATTTTAAACCTTATCATTTTGATTTATCCTTATTTAATCTATTTATGTTTATTTGTGGTAATAAAATTCTAAATTTTAAATTATAACAAATAATTACTTATTTGTTGTTAATTTTCCATAATTGTTTACTTTAAAACATTATAGACCATATAAATATAAATTTATAATTTTTAAATATTTTTGTGATTTTTAAAAAATTTTATAATATGTTATTTTTGTAAAATAACAATAGTGTCAATTTTGACACTATTCATTTATTTGAATTTAAATAAAATATATACAGAAGATATTTTCGAACTAAAAGCTTTAATATATTAATAAAAGGTCATATGTATCTATAAAATTAGTTTATCACATTAAATAGTTCATATAATATTTATTTTATTATTTTTAAAACCATTTATTTGGTTTATCTCTTAATAAAATAATTACTACATCATTTTTGTATAATTATTTAATATACTTATTTGTTGTATAAAAATTTAAAATAAAATTCTATGATGAAGATAAATATATTAAATTTCACAATAATAATTTTACTCGAATTTATCATCTTAAAATAACAATATTTAAATTGTTATATTTATTAAATTATTAAGGTGACAACTTTGGCATCATTTAAAATAAACTAATATAAGTGTCATAATCGCTTTTATAAGGCTCCAAATGGTCAAATATTCGACCATTGGATGCTTATGGTTTACAGTTACATGTCCAATAAGTTTTGGTTAGGTATTTGTGCATTTTATGGTCACTATTAGTTTAAAAAAACAATATTCTTGATTTTTCACTAGATAAACAATTTCTGCATCACTATTGTGTCATAATTAATGATAATTATTTAATCCCTAAAAATTATAAATAAATTTATATGATGTAGAAAATTTCATTATTTTTCTGGAGACTATTCATGTTCTAAGTTTCATGAAGTTTATCACTAAATTAAAATTAATATACTTATAAACTTTAAGAGAGTGACATGTTGTCACTTTCTTTGGTTTTAATAATAATTAAGTTATTTTCATGGAAAAATGTCCATTAAATGATTCTAATCCGACCATTAGGTGATATGGGTCGACTTTTAGTCATCCAATAGGATTTTGACATTTGTTAGGGTAATTTAAAAATATTATATTTACCCTTAATTACCCGATTTACCTTTAACTATGGTAAATAAAATTTACCGTAGTTACTATTCATAATTCCCAAAAATAAAAAGTAGCTTATTAACATAATTTGGACCCACTGATTACAAATATGGAATCCATTTTTCCAAATTCAATACACAAAAGATGACGAAATTAAATTAAAATTAATCCCGTTGTCGAAAGAAAACGGGTTTTTCTTTAAAACATTGCAAAAGATTGAATTGATTTAACCTACGAATTCAAGGTAAATTCAATGCCAATGACATACATTATATTAAATGGTAAAAATATATTCTATTTATACTTTAAAACCATTCAATATTATAATTTAACCACATAAGATATTACGATGAAAAAAGTTGTTTTTAATTAAAATATAGTGTGTTTTTACTATTCATTAAAATGTGAAAGTTACCAGAATAATATGAAAAATTTATCCAAAGTAAATTTTTATTTCTTGATTCCAAAGAAGAATTTTTTTGTCAAATTGAACTTATAAACATGTCAAAAACTGGATTTAAAGTGGGTGCGCCATCAAAAGGCGGTAAAACTACATTTTTTTAAAAATACTTATTTTACCCGAAAAAATTATTTTGTTCTTATACCATGTTCTAGAAATGTGTAAGATGAATAATAATGTTATAAAATTCAAAATTTAGTTAATACTATTCATAACGGCTAGTTCATGAAAATATTATAATAATATAACATTGTTTATTAAAACCCAGTATTGCGTACAACACACGCTATCGAGGAAGGTCGCGATTGCATGTAATGCAAGCCAAGTCAGGGTTGCGTGTTGTGAAAGAATCCTTCATTGTTTCGTATAACAGAATCCAACCATATTTCATTTATACATTTAATATATATATATATATACACTCAATGTTGCGTAGAATAACTATTATCAAAATTATGTGTAACACGGTCCAAGAATAGTGTTGCGTATACTACAAGCTAATACGGTGTTGCGTATAGCGCAGGGTAATCTGGGTGTAGAATACTACATAATACATTAATGAAATTAAAATAATATTTTTCATAAAATCTCGGGGTGTTACATTCTACCCCCCTTAAAAGGAATTTCGCCCTCGAAATTCGTCGGGGTTATAAATGGTTTACTATTTGAAAGTTTCTTTAATAGAAACCCACATCGTAAAAAGGAATACCAAAACCAATCTTTAAAAACAAAGGTATGAAACGTAATGGTTACCCCAAATAATCTAATCACTGGGTTTCCACATAGGTGAAAATATGGATATGGAAGAGAAATCTAACCATCATGTTCTGATGGAGAGTGGTAGAGAACCTGGCTATGGAAAAGCTAGCAATCACAAAGCCATAAATTTGTGATGATCTAAGGTACCATCTGATTCATTAGATATAAGAGCAGTAAGACAACATTTTTGGTTTTCAAGATCATTTCCCTAAAGTTGAAAATTTGAATTAGAATATATACTTACTTTATTTTGGTACAATCTCACTGTTGTTCGTGCCTTGAAAAATTTCCACTTCATCTCTTAAATAAATGAAGTTGAATTTGTTATTCGTGAAGTGTTAGCAGATCATGTGATAGAATGACGGGTCATTCCATCTGTCTCAAACAAAAGGTAAGAAAAAGTTATTAAATATACATAAGTCATTCTATAGTGAGATTAATCATATATGGTTCCTAAAATGGACTTATACTTCATATATCATACTGCTTAATATAATAAAACTAGTTTCTACTAAACAGGGACTTCCTGTAGGCCAGTGGTAGGCGATAAAGGCCAGTCGCACTTCGGTTGTGGGTTTGATTCCTACAGCCTTGTCCGACGCGATGGGCTGTGGCCCGTCCTGCAGGTTGTCCTTTTTCTAAAACTACATTACTATAACATCCCATCAATAATATCGAAAAAAACTTCTATCCTTAAACAATACTCACTTATGTCCAACATAATCAATTTCAATCTTTATGCTTATCCAAAATACTGCAGTCCACTCTCATAATATAGTGAAAACAATTACCAGAGATTTAATACCATCGTTGATCCCCATATATCATAAGATATGTCTTGTTGGTCACATTCCAAACATTCACAGTCCTTAATCATGTATTCTCTTGAATACCTTAGTGAAAACATGAATTCAGTTTAAAGCTAACACTTTCCACATACCAAAATCCTCAAAATTCTATATACTCAAACCATGATATCAATTAGTCCTTATATCAATCATGAGCTCATGCATACAATCAAACATCTCATTATCGTCTTATCCCTTCATTATGCGCATATCATCTACTTTACAAAAATACTGGTACCATTCATCACATACTTTCAAAACTTAAGGAAAGACAACAATGTAACAATCCTTAGATGTCTCTTTATCCCATAGTACCATGAGATTACTTATACAACATTACACTTGATAAACATGTAATCATTCCACTACATTCTTAGACCATTGACTGAGCTTCAACAATTCTTTCATCTCACATATCATTTGTAGTCTCTTCATCATCATCAACAAAAATACTTCCCATATGACCATACTGATTATCGACATGAGACTTTCCCTTAGGGAATTGGTTTGCATAATTCCCGTACATTCCACATTTAAAACATTTAACCATTGTTGATGTCGTAGCAATACCATTATCCTCATCCATGGTGTTAACTGAACCTTTTCCTTTGCACTTACTTTCTTTGTGTCCTTCTTTTCCACACCCAAAGCATCTTCCAGTTCCTTTGAAACATTCTCTTTGATGCCTCTTCCCACATGATTTACATAGGGAAAATTGAACTTTCTTTCCCCTATGATCATCATGATACTCCATCTTTCTCTTATTAGCCAAGTCAGGAAACTTACCAAATTTTACTTTATTGATCATATTATGAGATTGCTGATTTGGCATAATAATGATGTTTGGACTTCCAAATCCCATTTCATTATGAAAAATATCATTCCATTGTCCATCACATCTTCCATTATCATGAATCATCTTGTTTCCAGCCATTTTCTAAAACCCAAAAAGAATAGTGTGAGAGGAAAAAATCATGCTAGGGAAAACAAAAAAATAAAGGGGGAGTACCTTCAATATCTAACATCTTAGGTTTAATTCTATGATCGTTAGCGTAGTTCTAGTACTATAACCTATACGTATACTTAACCTTAGGGACATCCCTAGACATACCGTAGAAATATCTCTAGGGATCTCACTAACGTTTTCGCATCCTAGTTTCCAATGGTTGACTAAACCTTTCCTCTGATACCAACTGTAGAGACCCGGAGCCTGACGTACTTGTACTTTACATTACTTTTGCGGAATACTTAGTACATAACAAAAACACACACACACAAGGATCGTAATAGTTTAGTGTCTTTGGAAACTCGGAACGTAATCTTCTAATCGTGGTGAAAGATCTTCAATATCTCCCATAAAGATCTTCCTTTTTTTTACCTAAAACTTTTCATTATATCCTGGGGAAAAGAAAACATAAAAGGGTGAGCTCGAATGCTCAGTAAGGGTATACAAAAGAAAAATCAATCACATAATATTCATAAGAACATAACTTTTGGAAATCATAACCTGCAAAAGAGAGCATAATTTCATAACATGGGATAAATCATAGAAGTGAAATGAAATCTCAATAATCATAACTTAAAACATGAAACTTTGTGCCATACACACATAATCATAGAGAATCATTTCTTGTTAGTCCAGACTCATTGCCAAGACTATCTTAGTGGACGAAGTCCCTTTCTGAATCAAGTAACCCTCATTTCAGTCCTGTTTCACTGAACCAGTATAACCTACCATTTCAGTCATGTCTATCTCATGAGATATAAAATCTTTTCTCAATGCATTGTAGGGAGATATAGGTCCCACCCATCTTATAATGAATCCTTTCTTATGTGTGCCACTAATCATAAACCATACATCATTGCGTAACCCATGTAATAAAAATGGAATTCTTAAACAACATGACATCATAAAACAGTTCATATAAGATAAAGGAATTCATAAAAAATATTTCCATCACAACATAATCAAATCCATGTAATAATAGGGATAAAAACAGAACCCTTTTATTATCTTAGATGGAAAATAATTTTGATAAAATACTTGAACTCCATTCTTGAGGAAAATATCCTTTCTATTTCAAAAACATTTTTCCTTTCATAACATGTCATATGACTTTAAAACAAAAGAAGATGATTAAAAATAAACTTGAAAACTTGTAAAGGAAGTTTCTTGGAAATAATGTTTTAAAAATCCATTCATGCCGTATAAGTTAAAAAAAACATTCTTCGTACTTTTGTCGGAAAAGTCAAAAAGTACCTCGTACGAAAAAAAACGACAAAAGATTCCTTTCATATTCTTTACTAAAAACTCACCGAAGGGTAAAATTGGATTTAAACTATTGTAAGTGGATGGAAACAATATTACATATTGAGGGAATATGGATGTGGATGATAAAATACACCGCAGTAAATACTTACGAATAAACAATCTCGGATAAAAATGAGATTGTGGTATTTTCCCTTACCTTAGGTCCGACTTGCTTTGTGAGTGTCTGAACCTCCTGTATATGATTTAAATAATGTCATTGACTTATTACAGAATCATATTCACGGTTATGATATCATATATAGTTCACTTATGACTTTATATTACCCGTTCTTTTGTAAATTCTATGTTAAAGAAGCATTTTGGGTAAAATCGTCTCATTTGTCGTTCGTGTTTTTAACTTGTAATTATTCATATGATTACTTAGATCATGATTACTTAATTCCAGAATATAAAACATGATTTATATATATATATATTCAGAATATACATATATAATAAATCAGTAAATGGAAAGAAATACACCGTTCATGGAGACGGTAGTCCGTACGTACGCATGAATGCTGTTTTCGTTTCCTTATTGAATTGAATGGAATTAAGTAGATGACATACATATAAATATAAATAATTCCAGTATCATTATTAGGTCATATATTTCATTAGTACTTATTATATATACTTTATAATCATTCATAAATGTTTAATCATTGAAAATGAATCTCATCGCGTCGTGGAGACGGTATTCCGTACGTACGCACGAGCAATGATATCATTCCCATGGTCGTGGAATTGTGTTGAAGTGTATGTATACTATTTCAGTATCAATATCACTTTATAATAATCATATATAGTTACTCATTACACCTTTATACCCATCCAATTAAGGTGGTGGAGGAAAATAGATTACACCACGGCGTGGAGACGGAATTCTGTACGTACGCACGCGCGGTGATTTCCTTTTTCCGTAGGATGGATAGATGGTGAAATAGGGTTGTTTCATACTTATAATAACATATCAGTATATGAATGATACTGATGTTATTAATTCATAATGAAACAATCTATGAAGAATAAGTGGAAGAAGAAATAAAGTTGAACGAATCGGTAACAGAAATTACCTCTTCTTTGAAGCGCCTCTTTGAGATCTCCTTTTAGGGCACTAAAATTTGTCTTTGAGAAAGACCAGAACCTCTAGGATGTTTCTAGGGAAGTGGAGAAGAGATTTTTGCTGGGTTTGGCCGAGCATGAATGCTCAAATTGGTGTGAGGAGGAGAGGGAGGAGGTGCCCTTTTATAAGGGAGGAGAGGGGCACCTTAGGAATTCTTAAAAATATTAATTTATAATAAATATAACCCCACATAAAAACCTCCAAAAATGACTCATATTCGAAGATTAGATGATATAGGGTTGTAATCTCATAAACCAATCAAATTTAGAAATGTTTTGATCTTATTTTAAACCTTATCATTTTGATTTATCCTTATTTAATCTATTTAAGTTTATTTTTGGTAATAAAATTCTAAATTTTAAATTATAACAAATAATTACTTATTTGTTGTGAATTTTCCATAATCGTTTACTTTATAACATTATAGACCATATAAATATAAATTTATAATTTTTAAATATTTTTGTGATTTTTAAACAATTTTATAATATGTTATTTTTGTAAAATAACAATAGTGTCAATTTTGACACAATTCATTTATTTGAATTTAAATAAAATATATACAGAATATATGTTCGAACTAAAAGCTTTAATATATTAATAAAAGGTCATATGTATCTATAAAATTAGTGTATCACATTAAATAGTTCATATAATATTTATTTTATTATTTTTAAAACCATTTATTTGGTTTATCTCTTAATAAAATAATTACTACATCATTTTTTTATAATTATTTAATAAACTTATTTGTTGTATAAAAATTTAAAATAAAATTCTATGATGAAGATATATATATTAAATTTCACAATAATAATTTTACTCGAATTTATCATCTTAAAATCACAATATTTAAATTGTTATATTTATTAAATTATGAAGGTGACAACTTTGGCATCATTTAAAATAAAATAATATATGTGTCATAATCGCTTTTATAAGGCTCCAAATGGTCAAATATTCTACCATTGGATGCTTATGGTTTACATTTACATGTCCAATAAGTTTTGGTTAGGTATTTGTGCATTTTATTGTCACTATTAGTTTAAAAAAACAATATTCTTGATTTTTCACTAGATAAACAATTTCTGCATCACTATTGTGTCATAATTAATGATAATTATTTAATCCCTAAAAATTATAAATAAATTTATATGATGTATACAATTTCATTATATTTCTGGAGACTATTCATGTTCGATGTTTCATGAAGTTTGTCACTAAATTAAAATTAATATACTTATAAAATTTAAAAGAGTGACATGTTGTCACTTTCTTTGGTTTTAATAATAATTAAGTTATTTTCATGGACAAATGTCCATTAAATGATTCTAATCCGACCCTTAGGTGATATGGGTCGACTTTTAGTCATCCAATAGGATTTTGACATTTGTTAGGGTAATTTAAAAATATTATATTTACCCTTAATTACCCGATTTACCTTTAACTATGGTAAATAAAATTTACCGTAGTTACTATTCATAATTCCCAAAAATAAAAAGTAGCTTATTAACATAATTTGGACCCACTGATTCCAAATATGGAATCTATTTTTCCAAATTCAATACACAAAATATGAAGAAATTAAATTAAAATTAATCCCGTTGTCGAAAGAAAATGGGTTTTTCTTTAAAACATTGCAAAAGATTGAATTGATTTAACCTACGAATTCAAGGTAAATTCAATGCCAATGACATACATTATATTAAATGGTAAAAATATATTCTATTTATACTTTAAAACCATTCAATATTATAATTTAACCACATAATATATTATGATGAAAAAAGTTGTTTTTAATTAAAATATAGTGTGTTTTTACTATTCATTAAACTGTGAAAGTTAGCAGAATAATATGAAAAATTTATCCAAAGTAAATTTTTATTTCTTTATTCCAAAGAAGAATTTTATTTTGTCAAATTGAACTTATAAACATGTCAAAAACCGGATTTAAAGTGGGTGCGCCATCAAAAGGCGGTAAAACTGCATTTTTTTAAAAATACTTATTTTACCTGAAAAATTTATTTTGTTCTTATACCATGTTCTAGAAATGTGTAAGATGAATAATAATGTTATAAAATTCAAAATTTAGTTAATACTATTCATAACGGCAAGTTCATGACAATATTATAATAATATAACATTGTTTATTAAAACCCGGTATTGCGTACAACACACGCTATCGAGGAAGGTCGCGATTGCGTGTAATGCAAGCCAAGTCAGGGTTGCGTGTTGTGAAAGAATTCTTCATTGTTTCGTATAACAGAATCCAACCATATTTCATTTATACATTTAATATATATATATATATATATATATATATACACTCAATGTTGCGTAGAATAACTATTATCAAAATTATGTGTAACACGGTCCAAGAATAGTGTTGCGTATACTGCAAGCTAATACGGTGTTGCGTATAGCGCAGGGTAATCTTGGTGTAGAATACAACATAATACATTAATGAAATTAAAATAATATTTTTCATAAAATCTCAGGGTGTTACAAACATACACCTCAAGAGTCACCATATCCATAATAATTATAGCCTAGCTAAGGTAAATAGTGTAATCCAAGGACCATAGTTTATTTCATTCCCCAAAAATAAATTTAATCAGTCCATGGAGTTATTCCAAAGTAAAATGGGACTAAACAATGACTGTACATAATATATTTTAACCATGGAACCTACATATCAATGAGAGATCGAAGGAGTGTATCCATGTGAAATTTTACAACTACAAGAGGGATCCTTTGGTTTCATACCGAATATTCCATATGAGATAGTGATCTGGTTCGGGGTGGGATTGAACTTAAGAAAGTAATATCCTTGAATTTGAAATGTGGTCCTCCAGTTCTTATCAAATTCCCTCAAAAATCCAAGGTGAACATGAGTGAAGCCTCTCCAATTTTGATTATTATTTCTTATAAAATTTAAATAGTTTCAATCCATTCCTTTAATTAATGTGCCTATTCCATGTAGTTTTTCTCTATTCAATAAAACTATTTACTAATCAATATGTCCATTTGGATCAAGTATTTCCATTAATTTTTGTGATGATACCAAGTAACATGAACCAATTCATTTAATCCACTTAATTAATTTTCAATAATTGAGGTTTAAACTGATACCATCCATTAATATGGTATGTGGTTCTATGAACATGTAACCCATTATTAAATTACACTTTTCGAAGTAATATACTTAGTATACATTGAGATTTCCATTAGAAATTTAATTTTATAATTGAGATACATACCTTAGGTGGGTGTTGTTTTGGTAAAAAATGGTATGAGAAATTATTCAATTCATAATATAAGAACATCAATTTAATATTGAAAATATTACACATATAATGGTTAGGTCCCGTCATACCTAAATGGTGGCTCAATCATGTCAAATATTAAATACTCAACTATAGCCTAATAAATTATATGGGATTGATAAAGTTTTGGTGAAACCATTAACAACTAAAAACATATTTTGTAATAGAATTACAAGACGGTTCTAATGAATGCAACAATTCCATATAAATTCATTAAACTTCATCAGACCAAATTGGCGGGCTTGATGACTTTTTCTCCAATGTCAACGAACATGAGGGCTGCATTATTGAACACCCACCATTGGATTTTATGACTATCCTAATCCATTGTTAGATGATAATTCCGAATGGATCGTAATAGATACTAGAAGAATACAAATACTCTCATACATTGATAACTAATAGGATATAAAGGGAGACAAATTATGTCTCAAACACACTCGAGTACTTACCGTTGCACATCCAACATAATGAACAAAACCTTGAAGTGATCCCATATAATGGAGAAAACTAGATCCATTGAACATGACATGAAAAATATCCAAAATGGAAAAAAATGTAGGTTAATTTCTCTAGAAATTGGAATTGGTATGGATTACATGGATAATTATATCAACATAAGAAAAAAGGTAAAATTATCCAAAATATAGCATGTGCCGGTTTGGCTGCACTATTTACCAAAACATGTGCCAACACTTGATGGGAACCTAGAGAAGTGAGGATACCCACACTGTTAGGTAGATGGGTTTAGGATAATATGAAATAACCATCTGTAATAACTCTACCTTAAAATGGAAACCATCAGCAACATTAGATCTAATTAATCATCCTAGACACACGGTTTCCTCTATCAATGAAATTGACCCACATATGACCAAAATACGTTTTTCATGTTCTGAGGAATCCCCAGACACCCTTGGGACAATCGCTATGTAAATACGAATCCATATTAGATCCCAAATAAAGTTTTATAATGAATAAATTGATCCATACATGAGATAAAACATAGGTTCTTATAGTCTTACCCATATATAAAACATGCCCCTGAGTTCACATTCCAAGGATAAGAAAACTATATCTGAGGAAAAATATTGTTGTTGGCTATGTACATCAGCCTCTCACTCCCATTTCTCATTTTTTATATACTTTTTCTACCATAGAACCCATACCATAGGTACATAACATCATTTAAAATACATCATGCTCGTGTAAACAGAGTATATTTGATACTCCTCAAAATTATCATAGTCATCCAACTCAACCTCCTTGAGATTAATGGTATGATATGGAATGGAATGATATTTGAGATTATGTAAAATATGTTTGATCTCATTCATAGAATTGTACCTTTGATGTAATAGAATCTAATAGGATACCAGAATGACTATCTCAATAATCTCAAATTTACCTTCGTAATGAGGAAACAACTTCCCTTACATTCATAACCATATCCACCCTATATTTTGTGATATTGGCATGAAAACATGACCCCCGACCACGAACCCAAGAGTTTATCTATGGTGATAGAATGAGGATTTCTATCTAGAATGAGCATTAGTCAGATGTTTTCAAATTAGCAGAACTTCTTCCAAAGTCTCATACATGAGATGTTGACTTATTTTGGTTACCTCACATACCACTAGCCATCATAGGGGTAAAAGACACAACCTACCATAAAAGTCATCAAATGGATCTATATGAATTGCCACCTGAATATTGTTATTATAGGCTAACTCAATGATAAAAATAAGCTTCACTGATGAACCATTGAAATAAAAGACACATTATTGGACCATGTCCTCTAGAATCTGTATCATCTATTCTAATTACCCATCAGTATGAGTGTGAAAATATATTCTTTGACCGACCAATGTTCTAGTATCCTTATACCTCACCATTATGAACCATGAAAGTAAATAAGCATCCCTATCTAAAACAAAAGTGTTTTGGACCCCAGGTATATCGATTATCTTATTGAAATGCATTCATCATTGCTCATAGATTAAGAAATTTTACCAAATAGGAGTGAATTTATCCATATTCATCAATCTTTTAATGAAAACCCATTAAACATTTCTACTTTTACGATACCTTGGATAACCCCATAAAATTTTATAGAACTATCTTTTCATTTCCATTTTGTGATAGAAAGAGGTTTTAACAGGATTATTGGTCTCTTGTGCTTTACCATCACCTACTAATAGGTGAAATAAATAGTGATAAATCATGTGATCTGAAGATTCATCCCAGACCACCAATACTGATATCACATTTTTTGAAACCTATTGAAGATGCCTATTTGTACAAACCACTATGTTTCATTGGAATCCCTCACCAACTTCCCTTTAATATTTTTAAGAAGTCATACATGCCAACGAATACACAAGATGTCATATATATCCACATACCAATCCAAAGGCATGTTATCCTTGGATATACTCTTAAGAAGAAGTAAGCCCTCAAGATATAAAAATTTACTGACCATAACATTCTTGATGAGGTAAGTGGTAAATTAAAAATACGGGTGGAAAGACTGCTAATGACCGTCCTGAAACTCCATAGTCAACTCCTAAAAGAGTACCATTATCTTCCATTCATCCGTAGCTTCATGTATGACCTATGTCATTTTTTTGACTCAATGCACCTAAAACCAAATTTCCTTTCCCATGTGTATATAAAATATCAAAATCAATGGATTATAGATATTCGATCCATCTCCATGGTTTGAGGATAAATTCATGCAATTAAAATATATATTTGAGGCCCTTGGGGTAATTTTAAACCCCAACTCAGTCACGTAATTGATAATGTCTCCAACAATATTATTCATGGACACCTGTTGCCAACTCAAGGACATGCTTCAGGTAGATTCTATCCGGAATCCTATACTACCAAGATTCATATGTAATGACCATGTACCCCAGCATCAGCACTACTCTTAGGCAGATGCCTGATAGAGTATAAATGATGGTATACCCTCTTCCTAGATCCAGGAATGTTAGAATATATTATAAAAATAACATCACTTTCCTTTACTAGAAGACTTTCTATCACTGTTTATTCCATATGAATATAACAATCATCATTGATGAACTGGTTAGTAGTAAAACAAGGTCTGATTGGTCCTATATAAATCTTTTATAATATCCACCCTACCATATGAAAATAGTTACATCAAACATGTTATTGAGATCCCACTAGGAAGCTAACACACTATCATTTCCAAGTCAATGGATACATTGAATTAGGAGATTTTATGAGACAATAGGGGTACCTTTTTTTGAATAACAAGAACATAGAATTCTAGGTATAAAGGTGATTCTCTATATATGTACTGAGAAAGATATCCTGGTTTTTGGCATTGTCATTATGAGTGTGAGAATATAACACAATTTCATCCATGAAGACTATGACAAATGTAACACACCAAGGATTTTAAAAAATAAATGAAATTCATGAAACATTGTTTTAAGTATATATTTATAGCTATCCTTTAAACATAATTATTCATCATTTTTGTTTTGAATTTCAAAAAATCGTCATCTAAAATTATGTTCAGTATGTTATTTATAGTCTGATGGATCTAGCTAGTTTTTATAGTGAATAGTAACATACCCTTATGAATACTAATATGAATAGTAATATGACACTAATTAATATTAAATTGTCTTATTATTTAATTCTCTTAATGATTTATGATAATGACAGCATGGTTAATCTTTCAATGTTATATAAAAGTAGTTATAGTTTTAAAATTATTAATTTTTTATTTAAGTATGATTTTATTTAAAAATTAAATTAATAATATTTAGAAAATTATTCTCAAAAAATGGAGTTCATTTTTTATTTATAAATATTGGAAATGGGTAAGGTTAATTTTTTTGGATTTCTCTGAAACAATGTATTTATCAGAAAATAGAAAAAAAATCAGTTTTGATTTTTTGTGTGTTAATGACATCAATAATGATATAGTAAATTTGGTAGAATTGTATACAATAATATAATATGTCAGTTGTACCATGCAGATAATACAACAGGCAATACCATGGGTAAGCCCATGGTTTTTCAAATACCACTAATGATGTGTCCTTTGGAAAATATTAAAATATTCACAAACTTTTTCTAAAAATACCAACCTACTCCTTCATTAAATGTTTTAACAATACCTCATCAATGAATCTCTAGCATCACCTTCATAGTAGTCCTCACAAGGTTTCCCCAATCCCCCATGTTCAGATCCATCATGTTCTAGGTGTTACTCTTCAAGGTAAGAAAATTCTCAATATCTTCCTTTTTCCATTCAAGTTCCTTTTTATGTGGTATAGAATTCAGGAATCCATACCATGTACATATATTTATCTTATTATTTCTCTATTATTTTTTATAATTCATTTCTCAAGGGTTTAGCCTTTTACACTCTATTTTTAATGATTTCTAAAACCATGTTTCATAGTCGTTTGGCTGCAAAACATTTTGTAAGGGATTTCTCAAATATTCTATTATTTTGAGTTCCATTCTTTTCATTCCACAAAAACACTAAAAAAAGAGGCATGAAAATTCCATAAATAATTTATATTCTGTATTATCGCATTTTAATTAAATATTAATCATCATTATTTTTCTCCATTAACACCTATTCACGGAATAAAAACATTGTCCATGATGTGTCGAATTACCGACATCATAGATGATGTGTTTCCAATTTTCATTAATTCTATCAAGACTGGTCCTGAAACCATTTTTGTAGTGTAATAATGTTATTATATAATTATTATGTCTCATACTTGGTTCTAGAATTCTTTTTTTATCAAATGGGTTTAAATTATGAAACAAAATTATGTCGTCATTATAAAATAACCATGAAAATGATCTAAACAAACATCATTAATGTTATATCTTATGAATCATCCTCATATAAAAATTCAAAATTATAAATTGTATAATTATTGGTAATTTAAATATTTAAATACTTTCCCATTCCAATTCTGGATTTTCACTTCTAATTGACAATAACATCCATCATGAACTGATCATGGAAAACATTTAAATAATGCACTCCAAAACAATTCGAGGAACAAAATACTAACAATAAAAGTCAGAAATGATGTAAGGAAATGATAATATATGATATTATAAATATGTATATGTTTCGTTAAGATATTAATAATAGTAATTTACCCATTATAAAAGATCATTAAACTTGATTAATGTAAGATAATCTCGAGGCCGGGGAATTCTTAACCTGATTTTCATTCATTGAGTTTACCTTCAACTTCATTATTTAGGTTTTATTAAAATTGTTTGTGTGATTGTACTTTCTTATATAATGTTAATATTATGTGTATTAATATTTTATTCACATTTACAGTACATTTTATTAATTCACTACTCAATTATATTTTCAAGGGACTTACCTTTTAAAATACTTATAAAAGCATATTTAATAATTTTCAAAGGGAATGTTATATATATTTATATGGAATAAGTTGTTTATCCTGATTTCAATATACTTAAATTCAATGATACGTTCCTTCGATATTATTTATTATTGGGTTGAACACATTATAGATCAATATATGATTGGATATTTCCATTTTATATAATGATATTTTATCTTGATCCCATTATAGCACAAGATATGATATGTGAGCCCCATTATAGATCTCCAATGCATTGGGTACTCCAGAGATGGAATATGTCCAAAAGTTAATTCTAGGTGTAATGTTTAATGTAATATTGTTATGTTAAATGTGTTTGAAGGAAACAACATGAGTTTTCTATGCATTTTAGTTTTATGATATAAGTATGGGTTATTGAAATAAGGGATTAATGATTTTTGATATAAAGTGTGGTCAAAGAAATTATGCTTAATGTTTTATTTTTTTATTTTTTAATAAATAGACACCATTTTTAGTATTTCTTATTTTATAATTGTGTTATGTAATGTAAGTATAGTATCCTAATTCTATATAAATCTAAACTCAAAAAGATACTCAATGGGTAGTAATGTATGATAATGTCTAAAATTCAATATTGTGTAATTTTTTATGGTTGGGTCCTTATAGTTGGTATCAGAGGATGGTAAAATATCATCAGTGTTTGGGATGATATTTAAAGAATACTAGAAATGGTTTTTTATACTATTATAATTTTTAATGTTATCACATTTATGGGTTACCAAGTTGATTTATCTACGATATGGTTGTAGAGAATATTTTTGAACAAAGTGAATAAGGAAGCTGAATTAGGAAGGCACCATGATACTGATGTTTATTCAAATCTGAAGCCCAAAATTGTGGGAATAGAAACTGAGCAGGTTGTGATAGCAATGGATAAGATGTATCAAGAAATAAAGAGGGGTGGAATCCATGATAGAGATGGACATGATCAACCATGAAAAAACATTCCTTTTGTAGAGAAATTTATCTGGAAACATCCCCTATCATTCCATGGAACCAAAAATACAGTTTAGGATGAATGATGGAACAATGCCCTAAAAAAGTATTTTGATGTCATGGGATGTTTGGAACAAAAAATGGAAATACTATTCATTTATCATTTTGATGGTGAAGCTGATCAGTGGTGGTATCTATTAAATAATAAGAGAAAAATAAATGATCATGACAATTTTGAATGGGATGACATTAATAGTCTTTTCCTAGAATAATATTTTCCCATAACTCCTGAACTCATAATGGAGAAACAATTCGGGTAACTGAAAAAGATAGATAATAATTTTTTGGCATCATATAAAGCCAATTTTACAAGACTGGCTAGTCATGTACCAGATTTTACTCAGGTTTTGAAAGTAAAATTATTATATTTTAATCTGGTTTTAAACTATTTTAGCAAGATGGTTTGGCTTCAAAAGTGTTTAAAACCTATGAGAACCTTGTTTATTATTCTAAAAATGTTGATATATAGTTTTCTGACACATATGTTCCTCACAATAACAAGAATAATAGGTGGTCTGCTTGGCATGTAATGGGGAAGAACTCATAAAAATATTATAGATGTAAAAAATTTTATTTACCTTATTTTGTAATGTTTTGTAAAAGTCTTCTTGGTTACTGTATTGTAAATTTGGGGAAATCGTACCGATTTAAAAAATTTGGACACATCTATTGTGAGTGTAAGGAAAATTGGGATAAAATTAATGAGAATCCAATGGTGAGAAGCAATAATAATACATTATTTGGTCTTTTAGGTAATGTTTGTTAGAATCTTGTTACTCAAGTAGAGTTTCCACATTATTTGAAGCATAAGGGTTTGTAAAATCATTGGCAACCACATAGTAAGATGATGATCCATCTAAATAACTGGTATTATGTAAATTTCTTATGTTTAATTTTTTTTAAATGTGTTGATTGATTTAGGGTCTACACATTCCTTCATTTCTAAGAATGTTTTAGAAAAATGGGGAATTCAACATCATGAAATGAAACCATATCTCATGGTATAAGAACCTAGTGGAAATATAATGGAAAAAAGAAATTAAAATAATAATCCTATCCTTGTCTATGGAATGTTTTTATCTATAAACTATGTTTTTTCCACTTTTATAGTTTGATGAATCTGCATATCCTTGTCTATGAATAGAGTTTACCTACAATCCTTGTAGCTTTTCCTCTAGTAAATTTTGATGTTATTGTTCATATGGACATTATTTTTTTATCATTGTAATATATTTTGCATAGGAAAACCATTTGTTTTCATAATGAATTACATTTTGTGTACACGAATGAACATATAACATTAATAGCATATCAGGAAGAAAAGAAACTGGTAAATTATAGAAATGCCTATTTGTGGGGTCAAAATTTTTATGATAAAGGAACTATCTAGATAAATGATGTAGAAATGTTAAATGAATACATAGATGTTTTTCTCAATGACTGGTTGGTGTTATTCATATTCGAGAGATTGATTTTACTATTGACTTAGTTCATGATTATAATACAATAGGGAACTCCATTCATGTATGCCTAATATAAAAAAATGGTTTAATTATTATTTTCATCAATTATATAGCCTTGAATAAATTAACAATTTAAAAAAATATCCACTTCTTCATATCAATGGTTTGTTTGATCAGCTCTTTGGGGCACAATATTTCTTATAGGATGACCTTAGGTCGGGGTAACATCAGTTTAAAGTAAAGGATGATGACATCCTGAAGATTTTGTTCCATATTAGATATGGCCATTATGAATTTGTAGTTATGCCTTTTGGGTTAACAAATGCTCCTGTCATATTAACAGATCTTATGAAAACAGTATTTCATATGTTCTTGTATATGTTTTTGGTTATATTTATTAATGAAATTATGGTATATTATATAAGTAATGAAAATCATGAAATACTTCTATGAGATGTCTTGTAAACCATAAAATAAATGATCCTGTGTGTAAAATCCAGTAAGTTTAATTTTTGGTTGCAGCTTATTTCTTTTCATCGACACATAGTAAATAAGGATGGAATAAAAGTTCATCCTGCCAAAACAAAAGTGGTTGATGAATGGACAAGAACAACACATGTTATATAGATTCATAGTTTTCAAGAGATAGTAGGTTATTACTGATTGTTTAAAAAATCATTTCATGGTTATTGGGCATGATAACTAAGTAAACAAGAAAATGGGTTAAATTTGTTTTGATAAAATAATATTATGTTTATTTTTAGTAACTGAATAAGGTATTTATGACCTATATATTTTTCGCTTTGCCTTCACAAAATGATGAGTTTGTCATCTACAATGTTGATTTATTGAAGGGAAATGGTTTTTTCTGATGTAGACTAATCGGGTAATGGATTATTCTTCAAGTCAACAAAAACATTATTAGATATATTATCACACACACGATTTGGATTTGGAATATTTAGGGTTTTTTGAAAATATTGAGGCACCATTTATAGAGAGCTAAATTTCAAATATATAATGACTATAAATGTCTGAATTTAATATTCATTCATAAGAAATTAAATATGAATCATATAAGTGGATTTAAGTGATAAAGGATTATTATTGCATGATCAATCATCATCCAGGAAAAGAAAACAACATTGAAGATTCCATGAGTCGAAAAAATCACTCATAATAAACCACATTACATTTAGGGCATGATCCCTTGATTATTGATTTGATGATTATTTTTATTAGAAGTTATTGCTGCAGAGAATACATCATTTTTTCTTCAGGATTCTGTGTAATCAACATTATCGGATTGAATTAAGTTAGTAGAAAAGGAATACCATGAGATACAAAAAAAGGTTGAATTAGTTAAAATGCGTAAGCTGACAAAATTTGACATTGACAAAGATTGTGTTTTATGATTTGCAAAAAGGTTGTGTGATCCTTGTGATACCATGTCGAAGAAATATTTGTTATGTGAAGCGCATAGATCTCCATTTTCAATTCATCCCGAGATTAATATGTTGTACAAATACCTATAATTTTTTTACTTGTGGGATGTAATTAAAATGGATATTACTTATTTTACTATGGAATGGTTGACTGGTCAATAGGTTAATATAGAGATTCAATTACTAAATGATATTCTTCATCCTTTTTTAGTTCTAGAGATTAAATGGGAGAATATATCCATAGACATTGTGGTGGGACTACCTAATAATTCATGAGGTAACAATGCAATTTGTATTATTGTCGATCAGGTAAGAAAATCTATATATTTTATTTCAATTCAAGATAATATTCATTTGGATTAGCTTTCTAAACTATAACTCTAACAGATTGTCATTTTACATTGAGTTCCCATTTTAATTGTATCTTATTGGTAACCTAGGATCACATCTATCTTTTGGATGGGCTTTTAGAAGTTTTTTGGTGTATAATAAATTTTCATTACATCTTTTCATACCCAATCAGATGGGAAGTCCAAAAAATTGATTCAATATTTGGAGGATATGCTTTAATATTGTTCTATAGACTACTAGGGATATTGGGATCAACATATTTATTTAGTTGATTTCTCTTTAAAATAATAGATTTCATTCTAGTTTTCAAATACTACCATTTGAGGCATTGTTTGAGAAGTGGTGTCTAACTCCAGCTTTTTGGGATGAAGTTGGGGAAAAGAAGTTGATGGGATAGGAATTAGTAGAATAATTGGATGATAATGTTAAGATGATCTAGGATCACGTGAGGATATTTCAGAGAAGGAAGATGTGGTATGTAGATAATAGAATGAAAGGCTTATATTTTGATGTAGGTGACCATGGTTTCTATAAAATTTCATTTGGAAATGTGGGATGCATTTTGGTACGAAAGGAATGCATTGTTTGATATTCATTGGTCCTTTAGAAATCCAAGATAATGGAGGAATAGTTTCATACTATGTATCTTTGCCTCTACGATTGTCTCGGGTTTTCAATGTATTTTATTTTTGGATATTGAGAATTTAAGGGCAAATTTATCACATGTCTTGAGCCCAGAAGCAGTTATTCTAGAAGAAAACCATTCATATGAAGAGAAACAAGTTCAGATTCATGATAAAAGGTAACATGTATTGTGGAATATTGTAATCCTCCAGGTAATGGATTTTTGGATAAACCACATGGTTGAAGAATCAACATGGGACTCTAAAAATGATATAAGAAAATGTTACCCTCACTTTTATGATGTATAAATAAAATTTTGAGGACGCAATTTCTAAAAATGTTGGGATAATGTAACACCCCATGTTTTTTAAAAAAACATAAGAATTTACTGAAAAATTGTTTTATTTAAATAATTATAATTATCCTTTAAATATAATTTTCTATCTTATAAGTTATTAATTTCGAAAAACAGTGATCTAAAAATGTGTTCAGTAAGTTATTTAAAGTCTAATAGAACTAAAATTATTTTGGTGAATAGGGAAATACCATTATGAATATTAATTTTACCCTAATGAGTAGTATATCATATTAATATTATATTTTCTTAATGCTTTATGATAATTGATATCTTGGTTAATTTTTCAATGTGATATAAAAGTAGTTACAGTTTTAAAATTATTAATTTTTGATTTAATTATGATTTTCTTTAAAAAATAAATTAATAATATTTAGCAATTTATTTTCAAAATATTGGGTTCATTTTTTTTATTTAAACTGAAAAATCATAAGGGAATTTTTTGGGAATTTCTTGACATAGTTGCTTTTTCAGGGAATAGTAAAAAGTACATTTTTTAGTGTCGGTGTTGTAATGAAATAAATAATGATGTAATAAATCAGGTTGACATGTATGCAGTAAAATAATACATGAGGTGTCCCAAGTGGCTAATACCATTGGAACATACAATGGTCAATCCCATGGTATTTTAAATACCACTAATGAGGAGTCCCTTGGAAATTAATAAACTATTCCTCCACTTTTGCTATAAATACCCACCCATTCTTTCATTAAAATAATTCCCAATTCCAAATCAAATATTCTATATCCTCATTTATTCCCTATTAGTCCTCCCAAGGTTTCCTCAAGCGCCCTTGGTTCCAACCTTCATGTTCTATAAGTTACTCTTCAATGTAAGAAAATTCGCAACTTATTTCTTTTTCCATTTATATTCTCATTTATGTGGTATAGAAATCATGAATCTATACCATGTTCTTTTATTCAACTTATTAATGATCTATTTTGTATTTTGATTCATTTAGGTATGGGTAACCATTATCCCCTCTATTTTTAATGTTTTCGTGAACCATGTTTTAAAGCTGTTAGAATGCCAAATATTTTGTATGGGATTGATCAGTTATTCTTTTATTTTGATTTCCATTATTTTCATTCATCAAATAATATTACACAAGAGGCATGAAAAATCCAGAAAAAATTTATATAATGGATTATCTCAAACTCATTAAACATGAATCATAATTATTTTTATCCTCCCCCACTTATTCAAGGAATAAAAACATTGTCTGTGATGTTTCAAATTACAGACATCATGGATGATGTGATTCCAATTTATAGTAAATCTTTCATTTCTAGTCATGAAACCATTTTTATTGTTGACACAAGTTATAATATATTTTTTATTTCTCATCTTTGGTTCTGTAATTATTTTTTAAAAAATAGTTTAAATTTATAAAACAAAATGATGTTTTTATTATAAAAGAACCACTAAAATAATCTAAACGAACATTATTACAATTTTAACATATGAATCATCCTCATATCAAACATCAAAATGATAAATGGTAGAATTAATTGTTTGTTAAATTTGAAAATACCTTTCCATTGAAATTCTAGAGTTTCTCTTCTAATAAACAAGAACATCCATCACGAACCAATTCTAGAAAACATGTAAAGAAAGAACCATATAACAATTCAAGGAACAAAATACAAAAAATAAAAGGGTGGAATTATGTAATGAAATGATCACATAAGATATTATAAAGAGAGATATTTTTTTAATATATTAATTAAACTATTTAAATCATTATACTGGAGGTTCAAACTAGTTTTAAGTATGAAAAACATGTGGTTTGGTAATTCTTACACCGATTTATATTATTTGGGTTAACCTTCTACTTCATTATTTATGTTGTTTAAAATTTTTTTGATGGGTTTTGTTTATTTTATGTTGTAATATGTTTATTTATAGTGTATACACATGGACATTTTATTCTATTAATTCTCACCTCAGTGTTATTTTTAAGAGGCTTTCCTTTTAAAATCCTTTTAAAAGTCTCATTAATAATTTTCAGTGTGATTGTCTTTTTATATGTATATATAATGAGTTATTTCTCCTGATTTAAAGATAAATCATTTCCATGATATGCTCCATGAACATTATTTTTGTTGGGTTTATCCAATTATAGATCATGATATGTTGGTTTGATCCTGTTATAGCTCAAGATATGTTGTTTTGATCCCAATATTGCTCAAGATATGATAGGTGATCCCCATTATAGCTCTCCAATGCATTGGGAACTTTGGTGAAAAAATTTGACAAAAATTTTATACCATGTCTAAGGATAAATGTAAGATTGATATGGTAAATATGTCTCATGTAAACAACATTATTATTATATGCATTTTTGTTTTTATAATATAAGTTTTATTGGTTTCCATGTTATCACATGACTAACAGATTATATAATTATATAACTAACTGAAATATATAATCAACCCATGTTATTAAAAAAATCATAGAATATAAGTATGGGTAAGATAAATAAGGGATTCAATATGTTTAAAATACATTTTTGTCAAATAAATTATGCTTTATATTTTAATGTTTTATATATTTAAAAATTGGAAACAGATTTTAGTAGTATCCTCTTGTAGGATTGGGGTATGTTATGTATGTATGGTATCATAATTCACAAAAACACTAAACTCAATATCATACTCAATGTGTTATAATGTCTGATCTTGTCAAAAATTCATGATTGAGAAACATGTTAATGTTGGCTCCTTATAACAGAAGAATCCTAACATGTGTGTAACACACTATTAATTATATTAATGAAATCATGGGGTTAAATCATAATACAAAAAAACATAAATAGTTACCCATAAATACCAGACCTTAAACAAATTTTTTTACAATGCGTTTCGAATTTCCTCAATGACAAATAATGATATTTGGATCCGAGGACTTTCATAGAGATTATTATAGCTCCATGAATCTGGTCGAATAAATCTTCTATTCTAGTTAGTGGATAAATGTTCGTGACCTTAATATCATTTATCCATCTATAAACCATGAATAGAGATAACGTTATATCCATTTTCGTGGTGAAAAGAATATGTGAACCCCAAAAGGATATATTGGGCCATATAAAATCATTATACTCTAAATCCTTTAACTACCACTTGATTACATGGAGGTCAATAGATGCCATCCTATATAGAGTACTGGACACTAATGCCGCTCTTGAATGAAGATAAATTGTAAAATATACATTACTCTAATGGGGTAATCCAGAAAAAATATTATTGGAAAAGACATCCCAAAAAAGTTCCACTGTTAGAGGAAAATCGTTTTTGTTTAAATATTATACATTCCATGAAGAGCATGGAGATTTGGGTGGTTTCCACACTAATCACATGATGCTTTGTTCTCTCTCTACCAACCTATACATCCCATTCACCCTTATGTAGATAACAGACGTCATCTATTTTTTCAAACGATAGCCTACATTAACGATAGTCTAAAAATTCATGATATTGAACCAACCAATCCATCCATAGAATTACATCAATGCCTATAATTTATAATAAAATAGGTTTCTTATGAAAATGATACAAACAACCTCATAAGGAAAGTACCTACATTGTAATATACCCTATGCTCATACTCCCAATGGTGTATCTAGGGTCAATATATCATAGAAATACTATATCGCTAGTATAATACATTTCATTAAAGATTGGGATATGATAGATGATGAATAACATACATCAAATAGTGTAGACGCTATAGTATATTCCACCAAAATATTACCTCGTACATTATAAGGTACCACATCCTGATCATCAATTTTCTTGTGTAGTTCATGAAACCGGCCTAATATAATGACCAATTCTATAGCTGGACTACAAAAATTGTAACTACTCAATTATTGTTTCTTGTGATTAGGGGTCTAGAAACCATGGGCATAACCTCCTCGTCAACTAGTCCTACCAGTTCTATTTCAACACCCTGCCTAACACATCGTAAAAAAACATGCTCTTGATGGTGGTGATAGTGCTCATCCAGTTGATTCTTTTAGAATGGTCTGATAGAATATTTTTTGATTCCCCATATGGATTTAGGCACTACACTCCAATAGGTCTCTATCACATTGAGGTTTCTAAACCCGCCAGCCTATACTTATGAAACATAATGTTTGTCACTTCTATACTGAGAAACATCAATGGAACATTTCTTGCATTCGGGAGAACTACAAGCCAACCACGACACTGATCATCTATTCCTACTATTATTTTCTTCCTTCAGGTTTAAATCAATGATATGATCCTGATTGACTATTTCAAAAAAATTTAGGGAAAAAATACATTGAACTATGTATGAATGGTGTACCGGAGCCCATCATCTATTTTTATAGAATGTGAAATATTATCACTAGCTATAATTTGTGAAGAACACTATAACTCTGTGAAAAGTGATGAATCTTCAATAACTGAAATTGAACCTTGCTTGAGATTGATGAACACTCTGGCATAGTCATATCATAGCATATGAGTAAAGAAATAACAATATAAAACATTCTATAAGTCAATGCATATAATTCATTTATGATGATCAACTGTTGTAACCCATTTTTATAAAGTCATTGACTAATCTTGAAGCATGTATGTGGAATTCTTGACCCTCCAATCTTGAGGTGTTTCCAAATGATCAACGTTGGATAAGGTGGCCTCTATCCCTAACTCATCAAATTTTTTACTACTATCCCCATTAGAGGTATGATGTTTCTGTTTGTGAAACTCATGAGTCATACTAGACGTCGTAGATGCAAATTGTGAAGCTACTTGCATGGTCTTCATGGGACTACTGAAACTATGAAAAACATTTGTGTTAGTTCAAAAATATAGAAGAGTATGTGGTTCCTCAAGAGGAACTCTATGAGCTAGGATTATAGGCTAATGTCCCACCACTTCTGGATCATGGTCGTAACCAACCTCCTTGAATTCGATGGGTGGAATTAATTGTCGCATTGGTCTAAACATTTCATGCACAAGCCTCAGATAAAACATTAAGAAGATAGATACAAACACAAATTGAATCTAAGAAAGTAATGTTTCACTACCCAAGGTATAATTTCCCAAATACACTTTATGGTATAGTGGTAATATAATGGAATCAATTATATGTTTATTTCATTTTACCTTACATTACCTAGATCCCTTAATTACCTTTCATATTCAAGAAAATGTCAGATATATACATGAAACCATTCCACTTTTATGTTTCCATATTCATAGAACATTCTGAAAAATTCGATTAATATTGACATTCAATCATAGAGTATCTGGGTCAATAATAAATTTCACTGAAAATGATACCCATTTGAATTTATAATTAAATTATTTATTCAGTAAAGAAGTCATTCTAACTCGATAGGGACCATAAAAACACATGAATTGATAAATATAATCACTTAATATCAACTAAAATCTATACAATCATATATAAAATGCATGAAACTGTCCTCAATAACAAGAATAATAGGATATGAAATTATTGAGATATATTTATATGACATGGAAATATGCATGTCATGGATATTATAGGTTCCTATAATGTTTCATGTTACAATAAACCTTTCCCTCATATAATTGGGATATGGATGAAATGAAATTCTAAATCATTATAAACATCATAGACACCACATTGTGTTTGTTCCACCCAATATAGAAATGATATCAACTATAATAGTAAAATAAGTGAACTAAAATTATAATTTAGGAAACTAATCTTTTACACTGAACATGGGTTCATGATTCCCAATAAAGGATTATGACCATTTTTCTAGAGTTAATAAACATCTAAATTTTGTCTCCAAATAGAAAAGAAATAATGGAGCTACCCATATTCCACATTGTGAAATCCCAGGCCTAAATTCCACTTTATTGGTGCCCCAGTCCCGGTCTTCCACATGGCCTCATGTGAATTTCCCCAAACAACAACGGTTGCTGACTAGTAGTGAGGTCCAATGGATTGTATATGGGGAGACTATTCTATCATTACCATAGTGTAGCCTATTGGATAATTAAAAATATTGGAATTTACTGTATGAAATATAAGTAAACAGTGGATGTTGGAAAACGTAAATGTTAACAAGGTTAATAATAACTGAATCACATGGAATAACTAATGATGATATGTCATGTCACTATAAAACATGAAATCAAGGATACCAAATAATAGGAATAAAATTTTATACAAATGTATAAATGAAATCCAAAGACTATACAAACCATCATTTTCTTGGGCTTGGTCATCTTATGTCAAGCTCCATCCAAAACAAAAATCTATCATGTGTTCAAAGGTTTAAGCTTCCTTTTCTCAACACCTGCATATATGTAATCGTCCCCAGCTTCCAAGTGGCACCTCGAGAGGGTGTGAGATAAATCCTAGTGGTCCACCATAAACGATGTATATAATGGCAGACCCTTATAATAGAAATGTCACTGTATAAAATCTTTCATATACAAATTAATTAAGTACAACATAAATAAATATCCAAGAAACCACTTTTTCCCTTGACTAATGTATGAACATGTAACTAGTTCATTATATAATTATTACTAGTTTATAAATAAATTCCATATTATCTATAGTGATGGTTATAAGATTTTTCATGGAAACTTGCAATGATATGTTGTACTAAATGTTCATGGTAATAACCAAGGATATGTAAACCCCATGGGTCACCGACACTGTTATAATTGTTTTTTGTCTAAGGATAAGACATTAATCCAAGGATGATAGTCCATGTATTTTCATAAAAATATTATTACAGAGCCCCAAGAGTTCATCCATGGTAAAATGGTGTGATGAAATTACTATGGATGATGAACATTAACCGTGTAACCAACATGTCAATGCAAGATCTGAGGAGAATATCCAATGAATCTTGTAATACTATATGATGGATCCTAAGGGGTCTTACCAGAAATAAAAATTGTTCCATGGTTCGGGTTCGTGGTGGGTCTCATCAAATGAAAGTTGTATCCTTGAAATTCCAATGGGATTTTCGAGTGTTTGATGAATTACCGTGGTAAATAAAAGAGAGAATGAGTCAGGAAACCACTATTATGATATTAAATCCATATAATATTTCAACTGGTTCATGTATTTTATTAGTGTAACTAGGACATGTAACATGTAACCATTTCATCCAGTCATAATTAATTAATAAGTCCACCTAGTTCAATCATATTCTTTCATTAGTGTGACTAGTCTATATAGCATGAAACCATTAATTTAATCCATTTAAGGAATATTCCAAAATCAAGGTTCAGTCCTATACCATCCATTATCATGGTAAGGGGAGATACTAACGTGAAACCTATTATTAAATTACAATTCATAAGGCCAAGTCATATACATTTAATAAATCCAAATTTCCATATCTCATTTTATTATCATATTGAATCACATTGGCCAATCAAGTGATGATAAAAAATGGTACAATAAATTATAAAATTCACAATATAAGTCAAAACAATTAACATAGAAACATACTACCCTTAGAATGTTCAAGCCATTGAACTCCCTAATAATGGATGAAACATATCAAACACTAAGAACTCAATTTTTTCACAACATCAAATAGGGTATGGATGGAGTTGAGGAAATAAAACTAATCCAATTGTTCTAATGAATATAACCATACAACTCTTATTAATTAAACAATGGAATGTAAATACAATAATCGACATCAAATAAAATATGTAGTCTCCACACAAAATTTCCAGATTCAATGTACACGAGGGATGAGATATAGAAAACCCACCTTAGGCTTGTATGACTCTCGTCATTCAGTATTAGCCCCTAACTCACCATTAATTTTAGTCAATTTTATATAATGATAAAAACATTTCCCACCATGATAACTTTTTCTAGAGAAAGAGAGAAGAATAATGAATCAAATAGGCATGGGTATATAATATTGTACGTCCAATGTATATAATCGAAGTTTGAATAGATATTATCTTTCATTTATCTCTTTATCCCTATAATTTCCATCACAATGGTCCAAAATCGGTGAAATAGGTAAAAATATTACAGGAAGTTATAATCGGTAAGAAATATGACGATAATTTGATCATTTAGGGGAAATGTTAAATAACTCAAAATTTAGCATGTGCATGGTTTGGCCAAACGATTTAGCAAACCATACATAAACCCTATATGGGTACCTTTATAAGAGTTGGTACCTACACTATTAGGTCACATGGTTAGATAAAAAAGGTTACAACCATGTGATATAGCACTTCCATAAAATTCAATCCATCCACGTGGTTAGATCTATCAGTACGGCCTACACACAAAATTTCCTCTCACCATCTAATGGGCCCTATTATCCCCAAAAGATGGGATGCATGCTTAAAAAAATATTTCAACATCTTTGTGCTCCTTTCTAACTCAAAATTCATCCATATGAAATCTATAATAAATAATTTGAAGAAAATTTAAAGGATCTATACATGAGTGAGAAATTGTGTTCGTACACATATCCCTGTATTACACCGACAAATTCCAAAATGGTATTGTCAGTGATTGTAGTATAACAATGGATTTTTTAATGACAATCATTTTGGATGTGATATCTAAATTCATTATCTTATATCATGGTTTCATTCTCAGGGCTTAGTTATTGAATCATATCATTGAATTATCAATGGAAAATCATAGTGATTTTATATCCCCATGATGCATTGATAAGTTGTGTCCACAGGTAATGACCGTGGTTGTTAATGTTTTCATTTACATTTTCTATTTCAAATAAATTAATCATAGACCTATGAATATATAAATTTGAAATTTTTTGTATAATCAATATATTATAAATGATTATTTTTGTTAATGTAATTTTAATTGTGATAGAGTATTTATTTTAATGTTATAAAATAATGAAATTATTACATGCTCAATGTATAAGATTATTTACAAATAAGGAATTTTCTCATTTAATATTGAATTACACTTAATGATTTTTATGTAATTAATTATCTAATATATAAATAAGTTAATATGAAATGTACCTATTTTTATGTAGAAAAGGGATTATTAATAATGTTTCAATGAACATTATAATATATGATTAGTGAACATGTGGATTGTCTACCACTGTCGAAGGACTTTTTATCTATAGCGATGAATCTATAGATGTGACTAGATGTGTTATCATGAAAAATTAAAATGTAATCATTCATACATATCAAATGTTAAAGAATCATGTGATCAATTATTCTCCTCAAGATGTGATGTTAGTTACAATGATTTAAATGGTGTTATAGAGACATAATATTTATAAGAATAATTATGTTATATATATAGGCCACCATTTATTAATTTATTTATTCACATAGAGGGAACTAAACATGATAGTATGTAAGTTCATGTATATTTCTAATGAATAATTTTTTTTCATTTTATTATAGAACTACAATAGATCAAATTTTTTAATTAATTAAGTAATAATGATCTTCATGGTCTGAGAATGATGTCGATTGAATGATTGAATTGATAAGGTATCTGTTAAGGTTATACATGTGAATCGTAATAGAGGGGACATCATCAATCCCATAATAAATTATTTCTCAACCAATATTACTATAAAATATTAAGAAAGATCAAATATTTTTTCCTTTGATGAAAACAATGATAGAGGATATTTAAAGAATTCATTACTCATTTGAAGGTGCAATGAAATTCAGGGAAATAATCAGTATCCCATGTAATCTAGAGAAAAAGAAGTCTATGATAGACAAAA
Source organism: Viscum album (assembly GCA_963277665.1). Classification (NCBI taxonomy): domain Eukaryota; kingdom Viridiplantae; phylum Streptophyta; class Magnoliopsida; order Santalales; family Viscaceae; genus Viscum; species Viscum album. The sequence continues at coordinate 975,370,911 of OY728126.1, read as the reverse complement.
TTATAGATATATATTTTCTATATATCAATGAATAACTAAAATTTATAGGGACCTTCATGATCATTTTTGGTGGGATAATACAAAGAGGGGGTTATTGATTAAACTTCATGGTACATTTTGTGTCTAAATGTTATGGTGATGGGAAAAAAACCTAAATGATTATTACAACCATTAACTAAACACGTTTGTATATGGGATAAAATAATGTTATTTAATCTATACATATTAATACATAAAAGGGAATAAATGGTTTATGTGTAGACGATAATAGTCCAGAAAACAATTCCCATTTTATTAGAATAATAAAGAATTTCTCTCCAAATAACTAATCTCGACTCAATATTCAGGATGTACTGACACTCTATAGAGTAACAATGTTAATTTTTTAATTCATATATTCGTGATTTAATTTTACTTTATGTTGGATCCTTAAATGTTTATGAATGAAATTTATAAATGAGAAAAACCAATAATTGAAAATCATATGGTTAGGCGGGTAGAAATATTCATGCATTATATGTCATGATTTAGAAATATAACAAACGTATCTTAATGAAGTTTTGTTCAATATCATCCACATGATGAATTATTATATATCAATGTTCCCCCATGGAATTATAATTGAACATTATTAATGTCTATATGTGAAATGGAATATAATTCCAAAATGTTTCGATGATGTTGAAAAAGAAAACTACTACGATTTGAAATTGGGAATAATAGCACAAATAAGATACATGTTATTTAGAAACACCACATGTATTATCTAAGATCAAGGAAAATTTATAGAAAAACTGAAGGACATAAACCATAAGTATTTAGATAATTATCTTTCCCATATATCACTATTTACAGGATTGATAATATTTTTAATAAAAGGGAAACTGATTCAAATGTGTATTTAACAATCTAAGGTTTTCATTATAATGTTGTTTTTCCTTATTAATTAGAACCAATTGTTTACAGTTTTTACAATTCATTTAACTCATCTATATTTAGAATTTATATTTTATACTAATATCACATACTTTATATTAATTTTGTAGAGGTGGAATATAACTTATTTTATGGGGAATGAATATAAATTTTTAAATAAATAATCATGAATTGAGGATTAAGTCATCACAGTATGTGAAGATATAATTTTTTTGATGAATCTAATTATGTTCATGATGAAACAATGATGGAAAAATCCCCCCATTTTTTAGGAAACAATCCAATTTATTGGGTTGTATTTCAAGCGGTGAATGTTAAAATGTGAAAAAAAATTCTAATATCAATACATGATTTTTCCTCATAATGAAAAAACTATTAAATTTAAAAATATATGTAAATTGAAAGACTATTAAAAAAATATAACATTCCATGTGATGGAAATATTTATTATAACTAAGACAAATATAGGGGAAAAAATACAAAACATGAAATGGTGTACAAGTTAGGGTTGAACGTCTATTGGATTATTACACCACCCATGCTGACTATTAAAATATAAACTAATATTAGAAATAAAATGAAAATAGTCAATAGAATTGTAAAATTAATTTTGCATTATGTGGTCAATATAGATGTATGATATAGTATATATAAAATATATAAATAATGTCTTTAAGATTTGGGCTTTACCTAACTGTTTCAAAAAATGATCATTTGGAACAATGATAATACTTTATAATGTTACCATTTGAATTTTTGATAATAATGTGAATTTAAATATTATAATTGATATAGAAATAAAAAGTGATGGTATAAATATATAGATCCATCATTTATGAAGCTTATTTCACATAACATTAAAGGGATACATCGTCATTAGGGTTCATTATTGATCAAGGATAATAAGGGTTTAAATAGGTGAGGGTTAGAAAGACATGATATGAAAAATGATTAAATTCCTAGATTTAACCATAGAGACAATGTTAGCTAATCAATAGTAAGAATCTACATTCATCAAACCTTACACTTAGAGGCTACTCTAACATAATAATGGGTTATAAATCCGGACATCAGTGTCACAAGAGTGCAATATATTTTTTATTAATGAAATATAAACCTCATAAATCATATTTTATGAATTATATTATTAAATAATATTAGTATGAATATGAGATAAAGTTGATGAATTGGTTTTTAGATGATAAAAAATCGTTGAATTTTTAGAAAACATATAAAAAAATTTTAGTAACTGAAATATTTCAAATATAATTTATTTTTATGAAATATTCTTTTAATATACTATTATTTAAAATATAAATTATAATATATATTTATAATGACCTTGTAGAGTTTTATAAGTTTCATTGTGCTGACTATATCATAAAAACATTTATTTTTCAATATAAAAGGTTATCGATTAAAATATAAAATTTTAATACTTATATAATTACTTGAATTATATGAACATTATATTTAAAATCATAATGTGAAAATTATTTTAGGATAAAATTTATAGAATATCATAATATACACAAATTTTTAATAAACAGTAAATATATTATTTTGTTTTTTTTTTGTAATTTTCATTACATAATATATATTTTGTAATGATATAAAAAATAATCAAAAACAATAAATGACAAGAAACATATTGTTATACAAATATTGTGTATATAAATGGATTTATATAAATTACCAAAAATATAAATGAAACTATAAGGTCTAAAATCAAAATAATGATTTTAAAATCTATACAATGTGTATATTTTACTAATCAATGTAAAATTTAGTGTAATAAATAGATTAAGTATAAAATTAATTTAAATTTTAAAAAAAATTATTATTAAATAGTACGTATTAAAATCTCAAACCTAGGGGTATGACAACGGTTTTTCATTTTACATGAAAAATAAATTAAATACATATATTTGGATATTATTAAATAATTAATCCACTTTTACTATATATACCCACCGATACCTTCATTATTTTCAACTAAAAATCATTTATTCATAATATATAATATATTTAACATCTCCAAGGTTCCACCAATATGTCTCTATGGTGTAGAGGTTTTACTCTCTCATCATTTGGATTTTTCTTCCTCTGGTAATGGGATTTATCAATTCTAATTTTCAATTCCATATCCTTTTTTTACAAAATTTTTTAAAAATTTGGAATTACAATCATTAAATAAAAATTTATTTATCCCATTACATACAAAATAGTTTTTAATAAATGGTATTAGATTACCACCTATCATTAATCAACATTGTATACCCTTCATGTTACCAAAATTATTTCTTGAATTTCCCCCCATTGAATGAAATATTGTCATAACAAGAATACCTAAACCAATTCCATATCAATTTTAAATAATATATATGTAAAAAGTATTTTTTTTATTTGTTATTTATATATATTAATATGATATTATAGTTTCATTAGAAGAAATTATTTTTTATTCATGCATTGAAGTACTAATGTACTAACAGATTTTATATGAGAACTATTCATTATAATCCTTACTTTATTAAGGAAATGACTTTTTGTTATCAGTGTAGATCTAATGAATAATGAAATACAATGGGTTAACTAAAATAAGACATGAAGATAGTGGAAAAATATTTAATATAAAAATATTAATTTATTTATGATTAAATGGTGAATAAATTTTGCAATAATATTTTATGAATCCTTTGAGATAATCCTTGGTTATATTTTTTAGAATGTATCATTTTTATGTGGTATACATAATACCTCATTTCTTATTAATTACATATGTATAATATATCATGTTATTACTATTTTGTGTACCTTATGATCATTAATGTTGAATTTACATTTTAGCACATTTTGGGAATTATGATAGTGATTTTATATTAATGTATGTTCCATAGACATTTCTTGTTGAGAGGTAACAATATATTTTATTTCAAAATATTTTTTCAAAACAATTAAGTTTTTTCCCGTATTAAATTAAATTATTATTTACCATATTTAGAATACAGTAGATGTTAGAATACAATTCTTCATAATTAATGCAATATTTTTTAACAAATAATGTTAATATTTATGTATTAAATTGGTGGTATGCTATACTTCTTTTTCTTGTTATTCTACAAGTTAAGTCATCATCCATGAATATGACACAATATTATTTCTAATACAACCATTAATGGAGATATTTATTAATGGGCTAAAAGGATAAATAATATTTTTATGATATGAAATAATTTGGCAACAAAAAATGAACAACCACATAATGTGTTGAGTTATTACCAATTACTATAAAATTAACGATATTAACCAAGGGAACATAGAGGATGTATAATTTTTTAATATTAAATAAATATGTATTATCCATAACATATTATCTTAATTATATATGTTTCAAATATATCTCAATAATGAACACTAAATTATAATATCAATCATATATAATGATGATATTGAAACAAAATTAACCCATAAATACCCATTAATCAATGTATGTTCAAGTTGTCGTTGGTTTAAACACTATACTAAAAAATGCAATAAAATTATATCATAGATGATTTTGGAAACATAATTCATTTTTTAATATTAGATAAATTATAAATTGATTAGTTTTTTGGGTATTTGATGAATTATATTTGTAACATATGCATTATCTATAAAATCACCATTCGTGGTTTCAAAAACAGAAAAGTAAGATTTCTACCAATTTCATTTTCTATAACAAAGACTACATCATAGATGAAATGAAATTTAAACATAATAATATTTATAAACCATAAAATATAATAAATCATTTCTTCATTAAATATTAACATATAAACAATATCAAATACTAACACAGCTCCTTTAGAACTAGTATAAACCATAAATACCCAATGTGGGAATATATTTAAAAACCTAATAATATATATTTTTAGGGAATAAAGATAATTGAGTTGTATCAACTAATATATTTTGAAATAATATTAATTGAAACATGATATATATATATAATTTATGAATTTAGTTCACCTATTCATGCGAATATCGAATCAATGCCAAGCTAAGGCGTTTCATCTCAAATTTATTTCCTTGTGTAATGGTTTGTTTCTGTCAATTAATTTCATTTATAAGGTGTATATAATCGATAAAATAGATTTTTGATCATTAAATAACCCATAATCATTGAAATTAATGTAAATTTTAAGTCTCCCCCTTAAATTATGGGTCTATATAAATTTTTTTCAAGATGTAGGGGTTTTTTAAAACACAATTCTCATTCATTAAGTTATAATTAACTTCCATGAAAACATTTGATGTAATATGGATAAATTCTAACCTATTATTATATTTTGTGATATTTTATATATAAATATATTTATTTATATTTTTATAACATAATTCTATATTAAAATTATTATTTTTTCAATAAATTATGTAATCAACATGGTGTATTGGTAAATCAATACACATTCATGGAGATATAATATTGATTTTGAAATTAAAAATACAATATTGTATTTATAGAATAATTTCACAAATTATATGATGTTTTATTTTTTATTTATATTGAATATATCACTTTTTATTCAATTCATTCAAATTAAATGTTGTCTCAAATAATAGTATATTTATATCATGGATGAACCTCTGTCTCCTATTTGCATCGTTGTTTCAAGTCCATATTTTAATATTCCTTAAACTTTTCAAATTATGTTTTATAATCCAATTATATATAAATTTATTATATAATCATACATTCTTTTTCCATTTTACAATAATTTTTTATTGTATGATTCTGACAAATGTATTTCAAATACTAAGAATTCGTTTCCTCTAAAATGAAAATGTTTTTATATGGCCTAAATTTTTTTCCCTTATCTCTTGGTTCTATTATCTATGATGGTATGATTTATGAAACAGACCATAATATATCCTATTAATTTCCTCTTTTAGGTATTGAATTATGTGATGATAGATATGGATTATGTGGTTATTTATAAGGTGACATTTAAAATGTAATGAGAAATCAGTTAATGTTCATGAGATCTAATGGGTTGATGATTGCAAGTATTCTTATGGAAAAAATGTATGTGTAATAATTATGTTATTGTTGGGACCTATGAAATATTCCAATGAATTTTTTAAATCAATTAATATCATGATATAATTGTGAAATGAGAAGTGATGCGTGATCTAAAATCCAAAATTGGTTTTCATACCAGAGCAACTATGGGAACTGGGTGGTGATGCCTCACCCACAATATTAAATATCAATGATAATATTAGTTCTAAAATATTTATATATGTTATTATCCAATACACTGTCATCGTGATTTATCATTCAGGTTTTCATAGAACTTATACAATGATAAATAGTTGATCATTTTGTTTTACTCTTTCTAATTTAATGTAATGTGTAATATTTTTATGTTTTCATGTAATTTTATTCATATATTTCTCTTATACATATGTGTATTCATATTATTATGATGTCATCTAGTATAATATATTGATATGATTATTAATGAATTTCAAGGTGTTTGACATCACACCATACTTATGTTTCTATTTACCACTTACTAGATGTATGGTAACTTATAATAAATATAGAAGAATATATTGTATAAGGAAATTATGGGGAAATTTTACCAATAATTACATAATATGTTTTTTTTCTAGAATGTATCTATATACTCTATGCCTCGTGATTCCTTAAATGTTGAAATTATTTGAAAACATAATGTTTGTTAAATAAAAATGAAAAAAATAAATCAATGTTTATCTCAGATCACAAATGATTGTTTCAAATAAGATGAATAATTATATTTATAGAATATCAAACTTTCATTTGGTGTTTGGATTAAAAAAAATATTGAATGGAATAATTTTTTTCTATTTATAGAATGATATCTTTAAATTTTAGGTAATCTCATGTGTATGTGGTTTTTGAAGAAATGGATCCCTTATGAATTGTGGAAAATAGATTCTCCAACAACACAAATGATCCTAGAGGAAGTCACATAAAAATGTTATATTTAGAATTAAATAAATCATCTATATATTGAAATATTAGTGGACGCAATACTAAAAATCTATACATCCATTTCTGGGGATATTCATCGATTGATCATATTATCATTATGAACTACTTTTAAAGATTTATTATAATTACCTAACCTTATACATTACATAAAATTGAGATACATCCATAATTTGACATCAATAATATTTTAGGATTTTTTAGGTTTTTAGTTTTTTATAACTTGTCCATAACTATTATATAATGGACCTAGACATTACATGTGGACAGTTACCCTTAATATCATATTTTTAAACAAATTAAAACCCTTTTTACAAAATATTATTTCTTTTTCCTAATAAAAATCTTATTAAATTCTTCCATTCTCTTACCCATCCTTATAACCTATTGAAAACATTTAGAAAACATAGTATGAGTATAAAAACCTCAGTAGGGAATATAAATTGATGACTAGATCCACTAGTCCCTGAGTATTTTAAACTCATTGAATCATTTTCAAAAAATCATACTTATCACCCATAAACCATAAATTATTTATCTCACATCATGTAATGATAATATTCCTACAAACATTCATATAAATCAGAAAAACATAAACGTAACATTTTGAATTAATATCATATATAAATTTTATTTTTCACATATGCCTATGAAGTATTTTTGTGGTTATGATTGGAATTCCCAACCCAGTATATTCTCTATATCACTTATGAGAAACATTAATGTTTACCTCTATTATGTTACCCAATGAATTGGTTATCTGTCATGGGATGACCCACCCATGTTTATCATGGAACAACCAGTATATGTATGAATTTCTAGATAACAATAACATAATCATAAAACATAATCCTAACATAAAGAAAAAAACATGTCAACCTTGAAATGACATTTCACAATTAAAATACATTCACTGATTAATGAAAAAAAATTATATTAAAATAAAATTCTAATGATTTAAATTAAACATCAACACATGATAGTTACATAAATGCGATAAATTCAATTCATTTCATATGCATAAAAATCCATTCAATGTTATTGAAATAATAAATCAACTTTTTAAACAACAATTAAAACATTTTAAAATAATATTTTTTAATTATAGTGTCCCATAAAAGATAGAAAAATTTTAAATGAAGTTACACATATAAAAATTGGTGTAGATATAAATAAGTCCTTAAAAATAATTTTGAAAACATGGAAATGATAGAGAAGGATTTAGATGAATAATTTTTTAAAACATTTAAAACAATCTTTTAGATAGAGAAATATAAAATTTTAAACATTTAAATTATACACCAAATGAATCTAGAAAATTTTACAATTCATAAAATATCAAGAGTATAGATATAATATTGATATTCAATGTAAATGGGGTAGAATATATGCTTTATAATTAAATAAAGGTGCATATCATTATAAATTATCTCAATGAATGAGATTGAGGTGAAGACCCTTAAAAGATCATTTCATTAGATCAAGAATAAATAAATGACATAACTATGTGTGAAAAATATAAATACACCAAAAATAATTGAATATTCTATGTGAAACATCTATAAGTCATTCATGCAAATTTTTGATAAAAAAACAATGTCATGGATATTTAACTCAATGAATGTATATTGAGTTAAACTTTCCCGCACAATGTTCGCATAAATGTTGTAACAGTTTATCAATGGGGTGATTATGTGTTGAAAAATGAAATCCACACAAATGGAATTGTAAATTAGAACATAAATAGTGATTCCAGAAATAATCTTAACATAATATAATCAATGTTGATTGTGTATTTCCCAGTGTGTGGATATTGAGTTTATAAATTCCATTACATTTATCATTTTGTTAATAAAATATATCAATTATGTTTACTAACTATAAATACCCAAAAAAATAATAATTACAATATTATATATAAAATGTTATTTCACACATAATCATATTGTGACATAATCAAGAAGTAGAAGATTAACACAAAGAATGAAAATTGGGTAAACAAGTTCCCTTACCTTGAGTTTAACATGTCTCAATGAAAATTTAATTTCATAAATAATAATATTATTTTAATTTATAATTTATTTATAACCATTTTGAAGTTATCAATCATTTTATATCATTTATTACCAGGTTATAAAAATAACATTATTATTTGAATTCATATCAGTTTTTTTGTCGATATTCGGTACATAAGTCAATAATGAACTTGTTTTGATGTATATTGACCATGTGGTAAATATTCCATAATCTACATAATAATTTTAATGATTTTCATATCAAATATATCATGTAAATATGGGTTTATAAAAATTCATAACATTTGTAAATAAGAAATTAAATTCTTCGTAAATGGAGAGGACAGGTCGTAGGTACAGATTAACTCAACATTCATTTCATTTTCATATTAAATTATTGAAAACCAAATGATACACAGGTATATAATAATTACTTTATAAAATAAATGTTATAAATGTTACATATTTCCATTGCAAATTTCCTTTATTTGTTTTATGTATGGCATGAGTGAGTCATATCACATTGAGGGGGTAGTATTACACACTTCTTCAAATGATTTTTTTTGTATTTCCACATTATTGAGAACATAATGGTTGACTGTAAATTTATATAACATATGAATAGAGTAAATATAAATATAATATATATCATATATAATTATTGTTCCATAATAATGACTAACATGAGAGGTGGTATGAGAATATAAACAAGCATCGGTTTTGGTTGCAGTGGTTTGTCGTACAAAGAAACAATATATTCCATATCCATTAGATGAAGTTGTGTGTATGTGTTAGCTGAAACCTAAGGAAAAAATAATAATATTATACTTAGTATAATTTTTTGTTATAAAATAATTTAATGATTAGATTTTAATTGGTTGGAAAAAAAAATAAATGAACGGGGCCTGAGAGAAGACACTACCACTAAATCGGGGAACTCCTTTTGATTTCAGACAAATAGATTTATTGAATTTTCATATTCCTATGCTAATGATTTTATGAGAAACTGTGGGATGTTGTTAGATTATTTGAGAAGCTGATCTAAGGGGCTTGAGAGGTGTGAGTAAGTTAGTAGATGTGGTGGCCTTTTAAAATATGGAGGAGGGGAATATAGGTATGTTTTGAAATATTATTTTTTAAAATTTATTTTTTAATTATAATACTTCCAAAGTTATATATTTAGAGTACATGATTATTATGGCACTAAATCCAATAAAAAGGAATTTACACATGTTTTGGTCACAACGTTAACCATATAATATTGTTTTTACTCTTATTTAAATAAATTAACTTTTACCATGTCATTTTTTATTTTTACATTGTATGGTTAATATCGTTAAAATAAAATAACATGATAACCTCATGTGGATAATTAAATAAGTATTATAATTATATATATTATTTGGAAGAATAATATTTTTATGCCTAGTATATCATTTAATAAAATAGTATTTGTTTTAATAACTTATCTACCATATAAACTAATATTAGCTTTCTCCACTACCATGTGACATTTTCATCGTCATCCACATCATATTTCTCATACATAAAATTCCACAATTAATCTACTTCACCCCTCCAATAGTTTTCCATATCATTCTCCCCCTCTAACTCCAACTCGTGGTCTGGCGCTTCAGTTGACTGTTTTGCGCTTCAAGGCCTATAATCCCCAAAAACTGCCGGCTCTATCGTCCTCCCTCTTCCAGTCAACATGAACTCCATCAACCTCCATCCAGGACATTGTTATTCTCCTAGTTTTAAGCTAACTCCCTGTTGTTTTCCTTCTCAAAAATTGGTTTCAACAGTCCATGACCTAGGGTTTCTATAAATCCCCACTGTCATAGCCATCCATCTTGCATCTACCTTCACTTCACCAAGGAATTTCATAGATATCTGTAGGCTATTTACTGATACAACCCTCCTAGGAATCATTCCCCATTAATTCCATCCAAATACTATCATCCTCCTTATCCTAGTCATGATTTCTATCGTATATTATACACACACAATTTCACTCACAGCCACTATTCTAGAAATTTCATGTTAATGATTTCATGCTCGCGATTTCTGAGTACATTTTAGCTCTTTCACTAGGAATTTCATTAAGAACTACTCACTCTCCCGCATCCTCTCCATATCTCTCTCATTATTCAATTATAAAATTTCCCTTCATCATTTTCTTCCCATGATATCCCTTCTTCATGATTTTACTCCTTTGAATCATTCCCCTTTCAATCTATTATAAATCCATCAACTCAACCACCCCAAGTTGTGATTTCAGTTGGTGGTTCAATGCCTCACCCTAAATTTTGTAAATTATTATTCGTTCACTATCATTTTACTGGGATCTATAGAAATAATGAAAATTTTTCATGCAGTCATATTTTTCAATCATCAACTATTCACAGATTTAGTTTTCAAAGCGCAGCTCGACTCCTCATTTACATTTCTCCTCCCTCTATCATTGTTGTTGGGATTCCAGTTGATAAATGATTCATTAATCCCTGATTCAGACTACTTCTATTTATTTAACCTGTATCATTTCACCATCGATGACATGTTATCTTTGAATATCAAATCTATCAAGCACTCCTTCGTATAATGGAATAAATGTCTCCTATTTATATGCTTGGAGGATGACAATCATAAGAGAGTCATATCATTCCTGGCTCCAAGAGAATTGATCTTGTTGTTTTTTAGCTAATAATTATTCATTTGGCATTGATTTATGTTTAAGGACTCATCCGTTTTATATTGTGTACAACTAGAGGGGTTAATGATAAAACAATAATCACGTGTTTCTTAAGATTGACTTAACAACACTTGAAATTGACTTCTATGTGATCAAATTTTTTATTACTATCAATGCATAAATTTACATTAATCATAATTTATTTTATCCCATAATTTAATTTATTTAAATATTCAAAATTTAATTTTTTTTGTAATGGTTCAGGAAATATTACATTAATGTCACGGAGGCATGTAAAGCATGATCTTGTTGATGGAAATATCACTATTGTTTTAATACATTTGGTCTGGATTTTTATTCTTGCCATTATTTTACTATTTTAATTTTATATCATATTATTGATTGTATGTAGAGGTATTTTTGGATCATTGGTGAACACCTCATAATCAATATGCTTGAGAATTTTTGATACTATCATAATTAATTGAATGTCAATTGGTTAGAGGGGATTCATGATTTTGAAGCAGGTTATTGTTGTCCAAGAAAATGTTGACCCGATTATCAGTGGATATGTGTCTTATAAATATTTTAATCAATACATTCTTATAATGACCGCATTATAGGTTAAATTTCGCTATGTATTTATATATTCATATTTAATTATATTGTTTAAATTTGTATTTATTTTTTTATACTTGATACCGATATCTACAAAAAATCATTTATTTTTCGTTTTTTTCATAAAATTATCTATTATGTTATAATGGATATATCAACTAGTATGTTTCAATGATTAATTCGTTTCTATTTCAATGTTTTCAAAACATAATCTATTTTGTAATAATAAATACTCTATCAAGCATGTTTCATTAATTTTATTGCCTTTTCATATTTGAAATGTATGTTTCTTTATGTTTACTATTTATATAATTTTAGAATAAATTTTAATTTCCCTTCATATATAATTTATGCTTATTAATACATTGATGATGTCTGATAATATTTGGAAGGCATGTTTCTGAGGTCATTGGAGGATATGAGGTAGATTATGAACATTGTTTCTATTTTGACACTACAAGAGTATGTAGTTAAGTATGTATTGTATTTCAATTCCTTTTGTGTTGGGATGAAATACATGTTGATATGGATTCATGAACTGATTACTTTTGAGATGAGGTAGTTGGTACCTCTTATATTATTCGGAAGAAAAATTTTATTCCCTCATTGCTCAGAATTATAGGGCGGGATTTCCCCATTGTGCAGCTTCAACCTATTACCAAACAAATCACACATACAGTAATTTCATCAGCCTATCTACTCTGTAACAAATTTCACCAGTATTCGTATTTTAATTAGACTCTATTGATACCAAGTTTCAATAATTTATAATAATTTATTTTCAATCTATCTTCTTTCCTGATTCAGTAATTAGGTAACTACTACATTTTTTCGTTCAATAATATAGTTTAAACATTATTTATTGAGAGAGAATAAATGGATACTGATCATAAACAGGCAAGATTAGCCATATTTTAATTTAAACTCTATATAAACTTTTTTATTATTTCTTATAAAATTCTTCCCTCTATGTTCAGGTGTTTTTTAAGAATATAATTTAAATTGAACAGATTTTCCATATACTATTTTATAAACATTACATAAGTGTTACAGGAAACCAAACTACTCTCATCCAACCTTTATTAGTGCTGGACCAATGGATGGATGAATAACACAAATTTTGGGAGGATAAAACTAACACAACATGATGCACTCAGTCTGAATCTGAACGGGTCATTAGTGCCATTAAAAAAATTAGTTACTGTCAGATTTTAGACCCTCCTTTAAAATTTCCCTATATGTGTGAACATTCATTTCTTTCTATGTTTTCAAAATAAAATCTTCTATATTACCATGTCTAGTTCAAAATTCATTTTTAATTGATTTTATTGAATTTTGTTATCTAAAATTTTAGGTTCATAATGATTACTATTTAATCTATTGATAATATGTTTTAATTCATGTTTGAATATAAAATATTCTTAGTACTACTAAAATAGAGTCTGAGGACAATGGGAAGACATGTTTTATTATATTATGTGGAACAAAATTACATTTTTTCTAATTATCTATATGATTTAAATGAATATTGAATATTTACATTCTTTTTATAGCATGGATCATTTGATTATGTTAATATTTTCATGTCTTTGTAGTGTATATTGTCTTTAGGTGTTTTAGAGTTGTCATTTTGTTTAGAAAATGATTTCACTAATAGAATGATTTGATGGGATTATAGGGAATGAGATGATAGCCTCCCCCACTGTCCTCTTGAAATTCATGATGGAGAGCCTCATGGGTCTCCTTTCAGGTTGGGTCAAGAAGAGGATCAATCTCACCATTTGATATGTTTGCACCAACCGTCCTTACGTTTTCATCAAGATGAGAAAGAAAGTTGTCCTTCATCTTCATCCAATTTTACTTCTCAGATTCTCTTAATATATTCATAGGCCTTATACCAGATCAAATGGAGACCAGTGCTTTGATCCATTGGAAACATTTTTAGATTTCTTCTCCGGTGTAAATATTTAATTATTAAATTAAACAACTAAAGTCTCATGTTATCAGTAAGAACATTAGTCCCGAATGAATTGAAGATCTTACTCTTGTATTTTTCTGATCCTAATTTACCAATCAAGATGGTCAGTGTTTCATTTCCGGATCAAAAAAGTATATTTTTAAATAGATTAATCTATGTTTCGGTGGATATCATACATGCACTTGGTTTAGTTTATTTTATTTAATGAATTGGAGAAAAAATAGGTTTATTTTGGTCAAATTTATAGGCTTGGAAGTAGAATTTTTCTCTTTTATTGAACATGTGTGTGCCAACCAAATGAATATACATTCTGTGAGAGAACAATAAATGTTGGGGCCAATCAACATAGGGTATGCATAGTGTGTGAACAAAAAAATGCATGTCTATTTATAGTACTTTCAATTAACAGAGTCATTATTCATAAAATGGATTGTTTAGTCCATTTGGACGGTTCATATACAATGCATGTTCATTTTATGTTTACAAAAAAAATCAGTTCACATAGTAGTTTGGTAATATAAAAATGATGTCCCGAATAATAAAATGAACATCCATTTTGGTAGTTCATAAATTTTCTAAACATTAATTCTGTATTATGGATTATGAAGATTAATTTTTTGTATTCAATGGACTAACCAATACATTTGCAGTCCAAACAATCTACTCAATAGACTAACCAATCTATTTTTAATTTAGACAATATTTTAGTTTATATAAAATATACAGTTTAAATAATACTAAAAATGTATTGCTTAGTCCATTTTCAGTAATGGAGATGTTCTTCTTACCCCTCTGGAACCGGACTCCAACTTCTCAAAACCAGCAGTAGAGACATGTAGACACAAAATTAGATGTTCAGGAAATTAATATATAAATATTTTACCTTATGGAATCATGACTTGTCAATTATTCACATTATATATTATTTCATTGTAGATAAAACTGTTGAAGGACATTGAGATACAATGTATTCTGTATAATTTCATTAAATAGAGGTGTATATCAAAACATGATAATTCTTATTTTAGGTTTTCTAGTAATCTATTTAATAAAATTGTATTAATTGATATGTTTTAGTTGGTCTAATTGTTAATTTTGAATGTTTCATGTACAAAACATTTGTTACCAAAAATGGTATATATAGCTCATTTGTGACCAACAAATATAGGGGCCATACAATATAGGATATACCATGTGTTTGAACAACAAAAAACATGTTCATTTTTAATAATTTCAATTTATAGAGTCTTTATTCTAAAAATGGATTGGTTTGTTTAGTATGAATGTTCTTATATCATTAATGTTCATTATAAGTTCAAAACATTATGCATTTCACATATTAGGTACTAAATAGTCAGTACTAAATAAGAAAATGAATAGGAATTTTGTTAGTCCATACATTTTCAATTCCTTAAATATGAATTCATGAAATTGAACATGCAATTAGACCATTCAAGGGAGTTACCAGTCTATTAGTAGTTCAAATAGTATATTAAAAGGTCTATTCTATACATTTTTAGTCCAATCATTAGTTCAATAGATATACAATATGTTGTTCAGATAGTATTGAAAATGGATTTCTTAAAAAAAAATTCAATAATAAATTTGTTGTTCTCATCCCTTTGGAACATGGATGCAATATTTTCAAACCCAGTAGTAGAGTCAAGCAAACTTCTAATTATAAATTATTTTACATTAAATTTAGTTGATATTGATTTTAACTCTCCATCCTCAAAAATTTGAAATTCCATTACTTTAAATTTATTTATTCTATCATCACATTCTCATTATTTTAGAAGCATGTATTTTCATTATTTTAGATGCATGTATACAAGGTACATATTTATTTGTCATCATATTTTCATTGTTTTAAATGAAATATTCTCAATTTTTTAATATAAATAATTTTTTGATGGGATTTGAGTTGCAGATATGATATTGATATTGGGAAGATGGAGGAGGTATACCACTTCATTTTTCTAGAATTAATTTGATCCATCAAATTTAAAACCAGTCACACCACAAACAACTGATGTCATTAATATTCATATATGGATAAAGGATAACTAAATAAGAAAATATATGAACTTGATGAAATGATTTATTTTCATTACTAATCCATTTTGGAAACACATTTTCTACAATATGTTAGTTTCAAATTACATGTTACAGAATATTTCTCCAATGTTTGGTGTACATATACTATAGTTTACTAATACACTGTAATAAAATTTTAAAATTTAAAAATCATAGAATCAATATTATTGATTGGAAAATTATAAATATTAAAAAATATAATCCATGTTATAATGTAATGATAGTTTCTAGTAGTTTTGTTTTCCTTGATTATGATTTCTAAAATTTATCTCAAGTTTAACTGATTTACAATTATAAGATTTGTCATTATTTTTTTAGTAAAACAAATTTATCATTATATGAGTTTTCATGTATGTTTCCAATAAAACAAATTTATGTATGTTGACATTTTTTGTTCTATTTCAAAAACCTTACCTTCGATGGGATGAAATCATGTAAATGGGCTAAGTGAAAATTAATCCTATGAAATGCACCATAAATCCTATTGCATGTGTATTTCCATTTATGTGTTCATCTGTTAACAAGTAATTATCCGATAAATTGTCATTTTGATCTTTATGGAACACATCATTAACATCATTTCATATCATAATATCACTATTTAAATTTCCAGATTATAACAATCCTCTAGTGATGGTATTGAACTAAGATTTTGTCAGGAAGGCTCATACAATGATCCAATGTTTCAAATAGCAGCCTGAAGATTATTGTGGTGACCACCACACAGATATTTCATTTATATGCTCATTTAAAGCTTTGTATTTCATTTATAATGATACTCTGGATGGTTTGTGTGAGGGACAGAACTCAATATCTAAGCATTGATGTATTAATTACAATGCATTTTAAAAATTCATTAAAGTGGATTTATTAAACTAAAATCGAAAAAATTGGTAAATTTTGGTGAAATGGAGTATTTACGATAAAAATTTCTTGTGTTGGTGTTGTAGTTTAGTCTGGTTGTGGTTTATAACATAGAATGTTGATTCATAATAAGATTTCATGAAGTTATTTTTTTTTTGAAATAGAGATAGATTACATTATTTACATACTTATTTTTAGATTCTTATCTTAACATTATGAAATATTATTTATATAATGAGATGTTTTCTGTACAAAAATAGATGTTTGCTGAATGGGTAGAAAAATCATTATAAATACAATGTTATACTGATAACCCCCCTCCCCATCTGTGTCCTACACATTATTCTCCACCTCCTCCTTTATATTGTCCTTCGACTCTTCCTCTACCACCACCTCTGCCTCCTCTTACTCCTCTTCCTCCATCAATCCTCTAATATAGTTATGACCACTATTCATCACTTCATTTTCATTTTTCACTCATTTCTTTTTTTTATTCCAATTTAATCCTTCTCCTAGATCTTAAAATGAACTCTACATATGACAATGAATGATTAAAAATATGAACTCCCTACTAAAATACATTTTATATAATCCACATCTAATTCCAATTGAATGGTCATGTTTTTCTATATCTTTTTATGTCGTGTTATTTCATTTTATTTCATTTTCATATAAATATTTGAATACATGTTCAAATGTCTCATTTCATTTCATTATAATCATTCATTAAAGCTGTAAGTTTATCATATTTTAATAAATTTTCATGATTCAGTACTATAAATATTAAAACACTTTTGAAAATTATATTTGAATTATAGCATCGTTCTTTTACCTGGGTGAGGTACTAGTTTCCATAAATTTGGAGACCATTTAGTAATTTATTTTTTAAAATCCATTTAAACATTATTGATTCAATAAAATACATTTAAACGAAGATATAACAACATAATCATACATAAAATTCATGGAGGGAATCCAAAATATAAACATTCATTTATATTTATATTTATAATATCATTTTTTTAATCATTAATTAATAATGTAATAAATGTATCACCATTGTTTCATAAATATATATATTTTTTTAATTTATAAGAATTATAAATAAAATACCATAATATAGTAAATATTGTTAGCTTTCAAATAAAAATTTATAGTCAATGATATAAATTATATAACCCGACATTAAAATTGTTTTATTAAAAAGATGAATTTTTATGTTATATTTCCCTTTATTATTAATTAAGTATAATAATATGCCATTATCATGCCCAAGTGGTTCCCAAATGCTAAAAATAATGCTTATGGACTATTTTTATCACTCATGACTCATCCAATAAAATTAGTACATCTGTTATGGTAGTCTTATATTATTAATATATTTTTATTACCCTAATATACCAAATTTACCCTTTAACCATGGTAAATAAAAATAATTAATAATGTTACAATGTAAAATTTCCAAAAATAAAAGGTCCATATTTACATAATTTAGACATTTGTATTCCATATATTGAATCCATTTTTATAAATTCAAAAAAACATAATTAAAATAAATTAACATTAAATTAATTCATGTTATCAAATCGATAAAACATGTTATAAAAAATTAATAATCATCAAAATAGTGATGTGTCATTATATTTAATTTCAATGTGATATTATTATCAAAGACTAAAATTAGATTAAATAATAAAAAAGTTAACTAATTAAACTATAAAACCAATTAAAAATATAATATAACTATATAAAAAATTTAATTAAAAAGTTGGTTTTGAATTAAAATCCATTATTTTTCACTATTTAACAAAACAAATTTATTAGAAAAATATTGAAATTCAACCAAAGTAAATTTTTATTTCTCGGTACTAAAGGAGGTGTATATTTTGAATATTAATATATATTAAAGTGAGAAAAACATGATTTGAAAAGGCTTCACCATCAAAAGGTAGTAAAACTATATTTTTTGGAAAAATGCTTATTTTATCCAAAGAAAATTAATATCATCTTATATCATATCTGGAAAATAATGAATATTAATTTTAAAAATCACAATAATTATTTATTTAAATAATATAATCCAACAAGGGTGATATGATTTTGTATACACAATTATTCTCAATTAATTTTTTTTTTCAAAAAACATATCACTTATATTCAATTGTGTTTTATTTCAAATTAAAATAAAATAACTAAGAAATGAATAATTATACAAATATGCCTAAACCATATATCATTATTCAGTTAATAATGGTCGTTTGAATCCATTTAATCGGTAGGATATAATGGTAACATTAAAATAATATTATTCAGTTGTTCATTTATGCTCGATTTAGTGTATCATGAATGTTAATGAACATTGTGTGTCTTTCATAAAACTCCTGATGTCAAATAATCAAAACCAATTTAATTATTTTAATCCGCATAATTTGAATTTGTGGACTGTTAATAGGTTATGTTTTTTCTAAATAACATTATTACGAACCCACATCAGAATAATGATTAATAATATATCCACATTAAAAGACAGAAAGTGTAGTACAAATGTCACCTAAGATAACACATACTAGGGTTCTATGTAGGAAAAAATGGTTATGTAACAAATATAAACCATCTTGTATTGATGTAGTGTGATTGAAAACACGATCAGCAGAATGCTAATAATCAAAAAACCATAAAAATGTTATTGGTTGAACTATCAATGATCTCATAGAAGGAAAATGTAAATAGAAAACATTTTTGATTTAATAAAAATATTATTATATTGAGGAATTATTTTTCTATATTGAATAATAAGATACAGATATATATATATTTGGCTTGTAGAGTTTAATCCATTAAACAAATTGGACGACAATCGTATCTTTATCCCAAATCAAGGAGTATTTAAGATGACTTCGTCACATAGAAAGTTGTTGAATAAGCATCTATGGAATCAAATCACCCATAATAGATGATCCATATATTTTTGTTTTCATTATAAATTAATCCAAAACAAAAATTTTAGTGCACGATCATATAATCCCCAAAAAATAATAATGCTTTATAATGAAAAGGACTACTTTTAATCTCCAAAATTCAACAGTAATTCCAAAGTTCTACATGGACAATTCAATAAATAAATGTACATAATATTCTTCAAAACAATCCAAACTATGATTGAAACCGAAAATTTTTAAGTATTTGATTACATTGTCTTCCTTGATAAATCATAACATTTATCTCCAAATAACATTGAATACTCTTAAAGTCTAATACTGAAATGTTTTTTTTACAAATAACCAATTCTATATATAGATTATTCATTTCCATTAATTAAACATATTTCTATTATTCTATAAATAAATGATGGATTCTTCCATGATAAAATTCAACCATTTCTCTTCAAATTAAATCCAAGAGTATATGATTTTCCTTTGGCATATAGTGCTCCCAAAATAGGTAAGGTCTTCAAAAATAACATTTATCACATAATAACCAAATCATTATTCTATAATATATATATCTATTTGATAAAACATACCTTCAAAAAAGAAATCTTATTGTAAATAAATAAAATAATTTGTCCAAAATGAATTTTTCATCCTTACCAGGGACATCACATAGGCTGGTGGTAGGAGATAAAGGGGTGTCACGCTCTTTTTGTGGGATTGATTACCACGGCCTCACCACACAAGATGGGTTGTTATGAATCATAAGTGTTTTTCATTTTTTTTAAAACTCAAAAATTAACCATAACATGTTTAATATGTAAATTTAGTCTTATAACTCGAATTTTTCATTCCAATAATTAATAACCCATAATTTACTCAGAGGTGAATGTCTCGAAGAATACCGGTAGACCACTTAATATTTCATATTAGAAGGCTTAAAAAGAGTTTTATAAGACATTTAACACATTATCTACCATAAAATTATAACCACAAGATTATATCCCCAACCCATATTAAAACATCTAATTACCAATGTTGGGTAACCCATCATCTGTTACCAACTATAATTCCTCGACCTTAAACATTAGTTAATCAAAATATAAGTTATCAATTTCTCATTAACTCACTGTGAGGATCAGTTAATGATTATATTGTATGATAATTAGTCCACAACTATTACCTAATAAACCCATACATTACATGTGGTTATTTACACTCAATATATTCTTTTTCCACAAAATGGAACCCCTTAAATAAAACAATATTTTTTTCTTTATAAAAATATTTGTGACTTCTTCTTTTCCCGTAACCATCATTATACCCTATAAAAAATATTTAAAATACATGGTATGACCATCAATTTCAAAGAATGAAATATTATATAAGGAATAAAACCATAAGTCCATGAATATTATAAATGCATTAAAACATTTTCACAAAATCATACTTCTCACCCTTAAAATATATTTAATTTACATCATGTAATAAAATTATTCTTACCAAATATCATAGATATAATAAAACATAAAGGATACTCGTGGATTCATGTAATACTTAAATTTTAGCTTTCACAACTATGTAGGGTGTAACCTTCAGGGTTCCATTTAGAAAACCCATCATAGTATATTCCCTAAATCTCTTAGGAGACACCATAACATTTACTATTTTCACATTACCCAATGCATTAGAGTGACATTATGAGTTCACCTGAAATTATTTTATCACATTAAAACCTATATAATTATTAAGTTCCCAGGAACCATAAGACAATCAAAATAAATAAACCAAGCATAAAGGAAAAATAACATTTTCACTATGAAATAACATTTCATCTTTACAGGTACCACACACGTAAATGAAAACACATTATATTAAAAAAATGGTAAACATGAAAATTAAGATTAAGTACATAATGTTTACATAAAAGAGAGAAATTCCATTATTTATTTATATCTAATTAAAATTTAATATTTTAAAATATTCTATCCCATTTTAAAACACAATTATTAATATTTAAAGATGATTTTTGTATCAAAGTGTCCCAGAACACCTTGAAACATTTGATTGTAATTTAAAAATAAAAAATTTCCTTTCCATATAAATAATTATTTAAATTAAATTTTATAAATGGGACAATAATGAGATTTATTTTGTAGATTAAATCATTAAATAAATTGAAATGTTGTTTTAGAAAAATAGTACATTATAATTTTGAAAAATTAGGTTATACTCCACATGAATGTAAAATATTATTAAAATGATAAAAAATCATGTGTTTTAAGGTTATTTGGATAATTAATATGAAATGGATTGTATAAGGAATTTTTAATGAAATAAAGATACATATCATTATGAAATGTCTCAAGGAAATGAGATTGAGATAAATCCCCTTAAAATGATTGTATCATTAGATCATAGATAAATCAATTTCAAAATAATGTGTGACATATATAAATATTACCAATATATTTTTATATTATATCTAAAATTTTAATAGACAATTCACACATATTAATTGATAAACATAACCTATTTCAATGATATTTGTCAAAATGAATAGAGATTGAGTTATGTATTCCCTTAAAATGTTTATATATATGTCGTATGAATTTATAAATGGAGTAATTTTGGGTTTATAAACTATATCCACACATTAGAATTTCTAAATTATATCATAAAAATTTATTCGGAACATAATTGTTTGTAAATATAATCAACGATGTATACTTATAAGCCAATAAGTAGAAATTGAGTTTCATAATTCCCTTATAAAAATAATTTTATTAATAAAATAAATCAATTATGTGTACTAAGTAAAAATTAAACTATATAAGTTAAATAAAAAATAAAAAATATGAATTTTATTTCTCACAAAATCATAGAATTGAATTATCAAGAAGTTGAAGATTAACCCGTAGAATGGAAATTGGATTAGGAAAATCCTTTACCTTGAGTCCAACATATCTCATTCACTATTGAATTTTGTGTATAATAAACATATAATAAATTAGTCTTGAATTGGAAAATTATAAATTAATTAAAAAAATTTATATCACATATTACCATGTTATAAAAATTATATAATTATTTAAGTTAAAATCTATCATTTTTTCGATATTTGGTACAAAATTCGAAAATGAACTTCTGTTGATGTAAATGTTACATGTGGTCAAAATTCTATAACATACTGATTATTATTCATGAATAATATAAAATATATATACATTATAAATTTGTATATCAATATCCATAAATTTTTTAGAAAATAAATGAAGTGCACATTTCTTGGTGACAGTAGGCCTTACGTTTGCGTGAACACTACATACATTTCATTGTCATATTAAATGAATGAAAACTAAATGATAAAAGGTAATATTATAATTATATTATTATATATTTCTGTTATATATGTTACATAATATCATTAAATTCATCCTTTATACATTCCATTTATGTAATAAAAAAATCATATCACATTGAGGGGGTGGTAGCCGACACTTCCTCAAATGAAATTATGATATTTACAAATAATAAAAATCTTAAAAGCATGTTGTAAATAATAATAAAAAAATAATTCAGAAATTATAAATTTATATATATATTATATAAATATGTATCCATAAGAATGGAAACCATTATATGTGGTAAGGGAAAATAGAACAATCATCATTCCGCGAGGCGGTAGTTTTCCATACAGAGAAAATGTATGTTCCATATCCACTAGATGGAGTTGTGTGTAAGCGTAGGTCCAAAAAATTGCAAAAAAAATCATAATATATTGAGGATAATTGTTTTTATAAAATAATGAAATTATGATATTTTATGGCGTTGGATTAAGAATATAAATGAATGTATCTTGAGATAAGACAATACCTCTAAATCAAGAACACCTTTTGATTAGAGCCCAAATGATTTAATGGATTGAAATCCATCAAGTTAATTTTTATATGAGGAACTGAGGTATTTCTGGATTTATTTAATCAATTTTTGATGACCCATGGGGATTTATTGGTTTGAGTAAGTGTCTAGAGGTTGTGGCCCTTTATAATAGGGAATAGGGGCACTTTAGGAAGGATTTGAAATATTATATTATTAATAATTGATTTTTGAATTTTAAAATCTCCAATGTGATGTATTTAGTAAATAAGATGACTATTGGTCTAAATCCTCCAAACCAATAGGTTTTAAAGAAGAATATATCACAATATTAACCATATCATTTGGCTTTAACCCTTTTGTAAATAAATTAACTCTTACCATGTATTCTTGTTTTTTACACTAAATAGTTAATATAGTTACAATTAAATGAAAAGAGAACCTCAAGTGGATACATAATGAAATTTTTAGCATTATATTGGTCATATATGGAAATATTAGTCTTCTATGACTATTATATCATTTAATAAAATACTATTTATTTAAAAACTGATTTGTCTCAGTTTTGACCCAATTTAGTTATTAATTTTATTATGTCATTACAACATTATTGTTTAAAAAACTACACTAACACAAAGACAACATGTAATAATAATCCTGAAAATTCATGTATGTCAAAAATATTTCAAAATTATATTTATTTCAATATTTATAATATCATTTATTTGAATCATTCATTACTATTATAATCACAGAATCATCATTGTGTCATAAATAAGTATATATATATATATATTTAATGTCTAAAAATAATAAATTTAAAAAATTTATTATGGAAAGATATTTATATTTCTAATTACATTTTTAATAAATTATATTAACTAAAAAACATCACCTTAAAATTTTTTTAGTACAAAGATACATGTTTATGTTATATTTCACTATACTTGAAATTTATTATTATTACATGTTGTTATAACACACGTGTGGCTCCCAGATTCAACAAATTAACCATAAATATTTCTTAGCTCACCAATGAATAATCCATTAAAATTATGAAACATTTTAGAATAGATTGATATTATTATTGTATTATTATTACACTTATATACCAAATTTATCTTTTAATTGTGGTAAATAAAAATATTTACAAAAGTTTCTATTAATAAAGTTTATAACTAAATGGAACATATTTATATAATTTTGACCTTAAAATTCAATATATGGAATCCAATTTTACATATTCAAAACTTAAATTTTGGATTAATTAATTTTAAATTAATTCTCATTGTCCCAATGAAAAAATAGTTTTTAAAAAAGTAATGACAATCAAAAGATTGATATTTCTTATATATACAATTTCAATATAAATTTACTTCCAATGTATAATATTGTATTACATTATAAAAAAATACAATTAATATTTAAAACCAATTAAATGGTCAATATATCAATATAAAAAAATTAAACTAAAAGGAGGATTGGAATTTGAATCCAATATTTTTCAGTATTCATTACAAATAAATTTTATCCGAGAAATACTAAAATTAAACCAAATTAATATTTATTTCCCACATCTAAAGAATAATTTATTTACTAAAATAGAACATATAAATGTGACAGAAACTTGAATTAAAAATGGTTCACCATCAAAAGATGGAAAATATATATATTTTTGAAAAATACATCTTTTATATGTTAAAATAGTATTTTTTATTATATCATATCTAGAAAACATATAATATAAAATTTAAACATCATGTTGATTTTATATTTATTTAATGTGATATTACAAGTGGGAAAATATTTTATAAAAACAATTATTCTCATTCAGATAAGTTTTCATAAAAACACAACCTTTATATTCAATTGGATTTTATTTACATTTATAATAAATTTGATAATCGATGAATAATTATATAAACATGTGTTAACCATATTTCATAATTTAGTAAATTTTGTTCTTCCCTTTCATTCTGACAACTTTGTTATAATGATAACATTTAAATATAATAATCAGATGTTTGTTTAAGCATGATGTAGTGTATCATGTACGCTATTGAACATAGTTTTTCTTTTAATAAACTCAGGTTATAATATTTATTTCAAATTTAATTAATTAGATTATTTTTAGTAGTATAATATATCCCACCATAATGTAACAAGGGATGATATATTATTGTTAATTGTTGATCTAATAAAATTATGGTTTAAATTAATTATGTAAGGAGGTAAAATGTTTTAATGTTGAATTCCAATTATTTTACTAATTATATTAATCCAATATAATATGAATTTTCATCACTCATATTTTCCCATTTGGTTTATAAATTCAAAAGAACTAAATTGATCTATGATGACAATATGTGTTAGGGATAATGATCTCACTACATTAATGATCAACCCATTATAATTTTAGACAAAAAGAGAAATATTTTGATTATTTCATACCCAGTTTTGAAAAATATGATTTCAAATGTGACATTGGTTGAAATTCTCTGTTAAGCAATGAATAGAAGGATGGGGACTAAAGAAAATTCCTATAATGATGATGTAAAATAATGAATATCTATCTATCTATATTAAAAAAACAGTAGAATATTCACAGAGGTAATTTACAAAAGTTGAAAAAAATTATTAATTATGTTATATGGTTTAATGAAGCATAAAAATACCATATAAAATGGAATATTTTGGATAGTATGATGGAACTGAAAATTGATCATCCAAAATAACCTGATACCTTCCAATGCCTAATGTGTGAAAAATAAGGACTTTATTCGTTTCATTTTTATAATCTGCACGATGATAATGTGACTTATCGGAATCAGATGCCACATTATGTGTTCCCTTAGCCTAGTAAGCCAAATGGACCCAATCACATCTTATTGAATTCTAGTGGGTACATATTATAAGAGAGTTTATATTGTGTTTCTGTGGGCAGACGCTGCCCTCATTATAAAAATTTAGCACAATGGGAAACAGATAACATTGGGTAATAGTGGAATAAATATATGTATGATGAATGAAAAGGATAAAATAAAGGCAACATGAATAATAACTGAAAAAACTGTCATAAAATTCAACAGGTTATGATATTCAATGTAATAGAAAGATGAAAAAATGTATACAACCAACATGTGTAACATTTTCTCAAAATGATAATGGAAATAAATACATTACCGAGAATCCTGAGTTCTATATCAGTCCTCTTCTATCAGGCTCAATACTAAACAACATGAAATTATTTTTTCATAGAAGTATTCTTTCTTTTGTTAACACCTCAGCAATGTAATCTACTATGGGTACCAAACGACACCTAGAGAGGGTGTGTGATAAATCTATGTGGGACACCACCAATGGTGTCTATGACATCTTTTCTATGTTATATAAATATAATAGTCTGAAATGATTCATATATATTTTAAATAGCACCGGATGAGATCGATGGGTCCCAAATAAAAAATCCAAAATCAAAGAATATTAGAGAAGAGGTATAGTCATCCATCTTTATGGTTGTAGGATCCTTCTCATATATCATTGGACCTTTATAAGGCTTTGATTAATGTAGATATATGATAATTGAAAAATTATCATACCTCAATATCTCGGTTGAGAGAAAAATAGGTAGAGAAAGGATCAAAAGGACTTGAGTACATACTATTATGCATCTAATGATATGAACTGATTCTTGATTGGTTATTGGATGAAGGAGATATCTTGATTCCGAGGATAGATCAATTAAAGTGACAAATTTAGAGAGAAATAGGTAAATTGTTCATAAGAATGGATTAGGGATAATGGTGGTGGCACAATTAGATTATTTAATTAAGAAGGACAATTTACCCTAAAAATAGCATGTTCACAGTTTTTCGGTGTGGTTTGAAAAACCATGCAAATACCATGAACATGTACCTGTGAAAAAGGGGATCTCGTATGGTTAGGTTGAACGGATGTGCTCCATCCATGTGAGGAGTCCATTTCATTAAAAACACTATCCACACGGTTTTCCAAATCATACAGAATTGCTGCACTATTTACTCTATACTATATGCCAAACCTATTGTTCGAAAAAATATTGGTTATTGGCCTTGAACCTACCCTGTATGCCCATGAGAACTTTTCTAATCCATTTGGCAGCCATTATAGGTCCAATGTAATTATGTAGACGGAATTTTAATAGATATATATATGATTGAAAAAGTATCTTCATACTAAAATCCCCCCTTAAAAAAAATTATCCTCAAGTTCACCATCGATTTATATATAATAATTTCCTAAGAACAACTCCAAGAAATGGGCATGTATTTCATCTTACCTCACCCATGAATCTTCATGTACTCTATCATGCTTTGATAGCACATGTACAAGTGGGATAGTCCATCCCCATAGATCTTTCATTCTATAGAAAACAATGTGTATTTATACTCATCCAAAATAGCTTCATCAGCTACTCAACTTCATTAGGATCAAAGGTATGAGATTGGTCGACATGATATTGGTGAATTTATGAGACATGAAATACATTATTAATGGCATGGTACATTAGTGATAATATTAACTGATAGGATATAATCCTTACATTCTCTAGAAAAATAAATGGGTGCATGTAATGAGTTGACAACATTCCATGCTTTCATAACTGTCAATGACCTAGCCTAGGTAATACCCAAGGAAAAAAAATAAAGAGGTCATCAATAGTGGTCAGAATATGATTTCATTCTGGATTGACCAGTACTCATGAACATTATAATTATTTAAACATACTATGATGTCTCCTGAATGAGATGAGTACACAGTGGGTCCACCTAACCGGCCTCTAGAAAGTATATGTGTGAAAGGAATTGCCTACAAAATAGGTCCTTAAAATCATAAATTTGGATTGTCTATCTAATTCTTTCATTTTAGGTGAACATGACGAGAGGGATATGAACCTCCGAAAACCACCAAAACTGAGGACAGATTCTCATAATATATCCCTGAGAACATTTATTGTCCGTTCTAATTGTCCAATTATCTGAGGGTGAAACGAAGTTACATGAAGCACCTGAGTTCCCGTAGATTTCTAAAAGTCTGATGTAAAATAGGAATACATATCAAAAATAATAATACGAGGTACCTTGTGTATTAATATGATTTCATATACATACAACCTTCCCATCTCATCAACTAAGATTGCCTCCAATATAAGATTGACATGGAATGATTTTGTCAGTCGCTCAATGACTACCTAAATAGCATCTCTACCCCTAAGTGAACTAAGTAAAACAACTGGAAAATACATATCAACATCATCCCATTACCATTCTAGTAGTGAAAGCTTTTGTAACAATACTATAGGTATTTGGTGCCCCACCATCACCTGCTGACAGGTGGAACACCTCGTGATCAATCATGATATTTGACACTTCATCCAAGACCACCAGTACTCACATCACATTTCTCGATACATCTTGGAGATCCATGGATTAACTATTCACTTAGTGCAATGGGACTCAATCATTATATCATCTCTCTTATCTATAAAAAGCTAGATATTTCAATGTAGACACTAGATATTGTCTATGTCCACATACCAATCCGAAGGTGGGTTATATCCTTAGATAATCACATGGAGAACCTAGCCTTCTAGATCATAAAACTAACTACTCTTCACCTTATTCATTAGGAATGATATAACTATGAAGGATGAGAGATGATATTTCTTGGTGTAGTCATGAAACTCTAGATGAATCTTAAAAAATAGTTACGTCAACATCCATTCATTCTTGGCTTCCCATACAGCTTGTGTTTGATTTTTCTTGACTAAGTGCTTCTTCGACCAAATTGACTTTCTCAAGGGAATACGCATTTGAAAATCATATTATTATAGATAGTCATCCCATATAAAATTTTTGAGGTTCATTTCATGCTATGAAGATAAATATTTGTGGCTCTCATGTACCTTGTACACCACAATGTGCCCACCCAAAAGATAATGTCTCCAATAGTGTAAGTCATGAAAAATTGCAGCAAGATCAAGGTCATGTGTCATGTAATATCTCTCACATGGACTCAATTATCAAGATCCATATGAAAATTCATTGTCACAAAACATCATCAAAACTCCATGTCTAATGACAAATGCATCACATAAGACTATATAATCTATACCATACTCAGAAGAATTAGAATAGGCCCAGACAGAAGCCTCCCATTGATCACCTTAATTCATTTCTAACAAGATTATGATAATGTGAACATCAAAAAATTCATGGTATGAATCATATGAGGTGAATTAAGATGTGATAAGTCTTATATTAAATGTTTTTAATATCAATCCAACCCCAAGAAACACCATATATCAAACATGCTCTTTATATACTCCCATGATACAATAGAACTAACCTTTTCTATAGAAATAGATACTCCTGATCCAAAGATTATATGACCAAAGAAGTGGAATTTTCTTATCATAAGTGGAACATAAAAATCATGAAAAAAAATTATCTCTTAGTGTACTCATAACGACCTCATGATGTTTGGCATCTTATCTACAAGTGCAAGAATACACCATCATTTTCATCCATAATGACCCTAAAACAAGAGTCCAAATAGGGGTGGAAACACTTTTTATCAAAACCATGAAAAAGCTGGGCGTGTTTGTAGGACTGAACTACATAATAAGTTAAAAATACAGACCATTCATAATATTGAAAATTTAGAGGAATGTCTAATGGTCCGATTCACACATGATGATATCCTGATCTCACATAGATTTTATAGAAGAACTTTTCACCATGGAACTAGTTAAAGAGATCATCAATTCATGGATGTGGATACAAGTTCTTTACCATAATCTGGTTCACCCTTATGTAATCCATGTATAATTCTATTCTTCCATCCTCTTTCCTATTGAAAATCATGGAAAAAAACCCATAAGATGTATTGGGATGTATAAAACCTTTGCCCCATAAATCCATTAATAACTTATTAGGCTCCTGAATCTCTATAGGTTCCATTTTGTAAGAAGGAATGGACCCCTAAGCTAATAAAATTATATGACTAGTTGTATATAGTACCTATCATCCAAGAGGTATTCTAGAATATTCATTTATAAATATATACCTAAAACGATCCACTATAAGAGGTAAATCAGTTTGATGAAAACCCTAATCCTTTATAAAGAGATATGAAATCGTGGAGGTCACTCCCCCTTGCACATGATTCTCTGGTCCATCTATACTAGCTGAGACATCCTACTCATCCTTATGTAGATTAATTATTCCCACTTGTGATTTACAATGTACCCTACAATAATTTCAGTCTACAAAAGTAAGAATGTAAACCAACAAATCCTTATTGATTATGAAATCAAAGCCTGATGTCAGGATAATTAAGAGGTACCATGGGAAAGAGTAATTTTCTACAATAAGTGGCATGTCCTTACATTGGTGTTCTCCCTCTATTCATACCCTAATGGTGTATCTAGTGTTATTATGACATAATGATACTATATCTCCTGTCAAAGACTCT
Organism: Viscum album; assembly: GCA_963277665.1. Classification (NCBI taxonomy): domain Eukaryota; kingdom Viridiplantae; phylum Streptophyta; class Magnoliopsida; order Santalales; family Viscaceae; genus Viscum; species Viscum album. The sequence goes on along the minus strand of OY728126.1, from coordinate 975,339,365 downwards.
CCATGACTGATATAAAAATAAAAGAGTTTGAAGAACCTATATCAAATAAAGTAGATAATATAGTATAGGATACTATAATTGTACCTTGTACTATAGATGTCCATATAGCCAGATCCTCGTGTATTGACTGTAGTGCATTCAACTGACCTGATCCACAACCCAATGTAATAAATGGATAGAAATGATAAAAAATACTATGTTGGCGCTGCTTGTGATTAGGGGTCTTGATACCATATCGATGAGCTCCTCATCATTTATACCTACAAGTGCTACTTCCACTCCCCACATGACACATAATAAATAAACTCCTCAGGAATGTGGAGATAGTTTGAATACATCCCTTCTCAAAGCTGGTGGAATGGTCCTGATGAAATTATGATGATGACCATAAGACAACAATATAAAAACTCTAGTGGGTCTCTATGACACTGAAGCATTGAATTCCCCCTTCATCAACATTGATGAGACACCAGAGAGTTATCAAAATGAGTACTATAGTTTTCAATTCCATGATGATAAAACAAGAGGGAAAGTTTCCTACAACTAGAAGAACTACTAGCCTAGTGACACTGATCAACAATGCATGGAACTATTGACTTCCCTCAGATTACACTCAGTGATTAGAGCTTTATTTACTATTACATAAATATAGGAATGAGAAATACAATGACCTGGGTATAGATTTCATACTATATTCCATCATTAAAACATCTATCACCCTAAATATCATCAATAGAAAAAAGTGGTGAAAAGTACATCAAATCTTTGAATTTGGATGAATACTGCATAAATGATATAGAAACTTACACAAAATGCATTATCAAACTGGATTTGTTATCTCTTAGTGTATGAGGAATTAACCTATCATTTAAAGAATTTTGGAAATCGACCCAGTACATGCCCTCATAACTATCGTCCTGGGTAATCGCATCCCACCATTTCATTGTTGAATACCAAATCTTGTATATGGCATGCATAACCCTTAAATCTAGAGGTGACTCCAGATGCTCAATGATAGAATTTTCATCTTCAATACAAGTCTCAACAGACTGTGAGACACATTTCCCTAAAAAGTTAAGAGGATGCTACTTCTAGAAATCATGATTTAGATCATCGAACGTTAGTGCAAGCTATAGTGTACCATGAATGGACCGCAACAGATGTAGGAATATATCCCGAACATGGTCATCAATTCCCAAATTAGGTACAATACGTGGTGCCCCACATGGATCAACTGAAGGTAATATTGGTAGCTTCTGGTCCACCATGTCTAGATAATGGTTGTCTTCACCATCCTAGTGTATGACATGAAGACACTATGGGTGAATTGATCTATAATTTCAAAAACACATGTCTCAGAACAAGCATAAAACAAGGATATGGCATCACTAGCAGAAGCTGAATGTAAAAAATCTCACTACCCAAGGTATACTACCTCAACTACCTACATATATGACCAGGTATTTGTAAGTATTCAAGTATAATTTCAATTTTATTTTCCATTTAATTTCTAGGTTCGCCCTTTTATGTTTCATAAATATGACACAGATAAATATGGATGTGAATCCATATCATTTTCAAATTCATGATTAACATAATAATGGATAACCATTCTCGATGAATCAGTTCCTATACACCTACCACCATAAAAGATAACAATTTATTTATATCATAATGGTTAACCATCGAAAATTACTCACCCCATACCATGAGGTCTCATACACCTCATTAAATGATATATTCAATAATTCCATCACGACCAATAACAATACATGTACAAACAAGTATCACTATATCAATCAATAACCAAAGGCATATCTAGAAATGAAAAGTAGTGAAATGTGTATATATGACATGGCAATATGAATGTCATGTGAATTTATGATTCCTATAATGATGCATGTAACAATGCTCTTTACCCTCATATTATCGAGCCATGGATGAATGAATTTCCTCAAACTTAGTAATAATAAACAACACAACATAGTATCTTCATCATACAATCGTGATATTATATAAAATGTAAACGGATGAAGCATAATGAATCAATATATGCAACATGGAATTTACCTTGAACATGGGTTCTTGATTCCCATGAATGGATTATGACAATGTCCCAAGTTTTAGAAATCTCTAATATATTGTCTACAAATAGTAATGCAAGAAAAGAAACCACCGCTTATACAAAATAGTTATGTCCCAGACCAATATGACACTTTCAGGGTTCCTTGTGCCTGGTGGGACACATGGCCTCAAGTACTTATACACCAATGTTAGAAGTTGCTGACTAGTAGTGAGGGCCTAGGGTGTGTCTGTGGGGTGACTGTGCCAATAATACCAAATTATAGAAAAATAGGTGAGAGTAAACATATGTAAATATTTGAAGAAATTTGTGTATATATATATGTTACAACATAAATAGTGAAAATAATAATAATAACTGAAACAACTGGAAAATAATTGAACAACTAATGATATGTCATGTACTAGATAACTATAAAATATAAATAGCCTCAACTGGCATAAAATGATCCACAATGCATGAAGGAAATCAAAGACATTCCCAATAATCCCTAGTTCTGACTCAGTTGTATGCTATCAAGATCCCTAAAAAAGAGAAATCGATTAAGTGTTTCATTACATATACCTCCCTTTATCAAAACCAGCAACCATGTAATCTGCCCAGGGTACCAAACAGTGCCCGATGTGGGTGTGGGATAAATCTCATTGTGCCACCTCCAGTATTGTCATTAACATCAAGACCATGTAATGAAAATGTAACAGTGTGCATGTTTGTATATATAATGTAAATTAGTATATTATTAATAAATTCCCGTGTTCCTCATTCATCCCTCGGGTATCATCTGAACATATAACTAGTTTATTAACAAATCAATTATCAGCATACATTCATAGTCCCAATGTGGCATGTCTAGCACTAACGTACTCTCATCATGGGTAGATAGTGAATGATAAAATTTATCAACCAAGGAAACATAGATGTCAAGGAACACTAACCTAGTATTAACATTAGCCTAGCTATGGATAAGAGTGTAATCCAAGGGGAATGACAATGTAATTCCATAATAAAGTTCCTATCGATTCTATGGAGATCGTCCAAGGTAAGATGTCGCTAAGCAGATATAGGTCCCTATGGACTATACCCATAGAACCTATTTGTAAATACTAGATACAAGGAGTGAATTAGATGCACCCTACAATAATATAGTAGAATACTATGGTGTCATACTGGGAATTTAATAATATAAAAGGATCAGATCTTGTTAGTTGTCATGTTAATCAAGCTATATCCTTAAATCATAGTGATTTACCCAATTTCTCATGGTATTCCCTGATCAGAATCAATAGATAACTTGAGTTAGGCCAATCATATTTGATTTTGAAGTCATGAAATATTACATTGGTTTAAGAATTACTTTCATTATTGTAATAAGGACATGTTGCAAGAAACTGTTTGGTCATTCTATTCCTTTCATTAGTCTGATAAGGTCAAGTAGCATGAAACCTTTTAATCAAATCATAGTTTATCAATAATTCTATTTGGTTCATTTCATTCCTATCATATGTGTTATAAGTCCACATAGCATGAAATATTTATTAATTTTATTTCTGTCAAATTTAATAATTAATGTTTATTCTGATACCTTCCTTTAATGTGGTATGGGATACCACCGACATGCAACCTATTAATCATTCATATTTAATCATGTCGAGTCATATACTAATTATACTTTCCAATATCAATTTTACATTTAATTATTAATTAAATCACTTTCCATAGGTAGGTCCAGAAATACACATACATGCTATCTTCCATCATGTAATTTAAAATATAAATCAAACAATTTAATATAGAAATTATTACGCAGATAGTGTTCAATCCACGACACACCTGAATAGTTACCGAAACATGTCAAAAAAATAATCAATAATAATGACATAACCTTAAACAAGGAAAGGATGGAGTTGTAATCATAACCCTTTACAATTAATCAGACATTTCAGAAGAGGATAACCATATGGTTCTAATGAATACTAACATGGCATATAAATTCAATAAATATCACTGGATGAAATTGGTGGTCCCCACAAGAAAAAAATTAAAATAATGAAACATTAGGGATGAGTTATAGAACACAATCATTTTGGTTTTATGATCCTTCACATCAGTTATTAGCCCTTGATTTGGCTCAGATTAGAGTAGATCTAATAAGAAGTTAAATATTATCATTCCTCGATATCATGGTCAACATTGAAAAGGAATAAGATTGGGTAAAGAGGACTCATGTACTTACTGTTGCACATAAAACATAATGAACATAAGCTCGATCGTTTGAAGGATAATGGAGATCTACTGATATCATGTTATATCTTCAAAAATAACTTAATTTATATTGAAATACGTTAATCCCACATAAAATTTTATTAGGGAATATTGAGGTGGATTAATAAGAACATTAATGGAAAAATGAAAATTTACCCTTCAAATATCATGTGCATGGTTTGTTTACCAGGTTTGACCATTCGTGTGAAAATCATTCATGGGTACTTAGGAAAAAGGGGAACACACACTATTATGCCACATGGCTATGCACAAATAGTGTGAGGTGGCTCTATCTTGGAAAACATAATCTACATGGTTTTCCAAACTGTGTGGAATTACTCAATGGTTTTCTCTAAATTTATGCCAATCCCATTATTCCCAAAAATATGGGATTTGAGTTCCAAACATGAACCAAACACCCATGAGACATATTATAACCCCTCAAGAATCCATATTAAGAACATTTTATTCATTTATATAGAAATTTATAGGATCTATACATGATCGAAAACCTAGGTTCTTACAAATAAGGATGATATGTATGAGATACAAATAGTATCAATTGAACAAGGTGATGTCTATTAAATAAATATGGATTGAATAGATTTTGATTAATAAATCATATGATTTAAAATTATTAATATATTGTACCTATTCCTGCTAATATAGATTTATTTGTTTTTTTCTTACAGTAACACCGTGCTGATTTTTTGGAAATATTATATCTAGTTGTATAAATATTATTTTCCAAAAAATAATATATTTTGGAATATAAATCATTGTAAGTGTCTATAGATAGTTATGTATTGTTTATATAATATTTTTGATTTTGAAAAAGTAACCATATTTACAAACCATTGACAGAATAAAAAATATTCATTGTTAAAAAATGCATGGGGGTAGAGATATAGAGAAACAAATACCAGTTAAGTATCATAACATCAATATTATGGTAGATGAAAATATTGAATTTACTTATTTCTCATTAATCAATGCAATGATTACATGTGCAAGATCCTTCGTTTGGAATAACATTTAATCATAATAAAAATGGTAGTGTATAATCAAACTCCACAACAACCACTTCAATAGAAGGAGAAGTTTGTTAATAAAATGGGATTCCACCAATTGATATCATGTTTCAGAGATGTTTACATATAAGACTCTATTACCCAGAAGAAATGTGATGAAATAGAGTGTAAACAAAATATATGGGATCATAAAAGACCCATTTTAGAATATAGTCGAATCCTGAGAGGGTATGTTTGGGAATCCATTCTCAAAAATTCTTTAGAGAGGAGGGTTTCATATAATGGATGTATATGGAATGAGGTAACATGTGGTTGAGGAGAAGGGTGATTATCCATTGAGTATTGGATAAAAAATAATGTTTATATGATGGATAGGGATAAGGATGTTATATTAGACATGAATACTGTTAAAATTTAATAAAAGGGGATTTTGAAACAATCTTTATGTGCCTTTTAATAATTTTTGAATTCTTCATCAATTTCATTGTTCGAACTCAACATTCAACCATTACATGAAATTTGTAAAAACACATGAGAAAATAGATAGTTTTGTGTGTTGTATCTATTTTAAAAATTATGATTCACATTTCAAATATCAAATATATTTATTTTAAATCATCACCAAATGTATAATACTCAACTCATGGAAAATTAAATTTTTTCTAAAAACCATATCATTAGAGGTATATTACTCAAATGGTTAGGGTGGATAAAAATATTGGGTCTATTTTAATTATATCAGAATAAATATCATTAAAAACTTATAAAAAATTATATCATGACTTTTCATTTAAATAAATTTATTTATCATTGTAAGTATGAAATTATTAAACTCATAAGGATTTAATTTGTTTAATATTGGAGAATTTATTAAAAAGTGATTTCATTTTATATTCTCATAAAAATTTATTATATTGAATATTTTTTTACATGTTGTAAAAAATTACAATGTAACACCTTTATATAATTTGAATATTAATTGTGACCATAAAAACATAGATGTTATATATCATATAAATTTATGTAAATATTTCAAAAATATAATAAATAATTTATAAGGAATTTAAATTAAGATGATGAAACTTCGAATAAAAATCCCATTTTTTGATGATTATAATTGAGATAGATTCAAAAGGGTTAGAACATGAGAAAGCCCAACATGAACTCAAGTATATAATTTAAATGTGAAATACTATAAAAGAGAGCTTCAATATCATATTTATTTTCTCCAAACCCATTCCATCTGATCCTCAAATCAAATCTATAACTACATCATATCGGATTATATGGTCATTTATAGATATAATTGGGGGTCATATAAATCAATTTATGATGTTATTAATATTTACATAAAATTTTATATGTATATATCATTAATTTTTGAACATTGTGAAGTGTCATTTTAACACAAATTTATTTTTTGTGTAAAAACTAATTTTCTTGAATTTTGGGTTTTATTTTAGGGAACTATGTTTATTAAGATTTAATAGTAAAATAATATATTTATTGATTGAATAATAATTTAACACAATATTTATTAGTAATTTATTAGATATTGAATATTTAATATTCCAAATTTCATTTCTAATGGAAACATTTTTTCACAATATTTTATGAATTCACTTAATTATAAATAGTTTTTAATTTTGAATCATGTTTTTATAAATTAAGATTCAATTATATATTTATCCTAACATGACTATCCTATGATGTTTTTTTCATATTTTTCTAAAAACCAATTTTGGTGAATAGTGTAATATAGTATTTTTAATATTGTTACAAATTTTATAGAATTATTAGTCATTATGAATAATATAGAAAGTATTTAAAATACTATCATGAATTATAATTAATTTATAATTGGAATTATATTTTTTTAGACACTTATTATTATTTAAAAAAATTAATATATTTAGAACCTAGGAAATAATTTTTTTAATATAATTACATCATCATGCAGTAAATATATAACAATTAATATATAAGTGTATTGGAAAATGAATTAGGAAATTTTAATATAATATTTTTAATCACTGTGTCTGAAATACCTATTAGGTAAAACATTATTTTTAAGAGGAGGGATTACGTTACCTTTGGTAAAAAATATTTACAATGGAAAAAAATATTAAATGGTAAAAGTAATTGTTCAATGGGGTAATGGGATTGAATCCTAATCAATTTTTTACAAAAAATACTAGTTGAAGAATTGGTGAAATTATCCCTTCACCAATCCATCATTTCCAAAATTTTGGAGCCACGTTCCTTGAATGGGACTTCAAATTATTGAAAAATAAATTTTATTTTAAAAAATACAATGTCTTTTAACATATAAAATAGTTATATGGTACTCACTTATCTACACAACAAAAAAAAGCATATGATTTTCTCAAACTATTATAAAAACATTCATCATTATTATTAAATTCCATATTGTGGAACTTATCATATCAGAAGACCATCCCTCAATGGGATTACCCAATTCTCAAATGATATAATCCAAAAACTATCACTTATGATATGAACATATCTATCTCATTTATATTTCAATTTGTAGAATCATATTATAAATCATTTTCTACAAAATATTAAAATGGAAAAATAATAAGATTCAATTGTCACAACCCGTCCTCGGGGCCCGTGTCGTTACTACCCCAATCCCGCCTTCCATAGGCCAGGGGAAGGTGACTAGCACCAAAGGCGTAAATCCCGATAACTGGGAAGGCATTGCCTTTATAAGAGAAAACTAGCACCATAGAGTAAGCAAGCAGAAAAAGTTAACACTATGTACAAGAGAAGTGCTGAAAAGTAAATGAGCCAGAATACAAACCCAAAAGAATGTACAACTACAACTGAAAAAATACAACAGAAAAGATAACAGCTGGATGGACGGATGCGGCTCTTGGGTTATCCTCCTCGGATCCTACCTGAAGGGTAGGTACAGATGGCGCAGCTCTTGGTCGTCCACCATGGATCCTACCTGAAGGGTAGGTACAGATCGCGCAGCTCCTGGTCATCCACCATGGATCCTACATGAAGGGTAGGTACAAATATCCTCCTCTACGCTCTCGTCCGTCAAACTCTTCTGTGTTTCGTCTTGTCGTGTCGTCCACCTCCGGGTACTGACTCGTCGCGTAGTCCACCTCCGGGTACCGTCCAATCCTCGAACACTCGGCCTCCATCAGCACTGCCCGTCGTCTGTAACCAACACAACAAGGTGCGGGAATAGCCCGTGCAGGGGTGAGTATAATGATACTCAGTAGAGACCCCAAGACCCTCACGGTCTCACTAAACCAACTAGGATAACCACAAAGAAGATCTCAACAGATAACCTCTACTTAGGTATATGCCCATACATATACCTAAGTTATCAAGTAACCCATCTCAATCATTAGGAAACACAAGGATTGTGAAATCAACGGATAACCAGTACCCAAGTATATGCCTATACATATACCTAAGTTATCAAGTGACCCATCTAAATCATGAGGTAAACACAATGATCAAAAGATTCAGCTCAAACCAGGATTTTCATTATTGAAACCGTAACTGCTGATGAGCTCCGTCTCTGAAGTGTATAATGGTCCTATCACGACTCTGAGGTACTTCTCACTTACCTAAGACTGTTGAGGTACTCCTCCTAATGAGTACCACGGGTCTGCGGCCTACTACAGGGAACTTCGTCCGTTGTGGGTCTATCGCCAAATACTGGGTGCTCCCCCAAATAGCCTACAGAGGTACTCCTCCGGTCGAGTACTGCGGGTTTTCTGCCAACTACCAGGAACTCCGTCCATTGTGGGTCTGCAGCCAAATACCAGGCGCTCCGGCCACTTGGTTATTCGACTCACTCCAAGTCGAGTCGGTCAAGCAGTCATCAGGTTTCAGCCAGCTACACGGTCTTCGTACTCCTTACGCTCGTCTCCGATAGGGTCCGCTCCACGAGCTACAAGTCGATACTCCAAGTATCACAAAGTCCCACGATGAATTATCCAAAGGACCGCCTCTTCATAGGGGTCTCAACGTAACAGACGGTGCGTCAATCGGACGCCCGGTCTGTGAGTTACTAGCCTTTTCATCCCAGGGGCCAGGTTGGTTTTGGGAGCGAACTAATCCTGGCCGTATCTCAACTGTACCCCGAACTCTCATAGGGTATACACATAGGGACCGTTTCTCAACGTGATCATCAACGCCGATGACGGTTCGTCAAACGGACGTCTTGTCTGAAAGATATCAGCTTTTCCGATCCAGGGGCCCGGTTGGATTTCGGGTACAATCCAACCCGGCCACTATCCAACTGTATCCAAAACTTGGGCGAAGTATGCCAAAAGTTCTGTCTCATCAAGAGGAAAACAACGAGACAGACGACGCGTCAATCGGACACCCGGTCTGTGAGTTATTGGCTTTTTCGTTCTAGGGGCCCGGTTGGTTTCGTGAGCGAACCAACCCGACCGCACTCCGACGGCATCCAAACCTCGTGCGGAGTAAGCCAAAAGATTCATCTCACATAGAAGAAAGCATCAAAGTCAATTACACGTCAATAGGACGTCCGAAGCTCAAGATATTAGCATTTCCGCTCCGAGGGCCTGGTTGGTTTCGTGTACGAACCAACCCAACAGAACCCAAAGTGTTTCGAAACTTTGAGTGCGTTATACCGAAACGACCGTCTCGATCCAAGGATCTCTTTTCTGCTGACGGTGAGTCGTTCAGAGGCCAGTAGCTCATGTTACGGGAAAAAGACCGAAAATGGTCTGAAGACGGGGGGTCTGGGCCCAGGCTGACCCAGTCCGGCTCGGCTCGGCCGAGCAGCCGAGCAACACGGGGGGCGCGCATGCACCTGCGTGACAACACCGCAGCCCCCGCGGGGGGCCGCCCTGGATCACCCGGACGTGGCCGGGCCGCCGCTTCCCTGAACCTGGGTTCCACGCGGCTGCGGAACCGCCTCGCCGCCACGGCTTCAGCTGCGGCGGTGTTTTCCCGGCGGTGCGCTGGGCGCCTCTGCCGCCTAGCGGCCGGCCGCCGGCGCTTCCATGCCGGTGGGGCGTGCTGGTGGAAGCTTTCGCGGGCCACCGGAGTTGCTCTGGTGGTCCGATTTCCTTCCAGTCTACGCCGTTGTTCCTCCCGGGTTCCATTCTTCACTTCGTGATCATTAAATCGACTATGCGGTATGTTTTGTCATCGCCCGAAAAATCCTCACAACAAGGAAGAACTGCGGAGGGTTGTTGGGGATTGTTTATTTGGCTCGCACCCTCTGTGCTAGATAATAACAGTCGGGAGAAAATATTCGACACATGAATAAAAGAAATGCACAATTTTAATAGAATTAAAATTGGACTTGATCCGGGTTCTTTGTTTTAAAAGAAACAATAACGGGAATATAAAGTTATTTCACAAACAAACCCCTACCGATTTTACGCAATCATGAATACTCATCCCATAACCGAACTTCCCGCTGATCAACTTAGTATTGAGTTGATCTTCATTCATTATTTTCAAAAAAAAACATCTGAGGAAAAAAGGGGTATTATTATCCTCAATTAAAAACCCTACCTCAACGTCGTCGAACGAGAGTTCTTCGTGGAATCGGCCGTCGCAGTACAAGAGGATCGTCGCATCGTCGCGGTATTCGGCGTTGCGTCGACCAACTCCGAGGACCAAGAAAAAACAGATTTAATTATAAATAATTAAATCTGTGTGTTGTTAAAAACCACAAGGAAGTTTTAAAAGAAACCCGAAATCTCCTGCCTCAAGAAGTAGGTGACTGGAGATCGGGGCGGGGAATAACGTCTCGGATGAAGCATCATCAATCTCCATGGGTGACGGTGTTCTTCGCGTTATTCATGTTCCTTGCGTTCTTTGCGTTCTTCACGTTCTTCACGAAGGAGGATGAAGTCACATAACTTGTCAAAACCTCTCAACGAGCATTTTTCCAGAAGTCGTGCATTGGTCTTATTTTATTATTATGCCAATGGATATCAAACAGGTTAAGAAATGAATAAATTAATTCATAGAATTAATTCAACGAAGAAAACCACACAATTAATTGGTGCGTTAAGAATTTAAGATAACGCGTCAGTTTAATTTCATAATGACTGGCTTTCGAGGGTGCGTTACTTAGCGGAAAAGAAACGGTGGGGCTTGTGTAGGCCCCACCTCACAAATATCCTACCATGGTGGTAGGATATTTCTGGATAGCACCCTATCTGTTTCAACTCCGCTTAAGCAGTTTTAAGTGGCTTTCAAGTGGCTTTAAGTGAAATAAAATAATTTTTGTCATACAAATTATTTTATTTCTTTACTTTAAGCCCAAAAATTAAAAACCACACCCAAACAAACGCAACTCCGGAAGAGGCGTTTCTTAAAAAATACCGGCACTGTGATTCCATCGGTGCCCTCAGAATTCAATTCTGGGCACCCGTTTATAAGTTAGAAAACCCCTCTCGTCCGTTCACTGAATGTACCTGAGCCAAACATCAGAAAATGATTCCGGGCACACCGGGCCTCGGAAGCAGGCACCGTCAGAAACTGCCTTCTTGTAAAATTCCAAAGAAAATTAAAAAAAATCCATGAAATTTCTGGGTCTTTACATTACTCCCGCCTCATGGCTTTACGTACCCATAAAGCTTCAGCACAAACTAGGGTCACAAAAGCGGTATTGAGCACGCACCTGAGCCTTCTGCTCCCATGTGCTAACCTGGAGGTTCCTGTACTGCCCGAGAAAGTGCACCCGAGGAATGGATCGTCCTCGTAGGAACCGCTTCTTTCAATCCTCAATCCCCCCCCCCCCCCACTGTATCCTCTGTGAAAGACACCCCATCACCATCGTCCATCTCCTCATGGTCGATGTTATGTGAAGGGTCGAGCACATATCTACTCAGTTGAGATGCGTGGAAGTCGTCGTGCACCTGGTGCACTACGGGGAATGGGTCAAGCAATAAACCACCCCGCCTACCTAGATGAGGACCTAGAAAGGTCCATTGAACCTCAGAGATAACTTTCCACCTTGGCCACATCTCTGTTATCCTCAACGTGGTGAGACCCGTATAAGGACATGATCATCATCCTAAAACTATAGAGGCCTCCAAGTCCTGTCAGCATAAGGCTTCTGTCGGCCCTATGCTGTCCTCATCTGCTCTAGATGACCTAGACCTTCTCTAGTCTCACAATAGCTGCTATTATTTCTTCTTTTCCGATAAGAGAAATCCGGTCTCATCCCCTGGATGAACCACATTCATTGCCTAATACAATAAATCCTGACATGAATGATGCATTCATGCCATGGATGATGTCGTAAGGCCTCGACGTAACTACAAAGAGATCCAACTATCACTCTCACCTCTAATGGTCGAGTCACACTATCGGCCTCAGTGTGAGGTCACTAGGTCTCCTCCAGTAGAAATCTCAATATTGAGGGTCAAGTAAACAGTTTTAACCGGAACCACTCAGTATCAACCAAACAAAAGGATAGAAAAGCAAACATCACAAAGATAAGTGTTTTTTTATTATTGCAGCTCATAGTACAAAGACACGAAGCAACTACAGACAAATATCAACAAAACTAGAAGCAAAAGGATCAATTGGCTCCAGGTCAGATGCTAGTCCCGCTCCTTTCCATCTGCTTCCGGAGCTCCATGACCATAGGCCTCAGCTGCCTGAAGATGAGCTCTTCCATGTCCTCCTATCCCCTGCGGTCGGGGTGGGCCTCCTGGTGGTGGTGGTGGAAACATCCCGAAGCGTCGTCCACCTCCAGCTGCATGGCCAGCTCCTCTGCCATGGCCGCCTGCTCCTTGCGGTCTACCCTGATCGAACCTCTGCCTCTGCCTCAGAGGTTCTTCATTTAACTGTTGGTCATCTTCATGGCGGGTTGGACAGTCACGTTCCATATGACCAATTACGCCGCAGGAGATACATTGTCCACTCTCGGCACGTCTAACTCTGACTCCACCCCGGTTTCCCCGCAAAACTGAACCTTAGTCGTGCAGTCGGCCGCCGGTTGGTCTGGTTTTCTTGGACCTCTGCATCATCTATCTATTGCCTGCTGTAGAGGACTCTACCGCAAGCCCGCTAGTGGTGGGTCCTGATGCTGGAGACTGCTCAGCAAGGAAACTCTCCACTAAGAGGGCTCTCTCCAACACCCCTCTCTGCATCAGAATGCTATGAGAAACAACAGAAGCTCTAATCTCTTGCCTAAGCCCCTGCTCGAAGGTTCGGGCCCTGAAGAACGGGTCACGTACCATATCTGTGGAGTAGCGTGAGACGTTTGTGAATCTCACTGAGTACTGCGCCACTGACATGTTTCCCTGCCGCAGCTGACGTAGCTCCTGTATACGCACCGCTCGATGGGTGGCTACTACAAACAATACCAAGAACATGCTCTCGAAGTCTTCCCATAGAAGTGTCGCCTCGTCATGCATCTAAAGCATCAGGCTCCACCATCTGCCTGCTGCTACCTGAAGAAGGCTGGCAGCAAGGATCACCATGAAATCTGCCGGCGTCCCCAATAGCCTGAAGACTCTCACCATAGCCTCCAGCCAATCCTCAACCGCCTGCGAGTCCGTCCCTCCCTGGAACCTAGGTGGCCTCTGGCGCTGGAACTCATGCAGTGCGCTTAAGTGACGTGCATCCTCTGCTGCTGGGGCTGGTGGCATCGTTGGCCCAATAGGTAGTAGTACCGCTGGTTCCTCTGTTGGTGCCTCAACTGGGATAGGGACCTGTACTGAGGCCTCGTCGCTCGGCGGGCTGTCAGTATGTACCACTCTCGGGGCTCTAGCTGGTCGTCCACGGGGAGGCTTCCTGAAAGAAACAATGTGACACAGTCAAAAGATTATACCTGGTGAGCTGACCTGGTTTGAGATGACATTTAAATAGAACTTCTGGAAAACACACACGCAATCCATGTTTTCGTGCACAAAGTCGGAAATCAGTTGTCAGGTCCTGGTGTATGGATACGTCGGCCACCCGCACCAACACTGGACTCCATGAACTGAAAACCACACTCGATACTCTTAACACTATTTCATCACATAAAGAAACATCAGAGTTATAAGTTCTGCGGTAGAACAAACTCCTCTGATACCAATTTGTCACAACCTGTCCTCGGGGCCTGTTCTGTGACTACACCAAGCCCGAATTCCATGGGTCAGGGGCTGGCGACTATCACCACATAAGTAAATTCTGATAACTGGGAAGGCATTGCCTTTATAAAAGAAAAAAAGCACCACAGAGTAAGCTAGAGGAAAAAATAAACACTAAGTACAAGAGAAGTGCTGAAAAATAAATGGGCTAGAATACAAACCCAAAATAAAGTACAACTACAACTGAACAAGTACAATAGAAAAGATAAAATCTGGAATGACAGAAGCAGCTCTTGGGTCATCCTCCTCGGATCCTACCTGAAGTGTAGGTAAAAATGGTGCAGCTCCTGGTCATCCACCACAGATCCTACCTAAAGGCTAGGTACAGATCGTGCAGCTCCTGGTCGTCCACCATGGATCCTACCTAAAGGGTAGGTATAGATAGCCTCCTCCATGATCTCGTCCGTCAACCTCCTCTGTGTGTCATCTCGTCGTGTAGTCCACCTCCGGGTACTGACTCATCATGTAGTCCACCTTCGGGTACCGTCCAATCCTGGAACACTCGGCCTCTGTCAGCACTGCCCGTCGTCTGCAACCAACACAACGAGGTGAGGGCATAACCCATGCAGGGGTGAGTATAACGATACTCAGTAGGGACCCCGATACCCTCAAGGTCTCACTACACCAACAAGGATAACCACAAAGAAGATCTCAATAGATAACCTCTTCTTAGGTATATGCCCATACATATACCTTAGTTATCAAGTATCCCATCTCAATCATGAGGAAACAAAAGGATTGTGAAATCAACGGATAACCACTACCTAGGTATATGCCCATACATATACCTAAGATATCAAGTGACCCATCTAAATCATGAGGTAACACAAGGATCAAAAGATTCAGCTCAAACCAGGATTTTCATTATCGAAACCGTAACTGCTGATGAGCTCCATCTCTGAAGTGTACTGTGGTCCTATCATGACTCCGAGGTACTACTCACTAACTTAAGACTGCTGAGGTACTCCTCCTGTCGAGTACCGCGGGTCTGCGGCCTACTAACGGGCACTCCGTCCGCTGTGGGTCTGTCGCCAAATACCGGGAGCTCCCCCTAATAGCCTACAGAGGTACTCATCCTGTCGAGTACTACGGGTTTTCTACCAACTACCAGGTGCTCCGTCAGCTGTGGCTCTGCCGCCAAATACTGGGCGCTCCGTCCGCTGGGCAATTCGACTCACTCCAAGTCGAGTCGGTCAAGCAGACGTCAGGTTTCAGCCAGCTACACGGTCTCTGTAATCCGTAGGCTCGTCTCCGGGAGGGTCCGCTCCATGAGCTACAGGTCGATACTCCAAGTATCACAAATTCCCACGAAGAAGTATCCAAAGGAGCGCCTTGTCATAGGTGTCTCAACGTAATAGACGGCGCGTCAATCGGATGCCCGGTCTGTGAGTTACTAGCCTTTTCATCCCAGGGGCCTGGTTGGTTTCGTGAGCGAACCAATCCTGGCCGTATCTCAACTATACCCCGAACCCTCATAGGGTATACACATAGGGACCGTTTGTCAACGTGATCATCAACGCCACTGACGGTTCGTCAAACGGATGTCCTATCTGAAAGATATCACCTTTTCTGATCCAGGGGCCCAGTTGGATTTCGGGTACAATCCAACCTGGCCACTATTCATCTGTATCCAAAACTAGGGCAAAGTATGCCAAAATTTCTGTCTCATCAAGAGGAAAACCACGAGACAGACGACGCGTCAATCGGACGCCCGGTCTGTGAGTTATTGGCTTTTTCGTTCCAGGGGCCCGGTTGGTTTCATGAGCGAACCAACCCGAATGCACTCCGACGGCATCCAAACCTCGTGCGGAGTAAGCCAAAATATTTGTCTCACTTAGAGGAAAGCATCAAAGTCGACGACACTTAAATCGGACATCCGAAGCTCAAGATATTAGCGTTTCTGCTCCGACGACCCGGTTTGTTTCGTGTACGAACCAACCCGGTCGAACCCAAAGTGTTCCGATACTTTTATTGCGATATTCCGAAATGACCGTCTCGATCCAAGGATCGCATTTCCACTGAAGGTGAGTTGTTCAAAGGACTGTATCTCATGTTACGGGAAAAAGACCGAAAACGGTCCGAGGTCGGGGGGTCTGGGCCCGGCCCGACCCGGCCCGAACCCCCCCCGGGTCGGCCGAACCGGGGCATCTCGGTCTGACCCAGCTAGACCCATTCTGGCTCTGCCCGGCCTAGCGGCCGAGAAACATGTGGGGCGCGCAAGCCCCTGCGTGACAACACCGCCGCCCCCGCGGGGGGCCGCCCTGGATCACCCAGACGCGGCCGGGCCGTCGCGTCCCTGAACCGGGGTTCCGCGTGGCCGCGGAACCACCTCGCCGCCGCGGATTCAGTCGCGGCGTGGTTTTCCCGGTGGTGCGCTGGGCGCCGCTGCCGCCTAGCGGCCGGCCGCCGGCGGAAGCTTTCACGGGCCACCGGAGTTGCTCTGGTGGTCCGATTTCCTTCCCGTCTGCACTGCTGTTCCTCCCGGGTTCTATTCTTCACTACAGGATCATTAAATCGCCTCTGCGGTACATTTTTTCGTCGCCCACCAAATCCGCACAATAAGGAAGAACTGCGAAGGGTTGTCGGGCCTAGTTTGTTTGGCCCGCACCCTCCGCGTTAGATAATAACAGTCAGGAGAAATTATTCAACAAATGAAAAAAAGAAATGCACATTTTTAATAAAATTAAAATTGGACTTGATCCGGGTTCTTTGTTTTAAAAGAAACAATTACGGGAATATAAATATATTTCACAAACAAACCCCTACCGATTTTCTGTAATCAAGAATACTCATCCCATAACCAAACATCCCGCGGATCAACTTAGTATTGAGTTGATCCACGTTCTTTATTTTCAAAAAGAAACATCCGAGGATAAAAGGTGTATTATTATCCTCAATTAAAAACCATACCTCAACGTCGTCGAACGAGAGTTCTTCGCGGAATCGGCCGTTATGGAACAAGAGGATCGTCGCGTCATCGCGGTATCTGGTGTTGCGTCGACGAACTCCGAGGACCAAGAAACAACATATTTAATTATAAATAATTAAATCCATGTGTTGTTAAAAACAACAAATAAGTTTTAAAAGAAACCCGAAATCTCCTACCTCAAGCAGTTGGTGACCGGAGATCGGGGCTGGGAATAACGTCTCGGATGAAGTGTCGTCAATCACCGAGGGTGACAGCATTCTTCGCGTTCCTTGTGTTCCTTGCGTTCTTTGCGTTCTTCGTGTTCTTCACGAAGGAGGATGAAGGCACAAAACTTGTCAAAACCTCTCAACAAGCATTTTTCCAGAAGTCGTGTGTTGGTCTTATTTTATTATTATGCCAACGGATTTCAAACAGGTTAAGAAACGAATAAATTAATTCATATAATTAATTCAATGAAGAAAACCGCCCAATTAATTGGTGCGTTAAAAATTTAAGAAAACACGTCAGTTTACTTTCATAATGACGGGCTTTCAAGGGTGCGTTACATAGCGAAAAAGAAACGGTGGGGCTCATGCAGGCCCCACCACACAAATATCCTACCAAGTGGGTAGGATATTTTTGGATAGCACCCTATCCATTTCAACTCCGCTTAAGCAGCTTTAAGTGGCTTTCAAGTGGGTTTAATTGAAATAAAATAAATTTTTTCGTACAAATTATTTTATTTCATTACGTTAAGCCCAAAAATTAAAAACCACACCCGAGGAAACGCAACTCCGGAAGTGGAATTTCTAAGAAAATACCGGCGCTACGATTCCATCGGTGCCTTCAGAATTCAATTCCGAGCACCGGTTTAAAAATAATTTATTCATAATATGTATCTTTTTTATACCAATAGTCACTTCTATAAAACCATTATAATTCTAATATATCATTCTATTAAACTGTTATTAATAAAATTTTGACACTTCAATTATATTATAATTAAATCACCACTTTATAATCATGGATGATTGTGAAAACGTACCTAATGTTGTTATATGATAATATTATTTAAATAAATAATATTATGGTTTTAGATGTATTATTTATATCACAACCAGATATTGTAATTGCTTATGGTTTTTTTTTCTTCTATATTAATATTTTGGTTCAGGTTTGGGATGTGTTCATGGTTTAATTTTTTGTGTTTTGGAGGGTTTGAGTAGTTAAAATAATTATAAATGGTTATTGTGAGAGTCTAGATAGAAAAGGAATGGTAGGTGAATTAGTGACACCCCTACTATAATTTCTTGGATGGAATTTTTTGATGGTTAATCCCCTTGTGTTGGAGGAATTTTGGGTTAAAAAATATGGTGTTTGGGGGATTTTTCCAGGTCACGTAGTTAAGATTCACAATTAATTAACCATGAATCTATGTCTGCATAGGTATCACATTTAAATTATGTCCTCTCAATTCAAACATGATCTTAGTAATCAAGGGATTCGTAATTTACCATTCTATTGTTGAAAAATCCACATCCTAAAAGGATTAAAAAATAGTATCTTTTTGAAGAAGGACATGAGTAATAAATGAATATTAAATAATCATATAACTAGGTATCAAGATAGGGTAGAATTAATCATAAATTAAAACATTAACATATAAGAGAAATGTATCATTCAAATATAGAGGATGATCGATAGAGAACATGTTCAAGATTGTGGTGACAACTAAAAATCCATATGTTGGAAGAGTGAAAGCGGTATTGGATACAATAAAACATGATGATAAAAGGTTTAATATTTTGTTTCATTAACCTTTTACATTGTTTTTGGGAATTATTTATCTCTCTATGAAAATTTTATAATATACATGTTTAATACAATTATACTATACAAGAATAATCATATCATATGGTTGTCCCTTAACTATTTCTAATTAATCATTTATCACATAAATAATCATATGATGATGTAATATATTATTATCTATAAATGCATAAAATCCTCAAAATAATATATTTCATATATTGTTGACCATATTTCCTAAAAAAATATTATTATCCATGACATTAGAAATGAGCTCACTAATTTTCCAAAAGAAGAAATCATTAATAAAAAACATGATGTTTCCATAAATATCTACAAACCAAATAGGTAAATAAATTAATCATGTATTATAGTAATACATTATAGTAACATGGATTACTAGAAAAAATATTGAAAAAAATCAAATATTCCTTACTACGTAAAAAAAATGATTGTTAGATAAAATAATTAAATCGCAAAATAATTTCGACTCTATCCATTATAGGATAATTTTTTTAAATATATCATATATTGGTTTAAAATTAGTCATCATTATCCACTTTACAATATCTATATCAATAATCTCTTTATAACAAAATTATTATATCAATTTATGGATCATATTAAATATAATAATTATATCATTCATTTGATTCAAAAAGTCAATCCTTCCACTAAACAATTTTTATTGATCATTGGTATTTTTACCGTATAATTTGAAATCAATAATTGGAAAATGCACTATAGTAGAATCCTTATATATTTTACAATACAAGTGATGTTAATAAAATAAGTAAAATATTATTATATAAATTTTATGGATACAAATATAGAAATAAATTAATAATTTCTCTTTTTATATAGAAATATAATAAGTGTGAACATGATTTATTAGCTGCTATTTATCTATATTCATTTAATTATTTTGAAATATATTTTTTTAGTTTCTCATTAACTAATAATTTTTAAATTGTACATTGGAAATATTTTTCTTTCTATTTCAATAACAAGAACTATATACATTCATTAATTTTTTTATAAAACTCTTATTCATTATAAAAATTAAATAGGGTGTTTCATTTAATTCATTTCACATGTGGGAAAATAATTATTTATCTTAATTAATTTATCAATATTTTTCTCATCCATTTTCTTCTAATCAAGATTCCATTTTAATCGATAATTCTTATATAAATCATTCTCCTTTTTTTATACCACGATACAATGTATTAATTTAATAATAATGTTTGAGAAAATAGTTCCCTTTGAAATATTATATTAATACCATAATTGAAATGAACATTATTTTTCACTGGATCATGTGAGTTGATTGTTTTACTGTTATATCATCTAGGAACAGTTTTTTTATGATGTAACTTAATTAACTAAATCTATATATCTTCAAAAGTAAGATTTTTTCATCTTATTTGTCAACATATGGAGAAGCCATGACTCAACTGTGGAATACCTCACTTAATTCATCCTACAAAATACCTGACCCTCTACCCCTACCCTCTCGCGTATCCTCTACTCAGCATGTCGTGTTTCAGCTATACTGTATCCCTTAAAACAAATCCTCCTCTTCTCTGACTATTACAGAACCCTATCAATGATAGTTATATGCTCATCCAGATCTAAACTATCCTCTCAAGCATTGACTTCGAATTCGGTACATCGGGCATCAACTCTCCTTTCCAGAACCCCAACGCATGCATCTTTTCCACAATCGGATAATCCTCCTACAGCTTTTCCACAACTGGGTCCTCTGCTCTACATAATGTAACCATGACAAACAGTTTGTTGTTACTAATCACAGGTATAAATCAATGTAAATTTTTTGGTTTTCAAAGCACATCTAAAATCATCTTTCCATACTACGCTCAGGCGACATATTCCATATTCATGTGTTGGATACCCCATTAAATTTCTAGGGTTTCATGTTTATTTTTGTATATCCATATCCACTACTAATTAAATCATCCTCCTTGCTCACCTTCATATCCCCCATGTACTATACCTAATTCAGATTTTAAAAAAATGAGACCTCCATATCATGTATGTTTTTGTCGTTGATGTTTTAAGCCTACTGACCTCTTTGATTTAATTGCAGTTAAATACAATTCAGCTGTGCAATAATACTAAACATTTGAACTCAAACATAATTCTTGATTCAGTACTTATTTTTATTTTATCTACTTTAATGAATGTTTCAAATTATGTGTGATTAGTTATTTATTGTTCTTTAGAGTTTTACTTTCCTTCACAGCAACCCAACAATGACATTAAATTTATTTATATGCAAATGAGGATTCCAGTGCATTAATTATATGTGTACATTCATCTATTGAATAGTTAAAATTCATTCACCTACAAATGTAATGATAAGCCAAAAAATGTACTATGCTCATTTATCCTGCATTATCAATTGGAATGTGTACTAATATGAATGGAAAATTTATTCAGGTTGTCCTTGGTTCAACAACTACAGTACCTTCTAGAAGGTATTTTATTTAAGTCCATTAGGTTATCTATCCGTTAAATATTACAATATATTGTTTAAAGGTTTACATAATTTTACTAAACTATCATATTAATAAATCCTATTTCAATACTACGAAGTCTTATTTTTTTGACGGCATCTATGGTCTTATATTCATAGTGTGTTACAAAAATTTTACACCCAACCATAGCACTTACTACAAGAACACTCTATGTACTACGTGACTACAACATTTACATGATCTATGCTATTCAAAAAGTACATCAACTAAGTATACAAGTTAATTTTTATCTGTCATTTATTCTTTATGGAATAGTTACTATAATGTTTTACATTATATTCCTCATATTATACCTTTTCTGTACTAAGATCACGACACTATATAGCATGTTTATGCGGTCCTGTTTAGTTTCATAACAATAAAATAAATAAATTATCCGGAAAAATATGAACTCCACATCATGATATTGAGATGTACGACTTCAAAGAAGATTACTATGGAAACAATGTCAATCAGGTTGTCTTCTAAATATTGTACACTACTAGAATAGTTTCATTATTTAAGAATCAATAACATACATGTTTAATATATTACTAAAATCCATAAGTAGAATGACCACTAAAAACATTACTACACCTGAACCTATGACGCCATTATGGAGGATACAAACACAAAGGGGTAAGTATTCATTACCCATTACTTTTTCAACTGCGAGAAATATATACAATATTTATATTCAAAATATTTAAAATAGTAAAATGTTGTAAGAAAATATACACTATAACAGTAATGATAGTTTTATGTTAATAATTCCTATAACAAATTGTTTTACACCACAACGTGTCACGCTATCTACTGACACTGAATTACGTCACCACATTCCATTATCATCTATATCCATCAACTGTTAGTTTTTCTTACTGGCTCGCAATTATTTATTTTGATTACTATCTAAAAATATACTAACCATGTATTACTACTATATTGTCATTCCCTGCTCTATAGTCCCTCAAGAGTATTCAGAGATATCAACTATATATTGAGGATCAACAAACAAAAAAATAGAAAAAACACCACGATACGACAAGGGATTTCTTTCTGCAAACATTTACACATTTAAACTTATGTTGCATTTATTGTGAATACTATACATTACAGTTTCACAACATACAGTCCTAATATAACTCTTACATGGTACATATTAATATGATTTTACTATTATGGAGTAAACTGATACATCCTCATCATAGTAAGAACCAAACAACCCACTACGTGAAGTCTTCTATATAGTAAAATATTGACTCTTACGCATAGTACTACTTTATCAAATAGTTCTAATAATACTACAACTGGAAACTGAATACTTCTGTCATCCCCAAGCATGTTTCACATTATAACTATCATATCACATTTATTATGTATAAATACCTTCATATATAGGCACCTTTTAATATCATCTATCATCTTCACATATTGTGTTTTTTAAAGGAGATATTACCAACCATGATGGATCCATAGAAACAACTGATGAACAACTTTCAATGATTGGTACATTCAGGGATACAACTCCTTCAACAACCTCTGGGATATATCCTAGGGTCTCTACCCGGAAATCAGGGTAGCCTTACATGGTAGTTAAGTAGGTCAATAGTCCTTGCATCGGATCATTGGGGGCCCTAAAATCCCATGTTCTAGACTGTCTTCTCTGACCTATTTCGCACACCATGATCACCCAAAACTGTTTCCCTACCATCTTATACAACCCTCATTGTTCCTAACCCCGAAATCCATACTATCTCTCAACCTCCCCTTTAATACCATTCTATCACAACCCGCCTTCACAATGATGAGAGAAGGTACAAAAGGTTGTCAAACACTTCCTTCTTTATGTTGAAGGAGAGATAATGACCCCTAAGACCCGACTTAAATAGGTACCAGAGTGGCGACTAGTACCAAGTATATATAATCACGCACAAGATAGAAGGTATTACCCTTTTTATTTAATGGGATCGAAAGATAAGATAGTTAATCCCAACAACACCAAATGTTGATGTAAAGGTAAAGCCAAAACAAACCATTCTCATGTGGATGTTTCATAAGTAAATGATACAAAAGTAAAATAAAATCCCATAAAGGACGTTCCAAAATAATGAAAAACTAAAATAGCAACTGTCCCAACGTCTGAAATAGTACGACCCCACACGATCCCGGAAGCCCTCTTAGAAACCTAAAAATAGTTTTATATAAGTATGGTGAGCATAAAAGTATACTTAGTAGGGAAAACCAAAATCTCTCATGCACAAGTGGGGAGGCATTCTAGTCCCCCGTTTGGAAATTGATAACCAAAACACCTAATAAGGAAAACTTCCAACAAAATCCTCACCAAAAAAACTCCCCAAATAACGCAAGTCAAGAAATATTATAGTAATAACACAATGATGATTGTGTAAACTGTACCACTTTCACACTGGTTATTGAAGAAATCTTACGCATCAATCCTCTCCCACCATTCTCACCGCAGTCCCACTGCCGCACCCCGCTACACACACCTGATCCACAACTACACATCATGCCCACAAACACCTAGGTTACAACAACACATCCCGCTCGCAAACACCTGGGCCACAACAACCACACGTAACCACAACTGCTAACACCAGGGCTAGAATAACTACTGCCACACCCGTAGACACCTGGGCCTCATCCCGAAGACACTTGTGAAACAACCTGCCTATACACACCTGGGCCAAACACCACAACTACCCTTCCCGAAGTGTCTTGGGAAAAAAATGGACATCAGGCCACCACAGCCTGCCAGATTATTCTTGGTCAATTCTTGAAAGGGAGGAGAAAGGGAGCTAATAACTAGCCACTCAAAGGAGTGTTGGTAAAAACACCCTCCCCCATGAAATGGGTGCGTTCAGAACGAAGTGCTCAACATGGGTGGGGCCCAAATAAGAAATATAAAAACTAAAATAATATGAATAGGTAACAAGAACTCATCCATACCTAGGAGTACAAAAAGCAACCTATGTACAAACACCCTCGTTTCTATTCATTCATAAAATAAAGGCACCACACTCATAGCCAAGTCACAACTCATTCCCAAAACCAAATACCCATTGAACCCATTCTTGGTTTCATGTTCAAGTGATCCCATTTATGTAAATTCTGCACTAATGGAAAACTAGCAGGCATAACCACAAGCCAAAGAAAGAGAAACAACCAAACAAAAATTTAAGCCTTCACACCCTGTTCTCCTGTAAGGTCACAACAATAGCCAAGGGATCTGTGAGATACCTCAATGTACTGGAACCAAACCAAGCCTCGAGATATAGCCTCCCACTTCTTCAAATTCAAAACCAAAAAATGTACCACAATAGAGGATCCCATCCCCATCCACATCATTCATTTCTTTCTTCATTATATTGGTTAACTAGGGTGATCACATAAGGATTGACATCCACTGGGCATCCATTATATCAACTGATTTTATGTGATTAATCCATTTACATATTAATCAATTCAATCATCACAGAGGACATAGGTTAATTAGTGCACAAGGAAAGACCACCAACGACCCTTATTTTTAGTCTGAATAAGCCATCACATTTCATAACATAAATAATAAGGGTAAGGAAATACATCAGAACATTGATCTAACCCCCCTCTTTTCTTTAATGATCTATTTATTATCTTCATTTAATGTTTGGTTTGATCTATCCCAGTGGAAATAATTGCATACCCACCGCACACGATACACAGTAAGAGAGATGAAGGTAAAACCCTGGTTGGATGATCAAATATCGATGTATTTCTCCACGTGCTAAGAACAGCGTATGTGAAACTTCCATAGCAAGAGCGTCCGGGACTCCAAGGATGACCGGTATGGGCTCCAGCACTCGCGCGCCACTTTCCTCTGGAACGGAACTCCAAACTCTCAAATGGAAGAGCGAACCCAGCCACGAAAAAGAAATAGAGGAAAGCTCGAATGATAAAAAGATGAGCTTCGGTGATACTGGATATCATGACATTGAAAAGTTTTAAAGGGGGGTTGTGGTTTCACCACGCGGTTCAGAGGTAACACACCATGAGACTAATTTTTATTAATAACTCTTATCGGGAAAAGGTAGTTACATCAGTGACTTTAAATGATTTTATATATATATAGGGGAATGTTACACAGACATGCAGTTGGGTCCGTTGAGGGCAGCCCCACTCTTAAGAATTTAAACATTGATTATGGGGGTAAAAGCAGCCATGAACCATTTCAAAAAGGTAAAAAGGGATTAAAAGTAGCATTTTAGGAAACACTATAGAAGACAGACTCAATTGGGATGTTTGACACTGATCATGTCGCACCGATTGGTGACACAACGATCAGTCGCACCGATCGGTGACACGCCTATCACATCCCACCGATCTGTGAGACACCGATCTGTGAAATGTCGTTCATGTCACACCGATCACTCACACTGATCGGTGACAGACTGATCATGTCCCACCGATCGGTCACACACCGATCATTCAAACACCGTTCGGTCGCACCGATCGTGTCACACCGATCGATAGCACCGATTGGTGCCACATCGATTTGTCATATATCAAGATGACGTCCTACAACGGAGACGTCCGACTTAGGATCCAGAATTTGGAAAAGGGATGGAACATAAGGGTCGAGACCATTTCAAATCATCTGATGAATTTATACATGAAATTTTAATAATAATTTTTTTGGGGGGATTTAAAAATTTATCTAGTTTGGTATTAAACAGAAATAGTATTTTTAAATTGTGATGAAGGGAGGAGACTAAGTTCCCTTTTATAAGTGACGAAAAGGGAAACTATTTTAAATACACAAATATATTTAATATTGTGAGGTCTCCCTTACCTCATTTTCATATACAATACATTGATATTATATTTTTTATTTTATTTTTTTGAGACACCCCTCCACTAGAAAAATTACATCTTTGTCATGTTATTTCTTCCTCATTAACATTAAACAAAGATACCATTTTTTTACCATATTAACATGTATCTATTTATTTACCAAGAAAATTTTTCCTCTACACAAAAAGAAAGAAATTAATAATAATTATGCACCTTAGAACTATATATTCATAAAATAAAATCCATATAAAAATACAATATTTTTGTAAAATAAATTTTATTTCAATTTTTTTGAAATTTCCCAAAACATAATATTAACGTTAACCATAGAAAAAGAGTTTCCAACTTTAGGGAAAATATATAAAGTACAAAATAGAAATTTTTCAATTAATGGAATTATATTTATATTTTTAAAAATTTATAATTCACTTCTCATATTTTTTTATTTTTAGTAATTTTGAATCTTTTAATAATATTTCATTTACTATAAAATGAGATTAATGATGATTTTGACATTATTTATTTAATTTTAATATTCACTTATCAATAAAATGATGGAATTAATATTTGATATGATAATTTTTTTTAAAAAAATATATAATAATATTTAAAAAATCAGTTAGTCATTTCATTAATTTTAAAATTTTAATATTTAATGTACCATTTATTATATTTTATTATTAATAAAATATTTCATGTGTTGTTGTTTCTTATGAATTTAATGAAATGATTTCTTATATAAAAATTAAATTATATTATCATGGTATAGAAAATACATTTATATTTAAAATGAATATCTATAACCAATAAAAAAATTTTCATCCCAAATATTTATAGATATTAAAGGAAAAAATACCATTTTACCAGTTATTGATCAATTTCATAAAAAAATACTAATAACTCCAAAAAAATCCTATGATGGTTACTTTTTAAAAATTTCCATACATATTTTTAGGAGTTTCAATGCCACTTTACCAGTAATCTTATAAGTTTAATCTACTCGATAAACTCTGTTTTAACTTTATCACGGTATTAATTTATACTGTTTTCACCAATAATTAATGTGAAAAAATATTTTTTCATTGTTATTTAATATAAAATATTATGACTCGAAATACATATTCTGTTATTCATAATTAAATTATCATAAATGGAATAATTTATATTAAATTTAGTCCAAAATAAGTGATGAAAATAGAGATTTTTATTCAAAATTTTTCAAAAGATAACAAAATTTTTATATTTTAATAAAATATAAAAATGTTTAAAGGTATGGAAATAATAATAATAATATATAAATAATTGAACTATGTTTAAATAAAAATACACTCAATATATAATTTAACATTATAAATATTTTTGAAAAAATTGTTATTTTCAATTTATAAGATAATATTTTTCAATATTTTCCAAAAAATTAAAGGTTTTAAAAAATACAAACATTTAACACTAATATAATTCTTATAATGTAATATAAAAATAAAATTACATTTTTTCATATAAATTTTTATAAAAGTGATAAAATATTAATTTCAAATTATGTGCACAATGGTCGACAAATCCATCTTTTGGATGATATAATGTTTTTTGGAAAACAATACATTTTTATTTTAAATGATTCATACAATTGTTTATAAACAATATATAACCAATTAATGTGTGTAAAATATATATTTTAATAATATAACTAACAATATTCATATATATCCATAAAATTTAGAGTTGATAACTATTATATAAATTAATAACATAAATTGTATAGTATAGTTCTGTAAAACTCATATTTTCATGTAATATAAAGTAAAATTAATTTTTCATGTATGTATAGATATTATAAATGTTATTATTCTTATAAATAATTGGATAAAAATGTAATCTTTTTGAATTTTATGTTGTTACTGTTCATAAATTTCATTTGTGTTAGAATGTTATTTCATCCAAAAATTTGTAATCTACATAAATCACTTGAGATGTTATACGGGATTGAAATATTTTTCTTAGATAAAATTTAATTTTATTTAAATTGATTCACTGAAATATGGATTTTGATTACTTATTAAAAAAATTATAGAAACACTATTAGAAATTTGGTATAATAGGAATTATCAAAATAATATTTTAAAATTTATTTGGTAGTCTTTATATGATTGATGTGGAAATGAAAATAAAAATTAATTAAATTTATATGTTTCTAAATAAAAGAGAAAGTATCACTAGAGGATTATATCATCAAATGAGGTATCTATATCCAAAGTTCGTTCAACCTTACTCCAATTCTTGTATTGAATAGTAAACCATTATAAAATTGGAAGAGTATAATAGAGCTAAAAATGGTATTTGGTTCAAATAATGAGGAAACTACACCATGTAGAATATCTAGGAAATGTTCATCTATCCTCTATAGAGATATTTACTAATGATAACTTATCCATCAAATAAATCATTCATTATTTTAATATTTTTCATCGAATATAATCAAATAAAATGGGAATATGTTTCATTAAACATTGATATAATGAACATTATAATAATGAGAAAAGATTAAATGAATAATTTCATCATATGAAATAAGATATTGGGAATGAATTTTTGATTGAAAATGAGATACAAAAAAAATTATTTTCTTTCAAGACATAGCTCAATAAATTGTTGATGTCTAGTGTGGATTTAATGAAAAAATCCAAGAATATGGATACCCAGAAAAATTAAAATAATTTTAAAACCAGTTTACACGAGGTGAGGATGACCATTTCAAAAATTGAATTGTAGATCCCCCAAATAGACGTTAAAATATTTATAACTTGTGGTAATATATATTTCATAAAAAGACATAAAATAAGAAATACACATCTGAAATGTTTATTTAAATGAAATGTAGATTTTGAAATAATAACTTTATTCTTGGATGATTTGAAATACATCAAGTAAAGAAGATGGAATCTATTAAGATTTGAATCTATAATTTTTTATAATACTATTTTCATGTGTATTATAAACCAATCTTGCAAATGTATAATGATATATATGATCAAAACATTAAAAAAACATCTTGTAATACAATGGAAAAATTACTATTGAAAATGATTTGTCTAACCAAGCATTGAGAATGTGGAACCAAATTTCCCAAAATCAATTACCATGAATGTTCAAATTAACATCTCAATTATTATGAAATCAAATGATATAGTATAAGAAATAATAAATCATGTTGTACTGGAAAATAATTTCACAGATTTTTTGGAAATGAAAGGAACTCAAAAAGGGTTCATTCAAGCACTCATATTTTTCTACTCAGCAAATTCCTCAAAGAAAATATTGGAAATATTATATTAGAAGAAGAGAAATGTTGCTCCAGATTTGAACATCATTGAAAAACATGCATATAGTATTCCAAAATTAATGCACATGTTTGATGTATAATTCATTAATATCAAGGTAGTTAAATATTGTGGGATAAATCTCAAATGTAGAAATAAATAAAATTGGTGTTTGAATTAAAAAACTTATTAAAAGTGATGAAAAAATTGCGAGAGTTATATCATTCACATTATAATTGTTTTAATAAATTGAAGAAGAATTCCACCTTAGAGAATGATCCATTAGTAATGTAGGTTGATGAGATTATGGTAAATTCTTACATAAAGTTTAAAAAAGGAGAAGGAATGATAGAATGGAATGGTATAATTAAATCTAACTAGCCCCATTCCATTATATGTTGATGTTTGAGGTATCCCTTTACCCACATAATTAAATTCATATAATATTAGGAAAATGGAGTGTTCATAGATAAAAAAATCCATGGTAAAAGATTTCTAAAATTATTTGAATGGGATTACAAAAAATATATATCATACTAAAAAGTGAATTAATAAAGTGAATTTTATATGAAATGTATATCTTAATTAGTATCACACTTGAAAAAGATATAGGGGATAAACTTGACCCATCGTGGAGTGTGAAGGTATAATCATTCACTTATCATTTAATTTTTTATTTCTCTAAATTATTGATAATGTTAAATCATGAAATAAAAATATTTACACTATATAAAACATCATGGATAGTTATGTGAAGAATATGTTTTCTCAAAAAAAATTTATAACCATATTTGATATTATAAATAGTAATAGACCAAAAATATGTTAATACCTTGAGTATCAGGTCATGAAATGTGCGTTTTAAGTCCACTAAGATTATAAGGTTGTCCGAAAGACTAATAAAACAACATTACTATTTTGAAATAATAATGCTAATTTTGATTTAGATATTCTTATCAAATTTACAATTTTGTTTGAGATTCCCATATATTCTAACATGGAGTTATCTTTAACAAACAATTTATCCCCTAAGAGAATTGAAAATTCAATATTATGTGATAATTACTAAATCTAGATAGTGAGGGGATTTCATATATGATCATTCAAGGACATTGATCCCCATTTTTTCAAGTATCAAACGAGTTAAAAGATAAAGGTATTAAATTCAAGTTGTATCATTTTTTTAATATAATCATGTTTTATCTGTTAATATTACATGTGATAGGTCTCAAACTCATTTTCTATAATCATATCACTCTCACTATTTTGTGTGAATGTTTATTATAGATCATAAGTTTTCTTCCAGAAACAAGAAGATGAATCATGTATAATTTTAATTATAATCTAAATTAATATGGGTATATTTGTTTTTTTTCATAAAAAATATTTTCTCCAACACTAATATCAGGTTTAGTAGTATTAGATAATATATTTATAGATTACATGATTTTTCGTAGATTAACTTGTTTATTCCATCTTGAAAGTGAAATTTTTTATGAAAATGATGTTCTATAATTGGTTGAGTTTTTCATAAATGTAATGTTCATTTTTTATCAATAGAGATCATATGATTTCAAAAATTATATTATAAAAAAAATATCATCAAAAAAATTGGAAATGGATGTAGATATATGATGACGTGGATTAATAAAATGTTGGATGGAAATAATAATATAATTTTTTTCTATCCTATGTGATGAAAATAAAAACTAAAAAACAACCACTCTTGAACTATGGGGTGTATAATTTTATTGGAGGTTTTTTAAGAACTGTAGTGTAGGGAAAATATGGGTGAACCCTATGAACTAATAGTGGTTCAATAACAACAAATTATTTGATGCAAGAATATTTTGGACCAATTTAATGTTTTATTTTTAGTTGGAAACTGAGATCCCAATTCATGAATTAGGAGTATAATCAATAACAATAAAGTATATAGAGACATTAAAAGAATATTTTCTTTCGTAGCAATGGACCATTATATCTCTTTAGTTCTGGGGATATAATGTATTTTAGCGAGTCTTGTCAACAAAATAAAAAATGGGGATATATTTTTAAACACTTTTCGTGTGTTGTATTATGGATATATATTATTGGAGATATTGTGGAGCCCCTATGTTCATTAAAATTGTTGATTAATTTTTTTTGGTGGAAATTTTACTTATTTTCAAATTTAGCATTATCGATATATATATACTCAGTATTGAATAAGAAATATGGAGGAATAAATTGTGAATATAGATTTACATGGAGTAATAATGATTATATCTTTAAATAAAAATGTGAAATAGTCTACATATGATTTCATGGTGTGATCCATGAGTGCCCAAATCCATGAGAAAAAGATATTAAGGCACTTTGGTTAAAATATTGAAGATTTGCCTATTTTCAAAAAATATACAAAATTACCTGTGTGTGTAAATTATATGTAAATTATTTTTAAATAGATCTATGTGTGAACAATACACAATGGAATGGTTCTTCATATGGTAATTCTAGTTACATTGGTAAATTAAATATGTATGAAAGACTGTATTCGTGGATGTCGATGTAATTAAATTCTACTACATTATGGATTTCAGGTAGTTAAATTACATTATATAGATGAATTTGAAAATGTTAATATGTTCAAATATGAAAATCCAGTGACATATGTTATTTGTAACATGTCAAAAAATTCTTCTATGTGATGGATGTTTTTTACGAGTTAACCAATGTATATGAATTTTGACTGGTATATGTGAATTCATTAGTGATAAAGGGTATTTTAAATTAATTTTAATAGAAATTTAGTAAATTTATTAAAATAAATATTTCATTTCCTAATATCTCTATAAATTTGTTTTATAATACAGTTCATTAAATTTCAATCAAGATTCAAAGTATTAATAAAGATGAATGTTTATAGTGAGATTTATTGAATTAAATGAAAATATATTCACATTGGAATGTATGTTTCATACTGATAGTAATTAATTAAATTCATAAATAAGAATTTATATATGAAGATAAATGTTATCTTTTCTTATGATATTATTTTGCGAGCCTATATGTTATGGGAAATTATATGTAGTTAGAGGATCTAGTATTTTCCCTGATAAATTCCAAGAATAAAGGTAGAAGATGATATGGAGATTTAATAGCCAAAATGATTAATAGTAATTTCAAAATAGAATTTTTTAATTTGATGATATATAATTATATTTTAAAAATGGGATGTATAGTATGGACGTTTACACATTTTATTCTAAAGATTCCATTACAGGAAAATTGAAAATATCATTATGATAAAATATTATAATTTTTGAATAACGAAACAAAATTTAGATCATGTTGGTTATATTACAATTTAAACATTGAAATAAATATTTTATGATAACATTATAATTAATATTATATTAATTCATTGATAAATTGTGATAAGTGATGAATAAGTACAATTTGTAGTTCTTCTATGATGAAAATAGTTAACACATATGTGTGAATGCGATAAGAAATGTCTTCGTTAATGATAATTATTATCATATGTATACAGATTAGACTGATTTTAAATAATGTATATAAAAAGGTGTTTTAGATTCATTATAGAATGAATAATTAGGAGTGAAGAGTGATTTAATAGTATTTCAATTATGGTTTATCCAAGAGATTCAAAAATATATATATTAACATATAAAAATAAAACCTCATGATAGTATTGTTTCATGAAGGATAGTACATCTCCATAAACTATGAGGTGTTCTTTCATCATATGGGGTTGAAAAATGACCAATTAATATTGATCATGTGTGACTTCATATCCTAGAGACAAGAGTAAATGGGGTGGAATGGTGATGAAAATAATGTGGTAATGAACTAACTCGTATAAAAAGGTATTATTCTTTTGATGGTAGAGATTATACCCAAAAAAATCGTAAACAATTATATTAGTGATAGAAGATATATTTTGGTAATTTAATGTCGTGTGGTTAGAATTCCACATGTATTGTACCAATGTAGGTGAATAAAGTTAAATATTTTTGTTCTATTAAGAATCATATATCTACATATGTTTTTTTATTTGGTTAGGATAATGGATAAATTAATTCTTAATAAAAGCTTTTATAAACATGGGAAATTAAATTCACTTGAAATAATTTTTTTATAAATATGTATCAATATAATTTACCCCCACTTAGTGATCAAATAAAGTATTAAACAAAAACATAGCCAATGAAAATATATTTATCTCTCATGTATGATTAATATGAAAGGAACAATGACATATCATTTTAGATGAAGTATATAACATGGGAATATTTAATAAGTTGGTGTTAAAAGTAATTTTTTTAAATATAAAACCCCCATAGGATCTATAGTTATTTAATTTATCTCAATATGGTCACGATGGATATCTTTTTTTTATCTAATTTGCAACCTCCTTGATATTTGGATTGGGTAAGGACTCTATCAATAAATTTACCATTTTTCAAAGGTCTGATATTTGATGTCGTTTCTATAAATTCATTGAAATTTTTGTTTTCAGAAACCCCTAAAAAAGTGTCATGATTAACACAAAAAATTATAGAGCTTCAATGGAAATTTATGGCCTAGATGATTTTTTTAAATTTTCAGTGATACTAATAGAGGATCTATCTCATGCATCATTAATTACTGTGGGATGGTTGTAACCTTTGAATAAGACATGTATGGGGTTATAATGTAAATATAGATTTAATAATTCAATTTCTATATAATGTTTTGGCATGATTTATATCTCATTTTCATTTTTAAAGATACTAAACCTAATAAATAATATTTTTATTGAAGGATATTGATTGATTGGGATGATTTTATAGAATAACATTTTAATGTTGATTGTTTCTCAAAATTTTTTCAGAAAAAAATTAAACTTATGAAATGCTCTCCAATTTTGGTCTTGGATTGGTTTAATTCAAATCATATTTGTAAATAACCAATTTGATTGTTGAGAAATTATTTCATTATATTTTTAATGTTCAAATATTTTGAATTCTATAATATTCTTTTGGAACTGTAGATTCAATGAAGGGGAAATATTATTTCATTATACATTAAATTAATCATAATATATCATCCCCTTATTGTAGTCTTGCAATATCATTAGATTATTTCTAGAATACTATATGAAATTTGTTATTGTTGTGTCCAGTATTTGTAGAAAAAGAAAATACAATTGTGGAAATTATTTTCAATTTTTTTATTAGGTTTGGGTTATGTAATTGAAATATGGACATTATATAGTCTATTACATATTAGTTTTGTCTTTATATTATTAAAAAACCATTAATTTTATCAATAAATTTGTCCCAATAGAATCACTTATATGAAACTAAAATTTCTATTGTCATTAATTTTTTGATCATTATTTTTTTTGAAGAAATATTATTAGTGAAGGTGTTGGTGTGTTTATAAAATTCATTTAATATTTATAAAAAATATAAAAACAAAAACATGTTTTTTATAAAATTATTGTGATAGGAATAATCATTTATGAAAAGCCATCATTATCATATTACATATTCTAGAAACAATTTAATAAAACATACCATAAAATATCATCTATTATGCCCTATATTGAGTGTGGGACTATGTATTATGTATAGATATATTTCCATATAAACTCCCACATACACAAATTGTCATTAAAAATGTACAAATATCAATCGAGTAATTGAAACCTTTTTGTATATAACACTATTATTTTCAATTTTGTCCCACAAAAAACCCAGCTTTATCCCATGAAGTGTTTTCTATGACAATTGTGGTAATAATTTTTTTCAAGAATATAATTATATCGATTCTTACCATATATATATTGAAACTCAAAACACACACAAAATTTAATTCCATATTTCTCATTAAAAATATAAATTAAGAATTAATAAATATATTATGTGTTTGTGAGTACAAGGATACTGACCAATGTCTCACACCAATATGTTGGAACTCTAGTATAATAGTGTTTCAGAGATGTATAATAGGGGGAAGATATTATATGAAACCATTAAATCTATGTAAATAAATGAATCCTTATTTTATATATGAATTATAAAATAAATAAAATACCTTAAAATATACAATTAATTACAATAATGACCTAGAGGCCTAGAGTGTAAATCGATAATAAGTTGAATGAAGGTGAAAATTTTTCGATATAGATTTATTTTTAACATAATGGGATTGTTTCTATGTATAAAAAAATATATTATATTATTTCATGAAAATTATTCCATATTCTTCTTATTTTTATAATACCTCCATGATCTTCTATTTTTTATTTTTTTTATGGATGGGTGACATATTTGATGGTAATTCAATTGAAAACAAGTATTCTTAATTAGATCAAAATGGAATAATCTCCATCTATGTCCCTGGATGAAACCATTTAAATTAAAATTAGATACAATTGAAGATATAAATCATTAGATAAGTAGATGTAATATATTCATTTATTCCAAGAATATTTTCATAAAAATGAAGCATTACAAAAATTCTGTTAATGTGAAAAAAACTACACTATAATTATAAATAAAAATAATTATCTTCTGTATAATTTAATTTATGTGAAATTTTAGTTTATTAAATCTTCTATAGAGGATACATTTCATCTATGGATACTCTATTTTACTTACACATCAGCTTATCCACATATTAAATCTTACATATTATGCTGAATTTGTTAAACATTTATCTAAATACCTTATGTATCCCTCAGAAGCATTGAAATAGATATTGAGTGTCATAAGTACCTCCACTCTTTCAATGCCAATGAAAATGAAATATATATTTCTCATCCTCTAATATACCCTAGAAATCATTTTTGTATGGTACATTATTTTATATGAAAATTTATATCATCTATTGTTTCTATATGTATGGTTTTTTGTTTTTCTTAAATAATAGTTAAAAATTCACTTTGAAGATTAGACTTCTAAATTTTAGTATATAATAAATATATAAATATAAAACATTAAAAACATTCCATATTAACAAAAATATATTATATATGAATAAAAATTTCTAAAATTAACAATAATAAATCATTACACACACACATATATATAATAACAAAACATTGTTAAAAATATAATAAAATATAGTTTGATCATTTACCCACATTTGAAATATTCCTTATACTCATAAAATGTCTCAATAATTACAATTATTTTGTACTAATTCCATACACTATAAAATAGATAACTAATTAATTTTAATAATTTTTTATTTATGCAAATCCAAACATTTAATATGAAAAAACTGTTTTCTTTGTCCTTTTAATTGTTTTTAAACATACAACAATTTTCATAATCGTTGACTCATCACAATTTAATATGATTAGATAGATTAATTTTTCTATTTTTCAATTAATTTTAGTATTCTTTTTCCCTTCCATTTCTCTTCACATCTAAGAACTTCCTCACATATATGATATTTATTCCATTGTTGTGAAATTACACTTATAATGTCTGTAGTGAAAGTGTAAAACAAGAAAATTTAAACATAAAGAATCTACCTATGATTTATTTGATATCTATAAAACAGAAAAAGTGTTTATAAAAATTAATTATAAACCAATTTAACATCTTATTAATGTAATTTTCTATTTCACATAACAATATACTATTATTTTGGGTAACTAGAGAGGTTTCTGTTTAGATACCAACATTCCAATCGACTCTAAATAAAATAAATTTATATAATTGTTTATTTTCAAAAAAAATGTTTAATTATTAATTTTAAAAAATATTTCTATAGGAAAATGCATGATCCCTGATCTAGTTCATGTTAATTAAAATTATTTATTATTAAATCTTATTAAAAAAATGTCATTTTATAAATTTCATATTAAAAAGTCCATGATTTATTTTATGAATCATTTAAATATGATAAATCAAGGATAATATGTGTCTATGATAAGAATAAAATTAATGAAAATCAATAAAAGAAGAATATTAATGAAATTAAAAACAGATAGAGAGAAAAAAAGATGTACAAAATCCCCCACACATGAAATTCCATTCACACTATAAATCAGAAATCTTGAAAAAGTTGAGAAATAAAACATATTGGTTTTGAGATAAAAAAAATTTAATTTAATATAGTAGATCATGTAAATATTTTATAGATATAGTTTTTATATCATATAAAAAATATAGAAAGAAAGAGAAATTTTTAATTAATGAATGATAAAAATAAAGGGAAAACTAAATGATTACAATTTAAACCACAATATAATGGGTAGTAGGTTTATTCTACATCTAGAAAGGCTATACTAGTCAATGATTACAAATCATATGATAAATAAGATTTATTTTATGTGAACCATGAAATTTTATTTTTCATAATGTTATTTAGTACAAATTATATATGGGAATCCAAAATTAAAAGATAAAACCATTCAAACCCAAAACAAAAAATGAATGATATGTTAATGAATAAAGGGGTGGGAATTTAAAACAAGGATAATCCCTATAAATTTTACCCCCAATAATAAATTTTAATTTAATTATTGGTGAGTTTATGGATTTACCCCATTCCATGTGGGTTCTTATTATTTTACAACTTCTCATGTGGTTTCTTATCCATGTTCCAAATCGAGAATCTTCTACGGGGTGGGGTCCCCTTAACTATGTTCACATTATAAGGAAAAATAGATGTGACAAACACTTCAATATTTATATCATTAAGATAGTAATAATTAAATGATAGTATCAAACAATCAAAATTCTTATATATAGGATATTATCCATTAGCTTTAGTGATGTAAATTGATGCTCTTTCTATCTTCATTGTTCCTTTAGAAGAAGTTATGAATTTATATGATAAGTGTTATATGAAATTTACCTTCTATATTAATGGTATTATTGGTAAATTTTTATGGGATGACCCATTTAATTGCCTCATTAAAATGGTGTTGGATCTTTTATAATTACTCTATGATCATTGTAATATATTTGTCAATGGTTTCTAAAATTTTTCATTTGATGTTTTCACATGGTACAAAATTTTTTATTTGAATTCATCTCTATAATTATTGATTAATTTTCCACCAATTTTCTTTCTAATAATACAAGCACATAATCTAAGGGTGAGGGTGTGTCAAAAATAGATTAAATTTTTTTATATTTTAAAATTTATTTGACTATAATGAAAAACATTAAAAAGTTTGAATATGAAAAGGAAATAATTTACATAGATCATAGTTAAAAATGCCTATATTGATATGAAAAAACCATTATTCATGCATATTGGTGTCAATAATATATTATTTTCCAATTGATATAAATCATTTGTCTTATTAATCAAATTATCTTAATAGTCATTTCAGATTTGGCACTATTTTTATTCAAATATTAATAATTTTGACATTTTATTATTTTAATGAGTGAAAAAATTTTAGGCTATTTTTTTATGAAAAAATATATAAACAAAAAATAATAAAAAATTAATTATCTTTTTTAAAAAATGATTCTAATCCTTTTTCCCATTACTATCCTTAATTATACAAATATAATGTTTATATTCCATTTGAATTCTCATTGCATTATACATGGCCTCGAATATCTTACATGTAGAATGAAACTTATTAAGCCTAGGATATATAATTGGTAAAAAGTGTCATAAATACTTCAGTATTATATTCTAATGAACATTTTTTATTTATTATGTCAAAAATCCAAGACATATAGTATAAACTAGGAAATAAAATAAAATTAAGGGTATACCACTCTAATATTGGTGGAATTACACACAAATATCTAAGAAATGTATAGATTATACCATCATCCAATTACAATCAAATTTATATAGACTATAATAGCATAGATTAATAACCCATATTTCATGAATATAATATTTATAAAAGCATTTCTCTTTTAATATAAAGAAACATACATATGTAATTATAACAACTCCAAGATCAGAGCTAGAAAGATAAAGCTTTTTAACGAATTTTTCCAAAATTCAATAAATTTTATTATATATACTCTAAATTATAATAACATGTATACTAGGTAGAATAAAAAAAATTTATATCTTGAAAATGTGTAAACATTAAATTAATATCTTATTGAAAAATAGTATAATTTTCCAACTCTTACATAAGTCAACTAATTTCCCCTGACCCCACCAAGGAAACCTTCCAAAATAACACTTCAAGGATCAATTTTTTAGTATCATTTAAAATTATATAATGGTACCCCA
This sequence comes from Viscum album, assembly GCA_963277665.1. Lineage (NCBI taxonomy): Eukaryota > Viridiplantae > Streptophyta > Magnoliopsida > Santalales > Viscaceae > Viscum > Viscum album. Next base: position 975,299,209 of record OY728126.1, on the reverse strand, counting down.
CAACTTATTACCCGCTGATTTTATATTTCTACCTAATGCGATGAAATTATTTTTTAACCTCTTTTATTTATCCACCAATAGTGAAACCATCCATATAACATGTCTTCTACAAAAAAATACTTATCAAATTTTATATCCCCAACAATATGTATAATATCATATAACAAATTTAGTATGCTAGAATAAACATATATAATATCAACATCATGCATGACCCCTAGAATGTATGAATCACGCCATTTATCTATTTTTACACCAAGGGTATCACAGGAAAATCATTTGAAGGGAGATTTTGGGAGATACGCTAGTCAACATCTATATCCTCCCTATTATACATATTTTTTTAAAACTCACAATTATGGTATATGTGTTTTAATCCTAATATCCAACTAATGTAGTTTGAAAAATGAAGACACAAAAGAATAAAGGTATATATGGTAGTTTCACAAAATCTAATGCCTATATTCTTATAAAGGAAACAAAATAAAACCAATTTCAAGGACACTACTAATATCAAACCACCAATAACAAAATATAATCTTCTAAAACCAAACTATATGTATCCCACAAATGATCCATGACACGGTTTTATATCAAATTATATAATTTATAAGTTTGGTGACTAATATGTACCTATATTATTATTAATTTATATTCACACCAATGACATATTTAAGACTCACAACATTACCATACAATATGATATTATTATATTAAAACTAAACCACTACTAAAAAACCATGTCTTGACAACATAGAGTTAGTAAATGATTTTTTAAGAAATAAATGTGTATTATAATATATTATTTTATAAAGTAAAATACATATAAAACACCTTTATAATCCAAAAATATTTCTTTATTAATTAATATAGTTATGCTAGTTTGTAATTAAACCAATTTACTTCCAAATATTACAAAAATAAAAAATAGTAAAATAAAAAAACATCAATTATAAAATTTGGATCACCTCGATCGGAAAGAATCCTCCCACCCAAGAACAACACCATATAAATTAATTTAAATATTATTATACAAATAAAAACTATATAAAATTTTTATATATAATATTGGGATGATATTTATTTATTATTAAATTGATGGATGTTGTAGTTGTTATATATGGTGTAGAGATCATTGGAATAGTGATGTGAACTATAAAATAGTAATCTGAATGATGAGAATTATATCATATACATTGGGATAGTAATTTTACCTAAAAAAATTTAGATTTTTTATTCAAAATATCTATCCTGATTAATTTAATTAAATAATATTATTATAATATCCAAAAATAATTTTTAATTTTAAACAAGTCATATAAAATGAATGAATTTTGTTTTTCAAAAAATATTTTATTTTATATCATAAAAATAAAAATAAATGATTAAAAAATAAAATATCATATTATAGTAAATTAATTTAGGAAATTATATTTCACTTTTTAAATATTCTTGTGTAATGTTTACAATAGTGATATTTATGTAATTTTCTGAAATGTATCCAATTTTTATAGAATATAATAGATAATATTTTTTCTGTAACCGATGTATCATAAGGTTTATCTTTAATGATGTAATAATGAATTTTAATTATTATAATAACAAGATAAAATTTTAATTTTATAAATTAATCACAATAATACATTAGTCGTGTATTTCAGTCCTTCAAGTATCATTTTAAATGTCAAAATTCAAAATTATTACTTTAAAATATTGTCTCATTTTTGTTGTTTCAATTTTAATTAACTGTTGAATTTGAATTATATAGTGTTAAAAATTAATAAATAATTATATTTTATTGATGTTTTAGTTATAATCTCTTTAATTTGTATATGACATAGATTACATTTTTATAACATTTTATTCAATGTTTTATTTAAAAATACATCACTTCTCTAGTACAAATAACTCATTTTCTCCCCCATGTAAATTTTCTCCTCCATCTATTAAAACATCAATTACAATATAAATTTTTTATATTAATCGATTATAAATAATACATATTTTATGTAATAAAGAAACTCTATTAATTAAGTATTTCTAATGTCATAAAAGTGAAGAAGAACTGAGAAAAGAGTATATATTAATCTACAATTCAATTGTTTTCCTAATCTTATATCATTTTTATAATATAAATAAAAATTAACTCATTTAATAATATGGATAAATTATGTTAATATTATATTCATGATGTTATTATACAAAATATTTTGATGTATTTAAATTTTATACCCTTATTTATCCTCCCTTGGACAATGTTTCAGATAATGTTATGTTAACCCCAAACTATGATATTTCCATCCACATTCATTCTAACCAAACATATTAATGGTAAAATTAAATTGATTATCATTTATAAATGATTAAATATATTGATTTTATTCTTCTAGAAATAATTGTACTGATGAATAAATATCCCTGATTTTTTTTGAATGCCATAAATACCAGATCATTTTAAGGAAAACATGACATCGAAATGTATTGGGGTACTCAAACAAATTATTTTTCATTGGTATAACCATATTTCTTATAATATTTTTAATGGATACTCCTCTAATAATACTAAATATACCTTCAATATTCTTCAAATTTTTTGGGATATAAATTTTTTTCGCATAACCATAATTATTTTTTTTCCAAATATTTATATTTATCAAAAATAATTTTATTTATAAAAATTACTTGAATCAACGTGAAATTTTTATTCAAAAAATGTAAATAGTGTATTTTATTCCAAATATGTCTTTATAATTTATTTGGGAAACCCAATGATTATTTATGAATTTTTCCATTATGGAATCCATATGAAATAAAATGATTTACATGGTTTATTTTATGACTTTGACTGTCATATGTTCTATATGGAATGCTTGATAATAAGAAATTTTAAAAATTTATGTGACGAAGTAGGAATACATATCCTTCTTATTAAATTTTTAATATTATTTATAACATGATATTCTGTTTATTATTAATAAAAATTATGTTATCATTGAACAATGTGATATTATTATGATTTATGCAATTATGTTATAGGTGGACATGTTGTTATCTTGGTTCACATCCTTCGTGGGTATTTTACATCTATGAAATTAATTCTCTTTTTATGAAAATTATCTATGTCCCTTAATTTTATTAAATAATATTTTATGAAATTTATTTCTTCAAAAGAATTAGTAAAACAAAAGGCCTTGTATTGAAATACCACATTGATCTATTAATCTACTTATTTTCCAAAAATACCATTATTAATATTTTCTTTAACATAGTTTCATGAATAATAATAAAATAAATTTAAAAAATAAATTCAATGGTTTTGTATAATGAAATAATATTGATAAAAAATTACTCAATTTTTAGTAATTTATTTATATGAATCAAAAATACTATATTTTATTATAAAATTGTGGTTATTTTTTAACAGTAATAAAAATAATTTTTAAAACGTTTTATAAGAATGTTTTTATAATATAAATACTTTTTAAAGTCACATAATCAAAATTATCTTATGGTGTGTTTCAGTTATTTTTTAGAATATTAATTTATACTGACCCACAATTTTCATACATTAACATTACATTAATTTTGAGGAATATGTAATTAATTTAACAAAAAAACCCCAAAAATAATATTATCATAGTACCTTTAGAATTATTAAAATATTGAAATTGGTAAATAAGTGAGATACACTATCTCCCACTAGGTTATCCGTAACTAGCTCTCTTACCAAACACATAAATCATAATGAATATATTCATAATTTGTGGGAATGGAAACATAAGAATTGGTGAGCTCAGATACCCAGTAAGGGTAAAAATCGGATGAATATAAAAACTATCATTAGAATTAGGGTATGATATTTGGATCATGAAAATATATTATTGTACCATATGTAAAAAATATACTAAACAAGAATCATGAAATAAATTTTGGCATCTCATAAGAGGTTAATCCTAAATAAATAAAGAACATAGTTCATGAACGCATAATATGGGAATAATGCATGGATTTGCTGCAAACACATAAGAATATAAAATATTTTACATAGTATAAAAGGCATCACTTCCAAAGTTGTATTAGTAGTATGAGTTCCCAGACCATACCATATTAGAAATTGTGGTTCAATCCCAAGACCATCTTAGTAGTATGATTTCACACCCTCCCATCATGGTAGTCATAGTTCCCTAACATGTTCATTTTAAAATAATTATTCACCCATAATACCATATTAGTCAATATCATGAGACATAAATCATTACCAATTCATCATAGGTAGATATTGTTCCCTCACATCACATAATGGAATCATACATATGTCTACCTGTAAAGGCCTGGAAATTTCAAGGAAATTTTTTTCTTAATTTTCTTTGGAATTTTACAAGAACGTAGTTTCTGACGGCGCCTGATTTCGAGGCCCGGTGTGCCCAGATTTAATTTCCGAAGTTTGGCTCGGGTACGTTCAGTGAGCGAGCGAGCGGGTTTTTCTAACTTTTGAACCGGTGCCCGGAATTGAAATCCAATGGCACCGATGAACTCGCAATGATGGTAATCTATTAAGGGAACCTTTACCGTAGTTGCGTTTGTGCGGGAGAAGAAGTTAAATTTTGCGGATTAATTAAATAAAGTGAATAAAATTGTTGAATCAATTTTATTTCATGTTGTGTGGTTAACTTCTCCCATGGGAAGTTGGTGGTGGGCCCACATCCATCCAACTTCCCATGTGTGGATATTTGAAAGGGTGGGGCCCACACGAACCCCCCACCTTTTCAAATTCCTTAAACACCATAACCCTCCTAACCCTCTTAACCCCTAACATTCTAACTCCCCATTAACACACCTTCTTTAATATTTGACAACTTGTTGTAATTAATTTGGTGAGTTACATGTAGGTTTTTGAAAGTCCAACAATTGAATTTCAAATGCTTTGTTGTGTTAATAAAATAAGTTTAGAACTTATTTAATTTGGGTTGGAGTTTTGTTGATTGGGAGCCTTTGGAGAAAAAGTTAGGAAATCATGAGTCCTTCTTTCTCTACGATGAAGAACACGAAGAACGTCTCTTCCGCCACTGAAGCACGACGACGCCATCTTCTTTATCATTCTTCAACTGAGGCAAGAAAAGGGAAGCGACGCCGGCGACATCTCCAACGCCCTTCATCCACGTCAAAGGAGAAGACGTCGCCTGCGAAGAACGTCGTCAACGACGACGTCACCTCCGAATGCTCGTCCACAAACGATGAGTACCCTTTTTCCTTTCCAATGCATGAGCGTGGGAATTGGGAGTGTGTGACGAACACAACAATCGAGGAATCGTTATCTGCCCTTTTTCTGAGATCGTCTATGAACGACAATTTCGACGTAGAGGTTTGTTTCAAATGTTTATATTTGTTCGAGAATTCCGACTTGATGATTCTTTGTGGTTTGAAACCTTCTATCGAATAACGCGAGGGGGTCAGACCGCACAAACACGACCGAACCCCCCTCTTATGTTCATGTTTGATTCTTGTGGATGGAGCGGAATGACGTGGTGTCGTCGCACCACGCGAGAATCGCTCGGCAAAGTACTACGCGACGCCGTCGCGCCACGCCGAGAAGTCGAACAAGAACGCGACACCGTCGCGCCGTGTCGAAGGAAGTCAAAGGCGCCGCGGCCGGAGATGAGCAACGGTGAAGGGGCGCGGCGCAAGCACGCCGCGCCGAAGAACCACGAAGACGACACGTCTCATTTTTGACGTGCGGATTGACGGGCGATGACGAAGCAGGCCGTTTGGGCGTTTGAATCCCATCGCAGTGAAGGTGGGCTCCCGGGGGGACCATAGGCGAAGACGGTAGAAGGAACGGACCCTCGGAGCGCCGCCGGAAGAGGTGCGGCCGGCGAAACACCGGCCTCAATTAACGGCGAAGTGCGGGGGAGCCACGCGCCCCGCCTGCGTGTCCGCGCGCCCACGCTGGCCGAGCCGCGGCCGGCCGGTCGGGGCAGACCGAACCGGACCGCGCCGGACCGGGCCGGGCCGGCCCGGGCCCGGCCGGGTCGGACCCGGGTTGGGTCGACCCAGTTCCGGCCGACCCAGGAGGGGTCGGCCCGGGCCCAGACCCCCGTTTTCGGACCACTTTCAATCAAAAGCCCATAACATGAGCTATGTGGCTCTAAATGACTCGTCGTCAGTGGAAACACGATCCTCGGATCGAGACGGTCGTTTTGGTATATCGCACTCAAGGTTTGGGAAAACTTTGTGTTTGGCTGGGTTGGTTTGTACACGAAACCAACCGGGCCATCGGAGCAGAAACGCTCGTAACTTGAGTTTCGGACATCCGATTGACGTGTCGTCGACTTTGATGGATTCTTCTAATTGATACGGATCTTTTGGCTTACTCTGCTCGATGTTTGGATGCCAACAGAGTGCGGTTGGGTTGGTTCGCTCACGAAACCAACCGGGCCCCTGGAACGAAAAAGCCAATAACTCACAGACCGGGCGTCCGATTGACACACCGTCTGTCTCGTTGATTGCCTCTTGATGAGACAGAACTTTTGGAATACTTCACCCGAGTTTTGGATACAGTTGGTAGTGGCCGGGTTGGATGGCACCCGAAATCCAACCGGGCCCCTGGAACGGAAAAGCTGATATCTTTCAGACTGGACGTCCGTTTGACGAACCGTCAGCAGCGTTGGTGATCACGTTGAGAAACGGTCCCTATTAGCATACCCTATGAGAGTTCGGGGTACAGTTTAGATATGTCCGGGATGGGTTTGCTCACGAAACCAACCGGGCCCCTGGGACGAAAAGGCTAATAACTCACAGACCGGGCGTCCGATTGACGCGCCGTCTGTTGCGTTGAGACCCCTATGACGAGGCGGTCCTTTGTGATACATGTTCTTGGGGCATTGAGATACTTGGAGTATCGACTTGTAGCTCGTGGCGCGGACCCTCACAGAGACGAGCATACGGATTACGGAGACGGTGTAGCCGACAGAGACCTTAAGACTGCTAGTCCGATTCGATTCGGAGTAACTTACGTAGCCCAATGGGGAGCACTAATTTGTGAGGTGGCAGACCCACAACGGAGGAGTACTACTATGTGAGGTGGAAGGCCCATGGTACACGACAGGAGGAGTGCCTCTATAGGCTATGAGAGGGGATCACTACTGTGTTTGGGTGGAAAACCCCGGCGGGAAGCACTACTGTGTGAGGTGGCAGGCCCGCAGTACTCGACAGGAGGAGTACCTCAACAGTCTTAGGTTAGTGAGCAGTACCTCGGGGTCGTGACAGGACCACTGTACACTCCAGAGACGGAGCTCTTCAGCAGTTACAGTTTCGATAATGAAAATCCTGGTTTGAGCTGAGACTTTTGACCTTTGTGATTTCTCATGATTGAGATGGGTCATTTGATAACTTAGGTATATGTATGGGCATATATTTGGGTAGTGGTTATCCGTTGATTTCAAAATCCTTGGGTTTCCTCATGATTGAGATGGGTTACTTGATAACTTATGTATATGTATGGGCATATATCTAAGTAGAGGTTATCTGTTGAGATTTTATTGTGGTAATCCTTATTTGTTTAGTGAGACCTTGAGGGTCTCGGGGTCCCTACTGAGTATCGTTATACTCACCCCTGCACTGGCTATGCCCGCACCTCATTGTGTTGGTTGCAGACGACGGGCAGTGCTAATGGAGGCTGAGTGTTCGAGGACTGGTCGGTACCCGGAGGTGGAATACATGACGAGTCAGTACCCGGAGGTGGACTACATGACGTGACGACTCACAGAGGAGGTTGACGAATGAGAGCGTGGAGGAGGCTATCTGTACCTACCCTTCAGGTAGGATCCGTGGTGGACGAACAAGGGCTGCTCTATCTGTACCTACCCTTCAGGTAGGATGCGAGGAGGATGACCTAGGAGCCTCTTCCGTCCCTCCAGCTGTTGTCTTTTTCTGTTGTACTTTTTTCAGTTGTAGTTGTACTTTCTTTTGGGTTTGTATTCTGACCCATTTTTCCTTTCAGCACTTCTCTTTGTACTTAGTGTTTACTTCCGCTTGTACTCATTTGTGTTTGATTACTTTTATAAAGGAAATGCTATCCCAGATTTCAGGATTTACGCCTTTGGTGCTAGTCGCCAGCCCCTGGCCACTGGAAGGCGGGCTTGGGGTAGTCACGGCACGGGCCCCGAGGACGGGTCGTGACAAATTGGTATCAGAGGAGTTCGGTTCTACCGCAAAACTTATAACACTGATGTTTCTTTCTGTGAAGCAATAGTGTTAAGAGTACCAAGTGTGGTTTTCAGTTCAGGGAGTCCAGTGTTCGTGCAGGCGGCCGACGTATCCATACACCAGGACCCTGACAACTGATTTCCGACTTTGTGCACGAAAACACTGATTGCGTGTGTGTTTTCCAGAAGTTTTATTTAAATGTCAGCTCAAACCAGGTCAGCTCACCAGGTATAATCTTTTGACCATGTCACGTTGTTTCTTTCAGGATGCCTCCCCGTGGACGACCAGCTAGAGCCCCGAGAGTGGTGCGTACTGACAGCCCGCCAAGCGACGAGGCCTCAGTACAGGGCCCTATCCCAGTATAGGCACCAGCGGTACTACTACCCATTGGGCCACCGATGCCACCAGCCCTAGCAGCAGAGGATGCACGTCGCCTTAGTGCACTGCATGAGTTTCAGCGCCAGAGGCCACCCAGGTTTCAGGGAGGGACAGACCCGCAGGCGGCTGAGGATTGGCTGGAGGCTATGGTGAGGAGAAGGACTAGCTTCCGACCTGGAGGCTATTGATCTTTTTGCTTCTAGTTTGTTGATGTTTGTCTATAGTTGCTTTGTTTCTTTGTACTATGAGCTGCAATAATGAAAAGACACTAATCCTTGTTTGCTTTCCTGTCCTTTTTTTTGCTGATACTGAGTGGTCCCAGTTAATACTGTTGAATTGACCCTCACATTCGAGTTTTCTACTGAAGGAGACCTAGTAACCACACACTGATGCTGATAGTGTGACTCGACCCTTGGAGGCGAGAGTGATAGTTGGATCTCTTGGTAGTTACGTCAAGGCCTTACGACATCATCCATGGCATGAATGCATCATTCATGTCAGGATTGACTGTATTAGGCAACGAATGTGGTTCATCCAGGGGATGAGACCGGATTTCTCTTATCGGCAAATAAGAAATCATAGCAGCTCATGTGAGATTAGAGAAGGTCCAGGTCATCCAAGAGCGGATGAGGACGGCACAGGGCCGACAGAAGCCTTATGATGACAGGACTTGGAGGCCTCTAGAGTTCGAGGATGACCATAACGTCCTTATACGAGTCTCACCTCGACGAGGTTTATGGGATGTGGCCAGGGAGGAAAGTTATCTCCGAGGTTCAACGGACCTTTCTAGGTCCTCAGCTGGGTAGGCGAGGTGGTTTAACGCTTGACCCATCCTCTTCAGTTGCACTATGTGCATGACGTTTTCCACGTATCCCAACTGAGGAGATACGTGCTCGACCCTCCGCATATCATCGAGCATGAGGAGCTGGACGGTGGCGATGAGGTGACTTCTATGGGGGTTCTTGTGGGGATCGAGGATCGACAGGAGCAGATCCTAGGAGGATGGTCGATTCCTCTAGTGCACTTTCTTTGGCAGCACGGGAACCCCCAGGTGATCACATGGGAGCGGAAGGCTCAGATGCGTGCTCAGTACCGCCTTTGATTCCCTAAGTTTGTGGTGAAGCTTTACGGGGACGTAAAGCCCTGTGGTGGGAGTAATGTAATGGCTCGGAAATTTCACGGAAATTTTTTTCTTAATTTTCGTTGGAATTTTACATGAACACAATTTCTGACGGTGACTGATTCCGAGGCCCGGTGTGCCTGGAATTAATTTCCGAAGATTGGCTCGGGTACGTTCAGTGAACGAGAAAGCAGGTTTTTCTAACATTTGAACCGTTGCCCGGAATTGAAATCTAATGGCACCGATGAACTCGCAACGCCGGTAATCGCTTAAGGGAACCTTTACTGTAGTTGCGTTTGTGCGGGAGAAGAAGTAAAATTTTGGGGATTAATTAAATAAAGTGAATAAAATTGTTGAATCAATTTTATTTCATGTTGTGTGGTTAACTTCTCCCATGGGAAGTTGGTGGTGGGCCCACATCCATCAAACTTCCCATGTTTGGATATTTGAAAGGCTGGGGCCCACACGAACCCCCCACCTTTTCAAATTTCTTAAACTCCCTAACCCTCTTAACCCTCATAACCCCTCACATTCTAACTCCCCATTAACTCACCTTCATTAATATTTGACAACTTGTTGTAATTAATTTGGTGAGTTACATGTAGGTTTTTGAAATTCAAACAATTGAATTTCAAATGCTTTGTTGTGTTAATACAATAAGTTTAGAACATATTTTATTTGGGTTGTAGTTTAGTTGATTGGGAGCCTTTGGATAAAAAGCTTAGGAAATCCTGAGTCCTTCTTTCTCTACGACGAAGAACACGAAGAACGTCTCTTCCACCACTAAAGCACGACGACGCCATCTTCTTCATCATTCTTAAACCGAGGCAGGAAAAGGAAAGCGATGCCCTTGAAATCTCCAACGACCTTCATCCACGTCAAAGGAGAAGATGTTGCCTGCGAAGAACGTCGTCAACGACGACGTCACCTCCGAACGCTCGTCCACCAATGACGAGTACACTTCTTCCTTTCCGACGCATGGGCGTGAGAATTGGGAGTGTGTGACGAACATGACAATCGAGGAATTGTTATCGGCCCTTTTTCTGAGATCGTCAACGAATGACAATTTCGAGGTAGGGGTTTGTTTCAATTGTTTATATTTGTTCGAGAATTCCGACTTGATGATTCTTCGTGTTTTAAAACCTTTTATCGAATAACGCGAGGGGGTCAGACCGCACAAAAACTGCCGAACCCCCCTCCTACGTTCATGTTTGATTCTTGTGGATGGAGCGGAATGACGTGGTGCCATCGCACCATGAGAGAATCGCTTGGAAAAATATTACGCGACGCCGTCGCGCCACGCCGAGAAGTCGAACAAGAACGCGACGTCGTTTCGCCGTGTTGAAGGAAGTCGAAGGCGCCGCGGCCGGAGCGGAGCCACGGTGAAGGGGCTCGGCGCTAGCACGCCGCGCCGAAGTACCACGAAGACTGCGCGTCTCATTTTTGACGTGCGGATTGACGGGCGACAACGAAGAAGGTCGTTTGGGTATTTTAATCCCTTTGTAGTGAAGGTGGGGTCCCGGGGGGACCATAGGTGAAGACGATAGAAGCAACAGACCACTGGAGCGCGTCTGGTGGTCCGCGGAAGGCGGCGGCGGTGCGCCACACCGGTACGGCGGCGCCGGCGACCGGCGGCGGCGAAGCGCCGCCGGAAGAGGGGCGGCCGGCGAAACGCCGGCCTCAATTAACGGCGAAGGGCAGGCGAGCCGCGCGCCCCGCCCACGTGTCCGCTCGGCCGCGCCGGCCGAGCCGCGGCCGGCCGGTCGGGCCGGGCAGGGCCCAGCCGGGTCGGGCGACCCCGTTCGGGTCGGCCCGGTTCGGGCCGACCCAGGGGGGGTCGGCCCGGGTTGGCCCGGGCCCAGACCCCCGTTTTCGGACCACTTTCAATCAAAAGCCCGTAAATTGAGATACGTGCCTCCAAAAGACTCTCCGTCAGCGGCAACGCGATCCTCGGATCGAGGCGGTCATTTCGGTATATCGCACTGATGGTTTCAGAGAACTTTGGGTTCGGCCAGGTTGGTTCGTACAAGAAACCAAACGGGCCATCGGAGCGGAAACGCTCGTAACTTGAGTTCCGGACGTCCGATTGACGTGCCGTCGGCTTTGATGGATTCCTCTAAGTGAGACGGATCATTTGTCTTACTCCGCTCGAGGTTTGGATGCCAATGGAGTGCGGTCGGGTTGGTTCGCTCACGAAACCAACCGGGCCCCTGGAACGAAAAAGCCAATAACTCACAGACCAGGCATCTGATTGACGCACTGTCTGTCTCGTTGATTTCCTATTGATGAGACGGAACTCTTGGAATACTTCACCTGATATTTGGATACAGTTGGTAGTGGCAGGGTTGGATCGCACCCGAAATCCAATCGGGCCCCTAGAACGGAAAAGCTGATATCTTTCAGACTGGACGTCCCTTTGACGAACCGTCAGCGGCGTTGGTGATCACGTTGAGAAACGGTACCTATTAGAATACCCTATGAGAGTTTGGGGTACAGTTGAGATATGGCCGGGATTGGTTCGCTCACGAAACCAACCGGGCCCCTGGGACGAAAAGGCTAATAACTCACAGACCGGGCGTCCGATTGACGCGCCGTCTGTTGCATTGAGACCCCTATGACGAGGCAGTCCTTTTTGATACTTCTTCGTGGGACTTTGAGATACTTGGAGTATCAACTTGTAGCGCGTGGAGCGGACCCTCCCAGATACGAGCGTACGGAGTACGAAGACCGTGTAGCCGGCAGAGACCTGAAGACTGCTAGTCCGATTCGATTCGGAGTAACGTACATAGCCCAGTGGGGAGCACTACTTTGTGAGGAGGAAGACCCATAGCGGAGGAGCACTACTATGTGAGGTGGCAGACCCACGGTACTCAACAGGAGGTGTACCTATGTAGGCTATGAGAGGGGAGCACTACTGTGTTTGGGTGGAAAAACCCGGCAGGAAGCACTACTGTGTGAGGTGGCAGGCCCGCGGTACTCGACAGGATAGTACCTCAATAGTCTTAGGTTAGTGACCAGTACCTCGGAGTCGTGACAGGACCACTGTACACTCCAGAGATGGAGCTCTTCAGCAGTTATGGTTTTGATAATGAAAATCCTTATTTGAGCTGAGACTTTTGACCTTTGTGTTTTCTCATGATTGAGATGGGTCACTTGATAACTTAGGTATATGTATGGGCATATACCTGGGTAGTGGTTATCCGTTGATTTCACAATCCTTGTGTTTCCTCATGATTGAGATGGGTTACTTGATAACTTAGGTATATGTATGGGCATATATCTAAGTAGAGGTTATCTGTTGAGATTTTCTTGTTGTTATCCTTATTGGTTTAGTGAGACCTTGAGGGACTCGGGGTCCCTACTAAGTATCGTTATACTCACCCCTGCACAGGCTATGCCCACACCTTGTTATGTTGGTTGCAGATGACGGGCAGTGCTAACGGAGGCCGAGTGTTCGAGGACTGGTCGGTACCCGGAGGTGGACTACACGACGAGTTAGTACCCGGAGGTGCACTACACGATGTGACGACTCACAGAGGAGTTTGATGGACGAGAGCGTGGAGGAGGCTATCTATACCTACCTTTCAGGTAGGATCCGTGGTGGACGACCAAGAGCTGCGCTATCTATACCTACCCTTCAGGTAGGATGCGAGGAGGACGACCTAGGAGCCGCTTCCGTCCCTCCAGTTGTTGTCTTTTTCTGTTGTACATTGTTCAGTTGTAGTTTTACATTCTTTTGGGTTTGTATTATGACCCATTTTTCCTTTCAGCACTTCTCTTTGTACATATTGTTTACTTCTGCTTGTACTCTGTGGTGTTTGTTTACTTTCATAAAGGCAATGCCTTCCCAGATATCGGGATTTACGCCTTTGGTGCTAGTCACCAGCCCCTGGCCTATGGCAGGCGGGCTTGGCGTAGTCACGGCACAGGCCCCGAGGACGGGTCGTGACACTACCACTACGTAAAAGGAAATCATATAATAAACAGTGAACTAATATTTTTATCATAAATTTTTTGTCATGTTAAAACCAATCGATAAATATTAACATTTCACAATAATTTAATCAATGTATTAACATGTGAAATAAAGATGATTTAAAAAGTATATAAACTGTGAATGAGAAATAGCCTTCATAAACATCATTCCTGTAATTCATTATCAATTCAGAGAAATGATATAAATATAATCATTAAATCGTATCCCCGTAAAGGCATGAGTGGCACCAACATAGTTTATATGTCATGGATAGTATTTTTTAATGATATTTTTAAAACATTTTTTCAGGATAATATCTTTTCTACATTGGAAATAGTTTTTTAAAACAAAAAAGAAAAATTAGTGCTTTTTTTGAAAATAGACTACAATACATATTAACGACGCATCGAAAAAAAAGGAAAAAAATTTTAAATTCCATTTTACAAGAAAATTATGTTCAAATATAATTTGAAATCATTTTTGGTATCATTTTTTAAAACATTTTATAAAATAAAACAAATATTCTCTAGAATAGGGATATATGGTTAGATATTTGTTAAAAACATTTTATTAATTATCATAAGTTCCAATGAGTTGAAAATGGTATTATTTCATGGTTAAATATTGAATAAATATATTATAATATAATTCATGATTATTCTTGAGTTCTATATCATATTATTTCCTCAGTGCAAACATATTTATAAACAATCTTGATAAATAATAAGATTGTTTCAATAAAATATAACACAAGGTAACATTGCATCATACTCTCCATGTAATAAACTGAAATAATTAGAAGAATAAATTTTTATTGAATAAGTATACTAATTATATGTAATATGAAATGGATGCATATTCACCTAAAAATATAATTTTGGATCATAAAAACCACATGTCTCAATGAAGGAAAATTGAGAGATAATTATCTTAACGATTTAATAAATATTGATAAATTATCCAATTGAATGGATGATCATAGAACAGATATGAAATTACCAATAAATTTACGAATAAGTGTCCTAGACCACATTCATGTTCATTATATAGAATGTATAAAAAATAGTGATGTACATTGTATGTATCTCATAGATATAAAATGATATTTGAAATTTCATTACCTTAAGTCTTGAAACTCTTTATTATCCTTCATTTTTCCATTATAAAAAATTTTTGTTTATTATAGATATATTACAGAACCATATTATTATATATAATGTCATTTTTGATTTTATGTTGACATTGTATTATCATCAATTTTAAAAATATATTTTAAAGATGCGCTTCAGGTAATATCAGAATTGTTTTTCACAAATGTCTTAATTTGTTATATCTTTCGTGCATAAACATATATCATGATTTCCAGAATATTAAAAATGATATAAATAAAATTTATATTCATTATATTTTTATTGTCATAATCTATATAATTTATTAGTTTTAAATTGATGTCATGGTTTATAATGATATTAAGTTGTACATATGCATGAACATTATTTCCATTTTAATGTCCTATTGAAACAAAAAAAATTACATATAATTATATATATGTTCATATATAAATATTCTAGTATCATTATTATTTAATATATATCATATAATATCCCCAAACCATTCCTTAATGCATTACATGAAGTGTGTGAATGAGGCACATCGCATTGATGTGGCGGTAATCCACACATCCACAAACGATTGTATAATATTTAAAAAAGATAGAATGTATAAAGGTATGTGTAATAAAAACATAATGTAGCATAAAGAAATAATAAATATCTCATATTACATATTTAAAAAGTGTGTCCATCATTATTACAATCCATGAATGGTGTTAAATTAAAATTAATAATATCATTTTTTGAGGCAGTAGTTCTCTATACATAAGTATTGTAACTTAATTACACAGTAGATAGATGTTTCAATAAGTGTAAGTAGAAACCATAATAGAAAATTATCAATGTATATTTAGGAAAAATTTTATTATAAAATCATGAAATAAAAATACATTATGTGGTGGATAAAGAAAATAACAAAATGAAGCTTGGGGAAGGATGTTGACTATTAATGGGTAACTCCTTTTCATTTGCACTAAAGGGATCCATTTTATTTATTTTTTCCAAATATTTAGTATTAAATGAGGTATTTATGTTATTTTCGGATAATTTATCAGATTTTTTCTGAACCAAATTTCTTGGAGTTGTGAATAAGTGGGAGGGGTGAGTACCTTTTTATTGTGATCTATGAGTGGCATTATTTTATATCATATAAATGGGAATTTAACCAACACTTTTCCAATATAAAATGAAACCATGAAAGATGGATATTTTATATAATAGAATATAGGGTCAAAATATTCTGAAATATTGATTCTGGACAAGTTTCAAAATAGTTTTAGGACTTATTATAATGTTTTGGGTCTTTGTTAAGCTAATTATTCTCTTAATCTCCATAATTAATATTAATAAAATTAACTAATATATTTTGGTCAAACACTATGTTGAACATGTTATAAATTTAAATTTTTATGATTCCAATTTTTTATTCTATTTTTACAAATTCAAATCATAGTAGTGGAAGAAATTATTCTATAATTAAACCTGCAGATGCAATGACACTTAGCTTTTTTAATGTAAAATGATAAAACGTTTTCCATGTATTTATATCCAATTTCAACGTGAAAATTTATCCAATTAACTAAAATGAATTAAATAAATATTATTTTACCTATTTATTTAATTAAAACCAATTATAATAAAATTTATATTTCTTAAAATATGAAATGAAAATGAAGTTTTTATTTAAAATTCAGTATTTGTCACTATTCATCCAAAAATGATGTTTCTTAAAAAAATCCAAAAAAATTACTCTATGAAAATTTATACATTCTATATTAAATTATTTATTTATTTTATTAAATTCAATATATAAAATTATACAAAAAAATGATTCTATGATTTTTCATAGATGGGGATGAAAAGTAGTTTAATTGGAAAAAAATTAGTTTCTAACATATAATGACCATACCAAAAAAATTATTTATAATAATTAATATTAATTAATTAAATTAAACCATTATAAAAAAAGTATTTTAAAATCAGTTTTTAATATTCATATTACTAATTTTAACATCTACATTATCAATATCTTATTTAATTAATTATAACAATAAAATGATGATTCATAGAAAGTCAGTGTAGCGTGTAACGTACGCCAAGTCGACGTTACATGTAGCACAAGAAATGTCATTAAAATATGAATGAAATGAATGAATATTGGTATTGAAATAAATCAATTAACATATTTTAGGAATGAAAATAAATGAAAAAATTCAACATAAGACATGGGGTATTACATTCAACCCTTATTAAAATGAATTTCAACATCAAAATTATTCATTATGGTACAAAACAATAACATACTTATGCTTCGACATATAATCATGGCCCAAAAAAGATTCTGTTAAATGGTAATTTATCCAAAAAATATTAACTTGTTCAGTGGTCTCGTTTTGTTGAGCATTCAATTTATAATCCATAATTTCAACCCATTTTTTCTCATAAGAAATATCATTCTCTATGCATATGACATCTGACATTTGTTCAAGTAAAGGGTAAGGTATATACCTCCTTAGGGTAGATTCATGAAACACACCATGTAATTGAGTGTGAATATGAGAATGTTCCAATCAATATTTTACCATCCTGATATAATAAATAATTTAAAATGGACAAATATACCTAGGGCTTTGTTTCTGTTTCTTCCTGAAAATCATAATCTTATTTTAGGTAGATCATCAAAGAAACACCTTCTCACCCCCAACATATTATAAAACACACTATCTGTTATCAGTATAACTATTCAGAAGACTTTCAGAATCCTTGATATGATGTTGAATTGTTCTAACATTACCTACAATTTCTTCAGTGATCTCATATCCAAATATATTTATTTCTCTAAAATTATCCAAGCACAATGGATATCTTTATTTCATCCCTAATACGTTTTCATATAGTGAATTATGAATGATTGATTGAATGATATTGTTGTATGAAAACTCAACTAGAGGAAGGAGTTTACCCCAATCACATATCAAATATATATAACATGATCTCAATATATCCTCTACAGTTTAAATTTTTATTTCATATTGGACATATGACAGAGGATGATAAACAATAATGAAGCTAAATTATGTATCATGTTCTTACTGAATAATTCCCCTGATCATTGATGTATTCCTCAGATCCCAATATGAAATAAATTAATGTGTAAATCCCTACAACCTTGCCACTTCTAAAATGTTTATCTATGAAATATATTCTAAATTTATGTATTATCTGATATATGATGAATTATTTAGAAATAGAATGCGTATTGACTACCCAAAATTACTAATAAAACCCATTCGAGGTTATGGGGAGTTGAACTATAAAATAAATAGTTATGTTCTAACATTCTATTCTAGCATGGGTAATGGATTCATAATCCCCATAGACATTTGTCAATAAGCCTTAACTTGTTTGTATACAAATCACTGTGATACAAAATACTTGATATATTGTTTCATTCCATCCCCCTATATGTATTTTTATATTCAACCTACATTATCATACTTCCAATATGAAAAGAGAATGATGAACTATGATATTACTCTAACAACTACTACTTCAAATATCATATAGAAGGAACATATACATGGTTTTTGAAAAATATCATTTCATCATGATCAATGTTAAAGACATGAATATTGATACCTTTATTTTACATCTATAATTATTCCTGTCATGCCACTTTAAATTTCACATTGATATAGGGCTGATCATTAAATTAAATAAGTTACGATTTCTCCCCATCGATTATTATTTGTAGATTTACCCGTTAAAAATACAAATTTTTATATTTTTACCCTCATCATTAATAAGCTATTATGATCATTTTGACTCAAATAAATAACCACATTGTTTACTTTCTCTATGTGGTAATGTGTTAGGAAATCCTACTCCTTTATCATATAAATCCATCTTATTTGTTGCATGTTAAAATCCTTATGTGTGAATAAAAATTTCTTAATTTTATGATTCGTATATATATCAAAATTTTCCCCATAAATATAATTCCACGATTACATTAATGAAAAAATTGCCACTATTAACTTCAATTTATGAGTTGGGGTAATTTTCACATGAATATTAAACTATCAGGAGGAAGATTCTAAAACCCTGATGTTCCTAAAAACAACACATAATAATCCATTCTTCGAAGCATTATTATTAATTTAAAACCCTTCTACACTATTGGGTAATGTATGAAAATTTGAACTGACTAACATTCTCTTCAATTCAGTTATAGTTTCTCACTTATATTTGTCTAGGGGAACATTGGACCCATTATTTTTAAAATAATTAAAGGATTAGATATTTTTGAGATCTTCTCCACACAACAACTATAATATCTCTGTAGAACAATAAATATATGTGTCATAGTCTCATTGGTTGGTCTAAAAAATCATAAAATAGCCTATATTATTGATTGATGTATCATTATACCATCTATTGAGATTATAATACCGAAAAATTAATAATTTTTCATTAAAAAATTTAATCTTTTTTAATTTTTCCAGGAGTTTATTCATCAATATTGTATTTAATTAAATTACCAAGTGGTCTTCATTCTCTTTCACTCTCTCTTAATGGATAAGTGTATAATATACAAAAACTACCAAAAAATTACTGCCTAAATATATAATGACTATATTCATTCATTCAATGAATATTGTAGGGGTATTAGTAAAAAAATAATCACTACATATCATAGAATCAATTCCTTGTATGTAATGTCATATTGGGTATGTCATCTTTCATTACCCTCAAATAATGATATCCAGAAAAGTGGTTATTCATGGTAAAGTATTTATCTCTATGCAGTTGAACAAAAAATTAATCAATACATGGAAGAAGAAACTTGTTATTGCTTGTGAACTTGATTAACGTTTAATAACTAATACAGAGTCTCATTGGTACATCTTTTGTAAAAAAATCAATATGTTCACCCCAATGTGACCGACATGGACAAATGAATCCCTTATGATTATTTTCATGGATTTTCATAATCAATTACAAAATCAAAATAAATAATAACATATAAGGTGTCATTGAAATTTGAGTGGAAATATTTATGAGTTCAATTGAGAACTCAACATCATATTTTGGGGGAAGGACAAACAAATCTTCTTGAAAGACAAACAATAATTCATAAACAGTAGGAATATCATCGATATCGATTTTCTCCAAAACATTTTTAGTTATGATTCCCTTTTGATTTGGAATTAAGACCTAAACACTGGATGTATTCACCATAGCATGTTTATAGATATCATCTCACTAACAAATCACAAGGGATATATTTAAAAAGACATAACATACATCCCAAATCAATTACTGTGGGATTTATGTAGAGAAATATAATCCATGAATAATTTATCACAAATTTCTATGAATTGGATACTGACCAGATTTTTTGAAAGCTCATTTTCATAGATGTCAAACAAAGTTGAATCATAGACTTAGAATAAATTCATTGTAACATTAGGGGTTTGAAAAATTAATTCCACATAAAATCATTTTGATTAAATCTAAATACCCATATCAATTTTCATAGATATGAATGAGTGGGTACATTAGGAATCAAATAATACATTGGTTTTATAGAGTGTATGATAAGTGTTCCTTTCACCATGTCATCATCGCACCCCTTATCCCAAAAAGGTGATTAAAAGAAATTTCCCCTTTTCCCATGGTATGAGAGGTAGTTGACATTAGTCATTATCACAAGCCATTTATTTTGTGCACTAGTTAGTATAACAATTATTACCATAAAATATGTAGCACTAATGTGAGAGAGGTGAGTTCTAAGTTGTTTTTTATCTATTATCAACATTTTCAAACTTCATTTCATATCATTAGTTTTAATATTCTAGATGAACATCCCTTCTAGACATAAAATAGTCATTAGTCCTCTTGTGGAAATTTCCTCCATGCATCATCCCAAACATAGATCACATATGACAACTCATCCTCATTTCTTCATGCTTTTTATATTTTCCTTTAAAATCCATATTCTTTTTCTTGTCTAAACCATTATATTGATTTGTGACTCACATCCATTTCAACATTTATTACATAATGCAAAATCTCTACATAGCTACTGAATTATCGTACAGATAATACCCTTTGGATACATTGTTATAAGGCACATAAGAGTATATAAACATTATTTTTTGATTGGATGATAATTCTTGAAGCATAACATATAAACCATGTGAAATTAACCTCATTCGTACTAACAGATTCCTCATCCCATTACAATAACTCGAGGAACTATTTCACTATATTTCTATAAAAAATATGAGGAATGTACATATTAAATAATTATTTCTTGAATCATCACATTTCTTGTATTCAATTAAATATTTTTTCCTCATATTTTTTATTATATTCCACCACATTTCTACTCCACCTTCTAACTTATAAATAGTCAAAATGACTTTATCATGCTCAGATCACTTGAGAAAAAGAGTATATCATTTTAGTGGTACTGACCCACTATTAAATAATTGGTGGATCCTAATAATCTCTAAAATATGGTTGGAGTTTCTTTATAAAGGACTCAACAAAATATTTTTACATCCTCAGATCATTTGAGAGTTCAACATGATTCTTAGCTTAAAAAGATGTGTGGACATAGTAATTAGGTTTTTGATTATATCTCCCATAGAATTTGGTATCTAAGTAGAAAAATAATTAATTTATCCATCACAATAACCATTAACATGGCCCCTTTTGTTTCCATCCATTGGAATAAACCAAAAAAGTATATAGTAATAAATGGTTATCATAGTGAGGATCACATAACCTGGAAAAAAACCTAAAGGATGTCTAAATTATGACATCATATTTATTATTTTAAACCTTATGTTTATACTATTCAATTAATATCTAATTTATAATTAAATCCATCATATTTTTTTGGGAATTAATTATGAATTCTAAAATCATATTCCCTAGGATTGTTCAAGAATGATGCAACAATGCCCATTGTTGTGTACTAGGTTATGCCGAGTCTAGATCAAATCACATTATTGGAGTGGTTACCCCTAGATAAATTTGTTCTAGGTCTACATGTACCAGTAGTATCCAGATATATATGTATTTCTAGTTAACCAATCTGTCCATATTTTACAAAAATTCCTATAAATTTTCATACAATTTTCCTTATACCTATACTTCTTCTTAATAATGTCCTTTGGGTTCTCAGTAAGTTTACCTCGTTATAGTTTAAGAAATATATATACATTTTTTATGTAATTCAAACTATAAGAACCCTATATTTTTTTATGTTGACATTAAAATTCTTTTACGGAATACTATATATTTTACACAAACAAACAGATAAATATTGTATTATCTTTTTTCCTGTGGAAAAATTGAGACCTAAAATATGTAACATATGTGAGCTACACTATATCACCCAAAGGTTCTTATTGAGTACCTCCATTCATAAAAACATCAATCATAATACATATCTTCATAACATGGGGGGAATGAAAAATAAAACTAGGGGATCTCATATATGCAGTAAGGGTAAACATGGGTGATATTTAAACAAAATCATGAGTAAAAGGGTGTGATAACAGCGTCATGAATATATAAAAGCATAGACTATATAACAAATATCAAAAAAAATAATCATGGAATAATGATTCATAGTTTATATGATATGAAACATATGTAAATAAAATACATAATACATGATATAATAATAAGTGAATTAGATAAAGAATTGTTTAAACCACGTAAGCATATAAAATGACATCCATAGTGTCAAGGTATCGCTTTCATGTCTATGTTAGTAGTATGGTTTCACTTCTTATACCATATTGTAATTCAGGAATTAGTAACATGGTCATATTTTATAGTATGAGTTCACTCTCTATAGCAAATTTTTAGTCATGGTTTTCTTACATGGGCATCTAAGTATTCAAGGATCGCAACCAATACCATTATAGTATATGTAAAATATAAACCATTATTCAATTCATTAGAGGGAGATATAGGTCCCACCCATCTAATAATAAATCATTCATACATGTTCCAAAATAATATAAACAATCATATCATAACCCATGAAATGAAACTGTTATCGTAAACATGTAGTAATTTTATATCTTTTGGAAAAAGATACATGATTCATAAAAAATTCATCAAAAGTAAAATCCAAGAAATGACACATTCATTAATGATAAATGGATTTCATAACCATCAATCACTATATAAATTAACAATTTATAAAAAATTATGAATGGAAAAAATTAATCGTCTGAGAATATTTTCATGTGTAACAACAAAATATGACATCATAGATGATAAAGAATTCTGAAATATCTTTTAAAAAAATTTCGGATGAAAAATATCCATTGTGATTTGAAAACCACTTTTTAAATAAAAATCCATTTTTTGAAAGCGCTTTTCATTGAAAATAGATTAAAAAATTATAATGGAAGATTTTATAAAAAAATTGAATTTCATTTTTAATGAAAATTAACTTCTAATATAAATTGAAAATTATTTTTATAAGTTTTTTTAAAATTAAAAAAATTAAATAAATTAGATTTCTGATGGAAGAGTGAAATACAATCATATTAATCTTAAATTTTTTTCTTAATTATCAAATTTACCTAATAGAAGAAAATGGTACTATTAATTGGATATAAAATAAATAAGAATATAATATTATAACTCATATGTTTTATTGAGACCTAGATCATAATATTTTCTCACTATAAGCATAATAAAAATTAATCGTGATAAAAAATGAGATTATTTCATTAAACTTTTACCATATGCTAACATGGGACCATACTATCCATGAATGAAAATTAAATTACCTAAAGCATAAATTATCATTAAAATAAGGATATTCATTATGTAACATTTAAAATCGAATTGTATACATCTCAAAATAAAATATATGTTCATTATAAAACATGCATCTTAAATAACGAAAAATTGAGACAACGATATCATACTAATTTGGAAACCTTTGAAACATAAACGTCATGAATGAAACATCATAGAAAAGATATTTAAATATCAAAAATTTTAATAATATTAATATTATTATACATTCATGTGTATTATATATACCGTGTGAAGGAAAAGAGTTGTTAACATTTTGTTTATCTCACAGATAAAAAAATTGAGATGAAATTCCCTTATGTTATGACATTACTACATTATACTCAAAAAATATTATTGTATTATAAATATAATATTATTATAAATATTGTAAATAAAATATTATTATTTATAATACCTAAAATAATTTTATTATGAATTTACATTACCCACATTTTACTAATTCCATGTTATGGTTACACTTTATGTAATACACGCTTTATTATTGGATGTATCATTATTTTTTATATATCCTGTCATTATACATATATCAATATTTAATGTATAAAAATACTGATATAAATATAATTCATATGAAATATATTTTTTATAACATTATATAAAATATATCAGCATGAGATAGAATACTCTATTCATGGGGAAGGTAGCATGCACATACGCATAAAAATGATTTCTATTTTGTTTTCATGTTAAAATAAAGAACGAAGATGAAATATATTTAAATATTTGAAACTAATTATTATATAATAATTTTTATATCATATATATAATATAATTTCCCTAATATAATCCACAATACCTTCCATGTTGTGTGTGAACGGATCACATCTTTTCTCGGAGGTGGTAAATGAAACGTCTGAAAATGAAGTAATCATATTTACACAAGATGGATTGTATAAACGTAAGAATTATAAAATAATTAATGATGAATTATTTAATAACAAATATAATATATTCCAATTATAAACATTATTCTCATCATAATTCCCAACCACAAAATGTTTTTTTATGGAAAATTAATAACGTCGTTTCGTGAGTAGGTAGTTTGCTAAACACAATTATAGTATATTCAGTACCCATTGTATAAGTGTGTGTGTATTTAAATGTAAAAAAAGAAATATAAAAACATATTATTATATTTATAGTACTAGTGTTATTATATAAGTATGTTATATGATGATTTTAGGTTGTGATGAAAAGAAAACAAACGAATTGAACTTGAAAAAAATGTGACTTATTCTTTGGGTTATTCCTTTTAGATTTAAAAAAAGGGATTCCATGGATGTCATTTTTACTAATGATTGAATTAAACGAATTATAGAGGGGATTTTTTTGATTTTTTTGTATCGTTTTTTTGCATGATAAAATTTCGTTATATGTGTGAAAAAGTGATAAGGTTGAGTACCTTTTTATAGTGGCGGATGAGGGGCATTATTGTAAAAATTTTAAAAGGGAATTTGATCAAAAAAATTCAAATAAAAAATAGCTCCAATAGTAATCCATATTTTAGAAATGTTAGTGTATGGTTGAAAGATGGAAATAAAATTTCATTTGGGCTTGTTTCATAGATATTTTGGGCTTGATTTGTTCGGTTTAGATCTTTGTTAAGCTAATGGTTTTAATAATCAATATAATTATTTTTAATCATATTGAACAATATATTTCATAAAATACTATGTTGAATTTATTAGATATTTTAAATTAATGTTATTAAAAATATGGAATCTATTTTTAATATTTCAATCATAATAATGGCATAAATTAATTTAAAATAAAATATTATTTCTATTTTATAAAATAAAATATCTAAATGTCCATAAAATTAATTTTAATGTTTTCAATAAGAGGACATGAAAATTACTTCATTTGAGAAAATAATGTTTTTAAATTTATAATGGCTTTACAAATGATTATATTTTTTGTTATCAATATTTTTTATTTTTATAAAACTATTATTACAATAATTTTAAATTTATTTATCAATATCCATATTACTATGTTTATTGTCTATGTTATAGGTATATTAGTTAAATAATTATAACAATAAAAATAAGATTCATAGAAACTCAGTGATTCTTATAAATCATATTGTGTCTGTGTTGGATGCAGCATAAACAAAATATGTTCTATGTATTTGGAAATTTTTGACTTCTTTTAGTGAATGAAAAAAGTAATTAAATTCATGAAAATAAAATAAATGATAAAAAGAATTATAAAATCTTGGTCGTTATATAATTTTTTGGTAAATTTTATATAATAAGGTTTTTAATGGAAAATTCTTTTTAGAATAAAGAATTTATAAGACTGATTTTGGGTTTAAACATTTTTAAATTAACATTTGTTTCAATTATATATATATTATAAAATATATGTCATTGGAATTATTTTTGTATATTATTTTGATTGAAAATATTTTAAAACATTTAAGCATATTCTATTTGGAAATAGATTTCTTATCGCAAATGTGAGTTTTTCATTAAAATAAATTCATCCAATTATGTGAATAGAATTTGGATAAATTGAAATAATATTTGTAATCAAAATAATTTTTATTATATTATATGGTTAATATAAAATTCTTTTCAGTTTTTTTATAAAATAGTTAAAATAAATTACCACAAATAATGATAAAATTGGTTTATCTGGGATTATATTTAAAAGAGACTTTGTTAAATGACCAATAAAATTATAAATAAAAAAATTATAGCAAAATAAATAACATATAATCACTATTATTTCAAAATTATTCATTCTAGATCCATTTGGAATATAAAAAATGTTGATACACTTTAGGTGTTTAAAAAAAACAAATATTTCCTCTACCCAAATATATATGGAAACAAATTCTTATCATGAATTCCCAAGTCATAAACACATTGGTTATTCCAATAAAAATCCTAATAAAATAATGAAATACATAATCACATCATGGTGATGATAAATAACCAATCCTCTAATGATTTATTATTAAATTAATAATTTTTCCTGAAGAAGAGGTAGGGTCATTAAATATGTGTTTTTGTTTTACATCATCATCTAAATACATAAAATTTTATAAAATTTGGATCATATACAAGATAACATATCCCATATACATAGGTGTTATTTTGTTAATATCATAACCTATATCTATCTTCTTTAACATTAAATGGGATTAGAAATAATCATGTGTGTGTACGACAAACTACCACTTCCTGAATCAATGTTATTCTTTTTCCATCACCACATATTATGGTCTAATATAATTAGTTATTAAATTTTTCTATATAATTTATATTATATTATTATACTTTTTTAACTATTATATAACACATTTTTTCTTAAATTCTATTATTTGGGAACACGATAAAGTCACTACTTTCTATAATAGATGACCGCTTCACAATGAAATGTGATTCATTCATTAATTACATCAAAGTTAATGAAGATGGTATTAATTATAATTTTTTAATTATATGAAAAATTTATATTATAGAGTGGTAATATATAATTTGACTTTCTTTTTTTATCAAATGATAAAATAGAAATAGTTTTCATGTGATTATTTGACCTTCTATCTCTACAAATGATGTATTTAATTTTCTATCTCTAAATTTCATGGGATAAAAAAATTAAATATATAATGAATATGTAATATAGATATATATATTCTAAAATTTTGATGATTATCAACCCTGATCAATGTTTTAAAACCAATAATTGATTATAAAAAATAGAAACAATATTTTTGAGATCATGAAACCAGAATTTAACATGGAATTGTCTATAAACGGTTACCAAAGGGACAAAAGTAAATCATATACGCTATTATTTATTAAATTATGGTTATATTATATATGAATTATAGATATATATTTATTATATATTTGTTGTTCACTAGTATGAAGGATGTCAATACATAAGGTATGAGATTTCTATTTAACTTTTTATTTATGTGTGACACATGCCTTATTGAAAAATATTTTTGTTATTTTTTGTCTAATGTAGTAAATAATTTATTTCATTATGTTCCTCCAAACTATTATTGTCATTTTAATATCTGATTTAGTATTATGCTTTTATGGGGATAGGATTTTATGTTAACACAGTGGTTTGATTTTAAATAAAAAATTTCATAATTCAAAAAATTATTTTCATTTATGTTTCTAATGATTAAATATTAAGATATATCACTCAATTAACTAATTTATTTTATTAACAAATAATTATATCATGATAGTAAATTATTTCCCATTACATTCCTGTCCTTTTGTACTGATGTGTTGAGAAGTGTGTTTTTTTGTATAATCACCATTATCTCATTCCTCAGTTGAATACCCTTTAAAATCTAAAAGAATGTTTTCGTAAAATGTTCTAATAATAGTTTATTCATATTTAAAATTACATATTAAATTAAGTATTTCCCATTTCTTATTATTAAATAAAATTTGAAAGAAATATTAATATTAATTTACAAACAATGTTTGTTTTCATTGTATTAAAAATGAAAACTAAAAAATTTCCATATTTACACCATGGAATAAATTTATGGACACCAAGAAAATTTCATTAATTTAATAATAATTAATATACTTTTGTTAAAAATTCTAAAAAAAAAATTTGTCAATATTTTATATGTTTTTAATTATAATTTTTTTCTTCAATGAATGGATGTTATCCCCATGAAATATTTAATGTTATTTTTCTTTCAAAATCATATTTTAAGTATGATGCCATACCTTGTTATTATATATGATATTATTGGGATAATATCCAATTATACCATTTATATTCATTCATTGAATGGATAATTCTAGCAATGGAAATATTTTAATGAATCTAGTGGATCCTTTATGGGTCACACCATTATAAAATTATTATTAAACCCTACTATTTTCAACAGTTTTTGATTTTATGAAATTAAGAAATCATTATGAAATCTATTAGATTTATATAGGTACGGATAATATTAAATATTAATCGTTACAATTTCAATTTATTTGATTTGATATGATGTATGTGTTATAAATCCCATTTTATTTCATTGGTTTAGATATATAAAATATTTTATGATCTTGTGAATCATGAATGTATGAATTTAATTATGTACTGTATAGGAAATATATATATCTCTAATAAATTGGGTATATATTGATATATTTTCAGATAAACATGATTAAATTTGGTCTGATCCTTGTCAGTAAGGGAAGATTTTTATTATGATATTCTTGGGAGTAAATCTTGATTACCATGCCCGTTTAGGGAGTAAACCCATTACCCTAGGATTGTATTGGAAACAAATCAATAACTTGTATGGAAATGAATTTTTATTATTATGGGTATTCCACAAATATAGTCTTTATTCAATTTATATACTCCCAAGTTTCATGTTCTTTAATGATTTTTGGATTCATGACATATGAATTGTCGTGTTTTATTACATGAGTCTTGTTTGTGGTCTATGATTTGTAGGTTATAGTTTCTAAATTCTTTTTACATATTCTATTACCATATTATGATTAGTATAAATCTGTTTTTAACCATTATGAGCATCTATTCTAACCCATTATTATGTTTCTGTCCCCATGTTATGATGAAAGGGATTACATTTGATAGGGATAACGATGGTTTTATTCATGACAAGAAAAATAGGAGATGACGGTTCACAATTATGGACAAGTTGAGTATGTTTCTATGTTAAGTGAACTAGAACTAAACTATTTTTCTGGGATAATTTTTTTTGTAATTAATATTTATCTATTAAGATTTAATATTTATACAAGAGAGGATTGGGTCATAACTAATGGTGTCATATTAAGTTGTAGATAACAATTAAAAAAAAAGTTGTGAAAACATTAATAAGAATAATAATGATATGACTAAGGATATGTTTAATTATGAATCAATGGATAAGAAAGGTTCATAAAATTTTCAAAAAGGATTGAGATAGTGGACTCCATGAAATTACATTCCTGTCTAAATATGAAAAATGGATATGGATCTACTATATATTGATCTAGTGGTAATAAATTTAAAATTATTCCATTGATAAAGACTCCAAAAATACATGGTTATTTTTATTATAATTATTTTACACATTGTATAAAACCCATGTTCGATATGTATTTTAATTTCACCAACCATACATGAACCATTATTAAATAATTAAACTGATGATGAAAATAAATTAACAAGGAATAAATAATGTTTTTATTGAAATAAATATTTTTTCATGATATATTGATTCAAGATTATAATTTTCAGGATTATGTGGATCCCCAATATGATTATTGATGCATACAATACTTGTTTATTTGATGGAACCTGAAGGAAACATTTTAATGTTGAGTGTTATGAACAATGCATTGAATTTCATTGTTAGGTGAAAAATGTAATGGGAGATTTAATGAGAAATATGATATGTATTATAATTAAACGTAATCAATCAATGAATAATTCTAATCTTACAAAATATCATAAGATGGAATAATGTTACATTGAATCCTTCATGTGAAAACTTTCAAATTATTTTATTATTTATACAGATAATCTAGTTTTTGAGTAATGGATCTACTCCAGTAAAAATATATTTTCCATTATCTTGGGTTTAGAATATGAAAAACTAATTTTGTATGTAAATCATTTGGAAATAGAAGAGGATTAATAGTGGACTCCCAGCATGAATAACATGTAACATGTTGATATTGACTACATCTAGTCGAATCTTTTTAAGCTAATTGTTTCCAAAAAATTACTACCCTCATATAATTAATATAATAATGTTGAAGTAATTATTTTATCAATCTAAAAAGGTTGATGAATCTGTTGTTACATACGAAGAGAATTTTACATGATGTTTTTGGTACACATATAATATTATCATCAAAACTGAATGTAAGACTGATCAATTTCATTAATGTATAAACCTAATCATCCTTAAGATGTTATACATAAGGGACATTGATAGACAAAAAGAAATCATTAAACAAGATCTCCGGGTGGATATATATATTAGAGTTACCATTTAATATCATGGGTTTGATATGAATTTAATTATAGAGTTCATTAGAAACTATAAAAAATATAGAGAATAGAAGATGAGAAATCAATTTTTCCTATGGTGTTGATGGAAACATAGGGTAAATTGTCATAAATTTAATATTAATTGTTTTAACTATCAACAAGAATTAAATCTAGTAATTTAATATCAATGTGATGGTATGAATATATATAATGATGTGAATTGAGGTAAATATCCATTGAATGCCCCCATCCACAACTAGTATTTCATGTTCCTGGATTATGGGAATTATTCTAACAAGATACCAAAATCTATGGATAATTACGAAGATCATTGCTAGAATCCTATTAATGTAACTTACTAAGTAAATATCATGCGATCAGTATTTATGTTAAAATTTTAGATTATGATGTGGTAAAATTTACAAATACCAACCAATCTATAATTTGTAATATCTTATTTAACATCAGATCTATGAATTTTGTAACACAATAAATAGTCGATAAGGGTATCCAGACTCCTCCCAATCGATTTGATATTGAACCAACAGTTGAAAATCATAATCATAGGATGATCACATCTCAATTATATGACTCCTATATTGTGGATGTTTTTAGAATGTGCTTCTTGTAAATCATGTTATTCCTTCTCTGGTAAAAAATTAATCTTAAATAAAAAATCTATTACTATAGTCTATATAAATCCTAAATTATATTAATAATAAGGGATTTAAAATATGATATTCAAATCCAACAAATAATCATCTTCCAGTGTAATGAAAAATATGAACATCCAGTCGAAGTCACATCAATATTATGGGTTATGATTCTTATTTTTT
This sequence comes from Viscum album, assembly GCA_963277665.1. Classification (NCBI taxonomy): domain Eukaryota; kingdom Viridiplantae; phylum Streptophyta; class Magnoliopsida; order Santalales; family Viscaceae; genus Viscum; species Viscum album. Next base: position 975,267,721 of record OY728126.1, on the reverse strand, counting down.
GGGAACAAACTAAACAATAATGATAGTGCATTTGTGTGGGATTTCATTTATGTATTTCGAAAATATTTTTAATCCTACCACAAAAAATGGAAATTTACCAATCAATATAATTCAAACATGGTTCCAAGTCTATTTTAAAGACACAAAATAAAATGCCTTTCATTTAGATTTAGGAATTAAAAAGGAAACATTGGGAGAACCATGTCATGGGATTAATTCAATAAAATGCTTCAAATTAGGGTGTAGCTATTAATTATGATAAATATAAATACTTATATATGTGAGGTTGAATTTATTATTATGAGGTTATGAATAACATGATCATGAAATATTATGGTCTACGCAACACTAATGATTTATTTGATCATCTGCATATATATCAATACCTTTCCAAAATTAATATCTATTATTGATATAATAAATTATCGGTCAAGAATGGATATATACACATGATATCATTCCAAACATGGTATAGAGACTATTAATCTATAGTGAATAACTTCTATCTTTGTAATGACCTTGCTATCATCATTGATGCAATAAATATTGTATTTATAGATTATGTCAAATATATTACATGATTATTTACATATGATATTGTTATATAATATAATAAAAAGTAATATCATGAATATCACTTTATAATTTTACTAATGACCCTATGGTTTGAAAAACTATATTCTAAAATTACAATGTTAGACTTTTGGTTAAAAAATGACTCATATTTATCTCATGCAGTATCTAGAGAGTGTATATGTGAATATCCATTAATGAAAGAAACATTGATTATTTTCATAGTCTAAAAAGGTTTATTGAGATTAATAGATTTTATAGTTTATCTTGATATTATCCTTAATTTTTTGGAAAATTTATCATGTCTAACTAATATACTCGATGATTAATATCTAATGGGAATCATGATCTTCTATAAATTTGAGTATTGCGAAAAATTCAAGTATCTAGAGAAAATTATTGATAAACACCATATGCATACATTTACCTATAATGGAGAAGGCTTTTTAATATATATTGACTCAAACAAGAATATATTGGGATGTGTTCATGTGAATATGGAGATATATATAGCTTATTCCTCATGATAATTGATGGTTCACGAGAACAATTACACATAAAATGATTTAATGTTTTTTGTATTAATTTTTGAGGCAATGAAATGGATGAAATATATTTATTGAGAATAATGTGATATATATACTATTAAAAAATGATTAATCTATATATTCACAATTTAGGAGTAGAATATTCTCTAGAGAACATGGTTACAGTTGAGTAAATATTACGAAAACTCAATACATTACCACCTAATGTAATTGAACATGGTGGTCAATGGTTTGAGTCGAAGGGCTCATATAATAATATTAATGATGAGGATAAAAAAGGTCCAGTATTTATAAATTTTCAATGGATAGATCTAGAAATCATAATGGGTTTGGAGAAATCATGTCTTTTATAGTTTAAATATTTATCCTCTATAAAAGTGATGATTAATGTGGGGTAGAAAGAAGACATAGATTTAAAAAATTAGTTTAGGTATATTCTAGAGATTATCATTGGTACTGATATAATGATAATGTTTAGGAAAAATTGATGTGTTAAATCCATATAATACATGAATTATTTTTTTCCTTAGGCTCATAATGATTAGTTCCCTTTTCATAATATAAGTATGAAACTATATAGAAATTTTAATATGAGTTTCATGACGGTTGGAATAAAGAGACCAAGAAATAGGTTGTATATTGCTTCTTGGTATGTCAGCATGTATAAGATGAGAGAAAATATTATAATGATATTTTTTCATCCATTAACAAAACAAACCGTTAAATGGAAAACCATCACCCCGGAATTTGTCTTCTGACTAATGAAATCATATAATGGGGACAATGTAATATGGGATGTAGTTAATCACCATAAAAGTAAGAAAGCATAATTTCTATTATAAAGTATTTCTCCCTATATCATAATTCTATGAAATATATCATGGAAGAGATAATTCTACATGGATTACCACATTAATTTATATCTGATCCAGATCCATGGGTTACGTCAATGTTTTGGTGGATTCTTCATCAGTCTCTTGATTTGGATGTGAGTTTATACACTATATATCATTCTATAAAAGAAGTGAAATCAATGTTTTCAATACAAATACTATTGTATATGATGATATCATTAATCATAAATTTTATTGGGGAAACACATTCCTTAAGATTAGATTTCATTCGACAATAACGTTTATTCAAGAATTAAAAGGGATCCTTATGAATCCATGTGTTGAAAAAATTGTAGATCTCTAGAATATAGGTTGAAAGACTAAAATCTAAATCAATTGGGACCTAAGACAGTTTTATAAATATCATGGATGTTTTTGGACAATCAATTGTGTATAATGTTGGTATAGTGTCAGTAAAAAGGTTTTATTGAAAATTACCATCATGATTTGTAATTTGATGTTGGTGACAAGGTGATTCTAAAAATTTCCCCATGGAAGAAGATAATTTGATTTTTAAATACTAGTAAACTACAAACTGGTTATATCAATCCCATTGAAATTTATTTTCATACTAGAATAGTATCCAAACTGTTTGCACTGGTAACAAAACTTTCTCTTATTAACATTATGTTTTTTGTGTATCTCCCAATGATGTACACATGGGACCCATCATATATAATAAATTCATTGGTTTTACAACTATATAATGATCATTCATGTTAGGAACAACTAGTAAATATTTTTTATAAAAAAGATAATGTTATATGAATCAATTCAAAAGAACTAAAAGTGTTTTTTGGAGAAACCATTATTCTGAGGAATCAACATGGTAAATTGGGGATATTATAGGGCAGAAGTATCCTCATAATTTTATGTTAGACTGATGGAATTTTAAGGGTGAAATAAAATTTTTTGTGGTTTATTGTACAACACACTGAGTTTTTATAAATTTTATTTGAATAAAAAATTAATTTCATTAATATTTATCAATACAGGAAAGACCAATTTTTAATAAACCACAAAATTCTATTAATATAAATATTTATAAAAGGGAATTATTTATAATGACCCATACTTTACATACATTGTTATTACATCAGAATTAAAGCACACTTATTAAAACATATAACAAAACCCGGAAAGGACCGTATAGGTATAGGGTCTTTAGAAACTGGGCAACATAAACAACTGGTTCATAAAGCGTATACTTTGCCTCCCATTTATTTCGTCATATCAAGAGTCCCTTTATGGAATATCCTACATAATAACCTTTTCCTGACCTGGGGAAAAGAAAACATAAAAGGGTGAGCAAAAATGCTCAGTAAGGGTAAACAAAAAAATATCAATCACATCATATACATAAGAACATAACTTTTGGAAATCTTAACCTGCAAAAGAAATAATAATTTCATAACATGGGATAAATCATAGTAGTGAAATTTAATCCCAATAATCATAACATAAAACATGATACTTTGTGGCATACACACATAATCATAGAGAATCATTTCTTGTTAGTCAAGGCTCATTGCCAAGACTATCTTAGTGGACAAAGTCCATTTCTGAACCGAGTTCACTCCTCGTTTTAGTCCTGTTTCATTGAACCGGTTTAACCTACCATTCCAGCCATGTATATCTCATTAGATATAAACTCTTTACCCAATGCATTGGAGGGAGATATAACTCCCACCCTTCTCATAATGATACCAATCTTTTGTATGCCACAAAATCATATACCATACATCATAGCATAACCCATGTAATAAAAATGGGAATCTTTAAACATCATGACATCTTAAAACAATTCATAAAATATAATAGAATTCATAAAAATATTTCCATCACAACATAATCCAATCCATGTAATAATAGGGATAGAAACAGAACCCTTTATTATCTTAGTTGGAAAATAATATTCATAAAACACTTGAACTCCATTCTTGTGGAAAATATCCATTCTATTTCAAAAACATTCTTCCTTTCTTAACATGTAATAAAATTTTAAACTAAAATAAGTTGATTAAAAATAAACATGAAAACATGTAAAGGATGATTTTTGGAAATTTTGTTTTAAAAATCCATTCATGCCGTATATGTTAAAAAAACATTCTTCTCGTACTTTCGTCGGAAAAGTCAAGAAGTACCTCATACAAAAAATGACAAAAGATTCCTTTCATATATATTACTAAAAACTCACCGAAGTGTAAAATTGGATATAAAATACTGTATAAGGATATAAATATTACATATTGAGGAAGAATGTATGTGGATGATAAAATATACCCCAGTAAATATCAAAGTATAAACAATCGCTGATAAAAATGAGATTGTGATATTTTCCCTTACCTTAGGTCTGATATGCTTTGTACGTATCTGAACCTCCTGTATAATGATTTAAATAATGTTATTGACTTATTCGAGAATCATACTCATTGTTATGATATCTCATACGGTCATATTCTTAGCTTGTTTATTAGTAATATTTCAATACAACTTGTTATTCAGGTGTTTATTACTTTTTGTTCTTATGCGTGTTTTGTCGAATAAATTCTTATTCTTATCTTTAGATTATAGATACCTCATTTCAAGAATTTATTAGTAATATATATATCATATTCATTCATTCAATTCATTTATATAATCATTATGCAATGAAGATCATGTAGAACGAGTCACATCACATCGTGGAGACAGTATTCCGTATGTACGCACGAGCGATGATATCGTTCCCATGATCATGAAATTGTATTGGAGTGTATGTATACTATTTCAGAATCAATATCACTTTACAATAATCCTATATAGTCATTATTTACACCATTATACCCATCCATGTAAGGTGGTGGTGGAAAATAGATTACACCGCGGTGTGGAGACGGTATTCCGTACGTACGCACGCGTGGTGATTTCATTTTCCGTAGGATGGATAGATGGTGAAATAGGGTTGTTTCATACTTATGATAACATATCAGTATATGATTGATACTGATGTTATTACTTCATAATGAAACAATTAATGAAGAAGAAGTGGAAGAAGAAATAAAGATGAAAGAATCGGTAACGGACATTACCTCTTCTTTGAAGTGCTTCTTTGAGACCACCTTTTAGGGCACTAAAATTGGTCTTTGAAGAAGACCAAGACCTCTAGGATGTCTCTAGGTAAGTGGAGAGGATAATGTGGCAGGGTTTGGCCGATATTGAAGTCTCAAAGTGGTGTGAGGAAGAGGGGGATTAGGTGCCCTTTTATAAGGAAGGAGAGGGGCTCCATTGAAAAAACTAAAAATATTATTTTATTTTAATGTCATGTTCGGTTTAAAATAGCTCAAAAATGATTTATTTCAACTCTAAGGTGGGGATGAGTAGAAATACTCTCATAAAATATAATTTAGACAAGTTTAGGTTCCAATGTTAACCTTATTATTTAGATTTAACATTAAGTTAAATAATTTTACTTTTACCTTGTCTTCTTGTGTTCTTATACTATAAGGTTAATAAGCATACTATAAGCAGCGAAACGAACCCCAAGTTGTTTATTATTAATATATATAACCTTATCTAAGTAATTTGGCCAAAAATTAAATTTTTAGGAATAATATATCAATTAATAATATAATATTTGTTTTAAAAACTATTTTATGTCAAATTTGACACTATTTAGTAATTGATTTTTGTGAAAATCATAAAAGAATGATTAGTTAGAAAAAATATAATTAAATCAATACTAACATGTCATATTAACCTATAAAATTATTGTAATTCATAAAAAGTCTCAAATTACATTTATTTAGGTATTTATAACATAAATTATGTCAATATTTTATTAATAAGATAATTACTGCATCATGATTTTGTCATAAATAAATTAAATTATTTAATGTCTAAAAATTACAAATAAAATACCATTATGTAGGAAATATTTTTTTCTTTCTCTTTAATATTTATAGTATAATTTATCTTATGTATAACCTTATATTAAAAATTATTTACTTATTAAACATTGATATTAACTATTTTAACCCTTCTTTAAATAAATTAATAATAAATGTCCTAATCTAATCCCAGTGGGCCCAAATGGTCATATTTTATTCCTATGTTTGTTTTTGGTCGAATTAAACTTATCCAATAGAATTAGGACATGTGTTAGGGTAATAATAATATCATTTTTACCCTTAATTACCCTATTTTTTTAACCGTGGTAAATAAAAGTAAAAAGTTACTATTCACCAAAAATTATTTTCATCTCAGTGACCCAAATTTTAATTACTGACATAAACCGTGTCTCTCGTATTTTTGAAAATCCACTTACAGAAGAGGTAAAATTATGTTTTATGGAAAATTATGTTTTTTTAACTACCACTTAGTGGTTTCACTATTCATCAAAAATTAAAAGTTTTCAGAAAAATACCAAAATTTCACCCTAGGCTAATTTCGATATTTTGAATCCAAAAATGAAGTACATTTTGAAAAATAAAATTTATAAAATTTTAAAAAGTGGTTATTACTATTAATAACGGCTAGTTTTAATAATATTTTAATACCATATCATTGCTTAGTGAAACTCTGTATTGCGTACAACGAAAGCTATCGAGGAAGGTCACGATTGTGTGTAAAACAAGCCAAGATAGTGTTGTGTGTAGTGAAAGATTCCTGTTATGATTTATAAAAACAAAAATATTTCTCATAAAAGTCTCAGGTGTTACATTCTACCCACCTTAAAATGAATTCTTCCCTTAAAATTCTTCACTTTGTAACAAATTAATGAGGATACCTCTCCCTCATCATATCCTCAAGCTCCCTTGTAGCTTCTTATCATTGGTGGTTCTTCTATTAAACATTCACCGATCGTGTGGTCTTGTTTCGTAGGACTTTTTCACTACGATCCATAATCTTTATCGGCTGTTCTTCATAAGAAAGATCTTGCTCCAATGGTACAACTTCTGAGCTGAGTACATGTGAAGGATCGGGTATGTACTTTCTCAGGAGAGATACATGGAACACATCGTGAACTTGAGAGAGATTCGGTGGAAGCACCAATCGGGGTGCAACCTTCCCAACACGATCCAGTATTTTGAAAGGACCAATATATCTAGGGCTCAACTTCCCCTTCTTTCCAAATCTCATGACCCTCTACCAGGGAGATATTCGTAAGAACACTTTATCACCCAATTCACACTCTATGTCTTTTTTTCAGTTGTCAGAATAACTTTTCTATCGACTCTGAGCTTCTTTTATGTGTTATTGAATAGATCTGACCTTTTCTGACATCACATCAACTAGATCAGGTCCTAATAGCTTTATTTCCCCAACTTCATCCCATCAAGTTGGAGTCCTGCATTTCTTTCCATAGAGTGCTTCAAATGGAGCCAAGTGAATACTGGAGTGAAAGGTATTATTATAAGAAAATTTCACCAAGGGTAGGTGTTGATCCCAACCACCTTTGAAATCCATAGCGCAGGCTCTGAACATATCTTCTAGATTTTGAATCGTCCTCTCAGACTTACCGTCTATCTGAGGATGATGAGCAGTGTTGAAACTCAACTCTGTATCTAGAGAATGCTGAATAATTCGCCAGAACATTGAGGTAAACCTCGGATCATGATCATATGTAATAGAAAGTGGTACTCCATGCAATCTTTCCACTTCCTTCACATATATCCTGGAAAGCTGTTCCAGAGATAAATCCTCTCTAATAGCGATGAAGTGTGCATACTTTGTAAGATGATCAACTATGACCCAGATAGCATTATTGCCTTTGGAAGGTTTAGGAAGTCCGATGACAAAGTCTATAGTGATGTTTTCCCATTTCCATTCGGGTATGGGTAATGGTTGTAACATCCCCTTAGACTTCTGTCTCTCAGCTTTAACTTGCTGACAAACCAAGAATCGAGAGACATATTTAGCAACATCTTTTTTCATGCCATCCCACCAGATGTACTCTTTCATGTCCCTATACATCATCGTGCTTCCAGGATGAATGGAGAATGGAGAACTATGTGCCTCATCCAGCAGCTCCTTTAATTCGGGGATGGGAGGAACACAAACCCGATTCCGGATCATTATTATCCCATCACAATCAAGGTTGAATTCAGGAACATTTTTCACCTTCTTTTGTAACTCGACATATCCTTTCTGTGCCTCTTTAATCTTCACATGTATAGATGGTTGAACATTCATTTGAGAAAGATACGATTTCCCCCCTTCCATTATAATTCCAACATCCATCCTTTGTAAATCCATAAATATTGGATCTTTTGTGATCCTCATCATGGATAAACTAACATGGTCTTTTCGACTTAATGCATCTTCCACCTTGTTTGCTTTCCTATGGTGGTAATGGATAGAGAATTCATAATCCTTAATTAGCTACAATTATCTTCTTTGGCGCATATTCATCTCCTTTTGTGTGAAAATATACTTTAAACATTTATGATCAATATATTTATCACACCTTTCACCATAAAGGTAATGCCTCCAAATATTTAATGCAAAGATTACTGCAGCTAACTCCAAATCATGAGTTGGGTAATTTTGCTCATGTATTTTCAACTGTTGTGAGGCATAATCTATCACCATATAATTTTGCATAAGAACACACCCCAATCCCTTCTTGGACGCATCACTGTAGATCACAAACCTTTCTCCACTTTAAGGAAGTGTGAGCACAGGTGCACTGGATAACCATATTTTCAACTCCTTGAAATTCTCTTCACATTCCTCCGTCCACACGAACTTAACTCTTTTTTGAGTCAACATGGTGAGTGGATTAGATAATTGTGAGAAATATTTCACAAAACGTCGATAATATCTAGCCAAACCAAGAAAACATCAGATCTCAGTTACTATTGTTGGTCTCGACCATCTTTCGATAACCTCTGTTTTTGCTGGATCCACAGATATCCCCTCTTTTGAGATTATGTGACCCAAAAATGAAACTTTTTGAAGCCAAAATTAACACTTGGTAAATTTGGCATAAAGCTTCTCCTTTCTCAGGGTCTTCAATATAATTCTCAAGCGATCTTCATGTTCTTCCTTGCTCTTTTAATAGAGAAGAATATCGTCTATAATGACTACCACAAACTGATCAAGATAGTCTCAAAAACCCTATTCATCAGATCCATGATGATAACAGGGGAATTAGTGAGACCAAATGGCATCACTATAAATTCATAGTGTCCATACCTTATACGGAAATCCATCTTTGGTATATCCTCCCTTTTGAACCTTAATTAATGATACCCTAAACGAATATCAATCGTGGAAAAGTATTGAGCTCCACGTAGTGGGTTAAATAGGTCATCAATGTGTGGGAGAGGATATTTGTTCTTGATAGTGATCTTGTTAAGTCCTTGATAATCAATGCAGAGTCTCATTGATCCATCATTCTTCTTAACAAACAGAACAGGTGCTCCGCAAGGTGACGCACTAGGGCGTATGAACCCCTTATCAAGATTCCCTTGGAGTTGCTTCTTAAATTCCAGCAACTCAATTGGGGCCATTCTATAAGGTGTTTTTGAAATAGGCAAAGCACCTGGTATGAGTTCTATTGAAAACTCAACTTCACGATTTGGTGGAAGACCCGGTAATTCATCTGGAAAGACATCATCAAACACCCGTACAATGGGAATATTCTTAATTGTGAGTTTCTCACCAACCATTTGAGATAAATAACCATCATTTAGTGGAATCAAGAAGCATAATATGGAAGAAATTTCCACTGGAAGGTTATTTTCATCCTTGCATTGATAGACGATCATATATTGATCTGGAATATGAAATATGTCTTCCCTTCTTTGGAAATTAATATGATCTCTATATAAAGAAATCCAACCCATACCAAGAATCACATCAAATTCCACTATAGGAAGGATCACAAGATTTTCTGGAAGCACTTTCCCACAAACATCGATCAGAGAAGAATTATAATCTTTTGATGCGACTATTGTTCCATTAGGGGTTTCCATAGATAACTCAACATCTAATTGTTGAGGTAATACAATGTTATCCTTAGAAAATTATTCATAAATAAAAGAGTGGGTGCATCCAGAATCAAATAATACATTTGCTACTTTAGAGTGGATGGTAAGTGTACCTTTCACCACATCGTTATCATACTCCACATCGCTGATAGAAATTGTATGTGACTTTCCTTTGTCTTTAGCCTTAAGAGTTTGTTGGCGTTGACCATCTTCATCAACCCTTGGATTTGGTCATTGATTGGCATAATTCCCCATCTCCTTGCACTTGAAACATTGAATTGTAGTAGGTTCATTCTGTGTATACCTTCCTTTGTTTTCATCATTAGACATCTTCTTCCCATCATTGCGGCATTCAAATGACCTATGACCTTCCTTTACACATTTGAATAATTTACTTTTCCCTTTAAGACAACTCCCTCCATGTTTCTTTCCACACTTTGGGCACAAGGGAAAGCTCATCTTTTTTTCAGTGTGCTCTTTATATTTTCCTTTGAATTCCATTTTCCTCTTCTTATCAAACCCATATGACTTATGGGTTACTCCAATCTCCATCTCAACTTTGAGAGCACATCGAACTATTTCCTCGTAGCTATTGAAGTCCCTTATGGCTAACGCCCTTTGAAGACGTGGTCTTAAGCCACTAAAGAATCTATCGATCTTACTCTCAGGTTGGATAATAATACCAGAAGCGTACCTGGAAAGTCTTGTAAAATTTTCTTCATAGGTACCAAAAGATTCATCATCCTTTTTATTTAGTTCAAGAAACTCCTTCTCCATCTTTGTTAGGAAAATATTAGGGAAGCACTTTTTGAAAAATATGTTCTTGACCTCATCCCATTCCATGGACTCAATTTCATCCCCTTCCCTCCTATTCTTAATAAGATTCCACCATTGATCAGCATCAACTTCGAAATGATACACTGCTAAGATGAAATTATCATGTTCAGAACATTGAAGAACTGAAAATATCATTTTAGTAGTACTAATCCATTGTTCAGCAACTAATGGATCAGTAGACCCGCTGAATGAAGGTGGACGCTGCCTCATAAAGGATTCAACAAAATGTTGCTCCTTCCTTTGCTCGTTTGGAAGTCCTGTATGATTCATAGCTTGAGAAAGTTTTGTGAGCATGGCTACAAGATTTTTCATTCTATTTCCCATTAAGTTTGGTTGCTCAGGGGGACAATCATTGCATTTCCCGTCGCATTCCGCATTAACACGGTTCCTTCGGGTTACAACAATTGACTAAAACCAAGAAGAATTGTGTGAGAAACACTAATTATAATAGGAAAACCGCATAATAAAGAATAACATTTCACACTTAAGGTATTATCCTAGGTTATTCATGGCCATTTCTAAATCACTAAGATTATGTTCTATGCTTAGTCTTATCCTTAGGGTCTTACTAAGGCTTTCATATCGTAGTTTCCAAAGGATGACTATACCTTTCCTTTGATACCAACTATAACAGTCTGGAATTACTTCAGTGCACTATAATTGATATCTATCAGGGCACTCCATGGGCGGCTACACCCCCTAGGCGGGACACACCACCATCCCCAGTGGTAGCCATTTCTTTATGAAGCCCTTGGGCGGAGTGCCATGCTTCGTCTAACATTCAAATGTGAGAGTTACCAACGATTGGATACATTCCTACCTCCTTTGCTTCTGATACCAACTATAACGACCCATACTTTACATACATTGTAATTACTTCAGAATTGAAGCACACATATTACAACATATAACAAAACCAGGAAAGGACCATATAGGTATAGTTTCATTAGAAACTGGGATACATAAACAACTAGTTCATAAAGCGTCTACTTTGCCTCCCATTTATTTCATCATATCTAGAGTCCCTTTTTGGAATATCCTACTTAATATCCTTCTTCCTGACCTGGGGAAAAGAAAACATAAAAGGGTGAGCTCAAATGCTCAGTAAGGATAAACAAAAGAAATATCAATCACATCATATACATAAGAATATAACTTTTGGAAATCTTAACCTGCAAAAGAAATCATAATTTCATAACATGGGATAAATCATAGTAGTGAAATGTAATGCCAATAATCATAACATAAAATATGAAACATTGTTTCATACACACATAATCATAGAGAATCATTTCTTATTAGTCAAGACTCATTCCGAAGACTATCTTAGTGGACAAAGTCCATTTCTGAACCGAGTTCACTCCTCATTTCAGTCATGTTTTACTGAACCAGTTTAACCTGCCATTCCAGCCATGTCTATATAGTGAGATATAAAATCTTTACCCAATGCATTGGAGGGAGATATAGGTCCCACCCATCTCTTAATGATACCATTCTTATGTGTGCCACAAAATCTTAAACCAAACATCATAGCATAACCCGTGTAATAAAAATGGGAATCTTTAAACATTGTGACATCATAAAACAATTCAAATAAGATAAAAGAATTCATAAAAATATATCCATCACAGCATAATCAAATCCATTTAATAATAGGTATAGAAACAGAACCCTTTATTATCTTAGATGGAAAATAATTTTGATAAAACACTTGAACTCCATTCTTGAGGAAAATATCCTTTCTACTTCAAAAACATTTTTCCTTTTTTAACATGTCATACAATTTTAAACTAAAAGGTGTTGATTAAAAATAAACTTGAAAACTTATAAAGGATGATTCTTGTAAATTTTGTTTTAAAAAGCCATTCATGTCGTATAAGTTAAAAAAACATTCTTCTCGTACTTTTGTCGGAAAAGTGATAAAGTACCTCGTACGAAAAACGAGGAAATATTCTTTTCATATATTTTACTAAAAACTCACCGAAGGGTAAAATGTGATATAAACTACTGTATAAGGATATAAACATTACATATTGAGGAATCATGGATGTGGATGATAAAATATACCACAGTAAATACCAAAGTATAAACAATTTCAGATAAAAATGAGATTGTGATATTTACCCTTTCCTTAGGTCTGATATGCTTTGTACGTGTCTGAAACTCTTGTATAATGATTTAAATAATTTTATTGACTTATTCAAGAATCATAATCATTGTTATGATATCACATATGGTCATATTCTTAGCTTCTTATTAGTAATATTTCATTACAACTTGTTATTCGGGTGTTTATTACTTTTTGTTCTTATGCGTGTTTTGTTGAATAAATTCTTATTATTCTCTTTAGGTTATAGATAACCCATTTCCAGAATGTTATTAGTTTAATATATATCATATTAATTCATTCAATTCATTTATATAAACATTATGCAATGAAGATCATGTAGACGAGTCGCATCACATCATGGAGACGGTATTCCGTACGTACGCACAAGCGATGATATCGTTCCCATGATCATGGAATTGTATTGGAGTGTATTTAAACTATTTCATAATCAATATAACTTTACAATTATAATATATAGTCATTATTTAAACCATTATACCCATCCATGTAAGGTGGTGGTGGAAAATAGATTACACCACAGCGTGGAGACGGTATTCGGTACGTGCACACGCGTAGTGATTTCATTTTCCATAGGATTGATAGATGGTGAAATAGGTTTGTTTCATACATAGAATAACATATCATTATATGAGTGATACTGGTATTATTACTTCATATTTAAACAACTAAAGAAGAAGAAGTGGAAGAAGAAATAAAGATGAAAGAATCGGTAATGGACATTACCTCTTCTTGGAAGTTCTTCTTTGAGACCTCCTTTTAGGGAACTATAATTGGTCTTTAAAGAAGACCAGGACCTCTAGGATGTATTTAGGGTAGTGGAGAGGAGAATGTGGTAGGGGTTGGACGAGTTTGAAGGCTCAAAGTGGTGTGAGGAAGAGGGGGAGGATGTGCCCTTTTATATGGAAGGAGAGGGGCTCCTTTGGCAAAACTAAAAATATTAGTTTATTATAAAGTCATGTTTGGTTTTAAATAGCTCCAAATTGATTTATTTCGTAGCTAAGGTTGGGATGAGTCGAAATCCTGTCATCCAATAGAACTTAGAGAAGTTGAGGTTCCTTTTTTAACCTTATCATTTAGATTTAACATTTAGTTAAATAATTTTACTTTTACCATGTCTTCTTGTGTTCTTATACTATAAGGTTAATAAACATACTATAAGTAGCCAAACGAACCACAAGTTGATTATTATTAATATATATAACATTATCTATGTCTGTTTTCCGAACTGTATATTTTTAGGAAGAAGACAACAATTAATAATATAATATTTTAAAAAAAACTTTTTTATGTCAATTTTGACACTATTTAGTAATGGATTTTTGTGAAAATCATAACAGAATGATTAGTTCGAAAAAAGTTAATTACATCAATATTAACATGTCATATTAACCTATAAAATTAGTTTAATTCATAAAAATTCTCAAATTACATTTATTTTGGTATTTATAACATCAATTATGTCAATATTTCATTAATAAGATAATTACTGCATCATCTTTGTGTCATAAATAAAATAAATTATTTAATGTCTAAAAATTATAAATAAAATACAATTATGCAGGAAATCATTTTAACTTTATAATTAATATTTATAGTCGAATTTATCTTATGTATAACCTTATATTAAAAATTATTTACTTAATAAACTTTGATTTTAACTATTTTAACCCTTCTTTAAGTAAATTAATAATAAATGTCCTAATCTAATCCATGTGGGAATAAATGGTCATATTTTATTCCTAAGTTCGTTTTTGGTCGAATTACACTTATCCAATAGAATTAAGACATGTGTTAGGGTAATAATAATATCATTTTTACCCTTAATTACCGAATTTACTTTTAACCGTGGTAAATAAAAGTAAAAAGATACAATTCGCCAAAAATTATTTTCATCTCATTGAACCACATTTTACTTACTGACATCAACCGTGTCTCCCAGAATTTTTAAATTCCACTTAAAGAAGCGGTAAATTTATGTTTTATGAAAAATTTAGTTTTTTAACTACCACTTAGTGGTTTCACTATTCATCAAAAATTGAAAGTTTTTAGAAAAATACCAAAATTTCACCCTATGCTAATTTCGATATTCGGAATCCAAAAATGATGTTCATTTTGAAAAATAAAATTTATAAAATTTCAAAAATTGGTTATTACAATTCATAACGATTAGTTTTAATAATATTTTAATAGCATATCATTGCTTAATGAAACTCTGTATTGCGTACGACGCAAGCTATTGAGGAAGGTCGTGATTGCGTGTAAAGCAAGACAAGCTACTGTTGTGTGTAGTGAAATATTTCTTTTATGATTTATAAAAACAAAAATATTTTTCATAATAGTATCGGGTGTTACATTATTAAATTAAAAATAAATTTGTAAATATGAAATAAAAATATAGAAAATATAAATATAATGGAAATGGATTTAAATCAGGATAAAATATTTATAAAAAAGTAATTAACGTTCTATAATGTATTTTTCTGTCTCAAAAATAATATATTATAATAAAATATTGTTAACTAATTTATCAGAGAACAATAAAATTATAATTTTGTATATTTATGAATTTTATTTTTAAATAAAATTAATTTTTAAAATTGTTATGAAAATATTAGGTTTAGTTTATTTCTTCTTATTTTTTTCAAATGAATAATTTTTCCATGCATGGTGAAAAACACTAGTTTTTATTGAAAAAAACAATTTCATTTAAATAATTCGTAATGCTAATATTATTTTTAAAAAGGATTTAAATTTTTTATTATTTTAATTATACATATATATAAATCCAATTTAGCTTATTTTAATCATTTTCATATTATATTTTCATATAAAATTGGTTTAATTGGTCAATCATTTCTCATTAGAAAACCAATTTCTCATCAAATTTTCATGTTTAATATCAAATTGAATATTTATACTTTGAAAATAAAATTTTGAAAATTGAAATTAAATTTTGTGTCTGTATAACATAAATTATATACTATATCCATAATATTATTTTGTAAAAATTAATAATAAAAGTTGGAAACTTATTTACCATGATCAACACTGAAAACGTTTTACAATTGATTATACTAAAAACATAATTATTAAAATCACATATAAAAATTTCCAAATTCCATTTCATTGACAAAATTATATGTCTAAACAAATATTATTTGATATTAATTAATTTTGGTGCCTTTTCTAATTTGAGAAATGTGGGCTCAATTTATTCTCTTCAGAAATATGATGTGTATACTCTCCCGAACATACAATAGAACAACTTTTCTCTTCTTCTATTATCAATTAAAAACCAATTTTTTAGCCACGGCCTACCAAATATCTTCCCTACATCCATACATACTTGATTAAGAGCATGGGTGGATCATAATGTCAATCATGGAAAAAAATTTGGTTAAACATAATGAGGTTATCCAAAATAGTAGTAATGTTTTTAACTTTGACAGTTTTTTATTCATCTTATAAATTCATAAAATAATTATCAATTATTTTGATATAATAAAATCTGTTTCTAATATATACATGGATTTTATTATTTAAATGGACCAACCTATATCTTTCTCTTCTTCAATCATAATGGATATGAAATCTTAATTCATGTGTACAGTGTTCTACTAGCTCGTGAACAGATGTAATTCATTTTCCATCACCATATATAAAAATAAATATAATTATGTAATAAAATATTATAAATAATATATATGATATTAATAAACTTCATCAAATATTATATCATATATAAATTCTTCAATTCATTATATGGGATGATGATAATGTTGGCCCTATGAATAGTAGACTACCACCTCATGAAGTGATGTGATTCATTCAATCATTACATAGAAGGTAATATGGTTATTTTTAATGATATAATAATTTTTATAGGAAATAAAAATTATTCAATAGAATACAAATATTATATTAAAATCCTTCCATCAATATTCTATGAAATTTGAAATATCGCTCATGCATACGTCCAACCAACCATCTACATGAATAATGTAATTCATTATATATCCTTATATTTTTTCTATTAATCTATATATATATATATATTAGACATATATTATATTTTTATCATTGTATAAATTCTAGATAAATGTGATAATGATCATATTTAAATGGTAAAAACCTAAAAAATAATTCATACATGAAAAACAAAGTAATTATCTTATAAAACATTACTTTATCATGGTAATGATAGTATAATATTTAAAAAAGAAATAATTGATTCATAATATGGTATTATATGTATAATTATGGTGCTCTTATAGATAAATGTCTATCATGAATTTGTTATACATTAAATTTATTGTGTGATAATGATATTGAGATTTTTGATAAAGGGTTTTTCTATCCCAGTACATATATGATCACATTCATATTCAACATCAATTTCATTTATTTGGTATATATACCATCCATGAATTTAATTTTATATATATATCCATAAAAAATTTATTTAAATTTAAATTTTATGATATCTTTTTATAGAAAACACATTTAAAATTTTACTATGTGGTATAAATTGTATTATAAAATCTCATCATTTATCATGAATGTTTTGTTTTGTACTTTTTATGTTGAAATATTGTGATATATTCTCACGAAAATAATTTCTTTTCTTATATGATCGTCATTTAATGAGAAAAAATTTTTATATGTGTTTTCCACTTAATATGTACTCCTGAGACAAATAAAATATTATTATGACAAAGTGTCTTTATTTCCGTCAACGCTCAAAATTCCATTTTCTTCTAAGACCATGTTTTCTAAAATATATTCAAAATTATTTTTTACACTATAAAAATTATTCCATAAATAATTTCCCTTTTTTGGAAAATTTAAGAATAAATAGAATATATAATCATGTTGTTTTACAATCAAGGACCATTTCGTTTTAACAAAAAATGTGAAAGGTATATTTTTTGATGTGTACAACATGAATGTAATTTACCACATTCATGAAAATTATTTTATTTTATCTTTAAATAATAAATTACCAATGTTTTTTTCAATGAAAATTAAATCTAGATAAATTTTAAGAAAAATTAATTAAATATTTATTTTTGGAAAACCATATTTTTTTCAGGAAATGTTAAAAGTGATATTTATTTTAAAATAATTTTCTTTTTATGAAAATATCTAATGATGATATAAATGGTTTAATGGAGATATTTTACAATTGTTTAATTCCTTTTATTTCATTTAATTCATCATTATTATGATGATGATTTGTTTATGAAACCCATTTCTATTCCTCAGGTTATACGATGATATAATTATTGTAATACTCACTTCTTTTATAATGGATATTCTATTAAAAAATGATGAATTGATTTTAATAGCCATTTTTGTTTCATAGGATATAATAGTGTGGAAATGTTTTTCTATTCTTTTTGTATACCAAAAATCAATCCCTTAATCATTTTTTCTATGTTAATTGTTTTTTTAATTCATTCCATTACTATTTATGTATTTTGAGCTACCATGAATCATTATATGACTCATGTTTATGATCTATGATATACTAGGTTGGTTTTTCTAATTATTTTACTATGAACGTATTACCATTATAAATGTCTGTATCTTAAATGTTTACACTTGAGGAGAATAGAATATTACCCTTCCTTATGTTTCATTTTCCCAAATTATTATGAAATTTATTATGTATGATATGTCTAAGAATGGTTCTATTTATGATGATGACAGTCATAAATGACGTAGCTCAATTATAGACTAGTTGTTTTTATATTCATGTTTCTAAATTCCCAAGACCTAATGAATTCAGGTATGTAATGTTGTGTTATATAATTAATGTTCATCAATTTGGATTTCATATTAATTATTTAGATGTTTGGTCACTGCATATTCCACACCCCTAACATTAAAAAATGTGGACCTCATGAAATTGGTGATGATGTTATTTTAATGATGTGATGATTTTGATCATGATCACTGATTAAAAATTAATTATTTTCACTTATTCTTCCAATTAATGTGATTCTAACTCCCCCTTGTCTTTGAGGTATATTCTTAGGTGTCTACATGTACAAAAGAGATTTTGTGAAATTTATAAAGGTAAATAGAGGAATTAAAATAATATTTTTATTCTATTATATGAAATTAATGTATGAGCCTAATTTTTCACAGACACTAAACCTTTGGACCCGAGATTTTTATCACTATTATATTTATTATCATAAATATAATTTAACAGGGTTGTATTGAAAATTTTGGTTAACTGAAATTGTTATCAAGGGACATTTTAGTTAATTTATGAATAAGTATTAGATTAATTTAGTAATACTCATTAGTATAAGTCTATGAGTAGTTAAACATTCCAGAAGAATCATTTTTCAAAATTCTAAAAATTTAGATACTATAATATATTTATTAGAGTTAATTTTCTCCTAATAAAAAATATTAATTCATGTTGTGATGAATGGGAATTTATTCAAAAAAATTCATTTAGAAAATTATGGTGTAATTTCCCAGTTTCAGAAACCACACAGAGGACCCCCGTACTCGGTTGGTCACATTCCCTCAAGTCCATTTCCACAAACACCAGAGTTGAACAAATATTAGTGACAACCTTGGGTTTGATATTGGGGAAACTATTTTCACTTTGGAAGAGTACACAACAGAAGTAAACAATCATGGAATAGAGGAAGTAGTAAATATCCCACAACAGAATACTGAAATAATAACTAACTGAATTATATATATATATATATATAAATGATTCATGATGAAAATTTCTAGGAAATTAGCCAAACAAGTCACAATGCTGAAAACAAACAGGACTAAACCATGTACAAAAGAAACAAATAAGCAGTTCCTCAGCATCACAAGAAAAATCTTGGTGCCCTTCTCTCCAGCTCCTCATCATGTCATGTACCTGAAGTAGAAGGCTGCATGCCCTTTACTATACCTGTATCAGTATAATCCCTCCGGGACCTAAATCATGTCTCAAATAGGGTGTGAGACTAGATCCAGTAGGCAACCAACCGAAGATCTGTGCCTAACAGTCAGTGAATAAATGGAAGGTAAAAGTACAGAAAGCAGTAAATAGGAAGATGTTGATAAGTAAACAATCCAAAGTTATAATATCAAGGAACAGCTAACAAGAAGTAAGCAAAAACAGGTAACCCTCTAGGAAGTACTCACATCCATCCCTTCTAATCCTACATAACAAGTCCCAACAACCCTCTGGGTAGTATAATCAGCCTAACCTCTCTGGTTTGGTCAAAATAAAATTTAAGACTCTTTGAGAAATCTCACTTAGTCAATTCCCCTTATAATCTATGGTAATCAGGGGATCTTTGTGGATGCACATTCGTTCAATTCCCCTTATAGACCCAAGGTCAATGACACTCTGAGAAAGCTCACTCGGTCAAATCCCCTTATAGCCGTGGTCGTTCATAGACTCTCCGAGGAAGCACTCACTGTCAATTCCTCTTATAGTCTAAGGAAATCAAGATAATTCAATATAAAACAAAGACCCTCTAAGGATGATCACATGGTCTATCCCCTTATAGTCTCATAGTCAAGGAATACTCAAGGAAGCAGGCATAGTCAATCCCCTTATAGCCCAATGTAATCCTAGGCTCTCTTAGGAAACTCACATAGTGCATCCCCCTATAGCCTATTGCTCAAAGACTCTTTGAGGATTCTCACTCGATCAATTCCGTTTATAGTCTATTACAAACTGTTCTCCAGGCCCAGTGTTGGATAATGTCATAGAAATACAATATTTCCAATTTAAACCTACATAACTACTTGCCAAAACAGTCTACAACTTATCTAGTATTTTAGGATTCGGACTCTCCATCCTCCTACAACAGGTATGGAAAACATGAAAAGTTCCCAGACTAGCTAATAGGACCAAACGGTCATAAATAGAACATTCATTGAAAAAACATTTATGTCATAGTAAAAACACCCCTAGAAATATCCATTCAAACACTACACAAGAATATAATCGTGGATGGAGACAACAAGGGTAAAAATGTTTACATGTAATACCCCGTTCAAGGGTATTGGTGGAATTTGCACATAATACTCAATGAAATTGAACAGAAAGTCACAAACCACCTACCTTGGTATTAGGTGATCGATATAATTGATCCTAAATGCTTTAATCACCTTAAAATTTCATTGATATTCAAAAACATATTAAACTTGAAACCCCAAATATCATGGAAAAGAGAAGGAATTGGAAAATGATGCTCTGGGAGAAGGAATAACTCCCTGATGTAATTACATCTCAACCAATACTGTTTGATTTAGAGGAAGGATACACATTTAGGGGATAATCGAAGATCCAAGGCCATATGGGGATCTCATTCGAATGGGACCTAAAAGGAGTGTGTTCTGGGGATTAGACGTAACCCGAGTGCGTTTATTGAAAAAAAAAGAAAAGTACAAGGAATGTACTTTTGAAGTACACAACATGTAATCTTCTTTTATGTACTCCTAATTAGGTGGCCTCCATGTCACCCCTACATGTTTGTGTGTGTGGCCATGAAACGGCCAACAAATGGCCTCCTGCGGCATTATAGTACTCGGCATGTACTCATAAAGTACACACTGTGTACTTCGAAAATATCCAGATTTTCATCTTTTTCTCAAAAATGACCAGAAAAGGAAAAATGTACATGAGAGAAGATATGGTTTCTTAAAAAGCCTCCCACTTAAAAAAATTAATCCCATTATTTCACTAGTGTAGTGTATAAGAAGAAACCCCGAACAACTCTAGCC
This sequence comes from Viscum album, assembly GCA_963277665.1. Classification (NCBI taxonomy): domain Eukaryota; kingdom Viridiplantae; phylum Streptophyta; class Magnoliopsida; order Santalales; family Viscaceae; genus Viscum; species Viscum album. The sequence continues at coordinate 975,246,000 of OY728126.1, read as the reverse complement.
ACTGAGCTCGTACATCGGCCTCCCTCTCCCAAGTCTCATCCTGTACTCACTCATGCTTCCAAGGCACTCGTACCAGAGGAACGAACCAGCCATGGAGATCCTTTGTACTATGATCAACAATCTAGATATGACGTTCTTCAAATGACGCATCCACATTGAGATCAACCTCCTCAGGTTGAAAGACATGAGACGAGTCTCAAAATTTATGTCGGAGCTTAGAAACGTGATAAATGTTGTGCATATCCCGGTACCTCTGAGGTAAATGCAACTGATAGGGAACTATCCCAACTCTCCCCAACACCTAAAATGGTCCGAAATAACTTTTTGAATTCTTACCATGTATCCTAATCCTTTTGTGTCCCAATATCTGTGTGACACACATGAAAACCTCATCCACTACATCTAACTTCATAGGTTGTCTCCTCTGATCAACATAAGACTTCCGTCAAGACTATGTAGTATCTATCCTCTTCCAAATCATCTCTATCTAATCTATGGTATCCTGAACAAGACACGGTCCTAGAAAAATTTCCTCTCCTTCCCCCAGCCAACAAAATGGTGATCAACACTGCCTACTGTACAAAGCCTCATAAGGTGTCATTTGAATAGTTTCTTGAAAACTATGTTGTAGGAAAACTCAATAAGAGTTATATGCTTCTCCCATAAACCTCCAAAATCCAAAATTCATGCTCGTATCATGTCCTCAAGAACCTGAATCGAATGCTCGGAGATGCCATATATATGGGGGTGGTATGTTGTACTCAAATGTACCTATATACCCAAAGCCTTCTGAATCCCCTACCAGAACCATGAAGTAAAACGCGTATCCTTATTTGAAACAATGGAGTGTGGAAATCCATGTATATGTACAATCTCTCGGATCTAAAACAATCACTGCTCATCAATAATGAAGGTATCCATGATTGGCAAAAGTGAGCGACCTTCGCAAGCCTGTCAATGACAACCCAGTCTGCATCATTCCCTCATGGATAACATGGCAACCAGGTCACAAAATACGTCACAACGTCATTCCCCTTCCACTCAGAAATGAGTAACGGCTGTAAAAGGCGTAATGGTCATTGATGATCCCCCATCACATGCTGACAAGTGGAACACCTCATGAAAAACCATGAAACGTCCCTCTTTATGCATGGCCACCAATACAAATGTAGTATATCACGATACATCTGGGTGACCCCAGGATGGACTGACCAAACTGAGGAATGAAAATCCCACATAAGCTCTATGTCTATATCTTCTAGCAGCCATACGCATCCCTAGAAATGAAAGATCTCATCCTTGCCTATGGTCCATCCAGGAATAGGGTCCTCTTCTGACACACTCTCACTTAGGTCAAGGCCATCAGAATCTGATAGTTGTCTCATTCGAACCTGATCAAGACGAGTAGAGGTAACAACCACAGAAGAAAGAAACATCTTCCCTTGACTATCGTGCACCTCCAAATGCATCTCAAAGAACAGAGACATCAGCTACCACTCACTGCTGGCCTCCTGAACTGCCTGCATCTAGGTCTTCCTGCTCAACGCATCAGCCATTGTGTTTCCATCCCCAGGTGTATAGGCAAGATCGAAATCAAAAAATGTTAGGTACTCGACCCACCTTCGCTATCTCAAATTCAGATCACACTGAGTGAAAATGTACTTGAGACTTTTTTGGTAAGTGAAAACAACAAAATGCTCCCTCAAAAGGTAATGTCTCCAATAGTGTAAGTCATGAACAAATACATACAACTCCAGATCATGTGTTGGGTTGTTCTTCTCCTGTGGCCTCATCTACCGAGACCCATACGATATGAATCAATCTCCCTGCTAAAGCATAGCTCCCAGCTCGATACTAGATGCATGGAAGTAAATAGTATATCTTTTTCTCAAATCCAACAATACTAGTATCAGTGCTGACGTCAACCTCCCCTTTAGCTCTTGAAAGGCTGACTCACAAGAATATGACCATTAGAACATCACACGCTTCTTATTCAGTCCTGTCAGTGGATCTGTTAAGCATGGAAGGTCTTGTATGAATCATTTGTAGTATCCTACTTTCCCTAGATATCCTCTCACCTAAATGATGTTTTTTGGATGCTCCCAGGAAACTAATTCTCTCACTTTCTCAAGGTTTACTGATACACCTGTCTCTGAGATGACATGACCCATGAATTGAATCAGGTCCATCAAAAAGTGGCACTTTGAGAGCTTAGCATAAAACAGATGCACCATCAGGGTACTCAAATGATCTCAAGATGGGTTGTATGGTCGTGTCGAGTGAGAGTGTACACCATGAGATGTCCACCAAAACAACTACGTAGTAATACAAGTATGGATGGAAAACTCCATTCATCAATGCCATGAAAACTGCAGGGGCATTCTTGAGACCAAAAGACAAAACCATGTACTCGTATTGACCATACCTAATCTGGAAGGCTGTAAGAGGTATACATAATAGTCTAACGCACAAATGATGATAACCGGACCTCAAGTAAATATTCATGAACACTCGGGCTCCTTGAAGCTGATCCAAGAGATCATCAATCCTTTGTAGAGGATATCAGTTCTTGACTATCAATTGGTTCAATATTTGATAGTCCACACTAAGCCAGAGGGTGCCGTATACCCTTTTTGCAAACAGTACAGGTAAACTCCAAGGAGATGTACTGGTTCGGATGAAACCCATCACCTTCTACTCCTCCAACTGCTTCTTCAGCTCCTACTACTTAGGTGTGGCTATCCTATAAGGAGGAATAGACACCGGTGTCTCTCCTGACACAAGATCAATAGAAAATTTTACCTCACGCTCTGGAGGAAAACATGAAAATTTCTCTGAAAATATGTCCCTGAAATGATCCATCACTGTAGAAAATACTCACTATGATGTTCCCTGATCATCCAGATATAGACTAGAAATTTGGGCTGCAACTCCTCCTAACCCATGATATTCCGGTCCCACTCTGCTCACATAGACATCCCACTGACCCTTATGAAGAAAAGATCCACCCTCTGGTGATTAGAAACTCACCCTACAATGATATAAATTGACAAATGCCTAGAAATGAACTAAACAGTCCATTCAAAGAATGAAATAATAGCTCTCAATCTCTAGGGCATATAGGTCCCAGAAAAAGTGACATCCACCAATCTCTAGAGGGCACTCTTTAGACTGACGTACACTAGGTGTTCTCATCCACAACAGTGTGTCCAGCGTCAACTTACTAGAAAAAGAAAAGATGCAGGGCCCAAGGCTCTCCACAATAGCAATGAAGATAAATATATGGGAAGCAACCATGTAAAAATGAGAAGATGATAAAACTGAGGCTACTAAGATCGTACCACCAATTATAGAAGGTCTGGGATCCTGATCCTAGTATGTATGCTCCACTATAAAGATCTGGCCTGATCCACAGCCCTGTGACCTTTCCTGACTGCTCTAAGCTGATCCACCCTACTGTCATGGAAGGAACAACGACTGACTACCCCGGAAACGACCTCCACCTCTACCTGAATGATAGGATGAACACCAGTTCCCTAATTGATGGGAAACTATTGGTGATTCTCCCGAACACATGGTCATATAAGAACCCCTTTCACCAGCCACCGGAATGAAAAACTGACAGAAATGCTGGAGATGACCCATCTTGCGGCAAGATCGGCACTCCAGCAGCTCTCTCAGAAAATGTGGACTCGTATTCCCACTCCTATCGCACTATTAGCACACAACATGGCTACCATAAGGTGCATCTCATCTACTATGATCTCCCTATGCAATTTCCCTATAGCGCTTTCTACTATCATTTGGGGGAATACAAACTGTGAACGTCGAACCACCTTGTATCATGGCTCCAGAATTACTCATATTGCGCTCAGTAATCAGCACATGGTTGGAAATAGAGAATATCTAAGTCAACATAAAGTTGTTCACCTGGGAATAAGTCCCATGCCTGAGACAGTCCTCAAACATCTTAGCCAAGAACAACTCATCACCTGCTGGAATAGGCGTGAAACGCTGCAGGTCTATGAAGTGATAGGAATACTCCATCATAGAATGAGTAAACTGATCCAGGATCATGATCTCCCAAGATCGATCAGCCCTCAAGGAACTCGAGTAAATATAATTCTAAAATATATGCTAGAACTCCTCCCATGCCATATTTTGGTGGTGTCCCATCTGAGAGATGAAATCCCACCATCTCTTGGCGGAGTCTCAGAGCATATAGTTCACGAGCTTCACCATCCTCTCTTGGGGTACCACGAGATGCTTGAAGTTTATCAAAGTAGATTTGATCCATGACTCTGCAACATGTGGTCCTCCATCCCCTATGATGGTTAGAGTATGCTGCTACTAAGAATCCCATGTAAAATCTGCCATTGATGGGGAAAGAGGCAGCAATCTATAGAATGTCTACATCATCCTCGGAAAACCCTCCCTAAACTGTGCTTCAGTGCCTATAACTGGTATAAATGATGTTTCCAAGGATGGCACAATAATAGGATCTATAGGGAGTTCTTGATCATCTATATCAGGTGTTTGGTCACTGCACTACAACTAGTGGTCAACGAGAGGACATCTAGGTGGCACGACTCTCCATGGTCAAACACCCACATAGATTCAAGATTTTCAAGGACTGAAGATTGCAGGCTCATGATGAAAAATAGAGAAAGAAATCATTCATGTTAGGAAAAACATAACTACACGGTGTGTACTTACCCTACACAGCATGTTCCCTTAAGTCATTCACATGGACGTGTACTCCTATAACAATTGGTAATGTAACACCTCAAAACACATGGCATGTTGTCCTAGAACAAGATGTGTAATTGAATCCCCTTTCTCTTCCTAGGTCCTTCTACAAGGTTAAGCCACACGACTATACTAAGATAATAATACACGTCATGTTCAAGGCTGAAAGAGTTTGTTCTAAATAAGCCTCTCCTAGACTGTGTTGTTAGTGACACAGACTAACACAAGGCTGACACTACACGGCATATTCCAGATATACACGACATTTATGTGAATGGATAAGACTAACCATTGTTGTTCGTGACAATACTGTTTCCTTGGTCAAACTACACGGCATTTAAAATCCAAATATGGTATGTCCCTATAAAAAATTCCACATTCCGTGTCTCTACCACATAGGCTATGACACGGTTAGATATTACCCTACGTGAACATATGGTACATGGTTTTTACAATAAAAAATTTCTCTTCCAGCACAGAAGAACACATGGCATGTTGTCAAAACTATATGGAATGTGTTCTAGGTTTTTCTAGACATTAAGCCTTAGAACTACTCTGGAGCGCAAAAAAACACTGAAATAAGTATTAAATGTTCCAAATTCTGATCTCTAAGGGCCCATACTTTCCACAAATCTAATTTTGGCATCTTATACAAGTTATAACAGGGGAAAAAGTCGATGATCCACCAAATTCGGATCCCTGAGGGTAATTAACTGCTCAAGAACCAAAGTTTTTCATTCATCAAGAAAAATCCATACAAAAATAATACCATATCATGCAATATGTATTTTATTAAGAAATATATCACAAAAGCATGAATATTCTACACAAAATCTATCAAAACAACATGGAATCACGAATTTGTCCAAGATAGCATGGCATGAATGCAGTACATGTGATTTCTAGCAAGTTCTTGTATGATGCATGAGATGGAATACTATCATCTCACCAGGTTGTGGTAGAAAGAGAACCACAAATTCGTCCATAGTAACAACACTATACATGTGAGTCAAACAATAGGGAAAATAAAATCAATTGTATAATTGAAAAATCAGAATAATTACAATAAACGAAGTAGATTGGATTTTCCATGTACATGTGTTAGCAACTCCCAGGTATTGCTTATTACCAAGTACATGTTCTGTCCTATCCCTGGACATAGGCTCTAAACTGTAAGGCAATAGAAAATAATCACTATTATACCACTTTATAATGTCCCAGTTTCGGAATCCAACTAGAGGTGCCCTGTACCCGCTTTGTCACATGGCCTCAAGCGCATTTCCCCAAATGCGAGAGGCTGAAAACTAGAATTGAGGGACTTGGGTGTGATATTAGTGAAACTATTACCTCATTTTCATAGTACACATAAGAGGTAAAAATACATGATAAAGAAGAATTAGTAAATATCCAACAACAGTAAACAACAGAAGACTGAAATAATAACTAACTGGAGCACATAAATATATAAATGATGCATGAAAAATATGTCTAGGAAAGTATCCAAAAAAGTAACAATTCAGAAAAAAAAACAGTACTAAACCATGTACAAATGAAATAGATATACAACACCTCAGCATCGCAAGACTATGCTTGGTCCCCTGCTCTCCAACTGCACAACAATTCAAGTACCGGAAGTATAAGGGTGAATGCCTTTATCTATACCTGCAGCAATATAATATGATTGGGCCCAAAACCATGTCCCAAATAGAGTGTGAGACTATATTCTAATAGGAAACCACCCAATGTTATATTCTTAATAGTCAGTGAATATATGGTAGGTAAAATTACAGAAAGTAGTAAACAAGAATATGTTGATCAGTAAACAATCCACAATTCCAATATCATCCAACAACTAACAAAAAGCTAAGCACAAATAGGTAACCCACTTTGAATTATTCACAACCATCCCCTCTAGTCTTACCAAATAAGTACTAACAACCCTATGGGCAGTAAAATAGGCATATCCTCTCTGGTTTGGTCAAAAGAAAATTCAAGACGATCTGAGGAAGCTCACTCGGTCAATGCCCCTAATAGTCTAAGGTAGTCAGGGACTCTCTGAGGAAGCTCATTCAGTCAATTCCCCTTATAGCCCCAAGGTCTTTGACTCTCTGAGGAATCTCACTCAGTCAATTCCCCTTATAGCCTATATTTTTCATAGAGACTTTGAGGAAGAACTCACAGTCAATTCCTCTTATATTCTAAGGAAATCAAGGTTATTCAATGTTAAACAAAGACACTCTGAGGAAGCTCACATGGTTTATCCCCTTATAGTATCAAGATCATGGACTCTATGAGGGAGCTCACACAATCAATCCCCATATATCCAAAAGTAATACTAGGCTATATTAGATCTCAAAAATTGCATCCCCCAATATCATAATGCTCAAAGACTCTCTAAGGATGCTCACTCTGTCAATTCCCCTTATAGTCTACTACACCTGGTTATCACCACCCTGTGTAGGATAACGACATATCAATGGAATATGTCCAATGTAAAACTATGTAACTACATGGATAAACAGTCTACAACATATCTAGTGTGTTAGGATTCAAACACTCCATCCTATAGCAACATGTATGAAAAAAAGGCAAAGTATCCAAACTAGCTAACATGACCAAACGGTCGTAAAGAGAACATGCTTGGGAAAAACATCCAAGGCATAGAAAAACCAACCAAATAATATCCACTCAACCTCTAAAAAGGAATAAAATCATGGAATAAGACAACATTGGTAAAAAGGTAAACACGTAATACCTCGTTCAAGGGTATTGGTGGAATTTTCACATAATACTCAAAGACATTGAATGGAAAGGCACAAACCACCTACCTTGGCATTAGGTAATCGATATACTTGAACCTAAAATCTTGAATCACCTTAAAACATCATAGATCTACAAAAACATATAAAACGTTCAACCCATGATAACATGGAATAGAGGATGAATTGGAAAACGATGCTCTGGGAGAAGGAATAACTCACTGATTTGATTCCAACTCATCCAACGGTGTTTTGTTCAGAAGATGGATGCACGGTTACGAGTTCGTCAAATATTTGGGGTCATACGGTACTATTAGTCGAACAGAACCTAAAAGGAGTGTGTTCTGGAGATTAGACATGACCTGTGTGTGTATAATAAATAAAATAAAAGTACACGGCATGTACTTTTGAAGTACTCATCATGTACTTTCCTTTTCCGTACTCCACTTTGGGTGGCCTCTATGACACCACTACATGGTCGTGTGTGTGGCCATGACATGTCCAACACATGGCATCTAACAGCATCATAATAAACGGTAGGTACTTATAAAGCACACGGTGTGTACTTCGAAAATTTCCATATTTTTCTCTTTTTCTAAAAAATAAACAAAAAAGGAAAAACATAACTAAATGAAGATCTATGTTCTTAAAGATTGTAACTATAAGAATTCATTCAAACAATTTATGTGAGGGATAATAAAAAATGATCAGAACAACTTCCCCAAATAGAATGGATGTGGCTTTCAAAACATCATGACAATGCTAATCCTTTTGTCTTAGTCTATGAATGTTATCCTGAAACATATATAACATCATCATTATATCTTATGACATAACATCATGATATCAGGACATTTATCCAAAAATGACCAACATATTTTTTTCAATATTCTAATTTAAAATTTGGTTAATTAAATAGATAGTATCTATTTTGTGATCTAATGTTTTTGGATAGAGAGATTTACACTAACAGTCTATAATTTTGATTTAGAGACCAATATATAGTGTGTGTTAATAATGATTGCATATAAAATTTATGGGATGGATTTCCTATAAAGGGAAGATATTATGATTATATTACAATAAATTTATTACTCGTGTACTCTTCAAAAAAATTCATAGAGGTTATTGCTAGAGCATATGTAAATGAAGGGTGAATTTATCTTGTCTAATGATGAAATATTTACAATGATTCCAAAATATTGATATTTTATTGTTATCAATAATGATAGAAAAATATTTATATTCATTAGTGTTTTAAACCCACCAATTTAAATGTTTTATTTAACAAATACATTGTTTGTTAAAAATATGTACTTCTTTTTCTCATAATGTAGAGATATAGATTATGAAATTTTAGAATTATTATAGATATAAGAATATAATAATGGATTCTCAAGTAGGTGGTTAAACTAAATGGTACCTTAGAGGATCTAACCAAACATATGTCAAAAATATGAAATGAATAATAATTGTGATTACCTCACAGTGAAGAGGAAATAATTTATGTATAGGATGGAAATATTCCATCATCATAAATGATTAAGATATATAAAGAATCCTACCAAGACGAGAGATGATTGGATTGAACATCCTTATAGAACACCCATTGTTCAATTGTTGAAAAGTAGAGAGAATGTGAATTATGAAAGGAAGGGAAATATACATTGATTTCTTGAGGATAATTATCATCAATAATAAGAAAATACAACTGATCATGTTATTTATTATTCCATCAATATTTTTAAAGGGGGAATAAAAATAAATTTAGATAAGGTAAATTTTATATTCATATTGGAATAGAAAACAATTATTTTATTTTCATTATTCTCATTCCATTATATCAATTTTTTTTATTTAATCATTGAATTGATGACTAAGAAAACATGAAGTATAGTTATATATAAAAAACCTAGTGGTTATTTCATAGTAGACATAATGTTTTAATATTCTCTAAATTTTGTATGTGGGATGATTCATTCAACAAATACTATTAACCTTTCCTTAGTGGAATATAACTCTATTCTAGGAATGGATTGGATCTCATTATATTGAGGACACAATAACTTATGGGTGAAATAAATCTATTTCTCTATTCAAAATAATCCCATTATATTTTAAAAATGAAAACAATATCATGAATCATATACAAAAATCCCTAAACGATGAATGATATGATTACCCAATGACAAGAATAACGTTCAAAAAAATCGGAGACTAAGGAATGATTCAATCTTAGTAAAATGTCCATTTAAAATTAATACATTGCTGTATATACCAAAGTGCTACCAAGACATCTACTAGATCATAAAGAAGATATAACAAATTAGGTCATACATAGATCCACTCATATCGTAAAAATACCCTCTAGGACGTCCCCTATAAAAATAATGGAGTCAAATAAGTATCTATAAGGGAATTTGGACATATGTTTCCTATTACCTAGTGTGTCTCCATAGGGTGAACATGTACTATTTTGTAATGAAAATTGATGGATCAATGCCTCCATGTATAGATTACCTGGATATCAACATGATCACCAAAATGAACTAGTTTTCCATCCCAAATATAAATGAATTTCTTTATTAACTTTGAGGTGATCATTACATCATAATAAAATATATTTAATCTAGATATCGTCAGTTTAAGGTTATTAACAAAGATATTAAGAAGACCCAATTTCATACATAGTATGGGTATAATGAATTTAATGTGTATCACATTGATAATAATAATTCCCTTATGATCTTCATAGACATGATGAATAGTTTTTTAGTGACTAACTCGAAAACAGTATAGTATTATTTATTGATGATATTCTCATTTACTATAATAGAAAGGGGGGACATTATGACCATTTATAGATTGTGATATAATAATTATGAAACGATAAAATTCACTCTTTTATTATAATGTTTTCATTTCAGATGTATAAATTCATTGATCATGTGAACATGATAATAAATTATAGTATTTATATGGACACTTAAATGGAAAATGCAATGGAAGACGGTCCAGACCCTAAAATGTCGCAAAAATCTATATTCTTCATGGATTGTTATGGTAGTAAAACATATTTGGAAAAACAAATAAATATTTAATATCCTTCTAACTATGTTTAAAATGATTCAGATAAATTATTTCAAGAAATAATAAGGTCTATAAGTCTATAAGGGACTGAATAAGAGGCTTATCACAGTTCCTGTAGTCACACTAACATCAAGTGTAGAAGGTATTTTGATATAAAATAATAATATCAAATATGTATTAGGTTGTGTAGTCCATAGAAATGATAATGTGATTTCCTATAAACCATGTACAATGATTATTCAAGAGAAGAACAACCTAATAAATGATCAAGAGTAATCTATATATGATCATCTAATTGAATATTTTTTTCACACGCTCTATGAAAATAAGTGAGAGATATACACATATTATAATTTTATAATTTTATTATTCACACTAAAGGTTATCCACATAAATAAAATAATATTTTTGGAGATTTTTAGTGATTTTGATTTAACAATACTCTTATATATAGTAAAGGCAAACAAGGTAGCTATTACACTTACCAGAAAACATCATGATAAATTATCTATGATAAAATGTGAGAAATGACTTATATTCATGGATATAGAAATGATGGATCATGAAATCACTATAGTAGGGAATACATACAACCCTGGAAAAATTATTTTCCAACTATTAATCTCAGGTAAGATCAAAGAGGAATAAATTAATGACTTTGATCTTTAAAAGTGTGTTAATTTAGTAAATAATTTGAATATTCACGAATTACAAATAAATAGAGACTGTTTCATTCAGTTTGGAGATGAAAATTTATTTCCTTCATAATCATAGATAAATATAATGATATCATATATTTATTATATCTTGTATTTCTCCATCCATCCATGAAAATTTAAGATGTTTTTTGATACTCGAGTGAAATTATTATGGCTCAACATGAATAATAAGATAACTAAATATATGATAATTTTTTTTTGGTGGGATAGAAATTTAACATATTGTGATATAAGTATAGTGTGATGATAAATCCATTACCCATAAACATGTTGAAATAGGGGAACATCTCCATATAAATTATTAATGGTTTTTTGAATACATCCATAGGAAAGAGTGTAATATTGTTATTCATGATTCAACTCACATAGACAAACCACTTCATCAAAATTGAAGATGATTTATCAGTTGAACATAATTCCATGATATATTTAATTAATGTGGTGATGAATAATGGGGTACCACAATTAATTGACTATATCCATGAACCCAGGTTCAATTCTAAATTCTCATAAAATATATTAACATGCTCAAAATATTAAATTGATTTTTATTACAATCTATCTTCCATAAAATGATAGCCTATAAAAAGGGGATATTTAGACTATAAATTAAATCTGAAGAGAATTGTCAATGATATTTAATGGTGGAAGGGATGAAAATATACCACTAGATGAGCTATCATATAATAAAAACTTCTACTTTGGTATTTAAATTACTCCATTTGATACTTTTCATTGTAAGTTGTGTGTAACTCCTTATTTTTTTGGATAAATCTAGAAAAAAATTACATCAACATGATCCTGTAAAACTTTTTATATAGAGGTTTTAATTCATCCAATAACATATAAAGGATGGTCAGTTTTAGTACAAGATCAGATATCACAATAGTCAAAGGGGCATGGTTTTGATGTTCCAGACAATGTTTTCTTGGAATTTTCACCATAGAAGAGTGTAGTGTGGTTTGGAATGAAATGGAATCTTTCCCTTTGGTACATTTTCCGTTTTTTAAAGACTTTACCTTATAGTATTAGTATCCTATCATCTAGCCCTCCATCAAAACTTGGAACATGATAGGATGTGTTCTAACCATCACATCTTCTGAATCTCAAACTGGACCCATCACATTTACCTAATATATAGGTCGAACAATTTTTTATTGATTTATCATTTTAGTAAAACATAGTGAAAATGATAGACTATATATAGAAATCCTTATGCAATAGCATAAACCACTTTTTCAATGAGTTGTAGTGAAACTGGATGTATGAATATGAGACAAGAGTACGAGAATAAAAAATGTTAACAAAGTACCTTCAAATATACAAAAATGAGAATATTAGATCTAAAATCGAGTATAAATTTCTAGTATTTGATGAGTATAATATCCTAGAGTTTATAAATGAAATTTTTTAGTTGATATTAATATGTATTATATTATAATATATATTGTTATATACATAAAACATAATGGGAAACCAAACATAAATAAATTCATAAATATGAATAAATTTTTTTTGAAACTAAAACTATTAAAATTAATTATATATTACAAGAGGTAAACAAATTAAATAAACAAATTAATGAAGAAAATATTTGATTACTTTGATAGAATAGATTAATCCTTCCCACTAAAAAACTATAAAAGAAAAAAACATTTTTTTAACAAATAATAATTATAGAAAATTACAATAACGATCCTGGATGTATTTTTATGAATACTAAATTTAAATTTTCTTTAGTATTTTAAGGAGGTGATGTGACTTCTGAAAACTTAATGTGTCCAATAAAATAGAAAACTAATTATTGGAAATAGTAACCTAACAGTTTGAATATTAATTTGGCCTACAAATAATTATTTTTAATATAAATAATATTTATTATGAATAAATATAGTATACATATTACAAATCAATAAAATGATAATAAATAAAAAAAATCAAATAAAATTTATCTATTTTTAATAAACTATTTAGTCTATTATTATATAAAAATAATTAAATATTAAAAAATAAAATAAACTCTCGTAGATAATTAATTTGATTATGTGAATGTCATTATATAAATAAATATTTAAAATTACCCATTTAAGATTTTAATGTGATTTTTAAAATACTTACTTTTTCTTGTGAATAGTAAATATACAGTATTCTTTGTGCTCATATTATCATAAATTTAATAGTTCAAGATGTATTAATGATCCAATAATTCAAAAAACATTATGATAGATGAAAATATATATCATTTGATAAATTATTTATTAATATACTAATACCATTATTTCAAAAACCTAATTATTATATTAAAATGCCAATTGTAAATTATTTTACTTTAAAAAAAATTCTCTCAATTTTCAACAATTCATTTTAAAAAAATATTCAAGTAATATTATAAAGGCGTTTGAAGTCCAAAAAATATATTTTATTGATACATGGTCTATAATTTCATTAATATCACTATTACCTGTTTTACCATAGATATATTATTTTAATCAATATTTTATTCAAAAATTGACTTATACTCATGTATAAATAACTCTTACTGCCCCTCACAAAACAATATTCCCACACATACCAAATACAATATCAACTGAAATACACTCTCTTAATTACTTATAAATATTCGTGGATTTTTTTAGTAAACCAACTCAATTCATTATATATTTCTACTGCAATACAATAAAAGAAACACTTATGGATTTTTATGTTTTTGTTAAATAGTCATTCATTTCCCTCCACTCTTCTCTTTTTAGAAGTATATTTAAAAAAAATTCAATGAATCAGTTTTAATTATGTTAAATATATAACAACAATGTTATAATACAATAAAATATTTATATTTTGATGTTTTTATATTTTATTACATTCTTTCACCTCCAATAGAAAACGTTGTCGGTAACAGTTTGTTAACCACCAATAAGGATGTTTAAAACATAATTACATATCACCAAATCTATGGATGGTGATAGTATATTACATATAATATAAAATTGAGTAGATATATGTATTTTATGCTTATGAAAATTAGTCTATATATGTATATTAATCCTAGAATAAAAATATTGAAAATGATGAAAATTGGAAATTTTTATGAAAACATGATTTCAAAAAATGTTCCATTGTAATAAAATAATTATGAAATATATTCTATAAATTATAATTTATAAATATTGAAAAAATTATATTAAATTAATTATGGTTAAATGTTATTAACAAAACTAATTATATTATTTAGGATGTGTAAAAGTGATGAAATAAAATCTTATTTAATGTAAGGGGAATATCTAAGACAACACCATTTTCATATTCTATTTATATGAGTCATAATTTTCAATATGGATATTTCACTAATATTACCTTTATATTATTTGAATATTATACAATTTTCATATCTAGGATATATATTTTTTCCTCTATTTTATAATATTTTCCCTCTAAATAAAACTATATTTCAAAGATAACACTCCTTTCATAACTCATCAACGACTAACAATGAGTTGAATCTTCATCAACCATGAATAGTGATTTTTATTCCAAATATTTTAACCATATTTCATTTGGGAATTATAATGATTATTTATTTAATGTGTGCTTTATAAAATCCATATGAAACACATTCCATTCAAATATTTATTTCATGACTACTATTTTTATATTGTTAACATGGAATGTATAATGATGAGTTTTTTGACATGACATGTGTGTTTGGAATTATATATATATATATAATTCATTCAATGATGTTATATATCTACTAATATTTTGGGTATTATTCATTAGAAGTATTCTATATTTATTTATAAATATGACATTATTTTTTACAAACATAAGTTATGTGTGACTTGAAGTTATCTATGATCACAAAAGTATGTGGTATTAAAATACTATGTAATAATGATTCATTTTTTTATATTTCACATCAAATTATATTATTTTATGATTATATAATTGTTTTGGTGATGAACATGTGCTTATTATCTAATGTTGTTGATTATGATCAACAATTTACTATTTATCCATTACCCTTATTCTTCCCCTTTTTGGGATTTTTGTAGATTTTTTTGGAATATACATGTGTAAATAAAAGTAATAAGATGATCATCATAAAATAAAATGGATAATAAAGAATTATTAAGTAAATTTTTATGTTTTAATAAGAATAATTGATATAAGATACAATTTTCCCAAAGACAGTAAACCATTGGAAGATAGATTTGTTTCATTATTATGTTGTTAATTTTAAAAATCATTCAATAGTACTGTAAATAATATTTGGGTTTCTATTCTTATAAAAAACAATATCCCAACGAATTATAGTAGAATGAGGACTACCAAGGCCATCAAGCCACACAAAACTGATGAAACAATGTTGTATAGACAAAGTCAACCATAAAAAAAGAATATCTAACATAATTAATTAAATTATTGGATTTATATATTTCACATTTTATTTGATACTCTCATAACAAACCAAAAATATATGCAATAATACCACAACAAGGATATATCCTAAAAGGTCACAAATCATTATATTTGCACATTAGTAACCAACCCCACACCACACAATCCTCTTAATGTTTCATTAGTCACCTTTATAATCCTTGTTATGAAAATTTATACCATTTAACAAATTGAATTAGAATAAATGATAATCTAGAAATATTTTTTAATGTGAAAAATATTACTTGAATCATCTTTTATAAAATTTGTTTTTAGATATGTTTTGATAATACCAAATGAGATATGAGGATGTATGGGGGTAGAAAAATAAAAGGGATCCTCGAAGAAATTTGAATGACAACATTGTATTACTAATATTATATCCCAGCATGATCCTAAACTCTTATATGTAATGTGCCTATGATACCTACATTGATATATGAATGAAATTAAATAGGAAGAGAATATAGAATCCCATGTAATCGATGATATAAAATCTCCAAAATTCAAAATCAAAATCCAAATATTAGAGGATATTTTTTATTATAGAATCATATAACGACAACCTAATGTTATTGGGACATATATTTAGAATGTGGGAAATAATATTGAATTGAATGATTATAGATATAATAGAGATCATAACATTTCTATCATGAATGGTTGGTTCACATTTTCAAAATCACATGGATAACATGCACTAGAAAAAAAATTAAATCTATCAAATAAACCCATGATGGATTTAACATTATATATAAAGCCTTACAAATCATGAATACAATTTATAATTAACTATAAAATCTCCCCCATTATACTTCACCTCTTGTAAAATAGTACAACAGGTGTATCAATCCAAATCAGAAATTCTTGAAAAAGGTCTTCTAAGTCATGAAGAAATCCTATATAGAATCAATTACCCTATAAACCAGTGATTAACATCATTAATCCCCACAAATAGTTTCATATCATAAAATAGTCCTCCTCCCCCTTCAATATTCCCATATACAAGAAAATAACACCCAAACACAAAATTTCATCGACAAAAAGGGTCTAGTCCAATACATAAGATACCTTTAAAATGAGTCAAATCCTCTAGAATCAGAAAAAAAAATTAAGAAAATACAGAACAAATTTACAAAAACTTCCAAACACAACCACATTAGATACCTCTCAGAAATAGATAAAACGTATCATAAAATAACAAAAAATATCTAAAATCATATTCGGAAGAAATTAATCAAAATTGACAATAAGAAAATATAAAAACAAATAAAACATAGGGGAATAATGAAACATGGTGAATAGATGCGATTATGTTATTAATTGACCTATATACTCATTTATAGTCCCTAATGACTCCATAAGACTCTAACAATAGTGATAATACACCCAAATGACACATCCAAATGATACTAAATATTATTCGATTGTTTCATGATCATCGCACTGTCTCATACATTAAATATCACATATTTGTTGACATTTTAATTATAATTGAGATACCACTGAATCTTAGTCATTTTGATGATATCATTATCATTATCATGTTGTGTGTGATGTGAAATGAAAAAATTATGTTCACCATCACACTCTATCACCTCAAATCATCCAAAAAACCATTTTGAGAGTTTTATCCCTACCCAAAACTCCAATTCCCAAACTAATGGTATTCATTTAAGAATACATAGTCTGTATAATCATTATCAAATGGAATCCTCATTTGGGTGAAAAATTATTTATAGAAGTCATGAACAAACAGTATCTTCTCACAAACCACTTGAATCATAACCACCATGATCTGCACCATATTCAAAAAAAGATCATCTTATGGGTATAAATAAGAAGATTCATTCAATTAAATTATTATTTACATATTTATGGATGAGTGTTAACTATTATTATTATCATTAACATACAATGGTGGGTGTCAAACACATGGTCATATAAAATCAAAGACACGTGATCTCAAAAAAACCTTTAATTTTTTGATGGTATTCTCTATTTATTCATCAATATAGGTGTACAATGTAGTTCCTTTTAATAAATAAGATCTAATGGAATATATAAAACCTCCCTACACTCAGAAATAAATACAAATGTATTGTTAAAAATTGATACTACTAATTGAAAAAATAATTCATACAAAAAATATATGTACCATCTAACCAAAAGGTCTGCATTAATTGACTCATTAATCACTGAAAATTGAGAGGAATTCATAATTGGACTAATGATATATTTGATTACATACCTTGAGCATATTTATTCATGGGTATAATATAATTTAAAATTTCTATACACTACAACTTGGGTGTACCCAGAGGATTTTTAATCCCACCAATGGAACGCTATACTAACAACAACATATAGAAGACATGAAATAATTCATTAAACACGACCACTAAACACATCATTTATAGACTACTACAATGTAAAATCCTTAAATTGTACATGAAAGATATGTTGGATTTAATTTCATGAGGTAATCTATAATACTCAAATAATACTCCATCATTCGTCACCAGTAGGATGAAAAAATACTCTAGAGAAAAAAAACCAATTACATCCAATATCTATACATCCCCAATGAGAATAACAATTAATAACATAATAATGCATAAAATAATCCTTTATGTCACCCTAATATGACCCCACTACCTCGTTTAAAAATTTGGGCACTAAATATATATAGAACAATTAACATAGGCAAAAAAATTGTTGTTCAGTGTGAAGAACAGATATTAACTCCTACTTCAATTCCTTGGAATCCTTGAAATATCAAAAAACATACGATGAAATTTTACATAAAATTTAATCAATGATGTTTTCGTTTTCATTTTATATAATATATATTCAATCATAGTCTTTGAAAAACTCCATCATCATTTATTTTCATTGGCCAAGGTCACAATGAAAAATTACATAACTCGGGATTTTATGTTTTGTGAAGACAAAAATACATTATATGGTGAGGTAGTGATAGCATATCATAATGGAAAACACCACAAAATCCCTTTCTATTTTATTGGTGAAATAGTTATACATTTAGTGGAATAACTAACTGAAAACCTATGACATCAGTACACATTGATGAATCGATACGCATCACAAAAAAAAGCATCATGAACAAGGAACACCTATAGCATCACGTCATCCAATGAAAACTGAGGTATCAAAGAACCTACCAATGAATACATATAATTTTCAAATGATTTATTACACTTTTTCATAAAAATGGAGTCGATAACCTTCGTTGTTATGTATATAAAAGGCACCACAATGTGAAAAAAAATCACACTTAATACATATATAAAAACACCCATGACCAAAACAGTTATAATTTACCACCAAATTCATTGTCCATATCAATGAATACACAACATAAAAAGATTAATGATCCAATGCAAATTTTTTCGTAAACAACATGACCTAGTAAGTTCATCTATCATATCCCGAATATATTTTTCAAATATTTACCATATTGTTTATGGCATTATAGTTTCTATAAAATGATCATCATATACTATATATTTCCTCCTCTGACCTTTAATATATGAGAATTTAATTAATGAAAACCATTACAAACTATTACATGAACTCAAGATTCATGGTGTATTGAATTCCAAAGAACATAGTCAGCGTTTTCATGATCTGGAATGAAATTACTATGAGCTATAAGTGTCTAAGTATTTATTGAAATGATGTCTATGGAATATCACCCTCCATAAAACTCATTAAATGATACCAAGTCAATGTATCGATTAAAAAATAGATATATACCTTAAAATTTTCAAAATAATTAGAGATTATCAAATGTTGTAAAAAAATGTTGATCATCACATGATTCATCCTCTAGTAATCAATAAACAACATTTGAAAACCATTGACCTTCTAGGAAAACAAACCCATTGCTGCCCAATATGATACAGTAGCCCTAATAAAGCAATTATCTGTTAGTTACTCAAAATGGTTACCCATGTAATATATCTCCAATTGATTAATATTTTATGAGACATTGAAATCAATATAGAATGTCACGACCCGCCTTCACCAAAAGGAGGGAAGGGTCAGCAGATTGTCAGGCCCTTCCTTCTTTAAGTTGAAGGAGAGATAATGACCCCCGAAACCCGCCTTCAATAGGTCCCGGAGTGGCGACTAGGACCAAGGGTATAGGAAATCCTCGCAAATGGAAGGCATTACCCTTTTTATTTTATAGGATCGAAAGATATGGAGGAGAAAACCCGACAACACCAAGGTAGAAAGAAAAGTAAAGCCAAAAGTAAACCACTCCCACATGCATGTTTCAAAAGTGAAAGCCATAAAGTGCAAAAAGGTGACTACAAGGTAAGTACCAAAAGAAAAAGAGAAACAACTGCAACTGCTCCAAAAGTCCGAGCTAGTAAGGTCCTGCGTGATCCCCGAAGTCCTCCTGGAAACCTGAAAGCAGTTTTATATACGTAGGGTGAGCATACAAGTACACTCAGTAGGGAAAACCAAGACTCTCGTGCATAAGTGGGGGAACGTACTAAAGTCTCGTGAGAAAGAGTAAACCAAACACCTAACAAGGAAAACTATCCATCCCGGGCCTCACCAAGGCTCGCTTCCCAAATAACGCAAGTCAAGTAATATATATATAAGAGCACATCGATGTTTGGGTACCCCGCGCCACTTTCCCACTGGTTATTGAGACATCCTACGCATCGGACAAATCCTGCCATTCTCACCGCAGTCCCACTGCCACACCCGCCCGCACACACCTGGGCCACAACCACACGCAGTCCCACTGCCGAATCCCGCCCGCACACACCTGGGCCACAACCACACGCAGTCCCACTGCCGAATCCCGCCCGCACACACCTGGGCCTCAACTGTCACATGTAACCATGCCTGCAAACACCTAGGCCAGAGCAACCACCGCCACACCCGAAGACACCTGGGCCTCATCCCGAAGACACTTGGGAAACCTCCTGCCGCACACACCTGGCCAACCACCACAACACCCCGCCCGAAGGTTCTTGGGCTAATAATGGACTTTAGGCCATCACAGCCTACCCGAAGATACCTGGGCTATCCGGTAAAGGGAGAAGAAAAGGAGCTAATAACCAGCCACTAAGGATAGTGTTGGGAAAAACACCCTTCCCCCATAAATGGGGGTGTTCGGCACTGAGTGCTCAACTTGGGTGGGGCGCGAATAAGAAACACAAAGCTACAAGTATAGATATAGGTAACAAACACTCACCCAAAGCTTAGGTTTTCCTAGCCAACCTACAGAACACAACACCACTGCACCCAAGTCACAGTTCACGACCCTTGCCCACAAAACCATTTGTCCCACTCTTGTTTCACGTTCAGTCAAAATGTTCAATTAATTTTAAGCACTACTGGGCAACTACCATAAGCATAACCAAGGAAAGCGTCAAAAGCAAGGATCATCCGAAACACTCACACCCGGTTCTGTTAATAGAGGATCTCTCCCCAATTTGTGATATTTTAAGTAACCACCCAGATTTAAAACTCACAACCACCGAATCCATACCAACAGGAGATCCCATCCCCCAAATTCACACAGCCACCGAGAGTATAAAAAGAACAGGGGATCCCATCCCCTCCCACATTTCCAGCAATCGGCCCGAAGGGAAAACAACCAACTACCACTACCAACACAAGTCATGGATTTTCAGATTTAATAGACTTAACACACTCCATGATTTCAAATTCTGTGTGTTCTAACCGGGAGTTATCACAGAAGGGTTGATCCTGGTGCTTTCAACTTATTCAGCCGGATATACGTGATTAACCAATTTCACAGCAGGAGTTCCCAAATTCAGCAACCCATTTAAAACATCACGAGGGGATTCATCAGTGCACAAACAACGACCACCAACGGCCTCAATTTTCAGAAACATAAACCAATAAAACAAAAAGGGATGATCACAAGATAAAGAATAACAATGATCACAACCCCTTCCCCTTCTTTCTTTAGAACTTCGTTTATTATCTTCATTAAGGTTTGGTTTAACCAATTCCATAAGGACAAGAATAACGCCCACCCTGCATGATACATAAAAGTGAGAGACGAAACAAATTCCCTACTTGTTGATAGATGATCGACGTTTAGGCCGGGGGTGCGGAACGTTACGGATAACGATGCGGCAGTCCCGATGCACTAGAAGAGCCACGATCGAAGAAGGGGGAAACCACGGCCTAACCCATAATTTATAAGAGTCGGGGACGGTTGAGATAAAAACGCTGAACCGCGTAAGACGTGGAAGTTGTGGGTTGACCACGCGGCTTGACTGATTATTAAAGGTGCTGAGTGGTTTAAACCGACTCATGAGCCGATTCAGTATTTAATTAAACTTTTGTGCGTGTTACTGGAACAACTTGGCAAGGCCGGGTGACGTCGGCCGGTTCCGCCGATCCGTCACACCGATCGGTCTCACCGATCGGTCTCACCGATCGGTCTCACCGATCCGTCTCACCGATCCGTCTCACTGATAGGTCTCACCGATCGGTCTCACTGATCCGTCTCACCGATCGGTCTCACCAGTCGGTCTCACTGATCAGTCTCACCGGTCCGTCTCACCGATCGGTCTCACCGATCCGTACCCCTTAAGGATCCGGATTTTGGCAAAGGAAGGGACCAAGGGGGGTCTGGGTCATCACATCAGATACCTCTTAAACGATTCTCGTCCTCGAGAATCACAACAAACCAGAAGGAAAGAGAGGGTCCAAACAACCATCTTCGAAAGATAACTCTTAGGAGTGAACCTCTGCTAACTAAAAATACCCTCCTGTCAAGAACTAAGCAACATACCACGCCAAAGAGCCCGGTCATGTGGGTTTGGGGAGTTTCCCTCCCCCATGTCAAGATATTATCCGCTTTGGGAGGCACTGACTCGCCCGCACGGGTTCAATCGCATCCACCTTAATGCTTCTTGATTAGGGGTCAGGTTCCCTC
Source organism: Viscum album (assembly GCA_963277665.1). NCBI lineage: Eukaryota > Viridiplantae > Streptophyta > Magnoliopsida > Santalales > Viscaceae > Viscum > Viscum album. Next base: position 975,223,285 of record OY728126.1, on the reverse strand, counting down.
TTCCCTTTAGCCGGGGCTTTTCACACACAACATAGGAAATAACCCAGTACATTTCATAGCCAAAAGTCAAATGTTCTACCACAACAGTTACAAAAGGAACAAAGATCAAAACAACTCGGGGTATTGGGCACGCATCTGTGCTTCCCTTTCCAACGTACTCTCCTCGAGCCCGCCATGTCTCCACAACACACGAACCAAGGGAATAACTCGCTCACGAAGCACCTTCTCCTTGCGATCCTCGATCATCACTGGTTTTTCCACAAAGGTTACGTCGTCCTCGATGTCCAGTTAACCCCAATAAAGGACGTGTGAATCATCGTGCAGATAACGACGGAGCTGGGATACATGAAAGACATCATGTATCCTTAGCAACGGCGGAGGTAACGCTAGCTGATAAGCCACTTCGCCGACCCGCCGTAGCACTTCGAAGGGTCCGACGAATCTGGGGGAAAGCTTACCCCCCTTGCCGAACCTCCGTTGCCCACGCCGCGGGGAGACCTTCAAGAACACGTGGTCTACATCCTCAAACTCCAAGGGCCTTCTCCTGGTATCAGCATACGACTTCTGTCGGTCCTGGGCCGCCTTCATCCTTTCCCGTAAGAGCTGAATCTTCTCTGTCGTGTTCTGAACTACCTCCGGGCCAAGGATGCCTGCCTCTCCTACTTCGGTCCAACACACAGGTGAACAGCATGGCCTCCCGTACAAAGCCTCAAACGGGGCCATACCGATGGTAGAGTGGTATCTATTATTGTAGGAAAACTCTACTAGAGGAATGTATCGCACCCACGACTCTCCTGAGTCCAGAACAGATGCCCGTAGCATATACTCCAAGGTCTGGATGGTTCGCTCCATTTGTCCATCTGTCTGGGGATGGAAAGCAGTGCTAAGGCGTAACTGGTTACCAAACGCATGCTGCAATCCTCTCCAGATTCGTGAAGTAAACCGTGCATCCCTATCTGAGACTATAGACCTCAGAACTCCATGAAACCGCACCACCTCATTCACGTACTTTCGTGCCAAAGCATCTACAGTACTTGACTCCCTGATTGCCAGAAAGTGAGCAGATTTCGTCAACCTGTCCACCACCACCCAAATGGCGTCGCACCCTCCTTGGACCTTGGGTAGTCCCGTGACGAAATCCATTGAGATGTCATCCCACTTCCACTCGGGAACAGCTAAAGGCTGCAGTAGGCCGCCTGGAACCCGGTGTTCAGCCTTCACTTGCTGACATACTAAGTATTTGGCCACGAATTCTGCCACCGCTCGCTTAACTCCGGGCCACCAGAACTGCCTTTTCAGCCCCTAGTACATCTTGGTAACTCCTGGGTGCACTGCCAGGGGTGAGTTGTGGAACTCACTGAGAACCTTGCCACGCATCACTATTGGAACAAACAACCTTTTCTGGAAAAGCATCTGGTGTTGACCATCCTCTGTCCATTCTCTCGAAGCATCGCCCTGGTCAACCCGATCACGCATCACTTCGCACTCGAGGTCTCCCCACTGAGACTCCTCCACTTGTCGAAACAGAGATGACTTCACTATCATATGATATAGGCAGCCTCTGCCACTATCCATCTTCGCATCCAGGTGTATGGAAGCCAACTCCTCCATTGCCTTCCAGGCATTTGCCGACTCTCGGACCGCATCCTTCTGTGTCCTCCTGCTCAATGCATCAGCCACCACATTGCCCTTGCCCTCAGTATAAGAGATTTCAAAGTCGTAGTCCTGGAGGAACTCTACCCATCTACGTTGTCGCAAGTTCAAGTCCCGCTGGGAGAAGATGTACTTTAAGCTTTTGTGATCTGTGAAGACCACAAAGAATTCCCCGATGAGGTAGTGCCGCCATAACTTTAGCGCAAAAACGACCGTTGCAAGCTCCAGGTCATGGGTGGCGTAGTTATGCTCATGGGGGCGTAGCTGCCTGGACCCGTAAGAGATCACCCTTTGTTGCTGCATCAACACGCATCCCAGGCCCTGTCCTGAAGCATCACAAAATACCTCATAGGCCATCCCTTCTTCTGGTAATCTCAACACTGGAGAACTAACCAGATTTTCTTTTAGGTAGCTGAAGGACGACTCTCATTGCTCGCTCCACACGAAAACCTGGTCCTTCTTGGTCAAAGCCGTCAAAGGGGCTGCTACTCGGGAGAAGTTGGGTACGAATCTCCGATAGTAACCTGCCAGTCCGAGGAAACTCTGGACTTCCGCCACACTCTTGGGTGCTGCCCAAGAAACAACTGCCTCAACCTTTGATGGGTCGACTGCTACCCCCTGCTCAGACACTACATGCCCGAGCAAGTGCACTTCTCGTGTCCAGAACTTGCACTTTGACAACTTTCCGTAGAGCTGGTGCTATCGGAGGACTCCAAAACTGTCCTAAGGTGCTCTGCATGGTCCTCTTCTGACCTTGAATAGATCAGGATATCTTCGATGAATACCACCACAAACCGATCTAGGTACTCCCGAAATATGGAGTTCATAAGCCCCATGAACATGACTGAGGCGTTCGTAACACCAAAGGGCATGACCACGAACTCGAAGTGCCCATACCTACACCTGAACGCCGTCTTCGGGACATCGCTATCCTTTACCCTCAGCTGGTGGTATCCAGACCGCAGGTCGACATTCGAGAACCATCCTGCCCCTTTCAGCTGGTCAAAAAGATCATCTATCCTCGGAAGAGGGTATCGATTCTTGATCGTTACCCGATTCAGCCTCCTGTAGTCGACGCACAACCTGAGGCCACCATCTTCCTTCTTTGCGAATAAGACTGGAGCACCCCACGGTGACGCACTTGGACGAAAATAACCCCTCTTCATCAGATCGTCAATCTGTATCCGCAACTCCCGTAGCTCCGAAGGTGCCATCCGGTAAGGAGCCATCGAGATTGGTCGAGAGCCGGGCTACAGGTCTATCCCGAACTCGATATCACGTCGAGGGGGTAGAGTCGTCACCTCCTCAGGAAAGACGTCCATAAATTCACGAACGATCTCTGGTACTTCCACCATTTCCGCATCTACTGATTCTATCATCAGTTCGGTCAACAAGGAGAGGAGGGGTTCCTCCCTCCTGTTTCCCTTCGGACAGCTCCGCTCGCCGGTGAAAGTAACACGTTGGCCGTCCAAACCGGAGAACACCACCCTTCTTTGGAAACAGTCGATGACGGCGCACACATAAAATAGCCAGTCGATGCCTAGGATGACATCGTACGGCTGAATCTGTAGCAGAAGGAGATCCCTAACCGACTGATGTGGCCCTAACATCAGTCTACATCCCCGACAAACGAACAGCAAGTCGGTCTAACCTCCAACAGGTGTGCTCAACACCAGGGGCACTGGAAGTCTCTCGGCATCTAGACCCAAGGCACGGGCTAGACTGGGTGCAACAAAGGAGTGCGAAGCTCCGGTACCGAACAAAGCATGATCAAGAGTGCTAAACACATTGATCGTACCTCGAACAACCTCTGGCCCTATTGGAACTGTTGCCTTTGCGGCGTGTAGCGGTCCACGCCCAGCTCCCCTTCCCCTCGGCTGTTGGCCACCTCCCCAACCACGCCCTGGTCGAGGTCCCTGGGGAGCGCCCTGAGGTCGGCCTCCTCCTCCTATGTCTGCCTGCGGAGGAGCGGGAGCTCGCTGTCCCTGCTGCTGCTGCCGGAAGGGTCTGGCTGGAAACTGCTACTGCGGCGGATGCTGGGGATGACTGCCACTGCTGTACTGCACCCGATCGGGGAACTGACTCCGGAGATGTCCAGGGCTCCCGCATATGAAGCACCGTGGTCCCGAGCCTGAAGGAAAAGAACGTGGGCCAGGGGATCGAAACTGAAACTGCTGCGCCCTGCTCCCTGTGGTTCGGAACCTGGAGGGTCCCGATGCTGGAGGCCTGGCGCTGACGGCCTTCCCCTTCGATGGTCCCAGCTGGATCCCTTCATGTGACACTCCTCCCCGAGAATGCATCCTTTCCACCACTTCGGCCTTCTTCTGGACCTCTAAGTATGTCGGAAGAGTAAAGGGGGTAACAGCATACTGGAGGGAGGGTCAGAGCGCCTCCTCCAAACGTCTTGCCCGAGACTCCTCATCGGGAAAGAGGTCGGGAGCAAAACGCAGGAGGTCCTTGAACTTGATTCCAAGTTCCCTCACGGACATGCTCCCCTGCTGGAGGGAGAGTAGCTCCTGCCTCTTCTCCGCCTTCATTGTCGAGGAGAGGAACTCCGCCCGGAACTCCTTCTCGAAGTCCGCCCAAGCAACCTCGGACTCTTTCCTACCCCCCAGGTGAAGCATCCACCACTGACGTGCCGCTCCTCGCATCTGGCTAACAGCCAGAGGAACCCAGCACTCGGTCGGGGCCCGAATCAGGCCGAAGGCTATGACTAACTCCTCTAGCCAGCCTTCCGTCTTCATATCGGAGGTGATGCCCTCATACTTCTCGAGGGCCTGTCGCTGGAAGGCTCGAAGAGTCTTCTGCCACTGGTCGTCCTCTTCCTCTCGATCAGCTCTCTGCCGATTGGCCAAGGCAGTCTGGGGGGCCTCGATCGCCTGTACCACACGTGGTCGCCTTCCAGGTGCCATAGCTGCAAGGTAACAAGGAATGCCAAAGCCCAAGTAGTGCAAAGAAAATCGTTCTTAAAACTTATTAAGATTTAATTTATACATAATTCCCAAGACATCCCAGAAACAAAAGAACACAAGTCATTTATGATGCATGTACCTTTCCTAGGGTCTCTACCCTGCAATCAGTGTGGCCTCACTTGGTCGTTCGGTAGGTCCAGAGTCCTTACATCAGATCACGGGGGGCCCTAAAATCCCGTGTCCTAGCCGGTCTTCCCTAGCCTAATTCACGCACCAAGGTCATCCAACGCTGTTGCCTTACCATCCCATGCAATCCTTACTGTGCCTAACTCCAGACTCCGTCCTATCTCTCCACCATCACCTTTGATACCATTCTGTCATGACCCGCCTTCACCAAAAGGAGGGAAGGGTCAGCAGATTGCCAGGCCCTTCCTTCTTTAAGTTGAAGGAGAGATAATGACCCCCAAAACCCGCCTTCAATAGGTCCCGCAGTGGCGACTAGCACCAAGGGTATAGGAAATCCTCACAAATGGAAGGCATTACCCTTTTTATTTTATAGGATCGAAAGATAAGGAGGAGAAAACCCGACAACACCAAGGTAGAAAGAAAAGTAAAGCCAAAAGTAAACCACTCCCACATGCATGTTTCAAAAGTGAAAGCCACAATGTGCAAAAAGGTGACTACAAGGTAAGTACCAAAAGAAAAAGAGAAACAACTGCAAATGCTCCAAAAGTCCGAGCTAGTAAGGTCCTGCGTGATCCCCGAAGTCCTCCTGGAAACCTGAAAGAATTTTTATATACGTAGGGTGAGCATACAAGTACACTCAGTAGGGAAAACCAAGACTCTCGTGCACATGTGGGGGAACGTACTAAAGTCCCGTGAGAAAGAGTAATCCAAACACCTAACAAGGCAAACTATCCATCCCAGGCCTCACCAAGGCTCGCTCCCCAAATAACGCAAGTGAAGTAATATATATATAAGAGCACATCGATGTTTGGGTACCCCACGCCACTTTCCCACTGGTTATTGAGACATCCGACGCATCGGACCAATCCCGCCATTCTCAACGCAGTCCCACTGCCACACCCGCCCGCACACACCTATGCCAGAACCACACGCAGTCCCACTGCCGAATCCCGCCCGCACACACCTGGGCCACAACCACACGCATTCCCACTGCTGAATCCCGCCCGCACACACATGGGCCTCAACTATCACATGTAACCATGCCTGCAAACACCTAGGCCAGAGCAACCACCGCCACGCCCGAAGACACCTGGGCCTCATCCCGAAGACACTTGGGAAACCACCTGCCACACACACCTGGCCAACCACCACAACACCCCTCCCGAAGGTTCTTGGGCTAATAATGGACTTCAGGCCATCACAGCCTGCCCGAAGATACTTGGGCTATCTGGGAAAGGGAGCAGAAAAGGAGCTAATAACCAGCCACTAAGGATAGTGTTGGAAAAAACACCCTTCCCCCATAAATGGGGGTGTTCGGCACTGAGTGCTCAACTTGGGTGGGGCGTGAATAAGAAACACAAATGTACAAGTATAGATATAGGTAAAAAACACTCACCCAAAGCGTAGGTTTTCTTATCCAACCTACAGAACACAACACCACTGCACCCAAGTCACAGTTCACGACCCTTGCCCACAAAACCATTTGTCCCATTCTTGTTTCACGTTCAGTCAAAATGTTCAATTAATTTTAAGCACTACTGGGAAACTACCATAAGCATAACCAAGGAAAGCGTCAAAAGCAAGGATCAACCAAAACACTGACACCCGGTTCTGTTAACAGAGGATCTCTCCCCAATTTGTGATATTTTAAGTAACCACCCGGATTTAAAACTCACAACCACCGAATCCATACCAACAAGAGATCCCATCCCCCAAATTCACACAGCCACCGAGAGTATAAAAAGAACAGGGGATCCCATCCCCTCCCACATTTCCAGCAATCGGCCCGAAGGGAAACCAACCAACTACCAATACCAACACAAGTCAGGGATTTTCAGATTTAAAATACTTAACACACTCCATGATTCCAAATTCCGTGTGTTCTAACCGGGAGTTATCACAGAAGGGTTGATCCTGGTGCTTTCAACTTATTCAGCCGGATATACGTGATTAACCAATTTCATAGCAGGAGTTCCCAAATTCAGAAACCCATTTAAAACATCACGAGGGGATTCATCAGTGCACATACAACGACCACCAATGGCCTCAATTTTCAGAAACATAAACCAGTACAACAAAAAAGGATGATCACAAGATAAAGCATAACAACGATCACAACCCCTTACCCTTCTTTCTTTAGAACTTCGTTTATTATCTTCATTAAGGTTTGGTTCAACCAATTCCATAAGGACAAGAATAACGCCCACCCCGCATGATACACAAAAGTGAGAGACGAAAGAAATTCCCTACTTGTTGATAGATGATCGACGTTTAGGCTGGGGGTACGGAACTTTACGGATAACGACGCGGCAGTGCCGATGCACCAGAAGAGCCATGATCGAAGAAGGGGGAAACCACGGCCTAACCCTTAATTTATAAGAGTCGGGGACGGTTGAGATAAAAACGCTGAACCGCGTAAGACGTGGAAGTCGTGGGTTGACCACGCGGCTTGACTCATCATTAAAGGTGCTGAGTGGTTTGAACCGACTCATGAGATGATTCAGTATTTAATTTAACTTTTGTGCGCGTTACTGGAACAACTTGGCAAGGCCGGGTGATGTCGGCCGGTTCCGCCGATCCGTCACACCGATTGGTCGCACCGATCGGTCTCACCGATCGGTCTCACCGATCCGTCTCACCGATCGGTCTCACCGATCGGTCTCACCGATCCGTCTCACCAATCGGTCTCACCGATCCGTCTCACTGATCGGTCTCACCGATCGGTCTCACCGATCCTTCTCACCGATCGGTCTCACCGATCGGTCTCACCGATCCGTCTCACCGATCCGTCTCACCGATCTGTCTCACTGATCGGTCTCACCGATCGGTCTCACCGGTCCGTCTCACCGATCGGTCACACCGATCCGTACCCCTTAAGGATCTGGATTTTGGCAAAGGAAGGGACCAAGGGGGGTCTGGGTCATCACATAGAACATGACTAAATATTAATTCCAAACATGTCTCTGGGATAATGGTGTGGTGTCACATAATTCATGGATAAAAAAACAAGCACTCTATAAAAATTAAGTGTACCTAATGCTATGGATGAGTCCCTAACTCTACCAATGGATTGTACATCAAGGAATAAAAAGGAATCACTCAAAAAATACATATTTATGATCCTCTCTCACTGGTGACAACCATATGATGTTAATAGAAGATTTAATGATGATCCACTGATACAATACTCTTGGAAGGAGGACCATTGGTCCATAAAAAAACCTTCTAATATGCCAATGGATGTCGAATCAAATATTGAGTATTATTAGGTGATATTGGGGAAGAAATACTCTTTGGTAATCAAATTAATAATAATAATAATAATTGCTTAATAAGGGGACTATATAAAAATTCAATCGTACTCAGTGGAATAAATAAATGTAACTGATTAAATGGAAAGAATAATCCTAAAACAGAAAACATGTGTGATAATATATATATATATCATTTAAAAAATTAATATCACTGATGTGTTGATATTATAATTACACATGAAAAATAAAAATGGAAATAGTTAATTAACATGGTATAACCCCCCTACAACATCAAAAAATCATCTTGTAAACCCCAACACATCCCAAATCACTACAGTCTATCCAGTGAGTCTGATACCATACCAAAACACAAAGACCTAAATTTTATAAATGCCTTAAGGGGAATGTATATGGTCTGAGTATGAACTCACCAGGCCACCAAAAATGTGTTCCATCTATACAATAAGCATTACACATTGTTATTGTTTGTAAAAAAATCAACAGACTCTTATAATATATATCAATTTGGCATGAACTAAATAGACATAAGGGGAAATTTTCTATTTTAAGGAAATTCAAAAAAAGAATTGTCTTTTTACATTCTATTATACCAATAGAAAACCCTTGGTCTCATCTCATTTAATGACACCTGACACAACAAGGAAACTAATACCCTAGGTAATACTGGTTTGAATACCTATTGTGGTATCAACACACCCATATTCATATAAAAATCATTTAGTTATTATATGTATAACTACCATATTAAGGTATCTCACCCTTTATATATTCATTTTAGGCATGTAATGTGTTTAGTTTATGATTGGGAGGTTTTAAAATAAATTTGTGTTTTTTGGGATTTAATAAAGGTGTATGGTTGTATCATAGTAAGAGTAAACAATGAAATTAATATAGGAAACCATTCATAGTTATATATGGGATAATGGTAAGGTGTATGGGGTGGAACATGGTTTTTAAAAAATATTTAGCCACTGAGGAGAAACTGTTAAAAGAGGAATAATGATATTTTCATTGACAACACACCATATTTCTAACTGTGTGTTTGAACCATTTAAGGTGCTCATTGAGGAAGCTACTAAAAAATGGTTAGCACATGGTTTTCATAATCATGCAACTAACCATTCACATTTTAAAAAACTAGATCATAAAAAAGTGTACCTAGGTTGGTATTATCTATAAACCCCTCAATTTATATCCATTTCAACCCTAAATTAATAATTTTTCACATTAATGGATGTGTAAGATTTCCATGTTTACCAAGAAGAAATATGAAGTTTTTCTATGTGTGTTGAAGCTCAACCCCTTGGTATATATATATCTCTTGTGGTTTTACTTAGATATACATCCCCCCAACACATGGTTTCAATAATCTAGTCAACTAATGATTAATAAAGGGGTTTTAATTCCATTTATAGTTTCATTTATATTTATAGAGGTTATGGTACGACAGATATTGTAGGTTTTTGTAGTTTTAAAGTGTTATTATCAGTATTTACATGCTAATACTCATTTCTACCATAATTCTTGAGGTGGGTGGATTCACTCTCGAATCCACATTCCAAAAGTAGAAGTGTTTTTTTCATGTTGATTGTTCTTTCTTAAGATTATTACCAAAATGAATTAAAGTGTATGATAGATACCTTATTTAGTGATAGTTTTTGGATTTTTGAAATTGTATAATTATTTTGATAGGATAATTGTTGAATGGTTTTAATATGTGGATTTTACAATTAGGATTTTAGCATTGATGTGTGGAAAAAAAATTATAGAATTGGTATAAATAACTATTTAATTTTAAATAAATTGTTTTAACCAATTGGTTTGGAATGGTTTTGGAATAATGTGTTCATGTGTGTTCATTTTCATTTTTTAGACCCAGTGTACGGGGATTGTTCCATTGAGGAACTATCATATTTTACATTATGATGACATGGTGGATTGATGAAAGACCATTCATGAGTATGAAACATTCTTGTGGGTATTCATGTGTGGTTTTGTGGATATGTAGACATGTTGATATGTGGATATTGTAGATACCCGAAACCTAACATACATAGACTTTACATTACTTTTGCGGAATACTTAGTACATAACAAAAACACACACACACAAGGATCGTAATAGTTTGGTGTCTTTGGAAACTCGGAACGTAATCTTCTAATCGTGGTGAAAGATCATCAATATCTCCCATAAAGATCTTCACTATTTTTTTACCTAAAACCTTTCTTTATATCCTGGGGAAAAGAAAACATAAAAGGTTGAGCTCAAATGCTCAGTAAGGGTATAAAAAAGAAAAATCAATCACATCATATTCATAAGAACATAACTTTTTGAAATCTTAACCTGCAAAAGAGAGAATAATTTCATAACATGGGATAAATCATAGTAGTGAAATGAAATCCCAATAATCATAACTTAAAACATGAAACTTTGTGGCATACACACATAATCATAGAGAATCATTTCTTGTTAGTCAAGACTCATTGCCAAGACTATCTTAGTGGACAAAGTCCCTTTCTGAATCGAGTAACCCTCGTTTCAGTCCTGTTTCACTGAACCGGTATAACCTACCATTTCAGCCATGTCTATCTCATGAGATATAAAATCTTTACCCAATGCATTGGAGGGAGATATAGGTCCCACCCATCTCATAATCATACCATTCTTTTGTGTGCCACAAAATCATAAACCATACATCATAGCGTAACCCATGTAATAAAAATGGGATTCTTAAACAACATGACATCATAAAACAATTCATATAAGATAAAGGAATTCATAAAAATGTTTCCATCACAACATAGTCAAATCAATAGGGATAAAAACAGAACCCTTTTATTATCTTAGATGGAAAATAATTTTGATGAAATACTTGAACTCCATTCTTGGGGAAAATATCCTTTCTACTTCAAAAACATTTTTCCTTTCATAACATGTCATACGACATTAAAATAAAAGAAGTTGATTAAAAATAAACTTGAAAACTTGTAAAGGAATATTCTTGGAAATAATGTCTTAAAAATCCATTCATGCCGTATAAGTTAAAAAAACATTCTTCGTACTTTTGTCGGAAAAGTCAAAAAGTACCTCGTACGAAAAAGGACAAAAGATTCCTTTCTTATTCTTTACTAAAAACTCATCGAAGGGTAAAATTGGATTTAAACTATTGTAAGTGGATGGAAATAATATTACATATTGAGGAATCATGGATGTGGATGATAAAATACACCCCAGTAAATACTTACGAATAAACAATCTCGGATAAAAATGAGATTGTGATATTTCCCCTTACCTTAGGTCCGACTTGCTTTGTAAGTGTCTGAACCTCATGTATAATGATTTAAATCAAGTTATTGACTTATTCCAGAATCATATTCATTGTTATTATATCATATATGGTCCACTTATGACTTTATATTACCCGTTCTTTTGTAAATTCATGTTAAAGTAGCATTTTGGGTAAAATCGTCTCATTTGTCATTCGTGTTTTTAACTTGTAATTATTCATATGATTACTTATATCATGATTACTTAATTCCAGAATATAAAACATGATTTATATATATATATATATTCAGGATATACATATATATAATAAATCAGTAAATGGAAAGAAATACATCGTTCATGGAGACGGTAGTCCGTACGTACGCATGAACGCTGTTTTCGTTTCCTTATTAAATTGAATGGAATTAAGTAGATGACATACATATAAATATAAATAATTCCAGTATCATTATTAGGTCATATATTTTATTAATACTTATTATATATACTTTATAATAATTCATGAATGGTTAATCATTGAGAATGAATCTCATCGCGTCGTGGAGACGGTAGTCCGTACGTACGCACGAGCGATGATATTGTTCCCACGGTCATGGAATTTTGTTGAAGTGTATATATACTATTTCAGTATCAATATCACTTTACAATAATCATATATAGTTACTCATTACACCTTTATACCCATCCAATTAAGGTGGTGGCATAAAATAGATTACACCACGGCGTGGAGATGGTATTCCGTACGTACGCATGCGCGGTGATTTCCTTTTTCCGTAGGATGGATAGAAGGTTAATTAGAGTTGTTTCATATTTATAATAACATATCAGTATATAAGAAATACTGATGTTATTACTTTATCATGAAACAACAAAAGAAGGAGAAGTTGAAGAAGAAAGAAATTGAAAAGATCGGTAATGGATATTACCTCTTCTTTGAAACGCCTCTTTGAATCCTTCACTTAGGGAACTAAGATTGGTCTTTGAAGAAGACCAGAACCTCTAGGATTATTATAGGGAAGTGGGGAGGAGAAAATGGCAGGGGTTGGCCGAGCTTGAATGCTCAAATTGGAGTGAGGAGGAGGGGGAGGAGGTGTCCTTTTATAAGGGAGGAGAGGGGCACCTTAGGAATACCTCAAAATATTATTTTATATTAATGTCAAAATCGGTTTATAATGGTTCCAAAGGGTCTTATTTCGAAGCTAAAGTGGGGATTGGTCGAAATCCTATCAACCAATAAGATTTAGACAAGGTTAGAGTATTATTTTAACCTTATCAATTAGATTTAACTCTAATTTAAATAATTTAACTTTTACCGTGTCTTTTTGTTTTCTTTCACTATATGGTTAATACACTTACTATAACATGCCAAACGAACCCCAAATTGTTTATAATTAATATATATATCCTTATCTAAGTCATTTGGACGAACCTTAGATTTTTAGGAATAAAATAACAATTAATAATATAATATTTGATTTAAAAACTATTTTGTGTCAATTTTGACACTATTTGATATATGATTTTTGTGAAAGTCATAACAGAATTATATGTTCGAACCAAGTTGATTAAATCAACACTAATATATCATTGTAACCTATAAAATTAGTGTAATTCATAAAAAGTCTAAAATTACATTCATTTGAGCATTTATAACATCAATTATGTTAATATTTCCTTAAAAAGGGTAATTACTGCATCATCGTTGTGTCATCAATAAATTAATTTATTTAAAGTCTAAAAATTATAAATAAAATATCCTTATGTAGGAAATATTTTTAGATTTCTAATGAATATTTACAATTGAATTTATCTTATGTATAACCCTATATTTAAAATGTTTTATTAAATAAACTTTGATTTTAACTCTTTTAACTCTTCTTTGAATTAAATAATAATAAATATCCTAATCTAATCCAAGTGGGCCTAAATGATAATATTTTACACCTAGGGTTGTTTTTGGTCGAGATACACTTGTCCAATAGAATTAGGACATGTGTTAGGGTAATATTAATATCATTCTTACCCTTAATTACCCTATTTACTTTTAACCGTGGTAAATAAAAGTAAAAAGTTACTATTCACCAAAAATTATTTTCATCTCATTGAACCACATTTTACTTACTGACATCAACCGTGTCTCTCGGATTTTTGAAATTCCATTCACAGAAGCGGTAAAATTAAGTTTTATGAAAAATTCAGTTTTTAACCTACCACTTAGTGGTTTCACTATTCATCAAAAATTGAAAGTTTTCAGAAAAATACCAAAATTTCATCCTAAGCTATAATTCATATTCCGAATTCAAAAATGAAGTCTATTTTACCAAATTCATAACATTGAAGTTGAATTAATTAATTTTATAATTAAATCCCGCTGTTAAAACAAATAGCGTGTTTTTAAGAAACAATATCTACCAAAAGATTGACACTTGATTATGTCTGGTTTTAATGTAAAATTACATCCAATGACCAACATCGTATTAAATTGTAAAAATATATTCTAAATATACTTTAAAACCACTAAAATTAATAATTTATCACTATTAATTATTTCGATTAAAAAAGTTGTTTTTAATTATAATTTAGTAATTTTCACTATTCATCAGAATATGAAAGTTATCCGAAGAGTACCAAAATTTCACCTTAGGCTAAATTCGATACACCGAATCCAAAAATAAAGTCCATTTTGAGAGCTAAATTTTCTAAAATTTAAAAAGTGGTTATTACTATTCATAACAGCTAGTTTTAATAATATTTTATTAGCATATCGTTGTTTCATGAAACTCAGTATTACGTATTACACACGCTATCGAGGAAGGTTGTGATTGCGTGTAATGCAAGGCAAGTCAAGGATGCGTGTTGTGCAAGATACTTTTTGTGTTGCGTACAACACAAGACATTAATGAAATTAAAAAGAATATTTTTCATAAATTCTTGGGCTGTTACAGATATTTTCAATTAAATTGGAATATTTCAAATGTATTTTGCAATATTTTAATAGAATTTTTTGCTAAAATTCGTTGGAAATGTTTTCTGTTAAGTAAAAATAGATCAGATGAAAACTATTTTACATAGAAACTGTTTGGATTTGATATAATCTGTTTTCAATGGTTTGATAAAAATAGTTATAAATATAATTGAAAACATGTTATATCCTATTGGTGTGTTTCAGGAAGTCATTAATGAAAAACAAAAGATTTTATTTATTCACCCGTAATTTGGAATGTCGGTTCATTTATATATTTTTTCTATTGGGATATTGTAATGGAATGTTATAACATTCTTTATATGTGTTTCATGATAATTTTGATGTATTGTGGAGTTATATTGTGGATCGTGTTGGTATCTATGGAGTTATGTCATGGAGTCTTTGTGTATTATTGTATTGTATTTCCATTTGTACATTGTATATTAGTATCCATCCACTATGATACTAAATTGTTGGTTGGTTTTGATATAAAAAATATTACATTGAGTTTTTGTATTTTTATTATCATGAATCATGTAGTGGATAGCTTATTATGGATAGTTTGGTTGAGTTGTTTTATTCTCAATTGTAAAATCATCCCAAAACTATAATGAATACCCTCAAATATAGTGATAGCCATTGGATACTTGGGGATGTCACTTAATGTCATCTAATAATTATTCCTCATCCATTGTTAACAAATATTTGTGGGATATTACAATTGGTATCTTATTTCTTCTTCCATGACATTAAAATAGTATTAGCCAGGTCATTAAAATTCTTTTTGTCCAAACGTATTGGTTTTTAGTTATTATCTTGAATGTCATTCTTGGATAGTCCTTGATTTGGGTTGGTGTAATTAAGTATGATCATTGGAACAATAAATGTAGAGGAAAGAATTATTTTGATAAACATTTCATTCTAAAATTCATCTTTCCATGTATTTTGATGCATATTTTTAAGTGACAATGATATTAGTAGAAATAGAATTTGTATTGATTCATGCAATGATATGACCAAGAATAGAAATTACAGCCCTCTAGAAGTGAATACTTGATTTTGAATAACGATTTATGATATTGGAATGAAATTTTTTTTATTAATATTTTTGATTTTTTTTAAAGTGTTATTTTTTAAAAGATGAATGATATGAGTATTTTGGTAATGGTTCTAATTTGAAAAATAAGGTTAATGTTTCAAAAAATCGGTTGAATGTGGAAAATGATAAATTTTGGAAATAAATTTTTTGATGGTTATGATCATGTAGAAATTGAATTTGTTAATACATCTATTTCTATATGGTGATACATATAGTGTCTTATGGGATTATATAAATTGGAATCTGATAAGAATTATTGAAACAAACCAAAATAAGATATTTAAAACATGGTTAGACATGAGCTATAGGTGAACTCAAAAATTGTTCAATGTTTAGTCGAAGACATTCTTGATATGGATAGAGGGAACATGTTGGATGGACTAATGTAATTGGGTAATTAAATCTAGTTCCAAATTATAATCCACCCATCATTCTGGGTGATTTAGTGATAGAGAATGTAGAGATGTGGCTGAATAGAATTAATTTAATATTAAATTTTCTAGAAACACTATTAGAGTTTTATGTCATGTTTTCGTCGTATATGATGGAAGATATTTCATACTAGTGGTTGGATTTAGTAGTTCATTAGAATGTAGACCAATGACTTTCATGGGATTATTTTGAATAATTTATTAGAAAAATAATATCCTACAACATTTTGAACCTAAAAGATGACATATTTCTTTATTTTGATTCTTTACATTTTTTTGAAATAGAGTATTCATAATTTTTTTTGAATTTAGTCCAATTTTCACAAGATGTTTCTACAACTACATCATTAAAGGCACACATTTATGAATTAAGGATGAAGTTGGAGATTCACTGAAAGATTGATTTTTTCATTATAAAGAACTATTTATAAATTGTCAAAAGGGAAATGTGAGAATAATGGGATACATAAAGAGATATAGGTAGAGGAATCCTGATGATACCTATGGGAAATGGTTGGAACAGTAGTTCATGGAACAAGAAGTTGTGGGATACTTATTTTTAAGTTTGTCAAATCACTAAAAATTAAATTATTTGATATGTATATATTACTCTCTCATTGAATATAAGATAAATATATTTTCAATTTGTTTCTCATGATCACATAAAATACTATTTTAAGACACCACATAAATAATTTCATATAAGAAATCGTATGTCGAATCATCATCTCTATTGTCACAGTGATATAAGGTTGTGTGTTTAGGAGACTTCTCATTTGTCACTAACATCATATTATTTGATAGTAAGTGGGTAGTATAATAATTCATGTCATAATAGTTAAGATAGACAAGGATATTCATTGAATACCATGACTACTATAACGGTTCAACCTAAATAGGGTAATAAATATTTGTTTTCAGTGAGTATGTAGTTATATACATAAGAGAATTTTTTAATAGATGATAAATATGTACCCATGATGGTGATTGGAATGATTGTTTTTATTTCTATCCTTTTACAATTTTTGTTTGATATATTTGAATCTATGTATTTTATTGTTTCTTGTTCAACTAATTTGATGGTTTTAAATGATTAGATTGTGCCATCTATTATGGGATATTAAAACCGTATTGGTAAATGAAAATGTCAGGCATTTTTATATAGACGTTATTCTATAATTCTCGATGAAGTTGAGTTTATAGGGGATTTCTATGCTCATGGGAATAATTTTTACGGTATAATCCTAGGTATGAATTTCTTCACAATTATTAATTCTCACATATATTATTATACATTAGTTGTTAGTTTGATGACTAATAATGGAATCAATAATCACGTTAGAGGAGGGAACAGTGTAATCGTTGGTGAAAAGTGCTTGTTGGGACAAGAAATTTAAAGGATCGTGTACTAGATGGTGATGTTTAATATGAAATAGATGGATTATATTTATAAATGAAACTTCCCCTAGTTGTGGATCATTTTCCTAATGTGTTTCCTAAGAATGTATCATGGTATCCACCTATATGAGAATTTTAATTTATGATTGATCTCCTTCTGGGGACTAGATTAATATCAATTTCATATAATCTAATGGAACCAAAAAAAACTGAGGTAATTGAATTTTTTTTTGAATAGATGGAAGGATAATGGTTTATTAAGTCGATCTTGTCTCTATGGGATGCAACAAAATTGTTTTTCAAGAATGATGATGGAAATATTGGGTTTTGAATTGATTATCATAAGACTAAACATGCCACAAAAATAAAGCTATATCCAACTTCATGAAATGAAGTTACTGTCCATTAATTAATGAAATCTATGTGGTTAACAAAAATAAATATGATATTAGTATATCAGAAATTTCATATTCAGAATGAGGAATTCTGAAAAATATAATTTATGTGTATATATGTACATTACAAATATGTGATAATTCCTTTTAGTCAAATGAATGCTTCAACAGTCATTATTGAATTTATGAATTAGGTATCTATATGGAATATGTATTCTTTTGGGGTTTTGTTTGTGCATGAAACATTTGCGTATTAATTGCCAAGGGTTGATCATGATAATTAATTAGTGATAGTGTCCGAATTATTGCGGGATTATTATCTTTAATAAAAATTATCAATGTTCAATTTAAGGATACATGATATATGCTTCATTGGAAATAATGCCTCTTGATGAGGTTTTTCTATGGATCCAAAAAAACAAAGATGTTCTTAACTCTTGAAAACATCCAAAAACAATCATTGAGTGAAACACATTCATTTTTTTAGCTGGTTAACACCATCATATTTTTTTTGTCTTATCAAGACAATATTTATCCATGACAACATTTACAAGGAATAATGATCCATTTCAATTAATGTTCACAATTATAAGTCTTTTAGAGTGATCAATTTTTTCCTTCAATCAACTGCAATCTTGATTTCCCTGAAAGGTGGACTAGGTTTTGTTGTGTATTTTGATTCTTTTAGTTATGGTTTGGGATTCATTATCATATAGGGAGATCAGATTGTCTCTTATCGATCATTAAATATATGGATTCATTATAAGAATTACCAATCACATGTGTTGGATTAAGCTATTATAGTCCATGATTTTAATACATGGACTCATTACCTATTTGATGAGTAGTTTATAATTCTTATGGATAAAAATATTTTGAAAAATATTTCCTCACAAAGGGAATTGAACTTGATAATAATATGTTAGATGGAAAATCTTAAAATGTTTGAAATTGAGTAGACTTATATAATATTAAAATGCAAATATTGTAATAGATGCATTAAATAGAATTTTATATTACCAGTTAGAAAAGAATGATTCAATTCATTGGTAGTTTATGTAAATGATAGATTATATGAACATATAATGTGAATACCGATGTGATGTTATAGTATTCCATCAAATTTATATTGTTTATAGTCTCTTGGAAAAATGTTAAAGATTTGGAGACATCTAATTAGTAAATCATTATGGTGAAATAAAAAATCAATGGTTCGATGACCACTATGTAATAAAAGATAGATTAGAGTTTTGTTTTGTGGCTTTAGAAATGAAATTATCATACCAATGACATGTAATGAATTAATTTTTCATACTTAAAACCATTCAAGATTGTTTTTCGTCAACGAATATAGAATATGTATAAGTAATTGAATGAATTTGTTTTTGAATTTTTTATTGATAGGATATGTGGATGAGATTGTTTCTATATGATTATATTTTCAACAGGTTCAAGAATATAATCAAGGACCAGCAGGTCTTATTCAATCAATAAATATTTTTATTTTCAAATTAGATCATAGTGATATGGATTTTTTAACAGGTCATCCATGACCTGTTTAGAAACATTTTTCCATATGGATGATTATGGATTGACTAACAATGTCGTCACAATTCATCCCTATTCATTAACCACATAAGAAACAGGACAAGTCCAAAATCCATATATGAGAAGTTGAAAAGTTGAATGAAGAATACATTTTGATACTATCAGAGAGAGATATGATTATTACATGGTTCTAATGGAAATTATTATAGAATTCCATTGGGTCTCATCTGACTTTGAGTATAGTTTATCATAAAAATATGGATGTGTAATCTGAAAGGACAATTCAAATGATGGAATGCATGTTACTAGATTATGTAATGGATTTTGAATGCTCATTGGAATATAACCTATAGTTAGTGTAGTTCTCATAAAAAAATATTTATGTTCCCTTGATAAAAATGATTTCTTTAGAGTAAATTTTTTACTGTTTTTTTTCATTATCCACATTGTTTGGTGGAACTAGATGAGACTTCAGGGGTAGGGGAGATCCTTTTACATGATTAAATATAAATGATTCATTTTATTATAACAAGGATGTAGAAAAATAAATATCATTAGATATCATTTGTGACCCATCAAAGATTTCAGTTTTCAGTTAATTTGAGTGATCAAGTAATCTTGATGATATCTCCAAGGCATGGGAATCATATTTTTGTAAATTAGGGAATGTTATATCCTCAATAAATATTTTTTTTACATGAATCAGTTCATGTTGTGGAATATCAACTGTCATACCCATCTCATTTTAATGAATTTCATAATGTGTTTCATGTATTTCATTTGAAGAAGTATCCGCCTAACCTTGACCATGTTATTTAATGGGATCATGTTGACCATAATACGAATGCATCATTAAAACATGACCAAATATAGATTTTATAAAGGAAAGAGAATTTATTTCATGGAAAATGAATTTTTTTGGTGTTCTTTTCCTGGCAACATGGTCATCTTTATGAAGAGACATGGAAATAGAGAAGGAATTTTTGATTAGTTAATCTTGCACTTTTAGGGTAGTATTTTTTATAAATTTAGAGGATAGAAGTACTGAGTATTGGGATAATTTATCACTCCTAATTTTAAATAACCCATAAATTATATCTTCTAGGTTGGTATATTGTTTGGGTAATGTTTTGGAGGATATGGTAGTCATTTGGAATATTTTTGTTGTTTTTATAAATGTTCAAATTTGGAACATCATTATTGTAAACCATGTGAATCCTATAGGAATCCATGAACCATGATTAAAGGGATAATTGGAAGGTTCACTATTATGTGCCCAATTTTTCTAAACAATACAACCACCCTGGTGAAATCACACAAAAGAGAAGAGTGGTATTTTTCATTTCCAGTTCATAGTTTTTCAAATCATGTGGGTAAACAATCTAAGGAGCTCTATGAGTAAGAGGCAAGTATACATTTAGATAATGGGTTTCCTAATCATGTGACTAACCATGAAATGTTAAAATATAGATCCTAGTAAAATTGATAAAGATTATTAGTAGCTCTAAAACCATTATAATTTACTATTTTGACCCTAACTCGAAAAGTTCCCTCACATATATTTTGGAGGTTTCCCCATTGATCATGAAGTTATCCTAAGGGAAATGTTAATTTATATAATCTCAATTCCATTATTAAGTATTCGTTTGTGGTGGGTTTTCTTAGGTCAATTTTCATTCTTATATCAAGTTATAGGATCTAGTCCATTTTGTATACATAAAAAGAATTTAATGCAATTCCATGTTAGATTTGGATTTTTGATGTTGTTGGAATACATATAATGTGGTTTTTTGAGTTTCAATCAGGTTTATGGGTTTTTCTCATTCCATTATATGTTTTAACCATTATTTTCATGGTTGGTGGCTTAATTATTTTCTCTAAATTCTTGAACATTAAGGTTTGTTTCCAAAGATATTGTTTTATTTGAATATGGAAGTGAAATTGATGTGAAAAGCATAATAGAAACCATCTATTGTGGACGTTTTTTGGATTATATAAATTGAGGAATTATTTTAAAAGGTTTTTTATTGAATTATTTTTAAAAAATTAATTAAAATTTTTTGTGGGGAATGATTGTTGGAAAATAGTTTTTATGGAAATGTTTCTAATAATAATGTACTTTTATTGAAATGTTTTAACAAAATTTTCTTTTCATAGTTTTGGAATACTAGATTTTTGTGAGTTCATATTCATTTTCTATACAGTATGGAAGGGTATCATTCATTATGGAACTGGTATATGTTTACCATATGAAAACATGGTTGATATATGAGAGACTACCCATGAGTATGAAACTATCACTTGGGAATGCATGTGTTGATGTGTGGATATGTGGATATGTGTAATGAAATTTAATTATGCCAAATGGATTGAGGAACTATTTGAAATCATTTGTTGGTCAGTTTCAAGGGAAATTGTTTTATCTTAGTAATAATATCTTGGATGACAAATATTTTACATTTAAATGTAAAAACAATTATAAACTATTTTCAATTGTTTTATATAAATATTGTTCCATGCATTTTCTAACATGTAATATCTTTCTGGCATGTGTCGACAAATAATTTTTTGAATACATAATGAGTTTCATTACTCACCCCATCGTAGTTACAATATTCATTTTGTGGATAATGCCTATCGAGATATATATAATGAAATGGTACAACATTTCATTAGTCATAGATCATAATACATGGGTTTTATTTTGGTATTGAAGCGTGGATAATGTTTTGGTAAGTGGAGTTATATCATGGAGTCTTTTAGTTTTTTGGGGTTTCTTTTTCTTTCTACACTGATGATTAGTAGTCTTCCACTATGATAATCTGTTTTTTGTTTTGATATTAATTGTATTACATGGAGTATATTTACTTTGGTATCATCCATCATGTAGTATTCTATTCTTATGTATTTTATGTTTTTTTCACGTGTAAAATCACCCACCAAATGTATTGAATCCCTAGGAAAATGATTTTATCCATTTTTTCATTGGGACATATCTTAAGGCCATGTAATAATTCCTGGTCATATCATGACGCTGTGTAGGGGTAGGATGTTACATTGTTTATTATGTCTGTCATTGGATCGATAGTGTGATGTTATGAAATCAATCACACGTACCTTGAACATCCTCTAGAACATACTTCATTAGCTCAAAATCATAATGGCTTGAGGAATGGTGATATATATCATTCAATATATCTGGTCCATCAGTCCAAACATATTTACTGATCCTCAGACCCCAAATTATTATCTCTCACATAATCAATCTTGAATTTATGTAGTGATAACATCCTCTATTACAAATAATTAACACAACCCCCTTATCTACAATATTTATATTGTCCTCTACCCCTGACTAGTGGTCAACACCACCTCACTGAGTATTTTCCTATGTACACACTAGTACAAAAACAAAATATTCGAGGAACGGTGAGTGTAAATCTCAAAAAATTCATAATCCACATCACCCAATGGAACATCATTGCATCATGTGATCCTCATCCACAAAACACTGTATGTCCATCACTATAAGATGCAAAATGATGAACAATATCACATAAATACCACATATCAAAATCACCCAATATATGTTGGTTCATTCCGTTCATCATCTGAGGGAATATATATAATCATATCATAATTCAATTGAATTAAACTACTTAAATAACATTCCCCATAAATCAATAAATCATAAATACCCCATATGAAGCCATTCGTTGTTCAACATATTTAAATAAATATGCTAAATTCCATATGAATCGCCTATTTATACTATAAAAATAATATAATTTATTCAAACTGTAATATGTGAACTAACCTCACATTCATATTTAAATCTAAATATATGGAATGTGTAGAAAATAAGAGATAGTTAGAGACTATTTACATTATGATCAAAATTTATCTATCACTGAATTTTAGCTTATTTTTGGTATATATTAGCATATAATGATGAATATTAAAATTAAAAATTAAATAGTGTATATGTGATATGATATTAATCAAATTCCAAACACAATATAAAATTATAATGTAATACTATGGAATTGGAAAAATGTAGTTAGCTTTCCAATGAGACCATAAAAGCTCGAATAAGAGCTCAAACATGGGAGAGGCATCAAGGCCAATGTTGGGAGGAAAACATAAGATAACCCCATGATGTGAATGTAAAATTAGGATTAATGTAGGATACTAAATTATTAAATAATTATGTTTATGATTCTTAAATCCACCATCTTTAATGACCTTCATGGTTATAGCTCACGAGTTGTCCAACCATGTGGTT
This sequence comes from Viscum album, assembly GCA_963277665.1. Taxonomy (NCBI): domain Eukaryota; kingdom Viridiplantae; phylum Streptophyta; class Magnoliopsida; order Santalales; family Viscaceae; genus Viscum; species Viscum album. The sequence continues at coordinate 975,199,850 of OY728126.1, read as the reverse complement.
CCACTATCCAAATTTCACCCAACCTCACACGGATCATTTTACATTATTTAAAACTATTCATATCCAATGAACATGTCCTATTTATTTATATATGTTCCTCACAAGGGTTGGTTTCTAACCCACACAGTTAGTCCAAACCATGTACCAATAAAAAAATTGGTCACATGTTTATATTTTAAGGATATTAATAAATGTGCACAAATAGTGTATCCAATTCCATTTTTTCTGAATGTTCATCATGAAGACCGATGTATTCATAAAAAATCATACCTCTTAGAAAAATAATGGGATTTAACACACATTGAAAAATAATATACTATGACATTATAATTTCTGAAAATTAACATCTAATGCTCAATTTAAAATTTTTCTTATCCACAAAATAGAAATGTTATATTTCACTAATGAATTCATATTCATAAAATTTTAATGACTTTACAGTCTCCCCAGTATAATATAGCTCATTATATAGCTATTTATGCTCATGCAGTTATAATAACAAACAGACCCATCTATTAGGTCCCAAAGGGGCTTAAATACATTGAGAGTGGAGGGTTAATCTAGGTATGGATATTCTTATCAAAATTATTCATTCCCAACTAGATCATCAACTTTTTATTATATGATTTACCTATTTTCTATTTAGTTTTTATATTAATCTTATCCGTTGGAATTTTATTTGATGATAATGCACAAAAACTAAATCAATAACACAATAAAAATGACATAAAATTATAACATGGTTCATCGTCACTGGAAAAAATCCAAGCAGCCGACAACAGAAATATACCATGTATTAAAAATTATATAAGTCTCATTGCCAATAATGATATTCTGGGAATATCACTTATATTCCAAAGCACACTACTATTACAAGTTTTATGGTTAGCACACTGTTTTCTAAGAGGTCCCTTACTATGCCTCTTTCTCTGGTTCACTACTGGTGGAAATGATCACATTCTTCCTCTTACATTAGTCACTGCTCTAAAAAGGATGCAATTTTTGTTTTTTGTCATGCAGGTACTTTTGTTATCACTAATGAATCCTTCCTCAACTTTATGTTGATGCTCTGTTGACAGTCTTTATGAGATTTTCCTTCACTTCCATGAAAACACCAGTATGTAACACTTCCACATTATTGAAATCTTGGACATACTTATCATTAATATAGAAACAACAATTATATCTATTTTGTAATGATAATTAATTGATTCAAAGTCTATTTCTATCCCTTTTAATATAGTAGTGAATAAAAATCTTATGCATGTATTGTCAAATATCTCATATCCTTTATATTATTATTCTCCTTCTGAATTCATAATTGACAATGATACTATTCATATGGAAATGTAATGCACATATCTCCATGAGAAGTATGATAATATGATACCCATTTGTGGGACACTGTCACATAACTTCTTGTGAGAGATCATGGAACATACCCTTGTGCGAGATCATGGCATGTACGCCTAGAGACTTGTACGGGTTCCACCGTGTACGAGGCCCCTAGTGTGAACCCATAGTGCCTTGAGTGAGTAATACTCTACATGAGTCCTTGGGAATGAACCACCATAAATGTGAACCCTTGGCCTGAACATTATTCATTGTGAAAACCTAGTGAAATTCTATATTGACAAGTCCTACACTTCACCAATCTTTTCCATGAGTGTTAAGTTTTTAGAACTTTTTCCTGAGTTTTTATTTTTGAATCCCTTCTAATAGGCAACTTTCACTCTTTTTAAAAGACCCTTTTCAGATCATGTGAAACACCTTGGTGTAAGTTCACATTTAATGAGACCTTTTTCAAATCATGAGAAACACTTATATGATGTCGATCGTAAAAAATCCTTCTCTATGAACCTATGACGTGATATGTCACTTTGATTCTCTTCTCTAGATGAGATTAAGATCAATCATTTATGAAAAACATTATGAATGTTTAAGAACATGAATTGGGATACTTATAATCTAATGTTCACTTCCATAACTCAATAAATAATATAAAATCATCCAACTTTTGGGAATCATGTTCTCTACATGATATAGTTGTGTGATCTTCTCATAATTGGCAAGAGATCTAGGTGTGAGTCCTATTTAAACATTCCTCTTTTGTGTAAGTCCTTAGCCAGCTTGGCCCCATGGAAGTCTTATTGTTTGTTTGGGAAACTCTGTTCTCTCACTTATTTTCTCTATGTATTAGTTGATATATTATTCCATAACATGTTTGTAAAATCTTCCAATTACTTCCATTGGTCACATGGTCCATCGTCAAAAAATGGGCTAAATGTGCTAGACATTACTCATAAAAATTGCCATTATCCATCACTATTGTAAAATAAAATTAAGGATATAAATGGGACGAGGTGAGAGGTTCCGTTAATCATTGAAGGACATACCACATACCCCATGAGACCCACGTGGCACTGAGATTCCCTAATGATATGTCCTCTTCATCTCATGAAGTCTATTTTTCATATCATCATTCACACTCCACAAACCCATTTCATCATTTGGGATCAATGAAACATCATTCAACATTATCACTCCATGAATCAGTTTTTTCATTTACACTAAATGATTCCTAAGAATGAGTTATATTTTCTTGTTACGTAGGATCTACACATGATCACAAGGGACAATCAATAGTGTTTCACATGATCCCTCTGTGAGATCCCTGAACAACCATGTCTATTGCCTGAGATCTCACCATTATAAGAAAATTCAAGCAATTGCAATCATCAGAAATTTAATTTTGTTGTCTTCTAATGATTTTCATGATCCATTGTGACATCCAAATAAATCTATGAGGGTCACATGTGATCACATTGAGAGATCATTTTAGTAATCCCTTTTCGCAATATTCCATCATGATAAAAATATTGAATATAGTTTTTGGAAATATTGTTTTATTACATTTTTTTCATGACCTACCATGAGTTATGTTCATCCTTAACGCTATATCTTCATGCCATCATTATAAACCATCCTTTTTTTAGGAACATCATGCCCTGTAAAAAAAAATGTATTAAAAACCACCAATATGAGGGTGTATTTTCTAACACCATCTCATTATCATAACCCTTTTTGACCCCAATTACGCAGTTTGTTCAATTATTCTCATTGATACCGACGTTAGGAATTACCCACATGGATTCTTCCAAACCCAATTTAAAATGATTTAATGGTTCACTCAACCAAAAAATAGACATACATTTCTCAATTTCCATATATCATAATTCTTATATCTCATCATATTCTCATTCAATGCCAAGGTTTGACATAATAACTCTTTGATCCTATAATAGAACTATTGTATGAGATTCCTTCATCACACCCAATCCTCGTAATTTATCCCATATCATATATATATATATATATATATATGTATATGTAAATTCCCAATAAAATGACGATACCTTTGTATATATTGATTCCATTAACCATACCTAATGACTTTATACCAACCAATATCTTGCTAATAAAACCATGACATGTTCACATTGTTCACCCAATTTAGTCATTAAAACAACCAAAGGATCATACCTGAAAGCATGACATACCATTAAAGATATATATCCATCATTACCTGATACTAGAAGCTAAAATTCATGAATATCACATAAATCATGACTACTCAGTACATGTCCTATATATGGTACTACACAATTTACATGCCAGTGACTCCACAACAAGGTATCTCTCTAAATGAAATGCTCTATGAGTTCATTATAATACCCACAATATTCTCCTGTTAACACTCCTAATCATACATCAGATCGCTAATTTTTACATACTTCCTAACTCCAACCTTTCTAAAACAAAATCCTACATAAATAATTTTTCACCCTACAATATGTTCATGAACTATAGGGCTCATTCTTCCACAAAAATATTTGTAATGTAATTCACAATGAACATAGTATCAATTACCGTCCACGATAGTGTCTCACTCATTCATGGAAGTATATGTATGTACAACCATAAATTTAACTATTCAATGATAAAATATTTTTTTATCCACCATCATCCCTAGAGGTGTCCCAATATGATCAAATATCATCTTGACTAACACGGTCCAATTTTTTATCCCTTTATCCCATGGTCAAATTGAAACAAGGATAATTTACAAAACTATAAATATAATATAAAATAAATGAGGGATGGATCATATATATATTACCCTAAAAATGATTTTTAAAAAAGGTATCAGACATATCTGGAGCTACTCATCTATCCATTGACCAAACCATGTAATTTTTTACCGCTACCCTACCTTCCTTAGAGCCTCTCCACATGTATCATTATAATATCGATACTCATGGAAGCCATCATGGTTTTAAGGGTACACTTGCCATTATTTCTCTACAGTAACCACACCATATCCATCCTAATGATCCAATGAATCCCATCTACATAACATCACACTATAGACCAATATCCAATGTCAAAAACAAAAAATCCATATCTGATAATTCAAATAGGAATGTTTTAAAAGGTAGTGCATATTACCACCCATAAAAATCTCTAATACACCAATATAACTCATCATCATTCCCTATGGACCATTTTATAAACATATTAGATTCAAGGATCATATTCCAATCATACGAGATATAACCATCTTAGAAGGGTTGAGTAAAATTCCACAAAGAATCTATATAAGAAGTGAATGTTTAACTTTTTTATGACATTTTTGAACTGGTTTACCATATCCAATATTACCACAAACCCTTTTCATATAAAGTACCATATAAACAATATTCACAATATATCAAAATTTATTCATACAAAGATACACATACATGTGCTTGTTTAATATTATTTGAATATGATGTAAAATATGAACACACTATTTAGATAGTTATATAAAATTTAAAAAACCAAACCCCTTTTCACATATTCCTGGATCATAGAGGTTATCACTTGTACATTAATATTTCACTTGATTTGGGTTCCTATCATGACACATCAATGATCCTCCCTTTCTATACCTCTCTAGGGGTTAAAATATAATAAAAAACAACAACCCATCGATATGTCAAACTAAAGGTGGAAATCCATCCATGGTATAAGTGATAAACAAGAACATCATTTCCCACCACTATAGAAACAATACATCCCTCATGAATTGGTGTTCATTTAGAAAAACACAACCCCTTTACCCTATTCTACGTAGATCCCGTTTTTATATACCATATCTTAAATAAAAACCACTTAAGTAAACTACCATTAATTCCATTTGATAACCATCTAAACTATATTTCTATTTTTAATTAACTTATATACCCATGATACCATTTGTAGAACAACCATATGGTATCAAAGGATCCTATTATCTAGTTTGGAGGGCTTCTAAGACTTAGGTGATCCTCCACACTTGCCAAAGACTTATAAATAGAATTATGTGTCTAATATGGTAATATTGGAGAGACTATACCGTCATGTTCCATTATAATAATTAAAAAATAATGGTAATATAACAATTTAATGGAGGACGTGTTTCTCTAAACACAATATTACAAATAAATATAATTGATGAAATATCATGACAACATTATTTTAAAAAATACATGTCACATAATGTATAAATTTTATACCAAAACAAACAAGATAAACCATGGGACCATCATGTTTGTATGCATTAAAAAAATACATCACTGCACATGGTGAAACCCCATGGACCTACTACCAATCATCCATTACACCTTCGAATGTACTATATCACTATGGTCCATCCCATTAGTCTGTTCACTTAACTTATTTCATAGATATAAATTCTAGACACATTGCAATGGATCTATGTAGAGTTAGTAATAAATTATTATTACACAACAAATGTGTGCTTATATTATAAACATATTTTTAATAGTGTATGCATACATAAAAAATTCTATCAAACATAAAATACATATTTGTATTCACTTTCTCTCAATATCCTTAATGGAGAATTTACCTACACCAACCGACGCTGAAATTAAATAATTAATCCATAGTCAGGTTTACCATGAGAAAACCCTTAGTCTCTTCTAATTTAATAACACCTATAACCACATTATTTCCAATACTCACTTTTTTATAGGTCACAATAACAGTAAAACCAAGTGAAATATCATAATCATATAATGAATATGTTAGATATTTTTTGATTTATTCATCATAATATCAAGAACTCGATGTCCATAAATCAATGAGAAATCCCTTGAGTTTCTACTTGAATGACCACAGTCAGCTCAACAACCCCATATCCTTAGGAACGGTGATATACATCCATAAATAATATTTTTCATTGGTCCAGACATATATATATATACCTTCAACCCCAAATGGATGGTCTCTAAAACCATCAATTATGGATTTCTACCATGATCACCTCCCATATAATTAATTCTCTAATAATATAATAATCCTCAATATCATCAGAATCGTTACCCATGATGAGTTGTCAAAACCACCTCACTGTGTAATTTCATATGTTCAAGTGAGCCAGATAATAATTTCATCCAATAATGTTGAGTGGGAATCACTAACAATCCCTATTACACATTACTCAATGAAACTTCACCAAAATATGAAAATATCATCATATAATATCAGCATTTTCATATCAATCCACCTAAAACAAAAAACCATATTTCATTAATCATTGTGAGAAATATCATCTTATGTATCTTTTTTTAATCCCTTCACACTCCATTCAGTCATAGGTAATCATATCACAAATTAGCATAATTATGTTACAACCACAAAATTCTCAACCAAATTTGTATATCTTACTTCACCAATACCAATCCACTCAATTCTCAACATAGTAAAATAAATAACCTCTGCCCACATATATCACCCTTTTCATAAGAAAAATTAAATTATTTAATTTAAATGTCACACCAAGACCACCCTACATATAGATAATTAAATATACAAACAATGTGGTTGTATAAATGTTTAGACCATATGAAAATACCTAACTTGTTTCACAAGAATTCTCTCACTAAATAACAGAATCTTATTAGATCCATATTTAAAAAAATAAATACGTTTAGAAACACCCTAAAATATGTCATATAGTCTGAGATAGAAAATTAATTACATAATGAATGATAGATGTTGTAGGGAAGATATTTTAATTTATGACATACTTCTAGATATCCAATGAGATTATCATAGTACAATTCAGAGGTACAATTATTGAGAGGATTGAAATCTTATTTTGGGTGAAAAATAGTGGATAACGGCTAATATAAATTATAAATAATTATATTTGGAGGGGAAAATAAAATATGATAGGATTTTAAATGCTAATAAACCATATTTAAATACCCACATAGTTATTTGGTTCAGTTTTTACAACCATACACCAGCCTTAAGATTGCACTATACACATGGCACCACACCTCACACGAATAGGTGCATGGTTTGTCATACCTTGAACAAAAGCCTCTATTATTTTCTATATGTTCCTCATATTGTTTTATGGCCACCCCAAATGGTATAAAAAAATTTATTCCAATGCACAATGGTTTTAATGGTTATTTTACACAGATAATACCAACCATTCACCAACCATTAACCCAATGATATGTCTTCCAGAATTTGTTTTTCAAAGTGAGATTCTCCCAAAACCAATAAAGATATATTATATAATTAAACATTCTTAAATAAAATCCCAAATATCATTGTTATATGTTTTATTTTTTTCAAATTATTCACGGAATCCATATATAAAATTTGTCTTATATTCCATACATAAATGTATAATTTCTCTTAGGATTTAGACCTCTTAAAAATCCTAGGATGTTACATTGTCACCTAATGTTGGAAAACTGTACCCACCTATATAAAAAAAATTGTATCAAAATATAATAATACCAATCCATTCCAATAATGAATTTATATATCATTAATTTATTGAATAATGATACATCCCAAAGAATGATGTTTCCCCCATCAGGAGTCCTCATCTCAAAAATAGTCAAACAACCTAACACAACCATTGGATGACCTGGAAAAATATTATGGCATGTATAACCTCTCCATAAATTTTCACAAACTCTGTAACAATATTTTTTGATAATTTTTGTCTGGATGTCAAAAAATATTCAAAAAAAATTTGGGTACACAATGAGACGATCATACATCGAATAAAATATAGGCCCATTATACCTAGAGCCTTTATCAAATACATATGGACTCAAATAGCTCCACTACCTCACTATGTATAGCATCCAAATATAAACATATATATTGGTATTTTATATCAAGGTACATCATTTGGACACCCTATCCCAATTCCACCACTAGCTTCTTAAGCATAATGTTGGTTAACAATATACGGAAGGCCCTATTATTTATAATTATTTATGAGAATATACTATTACATCCCAAAGGGGGGACTATATAATCAACAATGAACCAATGTGAATGAATGAATCTACATTAAAGTCTTTAAAAAATGAATCCAAATGAAAAAATGGTAGATCCTTTTATAGATTCATGAAATATTCCAGCTCACATGATACAAAATGTTAACTATTTAGACTATCTCCATGAATATTTGAATGACAACTCACCTAAATTCATCAACCCTTTATAACACATATTTTTTCTTATAGTTCCCTACTAACCATCAACTAGGTCATGGCCAGAAAACTTTCTCACACTCCATCTCCATCACATTCATTCTCTTCATCACCTCCAAATAAATAAGAATCATAAATGTCATGATAGAAAAAATAATGGATGGGATAAAACTCCTCCTCCACGTGAAATTCTTATATATCCTCGTCTTTATAAATTTATATTAGAAATCATATGATTCATTGCAAAATATTTAATATCTTTCAAATTATCACACTACCCTACTAAATAGTTGGAGGGAATCCTACCACTTAGAGGATTTCATGGTATTTGATAAGAATTAAAACATCATCACCTAATGGATGGATTCCCACGATACATCAATCAACTTCTACCCTATAATGTATAACATAAACCTTAGTCACCCTGCACCTATGAAATGAAAATCTACTAGGGGAACCAAAGAATAGATTTGTAATAAATCATGAAAAAAGTAATCAATAATTATATCATACAACAAACCATATAAATATATGGTATTCCTCTATCAAAATTTTTCTGGCACAGATACAGACTGGGACACAACACCTACTCACACTGGTCATCCTGTGGATTTGGATTAAACATCTAATGATCAAATGATTCAACCATCTGATCATCCTCGACACTAACCACGCATGATCGCCATGAAATTTTAATCATTTAAATCAAGTATGGAAAACTAAATCCCTTATAAATATGATTATGTATATTCAATTTGTTAATAATTTTATTCATTCTATGAACTATCCTATTAAAAATAGATTATAATAAATTAGGATGACTGTATCTATCCTTTTTTATCTTCACTATAAACATCATCATCTATTTTTATACACATGGAGGTATTAATTTCCATCCAATGGGCCATATAAGGAACTAAAATCTTATTTTCTATCATTTCTCCCGTGATTTCATCAGACACTATGTGTGGATTGAACTGGTGATTAATATTACCATTTTTCCATACAACGTTATAACTCAAAACCCTAAAATATCTCATCTCACATTCAATTTAGAAGACTTTTTCATGATCCCTACCACCAATAGTGGTACCCATCCATGTTATTCAATGAATATTAAAAGTGAAACATCATGTCATTTCTCATATATTCCACCACATTAGGGAATTGTACAAAGTGTATATCATATAAATAAGGGTGGAATTACATGAAACTATCATATGAAAATAAGAATGATACAATCATACAATAAAAATTAATTGTAAATATAATAAATTACATTACAAGAAAAACAGAATATGCACTAAAATGAAATAGTGTCAAAAATCCCTAAAGTTAAACGATACAAAAATTATCATATGGATTTAACCATAAAAAATTAATATTTCAGCTATTATTTTATAGACCACCTAATATTGTAAAATAGGAAAAATAAATTTGAATTTATATATATAGGTGGTAGATTTTATGTACATGGTGTTTATGTAACTTATATACATTGTTAGATCATATCCATTATATATCATGAAAAACTAAAAATATAAAACTTATTTATTTATAAACAAACTAAAGAAATAAATAATAGCTACACAGGCCATCTAACATTCCCCTATCCTCACTAAGTCACTCTATAAAAATAACACATCCAATAATAATAATATAATATCAAATGAATAAAGAAAATTTTTCTGTAAGAACACTTCACCATTAATTTTACACTCCCATCAAATGTGAATATATATTTTCGCTCATTCGATCAATATCCACAAGTAACAAAATTGACCATATATGATGTCTTATTTATGGAACTACATTTAAAATCATCTATGAATAATAATATACCTTATATAACATATAAATAATATTAGGATATCAATATGTCATAGAAAATTAACAATTTTCTCTCCCCCTACATTGAATGACTACCCCACATTATCCATAATCCACTATAAGTATCAAAATTTGATGTTGCTGAAGGGAGTGAAAGGGATGGGTTTATTCAACTAATGGTGATTTACCCATCCAATATGTTATGAAAGACACGAATATGTAGAATGTGTTTCATTTTGGTTTCATATCTGGGGTGTGGTGTGTATGAATAATGCAATAAAATGCATGTATTTAAAGTCTCATTCAAGTCGACAAAAAAGGATGAACCTAAAAAACTTCCTCAACCACTATAATGAATATAATAATATTTTTCCAATTATATATTTCTATAATGATAAGAAAACAACCAAATGAATCACACAATGTTTATAAACCATTGTTTATTTTTTCACTGTTTAATTTCCCACTTCAGACAAAAAAGAGTTATAAATTTTATTATATATTTAATTATCAACCATTGATTTTTTAATCATAAAAACATTACTATATATAACTAAATAATTCAATTTATATATACCCTATACAAATAAACAATGAAACTAGGATTATACATCAAAAATAGTATACCATATCTTACAAAACAACGCCCTTTAAGCCATGAAAACCAATTACCATCAAGTCTCAAACACCAACATAATCATAAAAAACAATATATAACATAATATATTACTTTAATATATTTAATTACCTAACCCATAAATGTGTATCTGATAATCAATTAATAATTAGAAGGTATAATTTTATAACAAGAATATAGAATGAAATTACAACAATCAATAACAACCAAAGCTGGTATGCACATATGAATCACACCATCCCATTTCCATTTCATTAGGGGTTTTATTAACACTATCAGGTAAATTCATGCCATTATACCAATTAAATTGAGAATCATAATAACATAACTGATATTAATAATTGGAGGATAACTAGATTCTCTTATATTAGAAGAATCTATATGATTTGCATTGAAGTGTCAATGGAAGAGAGGATTAACCATAGCGAAACAATGAAACACTCGATCCTAAAAGAAATATTAAATGTTGAAATTAATAATAAAAATTTCATCCCAATAAAATAGAAACACTAATAAAAAAATTAATGAGAAAATAATATATAAAAATTTATAAAATATTAGAGGTAGATAAAATAACCTAAAAACACTAATATCGAATCACATGAATCAACGTATAAGAGAAAACATTAATAGGTAGTTATGGGTCAAATCCTTACAACCGGATCACCTAAATATCAAGATAAATTTTGGGAGAATGTGAGAAATTATATGGTTGTATAAATTTATAGACTTCATTTAAAATTATATATTCATGGAATTAAAGGTTTTCCCCTCCATAAACCTTGTGTGATATATATCTACCAAAAAATAAAGAGCACTATATGACACTCTCATGATGGATTTAATATCATAATTAAATACATTGATGTTGTGATTAAATATAAAGAAAATTAACTACAAATAAACTATGAAAATTTAAATCATGAAAAACATTCCACACTAAGTATAAAACCCATGTATAATTTCTATTAACTAGGTATGCCATTCCATAATTCCCCCAACGAAACATAATTATCTCCATGAACTACTGACACATGATGTGAATCACCACCCACACTATTATATTGAACTATCAAACATCCACTCGCATAGTAAAACTCATATTATACAGGTACAAGAAACATATAAGAAGAACTGAAACATGGGTATTAACATTTTCCCATAACGATTGACTTTTGAGGGTCGTCATCTGTGAAACACATCAAAATTACCATATGAGGATCTAAAATGTGGAATTTTTAGCACAAAAACATATTTACTTTTTAATATCTGATGCCTTACTCAATTTATACTAATAATGAACTAACATTTCCCAATAAATCTAAATATTAATTCTTATATATCATCGACCAAAATATTATGAATATGTAAGAATGCTGATCATTGATTTCTAGGGTGTAACGTGAAAGTCAGATTATGCCATCGATTGTCTGATGACCACCACATATCCTTGCCTTTGATGTATGAGAGTGAGCTTGATATGATCTCTAATAACTAAATTATATCTCTTCATATTGGTGAATATAATAAGAGGAAGAAAGACGGTGAATGTATCTCTTCCTCTATATATAGTGTTTTTGGAATTATTTAGAATTACCTCAATATCCCTAGAATAATACACATAATAAAAAATTGATATTATGACTACTATAATAAACCATAAATACTATTTATATAATTATAAATGTTTTTAAACATAATAAATATATTACATTATAATATCAAAGTGATTAACTCCGGTAGATGTTCCCGAAAATATTAAAGGATCCTAGAATATCCTTAATAGATATTCATTCAAATAATATTTTCAATGTTTTTACATTAAAACCAATAAATAAATTATTGAACAAAATTCAATTCTAATTATTATCAACATGATTAATATGAATTTATATATTCAATTGGTGATTTTGTTTCTTTAGAAAAAATAGGGACATATGTGTGGGTCACAGCATGTCATATATTCCTATTTAACTAATTAGGGAATATTCTTAAATATGAAATTTTTTGTGACACTATAGAACCTTATATCAATTTCTGTGAAAACAATTCTATAACCAAGCCCAATATTTAGCAACTCACCATGGAATCTAAAGAGATATGTATATTCATAGAAACCATAACCAAATAATGAACATGCACATTGTAATATAATATCATTGTATATAATATCTCATAAAGCAGGATAAAAACTATATAATTTCCCTTTCTTTAATTGTTGTTTGATTATCTAACTAGACGGAAATACAGCCAACTTCTATGGTTTTGGTCTTATGAAGCTAATAGCATCCAGATCCACCAATCCCATGATATATTAACTTTTAACCTAGATGTTATAAATATATTATTGATCATTCAACCATTTATATACCACTAGGGGTGCACACAACATAATAAACCATGATGTGATTTAATTATAATGGTTTTTTCATTGTGTCAATATACATGATCAAATGGAACTCATTGGAAATGATCTCCACAGAGGATAAAATTACACATGTCCATCAAGAGAAACTTCTAATGACACCCAAAACATGTGGTGTTCCTATTATAATAACTTTCATCAATATCGTACTACTAGAGATCACCAACATCAAATATAACAAGAAGAAGTCTTACTTCTTATGATCCCCTAGCACCAGATTGTTAAGAATCATATATGGCTAGTATGAACTATTTATATATACCATAAGACGATTGTTTATGATTTATGTCATACTATCTCAATCGTCTCATTATATAATGGGATATTATATAACGTTTTGAAATGATAATTAATCTATATAAATTTCCATTAAATAGTGTATACAGAAATATATACACTATAATGATATGTATTCATCAGGTGTATCATACGAAACAGATGATATATAAATCAAAATTATTAAATTTTTGCGTCTCATGAACTTGCTATTACAAAACTCACACCTCCACTAGATCCAATTTTATTAAAAAATATACTAGCTCTCACATGATTTATAACATGTGTTTATTGATTATAGACATTATTTTATGGTTTATCTATGTTTCATTCGCATAGATATTCTAATATATGCAGCCACATCTCCTAGAGTAAAACCTCACAATATATAGAATCCTGGATTGTATATTATTTTTTCCACATCCATAATGTGATGTCCTAGATAGTAAGTGTATCCTAATTTATATTATGATAATCATTTACATAATAGTTGTGACACAATGAACTAGAATATATAGTTGCATTCAACTACTTCTTAGCTACCTCAACTGCTGAAAATACTCAGTATTTTTAGTTTTTTCTACCACTGGATTATACGAGCTTGTCTATATTATTTAATTATATTTACTACTATATTAAATCACCTCAATCTATGAAATACTATTTTGTGTACCCTAAAACTATTATCCTTCTTTATCAATGTATTAGGTACAAATATCTTGTATATTCATAAGTTAAATCATATTTTTCTAACTACAATACATGAAATTATCCTAGATATAACATATATTTTCTTTTTATAATGTGTATCATGAAAATTTTAATTATTTTAGATATCATAGAATTCATGATTGATCCATACCACAATTGTATGGATTTATCCTTAACAAACTAATATCCACCTATTTTCATGACATTTCATCCATAGTGATTATTCCATGTAACAACGATTACAATCATTTCATGACTTGATCCAACTTGAATTTTTCAATACCATGTCACTATATGAATGATCTGCTAGGTCCAAGAATATAGATGATCTAAATAATTATATCGTTCTCTCTAGAACATATGTGGATAAATTATTTTAATAATATAATAATATATATCATCCTTATATTAATGAACTCGATGAAAAATCGATGTTTTCCACATGCCACTGAATACATTTTACTTGGAAAACATTTGTAGTCAAATAGACCTATAGTGGACACCCAGGGAGGATTCATTCCAAATGAATTATCAATGATCATATTTATTTGTTCAATATTAAATTTTATTTCAGTAACTTGAAACATAAATTATCATTCTTTTGCATAACCATCGATTTCTAGTTGTGTCATATAGACATCGTCCACCATTAGTTGTTAGGAAATCAAATTCTAAATAATGATCATAACAATTATCTTTGAAAAGTAAAATTATATGTGATTTAGGAATAAAAATATGTTATTACCAATTGATCTATACTTATACATTTCTTTTAACATCCATGTATACCTTAATTTCAATACCCACTGATGGATTCAAAATAATAATCCCCTTTTCACACTGATACATGGAACCCACTATTGAATTTTAACAAGTCATTCCAATATTTTATAATTTCCTTATTCTATTTTTTATGAGTATTATTATTCTCAATAAATAATTTATCAATATAGTGAATTCAATAAAATAAATGTTTTAAAATCCTCCTCTACAGTATGTGTGTTTAGAACATTCATCTTCTATATGTTCTTGTGGAACTAGTTTTTATTCCCACTACATGTGAATCTATGGCATTGACTTAATACATGTCAGTATGGCTCCCACTGTCTTTAATAAATAAATAAACTCTAGTATATAGAAATTTAGTATATCCCCTGACTATTATATTCCTACCATATAAATTTATGAAATATCACAAGAAACAACCAAGATCATTTTAATAGAAGAACAATCTGTTTCAAGATGATGAAAATTCGTTTATAGCCTAATAAAATCATAGAATTCAAACACATGTACTTATGACATAATGTATTTCATTCTTATAATGATTTATATAATATCCATTTTTATGAAATTTCATTAACATTTATGGGATATAATTGTTATTTGTGCGTAATATTATTGAATATAATGGAGGATTATAAACATATCAGCATTTATTCCTCTTACATAATAGCTTTGATGTATAAAATGTTAATTTTGAAATAGATCCATGATAAATTTTATTGATCAATGTAATAAACTAGGAATTCATCATTTATCATCTTCATACGCATCAATGTTATGATTTTGATAATTAAATATGTGATGAGGAGTTACTCAAAGCTACATTATATTGATAAATGATTTCATGGTAAATATATTTTATGGAAAGCTAGCTTGAAACAACTCTTGTTTTTTACCATTTATATATCATACATCACTATACCATTCCCCAATGAAATTAAATAATCTAAATAAGTATGTTCACCACTAGAATTCCCGTGGAATATTTTATACTCAATTGTTGAACTAATTCCAAAATCGAGGTGGAATACCATTATTTCTAATGTTTTATTTTTATAATCTAAATATAATAATAATACCTAAGGAATTTTACTTTGATATCTCAAAATAACATAATGGGAATATCATGGATGTGTATTTTTTAGTTTTTAAGGAAAATGACTACTTTTTCACAATTGGGTAAATTAGGCATACATTTAAAATTAAATAGTTATTTTCTATAATTAAATTATTACTAAACTATCGGAAATTTATTAAACACTACAATAAAAATTCAGTCCATAACATTGGATAATATCTCCTTGTATCCTGAGGATATGTGATAAAAATGATTTTGTTTTACACAGTAATAGTTCTACAAGGATCATTCTTTTTGAAATATAGAAGTTATGTACATCTCAAAGATGACATATGACTCCCCCTTGATCAAATATTTATACAATAAACCTTAATTATAGTAATGTTTCTTTACTTTGATATATTGGTTAAATACACATTTGTTATTGGAATATTGTACATAATTCCCTGATGTAAAACTAAAACATTACATAAATTGATTATTATTATTGATAAATAAGAAAAAACACTCATCTATAATTAAATTAAGTTTGATTAACCTTTATTATATTTATTACATGATATTTAATTCAAATAAGCTATATTAATATATCCTTTATATAATGATGGTGAAAATGTGTTTTGGGTGGGTTTTTCAATTAGACATTTACCATTATCTTACAATTTCATTTCCATAATAATTAAATACAACTCTTTAATTCCAATGATTACTTTCCTAGAAACATTATATAAATAGGTAATTAAGGCTTTAATCCACCAAAAATATTTTTATGTATTTTCAAATGAATCACTTAATGGTTTGGTGAGAACCATAAATGCATTTATTCAATATTAAAATTTTTATAACCTAAATTGATTCTTTAGTAAATGGGGGAAAATGAGAAGAGAAATTTATACATTAAAAAATGAAATCCATATTAAAATTTAAATATGAAATGTGAAATCCTCATTTTTTTCATTAATACCTTCTATTTTCTTCTAAATGAAATTTTAGTGATTAGACTACATGGTATATAATATATGTTGTGAGGTAGCTACCAAAAAATACAATTTAAATTTAATATATCTTTATGAAATAACCATTATATGAAAAATACATGAGTCTACAATAATAATTTTTAACCCTCCCTTCTTAGGGTTGTTTAACAGGTATTGGGGTCACATGCCCCATGAATTTCAAATATCCTAGTAATTTGTGCAAATTCTTCCACTACTATTGGAAACTCATGAAAGCATGGACATTTAATTTTAATATTACTTATATCATAATAACATGTTTTATAACAATACATTGCATAAAAAATAATATAATATATGATTCATACTTTTTATTTTCATTTCCAATTTTTTCTTTTTGTTCAATTAATTACATCAAAAAAATGTCTCCCACAATTTTATCGCATTCAAAGAAAAATATGAACTAGGTTAAAAATAACTTGTTTCTTGAGTATTTGAATATAATAATTACTTGATCTTCCCCTCATTTTCTACATGATATAACTACACCACTACTCATAGAGTTTAATGTTGTTGTTTGATTGGACATCCGCATTTCCTCTCAGTACCTTGATCTGCTGAGTGAAGTCCAAGCATCTGAAATCATATCATGATGTACACTATGATTAATTTTAAAATGATAGAATATTTTATATGTCCAATAAATTCTACCACATTAATTAATTCAATCCACCACTCTCATATATACTCTACGATATTAAGGTCACCATCAGCTATGGTTGACTGAGATTCCCAAAACACCTAGTTTGTTCTAAATTTGAATGATGGAAGGCTGAAGGTTATATAATTTTTAGGAGGTAAATTTGATCTGTTTCTATAAAATAAGCATGAAATATGCTGTCTCACTAACAAATGAGCATGAAAAAAATAAATAATATTTATCATGTCACGTGTTAATTTTACCTGCCATGGTTGTTTATTATTATATGTGATCACATGTAAACCAAATATTCACAAAATAATGAACTATGTAAAAATAAAATGTTGATGTAATAATGAGATGATATTAATGGTTTATCCATTAAATGAATAATGAATTATCCTAAAAACCAGGGATAACACCTTTAGTCACATCACTTGTGATTCATATTGTGGCACTCACCCATCCAACATGCAAGATACCTTTCAAGTGAATCCCAATAACATTTCAGGGAATTATTCTCTACTCATCTCACTATTATACAAAAATACACGCGTTCATGATATGGGGACTCAAGAGTATAAAATTCAACTGATAAGAATGTGAATGTATTCCCTTATTCATATAGTAACTCTTATATGACACACAAATCAACATTTAATTAAACTGGTTATTAAAAACAGTTTCTAAAAAAAATTAAGTCATTAAATATACATTCAAAATACATGTATTGGTCAATCATAGGTTAATGATCTGTCTTATACGAATTAAACACACAAATAATTATTAAATGTAGAAATGAAATATAAAATTCCATAAATTTTATATCTGATGGTATTCAAATTAAATTAAAATAAATTCTTATCTTAATTCAATATTTATATCACTTATTCTAAAAAAAATTTAAATTTAAATTCCAAAAAAGAAATTAGTTCATTAAAATTAATTTAACACCAATGTTTAATTATTTTTACTGTGAAATTAATTTAATGTTTTTTAGGAAAATTAATATTTAATTATTTTAAATTTAAAACATTTTTGAATTATTTTATATATTTTACTTCTGATTAAATAAAAAACTCAGGCCCTTTGTAATTACCCATAATTTTTTCTCTATCCCCAAAATTGATAACATAACAAAAAATCATATTTTTTCTACTATATTGAGCCATAAATAAAAATTATATCATTATCAATTTCCTTTAAAATTGTAAATATATTTTGTTATAATACCTGATACATTAACCATGCTTGACATTCCTAGAAATGTTAGATGAACCATAAATATTTTAAACAAATATTGCTTCAAATAATATTTTCCAAGTATTTAATTTATAAACTGTAAATATATTTAATAAATAAATTTAATTCCATGTATTCAAAACATGAATAATATTAAATTATTTATATGTTTGATGATCCTATTTCATTTGAAATAACTCAGACCCTAGTCATGTGACCCACCTTATCATTTATATTGATTCCACTAAATATGTACGATTCGTAAATATACTATAGTGTGTGAACCAGTACACCCATATATTTATTTTATTGTATACAATTCATAAACTAATTTTAGGATCTAGCTATACACGATGGCCCCTGTGTAAATAAAATATTTAATTGAAATGGAAACAAACCTATGAACGTACAGTATGTAATATAATCTCATTGTCTTTAATATGTCATAATATAGGATACACACATCTATAATCACCCTTTCTTGATTTATTTTTTATTAATCTTCCTATATGGATTTTCCATCAACTACCATGGGTATGGTCTTATGAAGGCACTAACATAATAATCCACAAAAACTGTGATATATTTCTTCCATTCTATGGATGTGAAAAAGACTTTCTTTGCCATTTAACCAATGAAATACCAACAATGATGTGCCCAACATAATATAACTCTCCATGATTTTATTATCAATGTTTTCATTTAAACAAATGTATACAATCAAATAGAATACATTGGAAATGATCCCAAGTCAGTGTTCCATTAAACATTTCTATAGATATGAAAATCCCTTGACACATTAAACATATTGTATTCTAATTAAAGGGTATGTTTACAATATATCGCTACTATATATCACCAATCTAAAATAATATGAGAATAAATCATAATTATTATGATCTTTTAGTACATGATAGTTAAACATCTACTATTTCAAGTCAGTGGGTTATATTTAGGCTATGTGACCTTTAAATAAGATAAATTTCACAGTCTCTCAAGGATCTGATTATCTTATGGGATCTTCTATAATAATTTGATATGAAAATTATTATTTGAAAACAACAATTAAATTATGGACTACGATATATATATACTATAATGGTATGTACACATCATGTATATATAATTGGACGCATGATATTGTAATGAAATGAACTATATAGTTATGTCATGGTTACCAACTATTACAACTTATTAAGCACCCCAACATTGAAAACTAACAATGTAAGCCATTGCAAGGGTCGGTTACATTACAATATAAACATATTGTTCAAATAATATGATTCTATGTCCTTTCATACCATGTGTAAATATCCTCGTTTGTGGTGTTAACATTCATACTATATAGGATATGATGCATCAAAATTAGGATATAAATATTCCAACCCTTCTTAATAAAATTAATAATAGATAGGTTAAATAGGAATATCCAATGTTGATAAAATCATTTAAACAACAATTCTATTTATCACAGTAGTTTATGAATTCCATTGGCTAAAAGTATTTTAATATAGAACATTTTTCATCTATGAATTTTAACATGGCATACAAACACAAGAATCAATAATTATTTTAACAATATTTTGGTATATATAACTTGGATCATTTACATTAATTTGATGACATGTAAATTTTTCATAAAGGGATAAGTGAACTTGATCAACTCCTAATATAAATAGAGGCTGAATATACATCAATGGTGGTAAAGATTTCATCAATCACAAAAGTGGGTCTTTAACAACCACATCTACTATATCGACATCAATGATTCCCTCTAATAAATATTCTTATTACACAATTACATCTAACCAAAAAAATAATCAACTGTTTTATATTAAATCCATTAAATAAATCCATTTAAAACACAAATTTCAAACTTAAATGAAATTTCTGAAATTAGAGAGATTGATTGATTTCAAAAAAACCATTTCATATATTGTGTATTTATCATTCAAAATTCCTTGATAATATATCTTAAATCATATATAATAATTCCAAAAATTTAATGAGGGAAATGTTTTATGTAGGGTAATTGTTAGAAAAGCATTTGGATCATGATGGATGATAACAACTTGTCCATAATTAGAACAGATTATGCTGAATATTTTATCATACTAAATTATTAGTACAAGGTCTTGAAGTATGTGTACAAACAAAAAATTTAGATCTCATTAGAATAGTATCATTGAATAATAAAATGAAAATGTCAAAGCATACCTCTATATTCTAAAATTACCAATACCCAATCCAGATTCAAAATATTATGATATTCAGTCATATATATCCACTCTTACTGAATCTTAGAGACTAGTTTAAACATATGAACAAAAATGTATTCAATGAGGACAAGATATGAAATTTCAATGGTCGTTAAATAATTTATTAGTTAGGTAGAACATGAATCTGGTTAGTAATCATTTACATGTTAGAGGGATTATGATTCAGATTAATTCAAAAATCACTCAACATGACCTAATATATCTCTCCAATTATACCAACCCCAATCCCAGAATAGAAGACGTTTATTTCTTTACCTTATCACGATTAGGGTTCATAGTTCCATTGTTGCGGGAACATAATTTCACAATACATTATGGTTCCTCAATTTATATTTTTTTCATGATTATATTCACACATATTTATATAAACCCTTTCATAATACACTATAATTAAAAAATAATTATACGGTAATAAAAAATATTGAATCCCATAGGATTATTAGGTTTACCATATTTAAGATATTAGTTACATATATAATTTCAATGAAACATGTGTACAACAATATTACATAAAAACTCTAAAACATGCCCTTATATTCTATTCAAATTTTAATACAACATAGGTTAACTGAGGGATGTATTTTAAATTAGGGATAATAATAAATACTTTGAATTCTTTAATAAATTTATAAAATGATAAATAAAATATATGTTATTCAAGTTTTATATAAAGGTAACATAAAATTTGTTAGAATATAATCATGGTCATCAAATAGTGATATAAAATGATAGTATCAGGAAGAATGGCAATGTGGAAACAAAATAATCTTGACATCATAAGAATATGTCATGGATAAATTATGGTTAATCATAACAATATATGTCTTAGATAGACTCCCATGAACCATTGATGATATATCACTAGATAAAGACAGTACGCAATGCATTAATGGCCTATATAATTTCGAGTGAACCCATCACATTCATATCGTTTAGATGAAAAAGAGCTCCACATTGATCATACAACATAAAAACATTATCCATCGCAATTAATATCTTTATTATGAAATATGGGTTACATACATATATTTCAACAATAAATGAAGTATAGGTACATCATGTTGAATATAGTTGTGTAAATATGTTGAAGGTTATTATCTAAACATATGTTTTTAATGGTAAATCCATGATAATTTCAGCAGCATAACTATTTTACATAACGATGAATTGAAGGGTTTAATGAGATTTAAAGGTGGTGTATAATTACATGGACATACAAATGGATTTTATATTGATATGTGAAAAAATATTCTATATTGAACAATTGGAAATCAAAAGGCATAATCAAATATTGTTCGTGAATAAAGATGTCCATAGAATGCATTAACTTGGAGGGTGTTTCATAAATTATGGGATGAGTTTATTAAGAGAATAAAAACATGTTAGGATAGACTCATAGAGGTATAGGTAATGAAAAGGTTTGATAAAATTTTAATTAGTAAAATATAGTTAGAAAAAGGTTAGTATTAATCGAAACATTGTGAGGATTCCATTATTAATGTTTATTCTTATGTTATGGATACCTTATAAAAAATAATTGGCAACCACAAACCATCATATGGTTTCCCAATGGATTATGCCAAAGTGGATTTTTTACCATATTTTTAATTTCCATGAACCAAACACTTTATAACAATACACAATGTAACGTGAATGTGAGTGAAGTTCATAAGAATTTACTTTAAAACATTAAAAAATATTTGTTTTAGATGATTTATTTGGTGTTTTTCAATATGAAAGAAATTACTACAGGAAAAAATTATTGTAAAGGTTAAAAATATTTTTTTTCTCAAGGATTAAATTTATAATAATTTATTAATAACTATAAGAAAATTGGGATATCATAATATATAAAATATAATTATAGTATATTTATTTTTACCCAAAACTATAATATCTAAAAAAATTATGAAAAATAAGAAAATATTAATTTCAACATGTTTTTCCTAGAATAATATTTATTTTATCATGAAATATTATCGAAAACAATAATTCAAATATTTATTTAGCCATTCTCATTATTTGAAAAAATACTGATTTTTATGATAATAAAACTTTATTTAACGTCATAATTATTATATTGGTCATCTCTAAACTACAATATCATTTTTATATAAATATTATTTATCCTTAATATTATTTTCAATTAAAAATTATTTTATAATTTAAAAATTATTCATAAAATATCATTTTGATTAAAATCATATATTTGAAAAAAAATTCTATTCTTCATATAAAATTTTAATTTTCATGAGTACATACAAATTGAAATTATTAAATGTGAAAAATAGAATAATTATTATATTAAACTTAATTAAATAATCAAGTTCAGAGAACTATTTTTAGATACAAAAAACATATTATATCATCATAAACCATATGAGTATGGTATACAATGGAAGGGCTTTATTATGATGGTTTGATGAGAAAAATTAGGACTGTGACATAGATAACCTTAAAATTATTTTGTAAATAGATCCAATCAATCATTAATTTTTTAATATATTATTAGAAAATTTAAAGTGTTAATTATAAGGGTGAAATATCTATTATATGTTCTAATAGATGAGCTCTATATGGTATGATCCTATATGTTGAAGTAATTTCGTCTTATATCATTGTTGATAAGTGTTTATAATAACCCCATAAATGTATTAACTATAATGATCACTATATAATGGATGTATCATAAAATATTAATAATACTAATAGTATTATATATATGATTAACTATATTTATTAAAATTATAAAATAATTAAATTATTTCATCCGTTTTTAATAAAAATATCCATCTACTGAAATAAATGGTTATTTAATTTATACTGATTAGGGCCTTAATAGACTTACAAAATTTAGAATTTTCTCCCTAGAAAATTTATTTTATTAGCTTTAAATGATGTAGAATATTTTGTTTCATTTCTTCTTCTAGTTTCTATGATTAATCTTCAGTCTGGTGGATTATCCATAACTCTTGACATGTTTAGTTATCGTATTCTGTATAGCATTGTCTATATAATTAATGAACATCTCCAATTACTCATAATTAGAATTATAATTATACAAATAGAAAACATTATGAATTAAGAAATGTGTGGAGTCTTTTATGAACATTCTCAGAAGGGAGAAAATGAACATATCTTGTAAATGTGAGAGGATATATGGGATTTCAGACTGATATAACAGTTCTCCCATGTTATAATTGATCGTAAAGGGCATGATGTATCTAGGAATACTCTTTAACTCCTTCCAAATCATCATGAAATTATTTAAATGTGATATACAATGGAATATCATATAAGTGAACTCAAAATGTATATCTCATTATTAATTGATTTTGTCTATATTGTATTGACATTTGAAGCAATTTAATCTATATTCAATTATTTGAACCTTATTTATAATCTCTTGAATAAAATGATGCTCCATAATCATCCACTCTCAAAATTTATCATTTCATGTTAGATTTTTGTGCCTCTTAACACATCGAGCCTCAAAGGGTTATGTTTTATATAAATAATGACACAAATTGTTATATAAGGACTTCACTACAAGAATACACTACTCCAAACATCCTTGAATGTCCATTGAACAAGATCGCAGAATACCCTATAGTGTTTGAATGTTTTTATCAATCTGACCAAAAATCTATGAGTTATATGATGTATATAATCTTATAAGTATATATTGTCTTTGATGAATACGTTTCTAGATAGTTGATTTAATCATTTAATCTCAATTATATTTTACAGAGAGTGACACATCATGTTGTATTAAAACATACACCATTTGTATTTAAGATATTTGGTCTGAAGTAAAATTCAATCTGATTGCAATGATATAAGATTTCATTGTAAAGAGATTGAAAACCACATTAGTGGTGTTACAACATATTTTTCTCATCTATTCTTACAAAAAAAATATGTGGTTATGATTTCATAGTTCCATGATGATATGATAAATAGTTTCAAAATATACATAACATCATTAATTTATCCTTGACTTGTTTTGATTACAATAATGATTATTCAAATTCTAAAACATCCATCATCATGTAATCACACACGACGTTTTTCATTAATTCCTTATACAATTTATTACATTTGAGATGAATATAGAATTACCAACTATTTTATTCAAGTAGAAGGTCCCTCATTAGTTATGGCTTTGATAGGATATATATTTCTATCCAAATTCTTTCGATTCAATTTTAGTAAATTTGAACTACAAGAAATTTTCAAAATTTTCCTATAGCTTTACACTATATTTCAGACCCCCATTTACCCTATCAAAAATTTAATTTTGAGTGGTTATTTGAGAAAGGTATGATGAACATCCATTTATTATTTTCGTATTAATTATTTACTTTTCTATGAAAATTTAATTCATTTCAATCCTAATCAATAATAGGGTTATTGGATCCAGTCAAAATAAAAAATCATCCTCTTTTTTTATAACTATATGATGAATATACTTTTATGTTTCCCATATATATTTCACACATACCACTATAGATAAAATTTTGTAAAATAACAAATTCAATGATCACTGCTATTAATTTTAGATAATGTTTTGGAGAGTTGATCTCAGTAATATTTAATTGGAGGGAGTTATATGATATAACTTTTCTATATTTCAGGAGTACACAACCTAATACCTTGTTGGACTCATTATTATATATCAATGGAAATTTTAATATGGAGTGTAATGTGGCCGTATGTGTAGAGAATTCACACTTATATAACTCCTTACAACTCTACATACATTAATTTGTACAATAACCCATCGATATGATTCATCTTAGTGTGGTTATTGGGATTGAAAACTGTGATATATTTCCCAATAATCCATGATAGTACCAAGCTAATCAAAGTATTCTAAGTTTCATTTTTTGTGATGTTTGTATTTTCACGATCCAATTTTCATGATTTCATATGGATATTCATTTATCAAATTAATGTTGATAACATACCCCATAAATGTTTTTTGCTCTCTTATAAACTCGCATTATATTTACACCTCATAGAAAGATTATTTTTCTATCATCTTTAGTACAAAATTAAAATTATCCTCATGTTCATCCCTAAACATGGAGTAGAAAAGATTATCATCTATAACGACTACCCTAAATTTAAAACTGTAATCCATATTGACACTATTCATTATGTCCATGATGATTTTTAGAGCATTAGTTAGTCCAAATAGAATCACTATAGACTAATAGTTCATATTACATTGAAAAAATGATCCTTGTCGATATCATCATTCATCAATACTTGATAAAATCATAAATAGTAGCCTATATTAGAAAAGTATTAATTACCATGTGCCTTATTGAATAATTAATCCAATCATTGAAATTGATAATTTTTATTTATCTAGATATTTTTTTAGAAATTGATAATAAATCCAGATATAATATGGCCCATCCATTATATTGAAAAAATAGTATTGGCGCACCGTAAAATGATGAACTTTTTCATATAATCCTTTTATCCAGATTCTCTTGTAGTGTCTACTTAATATCATCATGTTCAATAGTTTCCACACAATATGGTGTCTTTGATTTTGGAAATTCTATGGGTATATTCATGAACTAGAACCTAAACTAATATATTTTGTATATATTATATTATTCACTATGATAGACATCACTATATTACTATACCATGGTAATTTCATCAAGGATCTTATGTCCCTTATTATCAATAATATGATAAATATATCCCTTCATATAATGAAATAACATACACTCATGATATGATGATACCAATTGATATTCATACTATACTATTCCACTCTATAGAATGGAATGAAGATTTGTAATATGGAGGGTTATTTCATTCCCTATAATTTTTTTTAATATATAAAAATATATCCAATCCATTGCCATAATATCATGGAATATTTCTATAAAGAACATCATATAGTTCATTGGGTAGTTTTCCCCACAAATTTGGAGAGGATAAAATATATTTACATGCAATCTAATAAATTTTTAAATTTTCTTTTTCATATTTAACTCAACTTACATCATTTTAGGTTTGTTATAATAATTCAACTATGACAACATGACACTAATGAATGTGTACAACCATATTCAAATATTACATTCAATTTTCTGGAGTTATTAACCATCATAACATTCACCACTTATATTGTATGACCACCTAAAAAATGATTATGGTGCATAAAATACATTTCTCTAAAGGGCATTGAGGTTATTGGTGTCGATTATCATAAATGGCCCATGACATAATGTATTGATTAATAGTTTCCTTTTTTACTTATTGATCAAATA
Source organism: Viscum album (assembly GCA_963277665.1). Lineage (NCBI taxonomy): Eukaryota > Viridiplantae > Streptophyta > Magnoliopsida > Santalales > Viscaceae > Viscum > Viscum album. The sequence goes on along the minus strand of OY728126.1, from coordinate 975,172,055 downwards.
TTAGACAAAAAGTATAGGGTTGATAGGAGACTTCCTTTCATAGATCATATTTTCGGGTTTTAACTATTAACATTATATAGATAGATACCTCCTTTCCCACTCATAATTTACATCCCTATCCAATTAAAAACATTCTATAGTGTTTCTTACCACATGTATGATAGGTGGGATATTGTAATTTGTTTCCCCCTTGTAATTTTTCTAACATACAACTATAATTGAATCCCGTTTTTTTATCCTATATCATATCCTATGACATTTTTGGCATTCAATGATCTTTATGTCATCATTGATATAATAAAGGTAAAATTCCACTTATCTATTACAGTATTAAATAAAAAAATTATTTTATATAAGGTAATTAACCCACCAATTATATAATGAACAATATTTCCACGGTAAAAGAAAAATAAAAACGTATATGATGTATTGTCATGACCCCCTTCCCACAAAGGATACCCCTCCTAGGTCAAAAATGTGAGAAGGAGACAATGACCACCGAGTCTCGCCTCCAGTAGGCCCTGGGTTGGCGACTAGCACAAAGGTTATAGTAAAAACACAAATGGGAGGCATTACCCTCTAAGAGTAAACATGTGGAAGAGAGAGATAATATAGACACCAACAAACTCCAACTCAGATCTGAAATGATAAAGAAAACCCAAGTGCATATATGTAATGTCATGAAAAAAGTACAACAACTGAAATGGGAAAGTACAAGTACCCAAAAGAATGTAATATAGCAGCGATCACAAACCCGAACAGATCCTACAACCACTATCTTGTAGTAACCATCCTGATCTCCAACCTACTCCAAGTGACCTAAAAATAGTTTATGTATACGTTGGGTGAGTATAACAATATACTTAGTGGGATCCTCCCTAAAGCCTCTCATGAAAAAGTAAAGAAAGCATGCTAAAGCACAGTGAACAACAGTGAAACGAACTCATCACCTAACAGGTATACTATGTTCTAAACCACACCATGGATACTCTCCCCATGTAACACATACAAGAAAAAAGAATATAGTAAAGAATATCAAGGGTACCTGCTACTACTTCCCCACTGGTTTTCCTCTTTGCCCCAATGACATACCTCATCTGTATCTCTCTCCAAAGGCCTGACCGCATAAACTTGGGCTAAGCTCCACAATCTTCACCTCATGCACCACAAAGGGTTGACCACATACACATGGGCTAAGCCCTACACCATCCTCATAACCAAAAGTTACTAGGTAGGTTCCGGGAGCCACCATATCCTGCATAACGTGTATCATACGTCAGGGATTGTACCTCAAGCCATTACATCCAATACATCGCGAAAGGATCCTCAAGACATCATAACCTATACACGTTACACCTATAGTAGTCCATAGGATACTACATCTAGAATATATGTGTGGAAATAACCACAAGCCATTACATCCCTCTACACACATAAATGGGTAAAACTAACCGTTGTGCGAATGACACTAGTATCTACCATGAGAAGAGAGTGTTGTCAAAGGGGTAGTCACCCATTCATCCTCCCATCGGAATGTTGGTGAAAACACCCCCCAGGGCTCAGAATCCCCGTGGTGTCAGTTTCCCTTACTGACAGGGTGGTGTAGCATATAGAAATAGAAAAGGTACCGAATATATTATAACTCACAACCACACTATGGGCATAACCAAGTCTTAGCCTCAACTGCAGCTAACGTCTCTCGGACTCCGGGATGCTATTTCTAAGACTAGGTATCCAATCAGCACACAACCAATTAAATAACATAATTAGATTACTTGATTCCCTTTTTATCAATTCCACTATACGTTAATTAATTATTAGAACATTAATTAACCATGAACAACCCATATTAGCTTTCTTTTCATCACATTCAAAAACCACTATCCCTTATTAATTTCTCAATCACATCATTATGTTCCAGAAAAATCCAACCCCATGGGTTAACATCATTTGTTCAAACATTCATTACATGATTACTTTCCCATATTCCCTGTCATTCTAGAAAATCAACTTAGGCTACTAAACAAACGGGTGATCAACATGTTGAGTAGATGTACTACCCGTTGAGTCATTGCCGCCTATAGCAAGAGCGTCGACCCATTCTCCCATGAGAGGCTAAACACGAAAATCATGTGGCATACCCCATGTGTCTTCACCTCCTTTGGATGAAGGGTAAGCAAGAAAAGCTTCATCGAGATGTTGGGAAAAGTAACGCAGAAAAACAACCAAGGATCAACAATATCCAACAATCACTACCATCCCATTCGATCATCCCTAGTGTCCTCCTTGACACCCACATGCATAAAATGATGCATCTCGCCACTCTAGGTGTCATCCACTGCTACAACCACAAGGCCTCCCTACCTCAACATATCACAATTCCCCTCCAAGGTCACATCACAACGCAAGATATCACAACACCCCTTCCAGGGTCACAGCACAACACAAGCAGCAGGAAAACAATCATTCAACAAATGGGCTCTTGGCCCTTTAACAAGGCATCCGACCTTCATACAACAAACACCGACAATCACATCAAATTTGTTTTTATCCCTAATTCACAACAAGAGGGTTACTTTGATACCTTCATTGAACTCAATTAATTTATTTAATCCATCTAGAATTAACAATTTCAATTCGTTGGTTCCTACATCATGAACCAATTTAGTATGCTATCAACGAAGATTAAACATGCTTACTATGCCAAATTTGATCAACATCAAATTAGAACAACTAAAACAACGACAGCAAATAGATTCATTTACATGACCCTTTCTCTTTATCCAATTAATTATCAATTAATTCTGACTTTACATTATTTATCAATTTGCATCAATAACAACATGCTAAAATGTAATGCATATATATTACACTTATCTATCAAATTAGGAGTCAAACCGTTATCATGGTACAAAGCAACAACATGCGACCAAACCAATTCTTTTAATCTAGTTCAAGTATTTAATTATTTCAATTCCATTGTGATCCAATGGGCTAAATCATGCTAACGCTATGATTGTACATAATCAATTAGAGAAGACATGAATCCCTTACCTCATTGATTTTCGAGGGAAACAACAACGGTCAATGAACACCCAAGAAACTGGGTCCATTCTCCATGAATCTCCCTTAGATATTCTCTCCTAACACAAACAAGACCAATTCTCATCACAAACATCATCCACACAATTAGATATACCAATGACAGGTGTAGATCTATGATCCCAAGAGAAAAATAGGAGTAGATCAATGTAGATCTTTGAAACTAATCAAAAGGATCACATACCCCGAGAAAAAGGCTTCGATTCGTGAAGAGAAGCCTCTAGACTGCCTCCAAACTTCTTGGGAGAGGTTCTTCCACCTCCAAGGTAGGGTAATCCCATGTTATGGCCGATTAGGGGCTTAAATGATGTGATTAATGGAAAAATGAGTTAGATCCACAATTTTTTGATCTAACATTAAATTCCTACATGATTAGTCTGCATGGTTTAACAAACCGTGTGCTAACCGTGCATTAGCTTCTACCTCGACAACCCCTCCTCGCACAGTTAGTCAACAAGGTTAGACAAAACATGTGCTAACCATGCGTTAGCCAATGCCCTCAAGACCATCCTTGCATGGTTTGGACGCACAGTTTAGGCAAACCGTGCGCCAACTGTGTGAAAGCTATTACCCATTAACATCCTTAGAAGTTCACCCAAAACGGACCCCCATGTCACCTTGACTTCCCGGAAAACTTCTAGTACCGCATTTTCACAAAGGAATGGATCAGAGAGGTCCAAGAAATTACATTAGATACCTCTCAAAACATTCTCATCCTCGAGAATCCAAAACCCACATACAGTGAAAAATGAAATAGGGTCTGAACAACCACCCCTCGAGATACCTCTCAAAAGAGAGCAATCCACCAAATCAACAAAGGGATCCATCACATAAACATGAATGTTTCATAACCACAAAAGATACAACGATACATGAAAAGAGTTAAACATCAAACAACTCTGGGTTCTGAACATGTATCTATGACTCACGTTCCCAAGTACACTCTTCCATGCCACTATGTCACCACAAGATACGAACTAAGGGGATGGAATGTTCGCGCAACACTTTCTCATTGCAGTCTTGGATCTCCATAGGTCGCTCCTCAGATGTGGAATCATCATCAACATCGATCTCCCACCAATCGATGATGTGGGAGTCGTATTGAATATTACGACATAGCTGCAATACATGGACAACATCATGTAGCTGACTCATTTGTGGTGGAAGTTCTACTCGATACGCCACTACTCCAACATGAGTTAAAACCTAGAAAGGTCCAACAAAGAGGGGAGAAAGCTTACTCCAATGACCAAACCTTCGCTGCCCGTGATGGGGAGTCACCTTCAGAAACACATGATCCCCAACATTAGGATCTAAGGGTCTCCTAATCTGATCGACATATTATTTAGGACTATCTTGTGCGGCCTTAATCCTCTCACGAATCACCTAAACCATCTCTGTTGTATTCTTCACTTCTTCCGATCTGAGAATTGCTGACTCTCTGAACATAGTCCAGCACAACGGAGAATGGCAAGGCCAGCCATACAAGGCTTCAAAACGGCGCCATACCGATGGTGGAGTGAAAACTATTATTTCAAGGTAACTCCACCAAGGGTAAGTCCCTGATCCATGAACCTCCAAAATCATGAACACAAGAGCGTATCATTTCTTCAAGAGTCTTGATGGTTCGCTCTATCTGACCATCCGTTTGAGGGAGAAAAGAAGTTCTAAGGAATAGTTAAGAACCAAAATAATGTTGGAGACCCCTCCAAACCCTGGAGGTAAAACGAGGATCTCAATTAGAAATTATCGTCCTTGGGAATCCATGAAGTCTCAACACCTCCTCTAGATACTTCCTTGACAAAACATCCTCTATGCTCGACTCCTTTATATCTATGATGTGGGCCAATATTAATGAACTATCCACTAACACCCAAATAGAATCATGTACTCTCGGAGCTCGAGGAAACCGAGTAAAAAAGTCCATTGAAAGTCCTCTCACTTACACTGAGGAATCTCTAATGGCTAGAGAAGACCACCAGGAACATGGTGTTCGGCCTCCACCTCGTTTATGACTAAACATTGAGACACAAACACTGAAACTGCACTCTTCATCCCAGGCCACGAAAAATGAATCATCAATGCTCGATACATCATTTTCTTGCCAGGATGTACTGCTAGAGTTTAACTATGGAACACTTTGAGAACCATCTCGGGCATCGTCAAGGGAACAGAAATCCTCCCTTGATACAACACTATGTGTTCTTCATCCACAGACCAACCATCAGGGGCCTCACCCCAAACCACTCGGTCTCTCAAGACCTCCACCTCATGATCCCCCAACTGGGACTCTTCCACCCTCAGTAATAGGGATGACTATACCATCATCTGGAAAGGACATCCTCTACCCCGAACATCTACCATATCAAGTTGTAACACTGAAATTTTCTCTATTACTCACTAGGAATCACCAGATTCATGCATAGAATCACGACAAGACTTTCGTCTCAGCGCATCTACTACATAATTTCCTTTTCCAGGTGTATACGATATTTCAATGTCGTATTCTAGTACGAACTACATCCACCGATGCTGCTGCAATTTCAAGTCATGCTGGGAGAAAAAATATCTCAAACTCTTATGATCAGTGAAAACCACAATGCTTTCACCAAGGAGGTAATGCCTCCATAACCTCAGAGCAACACAACGGCTGCCAACTCAAGATCATGGGAGACATAGTTGCGTTCATGGGGACCCAAATGCTGAGACCCATAAGAAACAATTGAACTATGCTGCATGAGGACACAACCTAACCCCAGATGCTAAGCATCGCAGAAAACATCAAACTGAACTCCATCACCTGGGAGACAATGAATTGGATCACTTATGAACTTCTCATTTAGATACTTGAAAGCTTCCTAACTCTGATCAGTCCATCTGAACACCTTATCTTTCCTAGTCAAAGCTATCAGAGGTGTTGCAACCCATGAAAACCTAGCTACGAACCTCCTGTAATAGCCTATGAGACCAAGGAAACTTCGCACCTCTGACACTGTCTTGGGGGCTAACCAAGACACAACTGCTTCTATCTTTGATTGATCCACAGCTACTCCCTATTGGGATAGAACATTCCCCATGAAATGGACTTCTCGAGCCCAAAAATCACACATCGACAACATCCCGAATATCTAATGTTGACCAAGAACTCCCAAAATGGCTCAATGATGCTCTGCATGATCCTCATCAGATGTGGGGTACACAAGGATTTCATCGATGAAAACTACCACAAACATGACAGGGAAGTCATAGAACATATAATTCATCAATCCCATCAGTACAACAGGAGCATTCATCACACCAAACAACATTACAATGAACACATAATGCCCATGACGACAACGAAAAGTAGTCTTCAAGATATCTTAATCCTTCACATGCATCTGATGATATCCTTAATGAAATTCGATCTATGATAACTAACTTGCACCTTTCAGTTGATCGAATATGTCATTGATCCATGGAAGAGGGCAGCAGTACATTATTTTCATATTGTTTAAGTGACAATAATAGACACACAATCGCAAACTGCCATCAGCATTCTTCACAAATAGTACTAGTGCACCCCATGGTAACACACTTGGCTGAAAAAAACTGCACTACAATAGACCATCAAGCTGTATACGTAGCTCTCGTAATTCAAAAGGGGCCATACAATACGGAGACATAGATATAGGAGATGCTCTTGGCTTAGCTCAATCCCAAACTCGATATCACATCGAGGGGGTAAGGCAACAACCTTTTCTGGAAAATACTTCAGGTTACTCCTCTACCACCCTAGGAAACGCCAACTGCCGAACCCTTGAAGAACTCAACATCATCTCAGCCATCATGGTTAATAAGGATGGAATGAGCCTATGACCCATCCGAGGATCTCTCTCACCCAAAAACACTACCTGCTCTCCATCCTCACCGATGAAGATGATATTATCACCGAGAGTGGTGTTTCCCCAACACTAGCTCACAATCTCTACATACTTCAACAATCTACCTCACCCTCCAACTGGCGTAGTCAACGCCAAGGGCAATGAAAGCCTCTCTACCTCAAGTCTCAAATCATGTACAAGGCTACGTGATATAAAGGAGTGTGTCGCTCCTAAATCAAAAAAGGCATACACCAAGGTAGAAAACAAGAAAGGGTACCTCGAATGACATTTGGCTCATCTGCTGCTGGCAACGCCTGAGCATGAAGCTAACCACAACCTCCTCCACATCCTCTCTGGACATGATGATGACCACCACCACGGCCGCACTCTACTCTGTGAAGACAATGATCTTCATGGGGTTGTCCTTTTCCTGCCCCATCTACCCTCTGCTGATCGAATGCTCGTGAAACTAGCTGCTGCTACCTAGGCTAGAACTGCCTCAATAGAGGATCTTGGAGCAGAGTGCCTGATTCCCAATGACTGCTCTAAAAGTTCGGGCACTACTACAGCTAATGACCATGACCAACACAATAAAAACCAGTTCTTGATCCCTTGGAATAGGCTTGAGAGTTGATTTCTCCAAAGAAAAAAGATGTGAAGGGCTGGGACCTACCCCGGCTGAACAGAAACTCTTATACCCTGAAAACCAAGAACCCCAGACCACAGTCTTGCTTCATGAGGAATCATGCTGATTCCCCTCTAATGATTATTCAGACCTGGCCAAAGTCCTCTCAACAACCTCTGCCCTCACCAACACCTCAAGATATGTGATTAACATAAATGGGGTGACCTGGCGTTGGATCTCTAGACACAAACCCTCCTCGAAATTCCTCTCCATGGCCTCCTCATCTGGTAACAGGTCCAAATCATGTCGTAGAAGGTTCCTGAAATGGATTCCAAACTATCGAACACTGGAGCTCTCCTGCTGAAGGGTAAGAAGCTCCTGACGACTGGATGCCTTTGCATTTGAAGAAAGGATGTAAACTTTAAACTTGTCTCAGAATTCCCCCCATGAGATCGTTGAATCCTCACAATCCCTGAGGAACAATAGCCACCATTGCCTCACTGCTCCACACAGCATTGTCACAACCATGGACACCCAGTGCTCCTTATGAACACGGATCGAACTAAAGCCTATCTCGACCTACTATAACCAGTCTTCTGTGACTGCATCTCAAACATAGCCCTCATACTTCTGGGGACTCTGGTGCTGAAACTCTCGCAGTGTCTTCCTCCAAGTTTCATCGTCGTTGACTGCCGTCCTATGAAGATCTGCTGGGACATCCTCCTTGACATCTTCTACGCAAACCATACAAGGACGTCATCCTAGATCTATACCTGTAGAATAACAAACTGTTAGAGCTCCTAAGACTAGAATATGGAAGACTCAACATTAATTAAATAATTTTTTTCTTTCATTTGTTTTAGATTAACCTATCCCAAGGTCTACCCATTCAAACACAAGAACAAAGAAGAATGATGCATGATCCTTTCCTATGTCTCTACCCTGCAACCTATATCACCCTATTTAGTATCCATTGTAAACTTAATGGTCCATACAACAGATCATAGGGGCCCCTAAACACCTATGTCTCATCCGGTCTCAATTGTTTAACTCACTTTCTAAACATGAATGACACCATTTCCCTACCAACCCTTGCAACCTCACATATGCCTAATTCCAAACTCCATCCTATCCCTCAACCTGACCTCCGATACCACTATGTCACGACCCCCTCCCAACAATGTGTACCCCTCCTAGGACGACATTTTTAGAAGGGAGATAATCACCCCCGAGTCCCGCCTCCAGTAGGCCCTGAGTTGGCGACTAGCACCGAAGGTATAGTAAACACACAAATTGTAGGAATTACCCTCTAAGAGAACACATGTAAAAGAGAGAGATAAGACATACACCAACCAACTCCAAATCAGAACTAAAATGTAAAAGAGAACCCAATTTAATATATTTTATTTCATGTAAAATGTACAACAACTGAAACTGGAAACTACATGTACCCAAAAGAATGTAAAACAGTAGCGATCACAAGCTGGAATAGCTCCTGCAACCACAAGCTAGTAGTATCCAGCTGGATCTCCCTCTTTCTCCAACTGACCTGAAAATAGTGTATGTATATGTAGTGGGAGTATAAAAACATACTCTGTAGGATCCTCCCTGAAGACTCTTGTGAAAAATTAAAGAAAGCATGCTAAATCAAAGTGAACAATAGTGAAACTAACTCGTCACCTAACAGGTATACTATGTTCCCAACCTCACCATGGCTACTCTCACCAAGTAACGTATACATGAATATAGTATATTATAATGAATATCATGGGTAACCCGTTACTAATTCCCCACTAGTTTTCCTCTTTACCCCAATGACAAACTTCATGTGCATCTCTCTCCAAAGGCTTACCCGTATAAACATGGCCTAAGCTCCACAATCATCACCTCGTGCACCACAAAGGCTTTCCCACAAACACCTGGGCTAAGCTCCACACCATCCTCACAACCAAAAGTAACCAGGTAGGTTCCGGGAGCCACCACAGCCCACATAACATGTATCATAAATCGGGTATTGTACCTCAAGCCATTACATCCAATACACCGTGTAAGGATCCTCAAGCCATCACAGCCTATACACAGTACACCTATAGTAGTCAATAGAACACTACATCCGGAATATATGTGTCGAAATAACCACAATCCATTAGAGCCCTCTTCACAAATATATGGGGAAAACTAACCATTGTGCTAATGGCACTAGTATCTACCAAGGGAAGAGATCTAGGTCAAAGGGGGTAGTCAGCCATTCATCCTCCCACCGGAATGTTGGGGAAAACACCCCCCAGGGCTCAGAATCCCCGAGGTGTCAGTTTCCCTTACTTACAAGGAGGAGTAGCTTATAGAAACACAGAAAGTACACAAAATATTATAACTCAAAACCACACTATGGGCATAACCAAGTCTTATCATCAACTTCATCTAACATCTCTCAGACTCTAGGCTGCTATTTCTTAGACTATCTATTCTATAAGCACACAACCAATTAAAGAACTTCATTAGATTACCTCATTCTCTTTTTATCAGTTCCACTGTATGTTAATTAATTATTCGATCATTAATTAACCATGAACAACCCACACTAACATTCTTGGCATTACATTCAAAAACCATTGTCCCTTCGAAAGATCTCAATCTAATCATTAAGTTCCAACAAACTCCAACCCCATTGGTTAACATAATTTATTCAAAAAATCATTATAGAATTACTTTCCCATATTCCTATCCATTCTAGAAAAGCAACCTAGGCAACTAAACACAAGGGGGATCAACACGGTGAGTAGACATACTACCCGTCGAGTCGTTGCCACCTATAGAAAGAGCGTAGATCCATTCTCCCTTGAGAGGCTAAACACTGAAAGAACGTGGAATACCCCGTGTGCCTTCGCCTCCTTCGGATGTAGTGTAAGAAAGATCAGCTTCCTTGAGCAGTGGGGAAAAGTAAAGCAGATAAACAACCAAGGATCAACAACATGAAACATTCACAACCATCCCATTCCTTCATCCCCAGTGTCCTCCCTGACACCCACATGCATAAACCAATTCATATCACCACTCTAGGCATCATCTTCTGCCACAACCACAAGGCCTCCCTACCTCCACATATCACAAGACCCCTTCACGATCACATCACAACACAAGATATCACAGCACCACTTCTAGGGTCACAGCACAACACGAGAAGCAAGAAAAAAATAATTACAACAAATGGGATCTTGGCCCTTTAACAAGGCATTTGACCTTCAAACAACAAAAACAAAAAATCACATCAAATGGGCTTTTATCCCAAATTCACAACAAGAGGGTAACTCCAAACTCTTCATCGAACTCAATTATGTTATTTAATTCATCTTGAATTAACAATTTCAATTCATTGGTTCCAACATCATGAACCAATTCAGTATGCTATCACCGAAGATTAAACATGATTACTATTACCAATTTGATCAACATCAAATTAGAACAACCACAATAATGGAAACAACCAAATTCATTTACATGACTCTTTATCTTTATCCAATTAATTATCAATTAATTTCGGATTTATGTAGTTAATCAATTTCCATCAAGAACAACTTTCTAACAAGAAAATCATATATATCACACTTATCTATCAAATCAAGAGGTAAACCGTTATCAGGGTTCAAAGCAACAACATTCAACCAAACAAATTCTTTTAATCCGGTTCAATTATATAATTAGTTCATTTCCACTGTGATCCAAAGGGCTAAATCATGCTAACTCTATGATTTCACATAAAAAATTAAAGAATCCAAAAATCCCTTACCTCAAAGGTTTTCGAGGGAAATGACAACAGTTGATGAACACCCAAGAAATTGGGTCGATTCTCCACAAATACCTATTATATATCCTCTCCTAACACAACCAAGAACAAAGATCGTCACAAATTTCATCCAAACACTTAGATCCACCCATAACGGGCATAGATCAATGATCTTGAGAGAAAAGGAGGAGTAGATCTATGTATATCTATGAAACAATACAAAAGGATCACATACCTCAAAAAAATGGCTTCGATTCACGAAGACAAGCCTCTATATCGCATCCAAAATGATTGAGAGAGATTCTTCCACCTCAAAGGAAGAGTAATCACGAGGTATGGCTGATTAGGGGATTAAACGAGGTGATTAATGGAAAAATGAGTCAGATCCACAATTTTAGGATCTAACTATAAATGCCCGCATAGTTAGTATACACAGTTTAATAAACCTTGAGTTAACAGTGCGTTATCTTCTGCCTTGACAACCCCTCCTCGCACGGTTAGTCTGCATGGTTAGACAAACCAAGCGCTAACCATGCGTTAGCTACTGCCCTCAAGACAAGCCTTGAACGGTTTGGCCGCACGGTTATGGAAAACCATGCACCAACCATGTGAAATATATTACCATTTAACATTCCTCAAAAGTCCCCCCAAATGCATCCCCAAGTCACCTTCACTTCCCATAACACCTCTAGTACCACATTTTAAGAATGGAATGGACCAGAGAGGTATAATCAATTACATGTATTTCCTATAAACTTTTCTGTAACATCCTAGGTAAATAAAGAATAATACATTTTCATATTTATTAATATTAGCGAATTAAATAATAATTTTACTTTAAAGGAGTTTCTATGTTCGGTAGCATACCTGATATGCAACAAAGAGTTTCTTTGAAATCGTTTGTTTCACACTAGTAATAAAATAATATTATTTTAAATGTTAGTTAACACAAAGTCGTTTTACTAGAGGGAATGGATATAAATAACTAAAATATCATTATATATGTTTTTTAAATGTTTTTACATTTATCTAATAAAGGATAAAGGCTTAAAATACGAACAAAATTCAAATATAGGTTTATACAATGTAATTTTCACGAAAGGTGCACTTATCAACATTTGATGGTGAACTTCCATTAAATATAGTTTTTGTCACTCTTATACATTCTATTGGACCAAATAAAACTCTTCTTTAGAATCTGGACACCAAAATTTACTTTGTGTAATTTTTTGGTATTTTTCTGATAAAGTTCATTTTTTATGAATAGTGAAAAATGTTGTATTTTAATTCAAACCATCTTTTTAATCTAATTTATCAAGATGATTATATAATCTTTTGAAGTGGTTTTAAAGTTAAATTAGAATATATTTTTACCATTTAATCCAATAGTGGTCGTTGGAATTAATTTCACTTAGAAATTGGACTTAAACTAGTGTCAATCTTTTGATACTTATTATTTCATAAAAATACGCTATTTCCTCTGACAGCGGGAATTGATTATTAAATTAATTAATTCAACTTATATGATTTTAATTTTTTAAAATAGACATAATTTTTTGATTCAGAATATCAAATATAGCTTAGGGTGAATTTTTATTATTTTTTTGAAAAACTTCAATTTTTGATAAATACTGAAACCACTAAGTGGTACTTAAAAAACCGATTTTTCCTTTAATCAAATTTTTACCACCTATGTGTTTTGAATTTCAAAATTCCGACAGACATGGTTGTCAATAAGAATTAAAATGTGGTTCAATTGGATTAAAATATTTTTTTTGGAATAGTAACTTTTATGTTTTTAATCGCGATTAGAGGTAATTATTGTAATTTAAGATAAAAAATAATGTATTAATAATATGAAATGAACTTGACACATGTTATACCCTTGTTAGATGTGTCATGGACGACAAAGACAATCCATGGGTCAACTTGGGGAACCCATGGAGCCTCTTTTGTAGGAAAATGACATAAATAACTTTTTATTTAAAGTTAAAATAAAAATGTCAGAAACATGAGTTGTTTTACTAAAACAATTTTTACATTGGGTTATACAAGTCAGATTTTTTACTATAAATATTCATTGGAAATATAAAACGATTTCCTATATCATAGTATTTATTTCTTAATTTTTAGACATTAACTAAATTAAATTATTTATGACATCATGATGATGCAGCGATTACCTCATTATTTAATGATTTAAAAAAAATGGAATGATAATGTATAATCTAAGACCTACACATGTCCAAAACAAATTGGATGGTTTGATTTCGAACCTTTATCACCTTATCCTCTAAACACATCAATTTGGGACCATTAAAATCTGAAACTCATTCTAAAATAAAGTAATATTTCCTTACCTTCCAAGAGTGCCCCTCCTTTCCTCTTATAAAAGGCCCCCACCTCTACCTCCTTACCCACACCTCTAAAGCCTTTTTCTCTGCCAACACCTGCCCATTGTTTCTCCACACAACCATATATTACTCCTAGAAGCCTGAATTTGTGCATAAGTTTTCCCAAATAATCCTTTGAGATCAAATCAAAAAGAGTTACCCGATTTAGAGGTAGTGTCTTCTCTTGTGTTCTTTTGTTCTATTTTGCTTCTCCAACCCCATAAAGTCTTTTTAGTCATTTATTTTGTAACAAATCCAGTATATTAAATATACTAGGATATTTTTATAAGAATTATTCGAGATAAACTTACACACACCTACATCTAATGGTTAAAGAACATACTATTTCTGTGGATGACGAATTTCTGCCTCACGAAATGATGATTTTTCAACACTCATAAAACACCTACAATGGTGGCCATTAGAATGTAACTATATATATATATGATATATAATATTTTTATGTTTTACTTAAGTTTCTTTATTTTTCATTTATGGAATAAATTATGGTTTCCATTGTGGGTAAACACGATAATTTTATTTTAGGAAGTGCGAACTACCGCCCCCACAAAGTGATTTGATTCGTTAATGCCATATATAGGATGTATAAAGGATGCATTTTAAGTTATTATATATGATGTTATAATAGAATTATAATATACTTTTATATAATTATTATTATTTTCTTTCCATTAAAGTATGATATAGGAATGAAAGTATCATTCAAGCGTACGTACGGCTTACCGTCTCCATGAACGGTGCATTTCATTTCTTACCTCTAAATGATTATGTAATATTATAAATGCATGTATATATACTAGATATATATGATATATATGATATATACATCATGAATATAATTCTTGATATAATGGATATTTTACCAAATGAACAACTTGTTATTATAAAGTGTTTATTTTTGACTCAAGTACCAAGGATCAACAAAACGACCATTATTAACTTAAATAATTACATACTATTCATAACCTGGTAATAAGTGATATAAATGGAATAATGAACTTGAAAAAGGTTCTTACGAAAGTATAAATTAACTCATGTTTATTATTCAGGATGTTAAAGAATGATCGAGTCAAGTCGGACCCAAGGTAAGGGACTTCACCTCAATCTCCTTTCATTGAGGAATATTTAGTTTTATACACAACTTTATTTTATATGGTGTATAAACCCCTTTGTCTTTTACTTTTATACAAAAGGAATATTTTTCTACAAATAATTTTACTAAATGACAAAAAGGAATGTTTTTTTAACTTACGCGGTGACAACGACCTTTTCCGCTGCCGCGAGTATTATTTGGACTTTGGATTCCTCAATAAGTCGTAATGTTTTTTTAAAAATGAAATAAGTACCATATACTCTTTTATGTATTTTTGGTATTGAAAATGATTTTTATAATGTATTTGTTAGGTTAATATATTTATGTGATATATTGTGATCAGAATGTGGAAATGTTTTCTTTCCATTATGTTTATTTTATGTCTTATGATTTTATAATGGTACTTGGACATTTGACGGGTGGTTACGTGATAAACCATATGACGGGTGGTGCTGTGAATACTAGGATGGTTGGTTACATTATAACCTCCAACTAATTGCGTATGGAAGTCGGCCGTATGTCTATTCCATTAAGTATGTGTGGATGTCAGCCGTATGGCTATTCCATTAAGTGATATGTTTGGAAGTCGACCGTATGGTTATTCTACTTAAGTATGTTTATGTCCCAAGTTACCTTTATATGTTATGTGTTCTTTATATGGGTTTTATGGTAATATTTGGTTACAAAAGGGTATGTAATGATATTTTATTCAGTGAAGAGGTTTTACTACTTCATGAAGGTGATGGTATTACTTTGATAAAGTATACATGGTTTACTTGATGTTTGAAAAACTAAGAGTTTTCATTCTTTGTGTATCCCTTACTGAGCTTTTTATGCTCACCCCATGTTTTGTTGAAATGTTTTTCACAGTACTTAATGTGGATTAGGGTCAAGGATGGGATCAAGGGAAAGTCTTGCTATCTAAAACATGGAACTAGACATGTTTCTTTTTAAGAGTTTTCATTTTGTGGAAACTTAGTAGAAATGTCTACTTTGGAATCTTTTGAGATGTAATAGTCATGTCCTAATTCTCTAAAACTCTAAAACTGAAAATATCCTCAATGTGAATTATTCATTTAATTAAATATTAAGTAAGGTTTAAGGCCGAGGCCTTATATTTGGTATCATAGGTCAGTTTAGATGACATTAGGAGTTAGAAAAGTGTTAAATTATAATATGATTGGAATGATATAGCATTTACGGATTACCATGTTGCTTTGCCTATGATATTTCTAAGTTCATAATGGTTTTCCGCAGAGGAAACAAGGAAGCAATGTTGGGACGACATCAGGAGGAAGACAACCTTCCAAATCAGCAACCTGAGATGGTTGGAAGTGGAACTGAATAGTTTGTTGTAGTGATTAAACAGTTGACTCAGGATATAAATGGTGGTGGTATCCATGCACGAGATCAGCCAGATCAACTACAGAGGAACATGTCATTGGTGGAACATTTCATGAGGCAACATCCCCCAGCATTCAGAGGATCATCTGACCCTATGCTATCTGAAGGGTGGATTAAAGCACTGGAGAAGATTTTTGATGTCATGGGGTGTTCGGAACATCAAAAGGTTTGTCTTTCTATTTACCGTTTTGAAGGAGAATCTGATCTGTGGTGGTCGATGGTGAAAAATATCTGGGATCGTGATGAGATTGATGATCTTCACTGGGAAGAATTCAAAGGTATGTTTCTTGAGAAATATTTTTCTAAGGTGGTTTATCTTAGGATGGAAAAACAATTTCTATATTTGAGGCAGGAGGATGACTCAGTGGCTGCTTATGAAGCAAAGTTCACTCAAGTGGCAAGGTATTCTCCAAACTTTCATACGATATCTTGTTAGTAAAATCAACCGTTGTTACTCAGGATTAAATCCAAAGTATCGAAGGGCATTATCTTCTCGTGAGTTCAGAAGTTATGAAAAACTTGTACGATGGGTGTAAAAGGTGGAAATGGAGTTTTACGATGATCAGGTGTTCTTTGACAAAAGACAGAATAAGAGGTCTAGTTGGTAGGCAAAGGGGAAGAATTCATCAAAGAAGCAAGGAGGTAAGAAAACCAAATATCCATCCTGTGAGAATTGTGGTAAAATTCATCCTAGAAAATGTTTATCCAAGTATGGAACGTTCTTTCGGTGTGGTAAGTCTTGTCATATAGTTCGTAACTGTAAGGATGATGATCAGGTAGGCAATGAAAAGCCAGTAGTAAGATGTTTTATGTGTAATGAAATGGGTCATTATGCAAATGAGTGTCTAACGAAGAACTGAACAGGGGGAAAGCAGCTAGACTACAAGCAGAAAGGGGTGGTGAAATCCTTTGCAACTACTTCATAAGATGTTGGGATGTCAAATGAAGTAGTATCAGGTACACTGTTTGTTTGTTCAGATTGTTCAAATGTGTTGTTTGATTCAGGGTCTACACATTCTTTCATTTCTAAGAAGTTTTATAGTAAATTTGGAATTCCATCACAAGATATGAATCCTTAACTTATAATAAAAACACCAGGAGGAAATGTTGAGACAAAAAGATTTTATAAGAACCTTCCTATCCTTGTGTGTGGAAACAATCTACCTGCAATCCATATTTTTTAGCCTCTAGTAGAGTTTGATGTTATTTTGGGAAAGGATTGGCTTTCTGTTTATCATGCTTTGATTGACTGCAGAGCTAAAGTGGTTTCTATTCAGAAAGATTTCTAGTTTGTGTACAAGAATGAACCCTTGATTTTGATAACATATCAGGAAGTTGAGAAACTAGTAAAAGATAGAAATGAATGTTATCTTTCACATATCGTTGAAAATAAGGGAACTGTTCAGATTAATGATGTGCCAGTTGTAAATGAGTATCTTGATGTTTTTCATGATGAGTTGCCTAGTATTATTCATGATCATGAAGTTGAATTTACTATTGATTTAGTTCCTAATTCTAAGCCTATTTCAAAACCCCCTTTTCGAATGTCTCAAGTTGAACTTTTAGAGTTAAAAAGTAATTACAGGAGTTATTAGATAAAGGATTCATTCGACCAAGCACATCACCATGGGGTTCTCCTGTCTTGTTTGTTAAAAATAAAGATGGTTCAATGAGACTTTGCATTGATTATCGAGCCTTGAATAATATCACTATTAAGAAAATGTATCCTTTGCCTCATATCGATGATTTGTTTGATCAGCTCCAGGGAGCTCAGTATTTTTCGAAGATTGACTTGAGGTTGGTGTACCATCAGTTGAAAGTAAAAGAATCAGACATTCCGAAGACTGCGTTCTGTACTAGATATGGCCATTATGAATTTATAGTTATGCCTTTTGGGTTAACCAATGCACCTCCTGTATTCAGATACCTTATGAATAGAATTTTCCATGAGTTCTTGGATAAGTTTGTGGTTGTTTTCATTGATGATATTTTGGTGTTTTCTAAAAGTAAGGAGGAGCATGAAAGTCATTTAAGGTTTATCTTGCAAACCTTAAAAGAAAAGAAACTATAAGGAAAATTCAGCAAGAGTGAGTTTTGGTTACAACAAATTTCTTTCCTTGGTCACATTATTTCAAAAAATGGAATAACGGTTCATCCTGCTAAAAGAAACGTTGTTAATGAATGGCCAAGACCCACAAATGTAACCGAGATCCGTAGTTTCCTTGGTTTGGCAGGATACTACTGAATGATTTTTGAATATTTTTCACAGTTATCTAGTCCAATGTCTAAGCTAACTCAGAAGGGTGTTATGTTTATCTGGACAAAAGAATGTGATGATTGTTTTCAGGAGTTGAAAAGAAGATTGGTGAATGATCTAGTTTTGGCACTTTATTCCAAGAATGGTGAGTTTGTTATATACACTGATGATTTGTTGAAGGGACATGGCTATGTCCTTATGCAGAATGATCAGGTAATTTCATATGCTTCATGTCAGTTGAAAAATCATGAGGTAAATTACCCCACACATGATTTGGAATTAGCTGCTGTTGTATTTACTCTAAAAATTTGGAGGCATCATTTGTATGGAGTAAAGTGTGAAATATATACTGATCACAAAAGATTAAAGTATATATTAACTCAAAAGGAACTGAACATGAGATAGAGGATATGTCTAGAATTAACCAAGAATTATGATTGTACAATTCATTACCATCCGGGAAACGAAAATAAAGTGGCTGATGCTTTGAGTTGAAAAAGTAATGCATCATTAGCCATGCTAAGTTTGGAACGAGATCCTTTGGTTTTTGACTTTATGTACTTTGGCATAGAGGTTGTTGGTGTAGGAAGTTCTTCTGTTCTGATTTAGGTATCCGTGAGATCATCCCTATCAGGCAGAATTAAGAAAGCACAAAAGAAGGACAGTGAGTTGCATAAAAAGGAAGAGCTGGTTTAGAAGGGCAAGTTGCATGAATTCAACATTGATAATGATTGTGTTTTGAGGTTTTAGAAAAGATTATGTGTGCCTTGTGATTCACAATTGAAGAATGAGTTGTTATGTGAGGCTCATAGTTCCCCGTTTTCGGTTCATCCTGGAAGAACTAAGATGTCTAGAGAACTGTGGGAGTATTACTGGTGGGATGGAATGAAAAGGTATATTGCTTATTTTAATGTGAAGTGTTTGACTTGTCAGCAGGTTAGAGCAGAGCGGCAGTTACTAAAAGGGATGATTCAGCCTTTACCAGTGCCAGAGTGGAAATGGGAAAATATATCCATGGACTTTGTTGTGGGATTGCCGAAGACACATCGAGGTAATAATGCAATCTGGGTTATTGTTGATCGCTTGACTAAATCTTCTCATTTCCTTCCTATTTGAGATACTTTATCTTTAGATCAACTTTCTCGTTTGTATCATAAATAGATATTCAGGTTACATGGAGTTCCTTTCTCCATTCTATCTGATCGTGATCCCAGGTTTACTTCTATCTTTTGGAAAGGCCTTCAGAAGTTGTTGGGTACTGAATTAAATTTTAGTACAGCTTTTCATCCTCAGTCAGATGGGCAGTCAATATGAACAATTCAAACCATGGAGGATATGCTACGTGCCTTTTCTATGGATTATCAAGGAATTTGGGACCAACATCTTTCTTTGGTTGAGTTTTTATATAATAACAGTTTTCATTCCAGTATACAGATGGAACTATTTGAGGCGTTATATGGTAAACGGTGTCGAACTCCAGCTTTTTGGGATGAAGTGGGTGAAAGGAAGCTGATGGGACTTGAATTGGTTGAAGAGATGGCAGAAAAAGTTCAGTTGGTTCAGAAACACATGAAAACAGCATAGAGCAGATGGAAGAGTTATGCGGATAACCGGAGGAAGGATCTATCTTTCGAGGTAGGTGATCATGTTTTTCTCAAAGTCTCCCCTTTGAAATGTGTGATGTGATTTGGTAAGAAAGGAAAGCTGAGTCTAAGGTTCATTAGACCATATGAAATTCTTGAGAAAGTTGGATCAGTTTCACACCGAGTGGCTTTACCTCCGAGTTTATCTCAGGTACACAATGTTTTTCATGATACGATGTTGAGAAAGTATATGCCAGATCCATCTCATGTTTTGAGCCCAGAGGTAGTTCAATTGGAAGAGAATCTCTATTATGATGAACAACCAGTCCAGATTCTTGACCGAAGAGAGAATGTGTTACGAAATAAGGTAATTCAGTAGGTAAAGGTTTTGTGGAAAAACCATATGGTTGAAGAGGCAATGTGGGAATCTGGAAATGCTATGAGGGATAAATACCCCCACTTATTTTGATAAGTGAATAAAATTGCGAGGACGTAATTCCCAAAAGGGGGGAAGGATGTAACATCCCAGGTAAATAAAGAATAATACATTTTCATATTTATTAATATTTTCTAATTAAATAAGAATATTACTTTAAAAGAGTTTTTATGTTCGATAGCGTACACGATACGCAACAAAGAGTTTCTTTGAAATCGTACGTTCCACACTAGTAATAAAATAATATTATTTTAAATGTTTGTTAACACATAGTCTTTGTACTGGTGGGAATGGATATAAATAACTAAAATATGACTATATATGTTTGTTAAATGTTTTTACATTTATCTAATAAAGGATAAAGGCTTAAAATATGAAAAGAATTCAATTTTAGGCTTATATACTCTAATTTTTTTTGAAAGGTCCACTTATCAACATTTGATGGTGAACCATCATTAAATATAGTTTTGGTCACTCTTATACATTCTATTGGACCAAATAAAACTCTTATTTATAATTGGGAGATCAAAATTTACTTTGTGTAATTTTTTGGTATTTTTCCGATAAAGTTCATTTTTTATGAATAGTGAAAAATGTGGTATTTTAATTCAAAACCACTTATTAATCTAATTTTTTAAGATGATTAGATAATCTGCTGATGTGGTTTTAAAGTAAAATTAGAATATTTTTTTACTATTCAATCCAATAGTGGTCGTTGTAATTAATTTCACATTAAAATTGGACTAAAACTAGTGTCAATCTTTTAATACTTATTGTTTCATAAAAAGACGCTATTTGCTCTGACAGCGGGAATTGATTATTAAATTAATTAATTCAACATATATGTTTTGAATTTTTTAAAATAGATATCATTTTTGAATTCAGAATATCAAATATATATTAGGTTGAATTTTTGTTATTTTTCTGAAAAACATCAATTTTTGATGAATAGTGAAACCACTAAGTAGTACTTAAAAAACTGATTTTTCATTTAAAAGAAATTTTACAACATCTGTGTTTTGAATTTCAAAAATCCGACATACATATTTGTCAATAATAAGTAAAATGTGGATCAATTGGATTAAAATAATTTTTTGGTGAATAGTAACTTTTATGTTTTTAATCGCGATTAGAGGCAATTAATGTAATTTAAGATAAAAATAATGTTTTAATAATATTAAATGAACATGAAAAATTTCATACCCTTATTGGATGTGTCATGTCTGACCTAGAAAATCCATGGTCAACTTGGGGACCCCATGGAGCCACTTTGGTAAGAAAATGACATAAATAACTTTTTATTTAAAGTTAAAATAAAAATGCCACAAACATGAGTTGTTTTACTAAAAAAAAAATTTACATGGGGTTATACAAGTCAGATTTTTTACTATAAATATTAATTGGAAATGTAAAAAAATTTCATATATCATAGTAGTTTTTTTCATAATTTTTAGTTACTAACTAAATTAAATTATTTATGACACCAAGATGATGCAACAATTACCTCATTATTTAACGATTTAAATAAATTGGAAAGATAATGTAAAATCTAAGACCTACACACGTCCAAAACCTATTTAATGGGTGTATTCCAAACCATTATCACCTTATCCTCGAAAAAAATAAATTTGGGACCATTAAAATCCGAAACACATTCTAAAATAATGTAACATTTTTTTACCTTCCAAGAGTGCCCCTCCTCTCCTCTTATAAAAGGCCCCCACCTCTACCTCCTTACCCACACCTCTCAAGCCTTTGTCTCAACCATTCCCTGCCCATTTTGTCTCTCTACATCCTTCTCTTACTCCTACAATCATCACTTTGGGTAGAAGTCTTTCCAAGGAAGCCTTTGAGCTCAAATCAAAAAGAGTTACCCGATTTAAAGGTAGTGTCTTCTCCTGTGTTCTTTTGTTCTATTTTGCTTCTTCAACCACCTATTCTCTTTTTATTCAATTATTTTTAAAAAATCCAGTATCTTCAATAAACTAGGATGTTTTAATAAGAATGATTTGAGCTACACTTACACACACCTACATCTAATTGTTAAAGAACATACTGTTTTTGTGGATGGAGAATTTCTACCTCACGAAACGATGATTGTTCAACAATCATATAACACCTTCAAAGGTGGCCATTAGAATGTAACTATATTTATATATGATATATAATATTTTTATTTTTTTACTTATGTTTCTGTATTTTTCATTTATGTCATACCTTATGGTTTCCATTGTGGGTAACACGATAATTTCATTTTAGGATGTGCGGACTACCGCCCCTTCAAAGTGATTTGATTCATTAATGTCACATGTGAGATGTATAAAGGATGTATTTAAAGTTATTATATACGATGTTATATTGGAGTTATAATATACCTTTATATAATTATTATTATTTTCTTTTCATTAAAGTATGCGATAGGAATGAAAGTAGCGTTCATGTGTACATACAACTTACTGTCTCCATGATTGGTGCATTTCATTTCTTACCTCTAAATGATTATGTTATATTATAAATGAATGTATATATAATGGATATATATGATATATATGATATATACATCATGAATATGATTCTTGATATAATGGATATTTTTTCACATGAACATCTTGTAATTATAAAGAGTTTATTTTTGACTCAAGTATCAAGGATCGACAAAACAACCATTATTAACTTAAATAATTACATAGTGTTCATAACCTGGTAATAAGTGATATAAAAGGAATAATGAACTTGAAAAAGTTTCTTATGAATGTAGAAATTAACTCATGTTAGTTATTCAGGACGTTAAAGAACTATCAAGTCAAGTTAGACCTGAGGTAAGGGACTTCGTCTCAATCTTTTTTCATTGAGCCATATTCGTTTTATACACAACTTTATTTAATTCGGTGTATAAACCCCTTTGAATTTAACTTTTATACCAAAGGAATCTTTTTCTACGAAGCGTTTTACTAAAGGACAAAATGGAATATTTTTTTACGTACATGGTGACAACGACCTTTTCCACCGCCCCTAGTTTTTTGTGGTCTTTGGCTTCCTCAACAAGCCGTAATGTTTTTTTAATAATGAAATAAATACCATATACTCTTTTATGTATTTTTGGTATTGAAAATGGTTTTTATAATGGATTTTTTATGTCAATATATTTATGTGATATATTGTGTTTGGAATGAGGTAATTTTTTCTTTCCATTATGTTTATTTTATGTCATATAATTTTATAATGGTACTTAGACATTTGACGGGTGGTTACGTGATAAACCATATGACGGGTGGTGTCATGAATACTAGGACCGGTGGTTACGTTACAACCTCCAATGCATTGGGTTTGGGAGTCAGCTGTAAGGCTATTCAATTATGTATGTGTGGAAGTTGGCCATATGGCTATTCCATTAAGTGATATATTTGGAAGTTGACCATATGGTTATTCCACTTAAGTATGTTTATGTCCCAATTTACCTTTATATGATATGTTTTCATTATATTGGTTTTGTGGTAATCATTGGTTACAAAAGGGTAAGTAATGATATTTTATTTAGTGAAGAGTTTTTACTACTTCATTAAGGTGAAGGTATTACTTTGATAAAGTATACATGGTTTACTTGATGTTTGAAAAACTAACAATTTTCATTCTTTGTGTATCCCTTACTGAGCTTTTTATACTCACCCCAAGTGTTTTTGAAATGTTTTTCACAGGACATAATGTGGATTAGGGTCAAGGATGGGATCAAGGGAAAGTCTTTCTATCTAAAACATGGAACTAGACATGTTTCTTTTTAAGAGTTTTTATTTTGTGGAAACTTAGTAGAAGTGTCTACTTTGAAATCTTTGAGATGTAATAGTTATGTCATAATTCTCTAAAACTCTAAACCTGAAAAGATCCTCAATGTGAATTATTCATTTAATTAAATATTAAGTAATGGTTAAGGCTGGGGCCATATAGTTTCAACATCTACTTTGATGTATTCTACATCCACCTTCTTTAGGATAGATAAATACAACTCCATTTTATATAAGAGAGAATGAAGAAAACATTTATCAAAAAAATATTTACAATAATTCGTTTAACAAAGTCACAACAAAATCCTCTATGTTATTTTTATTCTCAATAATCTTCTACTACTAATCTACTTATCCCTCTATATGATAAATATAATGAATAAAACATATCTTTCTATGAAAAAACGAATGATTGGGAATTCTATTTCAACAGAGTTTATTCGTTGTGATTATATAAAAGAATCATAGGATCTAATGAATGTATCTGGCATTTATCACAAAAAAGTATCAATAAAAACATTACCTTTAATAGAGGGATTTGGATTATCCCCCAATATTACTATTTGTATGTAGTACCCGATTTAAATTAGTTTAAATTTTTATTAGATTTTGAAAAAATTCTCCCATTGGGTTTGGAACATCATATGGATATTGGCCAATCACATTATTTATAGAAATGGTTACCCATAATAATATTCGTTGAACAAATGTAATGGAAATATATGGATGAATTTTTTTACTATTGAACATATAAATTGGAAGATAAGAACATTGAATGCATAACTCATAAATTTAATTTAACATTAACCGATTAATTCATTGGATTATTTCTATGTTATTAATAGATTATTTATAATTAAAAAATCATTGGTGTTTGGTTACATCTATAGTGGTACATAATATTATTATGAATTTACCAAATATTATCTCACAGGTGGCTCAGACCTGATTTGCATCAAGGACTCATTGTCATGCAATAGATGATGATTTTGTCAAATACCATTTTGCCCAATTATATGATTTTACCCCTATAAATTGTATTAGTGTCAAGTCAACTTATAGTATCAAGAATGATTTTATATACTGAATAACACTTAATCAATATGGTGCCATAATTTATGAATTTTTCTTCCTATGTTAACACTTATTCATAAGACATTATCTAATTATTTCCATTCAAATTTTTTTAAACGACTAAGAATTGTTATTATACTAACTATAAATAACCATATCATTAATACAACTCAATAAATTATTTATTTTATATAGAAACATATAATAAAATCCTAAATGATTGTATAAGGTAGTTCATTTGGTAAATTAAAAATATATAACAACTTCATCATGAATGGTTATAATATTTTTAATTAAAAACTCCAAAACATTTTCTTATATTCTATAATTCATCTAAATTGTTATGAGATAAGATGGTGATGTACATAGAAAAAGGAAGAGATCTAAATCCTAAAAATATAATATTAAATTTATGTTATTCTGAATGTATCAAATATTAGATAATAGGTTTATTAAAGGGACATAAAATTGATGAGAACCATAGACATGGTCATACAAACATTATATAATATTATAATATCATGGAAAAATTATAATGACGAAAGAAAACTAAATATGACATCATAAACATTATTTAAGGATTAAAATTGATAAATAAAAATATGATGGGCTTATATTACCTTATTTTAACTATAAATGGTATCACATTAGAAAAAAAATTATACATTTCATTAGATTGTAAATTAACTTTATGATCACCCTTTTTATTAATATTAGGTAGATACATAAGTGTTCCCCCATGATCATATAACATAACATTTATTTGTATGAAATTTATCCCCATGATTATGGCCCATGGTTTTCATAAACGAAATTATAAAAAAATGATGGATAGTAAAATAAACGTGGATATCATTGAGTGGAAAATTAGATGCCGATTCACTACACAAATATTTTACATGGAAAATCACTGGATAATTTTGGAGTCATAATAGGAGTTTGTAATTTGTCATATAAGTTTATAACGAGTGTTTAAGATGGTCTACTATTACAATAAAATCATAAGGGTTGTAAAATTTATGAATAAAATCGATTTCAATCCAAAACAACATTAAATAAAAAGAAATCATACCATGAAATTTATTGAATAAAGGGGTTGATGAAGGAATCATCAATCTTTATAGGCCACATCTCAAATAATAATATGAGATTCTCAAGAGGCTGGGAACACAATTGGATAAATCATAATATGTACAGAGGGAGTTAAAAATTCTAAATAGTTTTGTGTGAAAATTATATAGAGGATAGGTGGGTATATATAAAAAAATGAGAAGTGAATTCATTATTAATTTATAAAAAATATTTTTTAAAGTGTTTTATTAAATAATAAAAAAAATCATCCATGTTAGGGGTTTTTCTAATGTTTTATAAAATGGAATATTGGATTAAAATATTTTATATGTCAATCGACCAATCTCTTTAAAATAATTACCATGATGGATTGGAGGTGACAAATGCTTATAATGAATTCATATCAAAATATTAATTATTTTCTTTTTATGAATAATTAAGGGTTTATAAGTGTAGTGAAATTATTTTAAAATTTTATTTTTATATGTTTTACATATTTTTGGTCATTTTTCTCTTTATACTATTCATTACGTAAATTTGGTTCGATAATAAATCATAATATATACTGTAAATTCATAACATATTTAATTTGTTTCCAAAAACTTTAATCTCTCCTTAAATTAAAAAAAATTGAATAATTTAGTCATACTAATTTTAAAATTAATATTTATCTAATCAATATAAAATCAAAATATGTAAATTTACAGTTAATAAAATTCACAGTTATTGAAAATACTAGAATTTTTTTGAATACCAATTTTCTTAATATTATAAAGACTATATTAGACTTGGGTAAATTATAATAAAATTTTTATTTAAGTATTATTTAATAATATTATATTATTAATATTAAAACTATTTGAATATAAATTATTTTCCAAAAATTATCTTTTCATTAATATATAATATTTTCATAAAAGTGTAATATTTTTATTTTCAAATTCATATACAAATATTCACCAACTCATATAGAAGTATAATAATTAAAACTATTAAATAAAATAAATTTTTATTAAAATGGAAAATATTCAAATTTTCACTATAATGGTCTTAATACATATCCTTATTTGAACACATCAAACACTCTAATGGTATGTTGTCAGATGGTGGGGTTTTATGGGGTGGTATAGCCATCATGGTTTGGGACATTATCATAAAACCATAAATACACCGAAAAATAGTTTATCTCAACCTTTTCAATTTAATCATATATTTGCCTTGTTTAATAGAAAATATTAAAGATTCCATCTCCCTTAATGTTCAGATATATGGGCATCCAAGATTATGATCCTACATGTTTTTGACATCACATCTTACATCTGTGTCAATTAGACAATGTAATTACTAAAAACATAATCAAATCATATCAGTCACTATATAATGATTATATTACATATTGATGAGATATTTTAAGGAATTTTAAATAAAACCACCAATATATTGCAATCGTCTAAAATGACAAACATAGTGAATGAGTTCTCTATATGTAAATGCAATTTTATCAATATATAAGAAATATAATATTATAAATTTAGGTTCTATTTAATGAAACTCGTAAATAATATCATATTTTCAATATAATAAAATTGATGTATTATAAGGATATTCTAGTAGACAATAAAATTTATTGGATATAAATGATTACAAATAAGAAAATTTGAAATATAAATTAACTGATTCTATAATTATTGATTTTCTCTAATACATATAATACATTATTTCATGTAAAATATTTATTCATATATTAATGTCCATGAAATTGTGTTATATAAATAGATTCTTATTACTTTATAAAATCATGATGTATTCATTAAAATTCATGATTTAAATAATAAATGTCTTTTTTATGTGTAATTCATCATATCAAAAAATAAAGATTAAGTATGTATAATCATACTCCCACTACACTATATATCTATTAATCTTCATATATAAGATATTCAAATGTTGGGAATATAAAATTTGATATGAAATGATATATATCACCAAAATATTTTCATTTTATTAATGATATTTATTTTAAATCTTATATAAATATCTACAAAACATGAACAGGTGATAATCATATAGATTTAATAATAACATATTCACCAAAATCATATATTTGATTATTTTATTTTTAATATTATTGACTCCTATTTCGAATATTTTTTATTTTCTCAATTATTTGTTTGATTCAGATGTTCATGAGAAAACTAAAATTAACAAAGACATTAATTTTTTTTATAATTTCCCCAAAATAATTTTTATGGGGAAAAAATAGTATTCCGGGATATTGTAAACATCCAAGGGGTGCACTGTGGGATAATATATATATATATATATATTACTTTTAATGGGTTTATTGGTCTCTATTCTATTAAATTATCCAAAATTATCATACAAATATATAATATATTTTAAGATGTATAGTCATTACATTACATAATAACATGCATGTGGATCATAATGGTATAGTCTCATTAGAAATTAGACACAGAATCATGTAATTTCATCGATTTTATAAATCATATCACCTAAGGAACATTCGACATAATACTATTCTAATAAATACCAAACCTATAACCATTTCCCATACACTATTGAAAATAATCATATCAAACGACGATCTCCGAGGATCAGTATGGGTATTAAAAGGATATATTAATATATCATGAGAAAAAAGATATGAGAACCATAGAATAATACATGAAAATAATATCCAGAAATCATAAATCATTAACTTGGTTATTGTAATAATTTGGGGTAGTTCAAAATATATAAATAATAATGGAAACAATAAATATGAACAATGAACACATAACATTTCCATAAAACATATAGTTTTTTTCATACACATAATAAATGAAAATAATTTAATAGTTTTTAAGAATTATTTCAAAAAATATAATAGTGACGTGAATTAACTCCAAAAAACATCATAGTAGTAAAGGATTACTTCTTTGACTATCATAGTGGATATATTCCCATATAGAAATGGGTTCACTCCCCATTCAAATTATATTTATCTCATCTGATATCATACAATACCTAATTCTTTGGAGGGATATATAGGGTCCCATTTTATTGGTTATAAAATAACCAATATTCATGATTTTAATGTAATAACCACAACATAACTAAAATCATACTTATGTGTTCTATATGATCATTAAAATTTCAACATATCATTACCCATGAAATGCAGTGGGTTCCAAAAACATTTTATTATTAAATAACTAGTTGTAAAAAATGTATTCATAATCATTTCATCATATCATCAAATAATAATACTTGGAAAAAATATGGTTTCGTAAGAATTCAATAATGGAAGAAACCATAGAAGTGGAACTATTTTTATAAACATCTGATCATTATAAATAATATATATTTAGAGTCTGATAAATAATTGTGTACTTGGATCATATACTTAGTAAATAATTGGTTACATAATAGGATTTCATCTTCGATGGAAAATGATTTTGGAATATTAGTTGGATCACTTTAGGGGGAAAATAGCCTTGCAAATTGGAAAACCACCTTTTAAAAATACAATCATTTGAAATTAATCATCATAGAAAATATAATTAGAAATATATATTAGATGATATAAAAATCATTTAAAATATTTTTTGATGAGAAAAACATTCAATAATTTTTTTTAAAAAAAAATCCATATACATTTTGGAAATAATGATATTTAAAAAATAATAATTTTATATTATTATGTAAAAATTAAAATATTTATTGGTAATTATTGTCTAAAAATAATTCAACTCTTACAATAACAAAAAAATCATTCTTTTAATTTTTTTCATAATGAAATGTACAATGTTGTTTTGAAAAGAAAAATAATATTACATAGGAAAACATTTTAAAAGTACCAAATCTGTATTAAATTAATTAATATACAAATTAGATATTTATTAAACATTTTTTAAATAATATTTAGAAATAATGGGTTTTGAAGAATTGTGTTCTCGACTGAAGACAAAAATAATGGAGATTTTTCGTAAATATATTTAAAACTATTTGTACATAAAGAGAGGATAATAAATGATAAAACATTATCATGGGAATAAAATAAAATAATAAATATCATGATATTCATTAGATATCAGTCAAATGATTTAATAAAAATAAGGATAAACAAAAACAATTTTGATAAATGATGAGATTTTAAAATTAAATCTTTACCACAATAGTTTTATTTAATGATAAACCCAATGAAAGAATAAAAATAGTTGAGATTAAAAAAAATTATAATAAAATATTCATTATATTCCTAGTCATATGTGTTGAATATACACCAAATTAAATGTGCTATGGGCATACAAAAACATATGTTTCAAAGATGAAAAATTGAGATAAAAACAATTATTGCATTGGTAACTATTAAACCATAATACCTGTGATAGAGTGATATTAAAATGGATATGTAAATAAATTTAAATTTTGTGTTAATTATCAAAAAATACATTCATTGGGTAGTACATACCCCAAAAAATGAAAAATGTTCTAAATGGGGCACATGTATCACTGAAGTATAAAATTTAGAGGAAAATAAAATTAAGCTTTAATAATATTTGGGATTGTAAGAAATAGTGAATAATATCATCATAGGTAACATTAAATATAATTAAAATAAAGATATTTATTATATTAAATATCAATAGGGTATTATATACAAAATAAAAAATGGAAACTGTACATTTTTATCTATCTCCCAGAAAAAAAAGATAGATGAGATATCGCATACCCTAAGACTCGACTTCTTTTATACTCATTAGAAACACCTACATAAAAAATATATGTTTACTATAATAATATTATAGAGAAAAATATATATTTATAATACCACATTTAATTTAATTATGACCTTTTAATATGTATTTGATAACAATTACATTTTAAACATATGTTTCAGGTAATACCTACATCACATTTCCTATATATATATCGTTTTTAAATTTTCTTTCATCATACATTGATCATGGTTCCATCATATCCAAAATATTCTTCATTAAATTAATATCATATATATACATTATATATGTATTTATTGTATTAAAGTAATACATAATAATTGAAATACACAATTCAAATTGATAGTAGACCTTACCATTGTATTAATTTTTTCCCATTTTATAGATGGAATGAAAAACAGATGTATATATTTTATATTAAAATTAATCAAAAATATTTATTTCATATATATCACATATTTTTATTTAATCACATTCTTATTGATGGATTTGTAAATCATACTTGAATAAAGAATCACATAACATCATGAGGACTTATTCCTCTATAACAAGGAATTGAATAGTTATATCACCTATTATATTGTAAATTATTAATTTATATGTTATATATTAATTAAATAATTATAACTTTATTAAAAATAAAAAATCTAACAATTTAACCTTTACTTATTTCCATTCTAGTAAAATAAAAATAGAAAAAATCACATCGATTCAAGATGCACTGATCTGTATACACATGATAGACATTATTATTTTCCTCTATGTAGGGGTATTTGATGGTAGATATTGTATTATAATTAAATTGGTGTAATAATATATCAAATATTTTATATAATAATTAAATACAACATTATATACATATGAGGTAGTTTTTATTGTCTAAAAAATGACATTGGTTCAAGAGGAGGTAGACCTCCATACACATGAATAATGAGTTCATTTTCTATTCGACGGATGATTAGAATGTTATATGTGTAATGATTTGAATTTTTTACAATTTAATTTTTTTAAATTAATGGGTGAAATTCCATGACCACGCACTAAGACAATATGAGATTATTAGGTGTGTTGTGCCAGTAACGACACGATGGAAAATGTTAAGTTTTTAATTAAGTGTGTGGGATATTTTTTTATTAAAATGAGAATAAATTTTAAATGGGTGATCAGGTTAGAAATTTGATGGAAACATTGTGTTCGAAGATGCGACATTACCTTAGGTGTTACCTAACATCGACCGACATGGGTCGACCTTAAATGTAATAAATTTGGCGTAACATTCATTAAAATAGTTTAATATAAATATTTTATTAGATGAAACATAGTTTTTTTAATGAATAATTTTCTAGGAATTCAAGGTTATCACCATAACCATAGAATTCTTCTCAGGCATGGAAGGATACCTGCTAGATGACGAATCCCAGTGGATCAAGGAGTGATGATGACAAATACCTCTATTCTTCATCAATGATTTGTCCATCCATGATTTGTGGTGTTAAAATATTTGAGATTTTTTATCCCCTATTAGATTTAAATGAATAACACAGACCAATAAATTAACATGTCTATATGTGGTTAAATCATTTTTTAGGGTCAGATAACTAATTTCAGGGTTTGAAGGGTGAAGAGATCTATGTGTCTATTTTTTCTTTAGGACTCTAATATCATGAAAATATCATGTCCAACACAAATGAGGCCATGATATGTTCTTTGGGTCTTCATATTCATTTAACCCCCCCCCCCCATCAACCTCTCATCTTCTTAATGTGTTCTTTTCATTCACTTTTCCCTATTGAATCCCTTTGTGAAATAAATTTCAATAACTGATCATGCGATGGCACCACAGAGGTGAGAGGACAACACAAGGTGGTCGTAGCACATGGTAGTGGTGGCTAGATGTGGTTTCTCTAGTCGGTTAAGGTCGGGCGGTGCTAGTCCAAGTGGAAAGAATGAAAATATGGTGAGACTACCTATGTGGTGATCAGCATTGGAGGCATTAGGAGCTAGACATGGGAGTTCGGGCCACTAGAATGGTACCGACAACAACAATGGGAAACAGTTCAGGTGGGACCACGTCAGTGGGATCCCATGGTGGTGGGGGCTGTTGGTAGCCACCAGATATCTATGTTAGGAGGCTGCAGTGGAAGAAACATGATTCATATAGATTCCTTGTAGAGTAGATACCATAGTTGTAGTGTAGCCATGAGACCAAGTGGAGGCGGTGGGTCAGCAGCGTGAAACACCACACGACGATGCAATGATCGGACGAATGCAACATGGGTGGGCCGTGGCTGGTGTAAACTAACTGGAAAACATGTATTGGGATAAACCTGATTAGTGCAGTTGGACCCCATAGTTTGATCTAGGCTAGGTCAATCAAGGTAGGTTGGATTAGGGTATATGAACTAGGTTGGGTCAGATCTGTATGGTCGGATTGGACACCGACTGAACTAGGGTCAAACCTTTTTAGAATATTTTTTAACATTCATAATTTTTCTACGTTTGGAGATATATTTATGGGGTAGAAACCCTTTTTACAAGACTACCCTTTTGATATACTATATGTGATTTTTGATGGATGTTGGGTTACGACCTAATGGATTTAGATGTAGAATCTCCTTAAACATGTGTTCTAAAAGTGGAATCATGTGGCTGGAAATAACATGGTGACCACATGAATTTGGGGATGCATGACCCAGTGTAGCTCCATGATCCCTCAAGGCGCTATGTTGCATCGATTATCTTTGCTCCATAGACTCTCCTTTTCCATTGATACATCATTCTTCATCGACACTCAGTGCACAATCGATGCTTTGTGTTCCATCGACACTCTATGTTCCATCGATGATCCAGGTGCCATCAATTCATTGTATTCCATCAATTCTATTTACGCCATAGATCATGTGTGCGCCGTTGATGCTCCTTGTGCCATAGGCACTCTGTGTTTCACAAAAAATGTGAGATCTATGTACTATAACTGATAATCATTCTCTTCCTATATATACATATACAATTGTGAGTTCATTGTACATTGTGTGTCTCTTTTTGGATGTACATCATGTGTTTCCATTATTATTTACTTAATGTGTTTTCTTTGTGGTTTACATCCTATGATTCCATTATATTGTACTTTTTGTGATTCCTTTGTGGTGTACTTTGGGTGTTTCTTTTGTGGTGTAATTTGTGTGGTTCATTTTTGGTGTACATCGTGTTTTCCCCATATGGTCTGAAATTTTTATATATTTTTGTTATTTCATTTTTGGTTTTTGTGTGTCATACTATGTATTTTTTTACTCACCAATACATGTGATTTTTCTTCACATGTTATGCCTTGTGAATAAAATCAGAGATTTGGCATAGGTCTAGGTGGACTAAGACCAGGTGGCTCTTCGAAGGATTTGATGGGAATGTTATTCTCTTACGATGTCAAGCATCTTTTCTATATCTAGCCTTCACGTATGGTTTTTGGTGGACGAGTTTCAGAAGTTTTTTCCTTCACATGGTAGACAGTCTCTTTTTGGGTGGTCTTGTATTCTGGCCCTGTTTACATTCCAGTTTTCATACATTCATACTCTATATTTTGTAACTTAGGGTATTCATGAATTTTTTACATATTGTCCTTATATTTCATCATTACGGGATTGGTGATGTCTGCTCTTGTATATGTAATAAAAAAATGCCTCCAATTTTTTGGATATACCTATTCAGTGTTAGCCGACATCCCCTGACCTATTGGATGTGGTATTATGATAATCCAAGTATGGGTTTCTCTAGGATGGGGTGTGACATAGATGTATCATAGGTGGTTGGTTTTACTTAAAGATCCATGATTCTATGAAATTAGTTTGGTAAAACATTGTTATGTGTTTCATGTTTGGATACACAACCACATACTCTAGTGTTATTGAGAAGGCCATCGTATTCATCCACCAAGACTCTGAATTCTATTTTTCAACTCGGTACATGAATGTTGTGGTATTTTTGAAAATTCTATGGTACATGAAACATATAGGATTTTGAGTTTTTTCACATGTCCTTCTGGAGTTAGCTCACCCAGTATACTCTATTGACTGAGTTTGATCTTGATAAATTTATGGATGCCTCCACGCAGATTTCCATCTAGGAATTAGAATCTGACCATGAGAAAGATCATCCTAGGGATGTGGCCATTGTATAATGACTAGTACTATAGATAGAACCTCATGGCGGTGTACTAGGGAATCCACCACCCATTGTGCATAAGTAACTACCAGTGCTACAGGTAGACAATGAATATGGGTTGATTGTTGGATGAGTCCCAATAGTAGAAAACTCATAGGTTTAAGGGTGATCTAGGCGATAAGGTAGTTTAGGTTTGGTTGGAGGCAGTTATAGATGTAATTCTCAATATAAGGATGCATTCTATCTAGATTTTAGTTTTATCCATGGGAATTATTTAGGTCTTTGTGTTGAAATTGTGGAGCTTAGTGAACCGAAAAAATGATGAGATGACTCTATCATAGAAATAAATTGATTGCCTCGTCATTGGGGAGTAATTTTCAGAAATGTTAGGACCCATGCGTATAAAGGAGCTCCTACATCTGTAGCAGGGCATTTAAACAGTAGTGGAGTACTCATTGTGATTTATGGATCTGTCTAACAACACCAGAGATCTGGTGTGGGTCTCATAATTCGGGCAATGTACCTTTGATTAGAGACTATGACAAGAGATCTGGGTATCAATGATATCCAATAGCATCCCAACATATGTTGTGGTACTAGACTGAGCCCTACTATTGAAGAGAATTATGGCGGAGTAGATGCCAATAGTGGGAGCTACCAGCAAGCACTAGGAAACTTGCTCTTTTGTGGTATGTATCTGATTGCATATGTAGGGACCCAATTAGGTCATGAAATCTAGTGTGTGACCATAGGATAGATGATCTATGTTTTGGTGATCCTCAGGTAGAGCAGGTCATGTAAATGATTTGATGTGTTACTTATACAGCGGTCGGTTCATCTAGCTAAAGATTTCATGACCTATTGTACAACCAATAAGGAGACAGTTGAGGGACCTCCAAGATATAGGTGGAGGAAGGTGTAGGGTTTTCGGCAAGGAAGAAGTAATGGCGAAGGAGAAGGTCAGAAAATAAAAAATTTTCAGAGGTTTGAGGTACCACCACCACCACCCTCAGAAGGTGTACTATGAGATCATAGAGTTGGTGGATAGGAACGAGGATAGATTATAATAATGAAGGATTATTACCTTGATGATCCAAAAAATTATTAGTGGGATGATCTATGAAAATTCCATCCTATTTCAAGTTTTGATAGACACAGGTTCTAGTAACTCTTTTCTCAACATGACCTTTGTTTGATAGTCAGAGATTTTATTTTAATTTCTAAATAAATATATATGATATGGATTCTTATTGGGGGAAATTGGTTTATCAAACAATGGTTCTGATACTTTGTACATACTCATAGTTGAAGGTGTTTGGTTGGGATCTCTTTGTGGTCGCGTCGATGATTTACAATGTCATTCATTGTCTGGAGTTGTAGGTTGTAGTTCATGCTACGATTAGGTTTTTAGGTACAGATTGATATGTGTCCATGGAACTGGGACCAGGTTTTTCCATTTTTGTTAAAAATGAATCATATTCAGTGCATGTGGGACTTAAACATAGGAGGGTGTAACTAATTACTCACCATTTGGCTAGCCTCACCCTTGGTATGGTGGATGATATGAATGAACAGTTTTCCTGTAGTGAGGGTGGAGTAGAAGGATGTCATTCCTTAGGATGTCCCAGGATTACGTCCCTGTATAGAGGTAAATTTATTCATTAACCAATAAAATGTGACATCTTCTATATCTACCCCTTCATATCATATTTTCTATATTGAACATCTTTATTTGATGGTACAACTAGAGGTCTTTCATAGGAAGGGATTCATGAGGCATAGTTTTTCACCAGGGCAGCCCCATATTTGTTTACCAAGTAGGAAGATAGTAGAATGAGATTATGTGTGCAATAACAATTCCAAAACATGGTGACCATGAATAATATATATCCACTACTAAGGATTGAATATCACTTATATTATATAAATAATGAGAGGTTGATCTCAAAGATAGACTTGAGATCTAACTATCACCAACATAGCATATGGGATATGGATATATTGATAACATCCATCAGATATTGGTACAACCACTACGAGAATATATTGATGTCCTTAGGTCTAAAAAATTCCCCTGATGTTTTCATGGGGCTCATGAACATAAACATCCATCCTTACATAGACCTGTTAATTGTGGTATTTGTTGATGACATCCTAGTGTACTCGACATTCTAGGAGGATAACAAGATACAATTATGGATGGTCTTAGACACATTCTGAGAGCCTTAACATTTTGGGATGTTCTCATATTGTTAATTCTAGATTAGGGAGGTCCACTTTCTAGGAAACATCTTTTTAGATGCTGTATTTGTAGTTTATGTAATGAATATCGATGTGGTGCTTGAGTGGGAACACCTAATACTTTTACCAAGTTGTGAAGCTTCTTGTCTTTGGATAGGTACTATCTAATGTTTTTACAAGACTTTTTAGGATTTGAAGCACCCTTTACGGCCTTCACACAAAAATTGGACGCCATTCCAGTTTACATAAAAGTGCTAGTTGTGCATTTAGGAGATGAGGACAAGGATGATGAGAGCATCCATATTGAGATTAATATAGTAGTGTGTTGGGTACATGATGTTTTGTTATGCATTAGGGACTAGGGAATGTTGTGTCATCATGTATTATTATGTGGTGATTACCTATGGTTTACTCTAGTTAAGGTAGCATGACCAGAGCCATGTAACCCATGATCTTGAGCATGTAGTGGTTGTCTTCGTATTTATGATGTGGCAACACTACATGATGGGTGAGATATTCGATGTCTACACAGAATAGAAATGTTTAAATTTTATATTACCTCGTGATTCTTGCTTCACATCCTAGTTTTGGAAGTGATTATAATAGCCAATTGGGACTCAGTTTCCCTTATGTATGGCATTTAATTCTCAAACAGATGGCTATTCGGGGTGGACCATCTAGGTTCTTGAGGACATGCTCTGTGCTTGAATCCTTGATTTTGGCTGAAGTATGGACGATCACCTTCCCCTAGTGATGTTTTTGTATGACCAAATAAATGAATCCACCATTCTTATGACACCATTTGATTCCTTTTACATTCAACCCTAATGGTCACTGATATTTTCGACATACCCAGGGATGTCAACACTCATGGGACCAATGTTGGTGTGGGAAACCACTGAGATGGTGTATATGATCTAGGAGAACATGATGCCTACAAAAAACTGATATAATTCATATGATGATAGGATAATGATGCCACAAGATATTGAGGATAAAGACCATGTTTTCCTTTAGGTATCACCTCGATGATGACTGTAGTGATTTTCTTGGGGTGAAATGTCATCTCTAAGATACATTTTTCTTTTCCTTATTCTGTGTAGAGTTTGCGAGTTGGCTTACTGCCTAGCTATATCCCCACAGTTTCACAATGAGTATGAATTTTTTCAGAAGTCAAATATGAGGTGGTTTATGGCTAATCCATATCTCTTATTCTACTGGGGTGAGATGGACATAGATGATGGGGAAAATTTTTCATTGTACCTGGTGGAGATCAAGGATCAATAGAAGATGATCCTTCATTGGAGGTCTACTCCTCTGGTCCACATTCAGTGGAAGAATGAGAATCTTTTGGAGAGTACATTGGAGTGAGAGGCTCATATTCATTCTTTGTAACATCATATTTTTGTAGCGTATTCATTTTTTGTCCATTGAAGACATAAATCCCTAAGGGGGTGAATGTTTGACTCAAGTGTTCATCAATTCTATTTTAATAAATTATTTGGGAAAATTCAGAGACCAGGTATTGAGACAACATTAGATTATTAGCCCTAGTTTACTGAAATGGTATGATGAAAAATGATAATATTTTAATAATGCTTGATAACTATTTTTATTTAATGTTGGAATAATGTATGAACAGGTTCCCAGATCAAAACTATGACTTCACCATTGTGTTCATAGCATAAACTTTACATTAGGTAGTGCCGATCACCGATTTATGTGGGTCTACTTATGAATGTTAGAAATTTTATGTATCTATAATTAAAATATTTCAAAAAAATATTATATTATATATAATAGAGTTTCTCATTTTAATGATAAAGATTTCCAGAAATCAAGGCTATAACCATAACCTTGTAATTCATCTAAGGTTAGGAAAAAAACTCATTTGATGAAAAATGCATGTAGAATGATGATCAAAGATGACTCAAACCCCTATTCATCATCAACTAAGGATCCATCAATGATATAAGAGGTTAATATATTTTTGATTTCCATTCCCCTCATTGATTTAAAAAAACAAATATGAACCGAAACATGAACACATTGATCATTGGATGAATTGTGAAAAGGTTTGGATAACAACTTTCAGGTTTTGAATGAGTACTAGATATATGTGTTGATTTTTTCTTCATGACTCTGTTACTATGAACAGATTAAGGCTGACATAGACAAGTCCATGATCAATCCTTTTTGTTTCAATGTTCTTTCAAACTCGGCCTCAATTTCTCATATTCTTCACATGTTTGTTACGCCAACCCTTCCCTTCTGAAACAATATGATAAATATAAATAGAGAACTAATAATGAAATGGATCCATGGGGGTGAAATGGCACTGTATGGAGGTGGAAGAACAAAGAGGGGGGGGGGGTAATTTTAGGGACTCTAGCTGGTTCAGGGGGCAGGTCTTGTCTAGGTGGAAAACATAATGTCAGGACAAGGCTGCAGCATCTCAGTAGGGGAGGTAAGGCTCGTCAGAGCATAGAAGCATGGGCCACCGTGAGGGAATTGGTGGGGCAGAGGGATTAGCCTATGTGGGACTGTAGCGTAGGGAGCCCGCTGTAGCAAGGACCATGGGTGGCGACTTGCGGTCTGCGAATGGAGGCCATAGTGGCAGCAACAAGATGTTGTTCAAAGCTACATTAGGGGGAGACTTCCATGGTAGTGAGGCTACAGGACTAGGGAGAGGAGGTGGTCATGAAGAATGAAACATGATAAGACTCCATAATGTCTGTAGGGACACGACCATAGGTGGTCCACATTTGGTGTACAGTAACAGGACAACATGGGTTGGGCTTGACAAAATGAGTCATGCCACTCTAGTGGCCACTCAAGCTGGACCCAGCTACATAGCAGGCCCCGACCAACGTGTTGACCCTGTTCGGGATGGAGAAAACCAAGTTAGTCTATGTGGAGTCATTTTATCATGGTCAGGTGGGGTCTATAGAAATGGGTCAGGTTGGGTCTGGAGGGACACATCAAACCCAGGCAGAACCTAAGTCAATACATTTCAGATAAACAAACATAACATTAAAATCATTAGTATGTTTTATGAGTTGTTTGCTGAGTTGGGACCCTTGTAAATATTTTGTCATTTTTAAAATCACTAAATATAGTTTTTGGAAATTTTTTGACCTAATGTCCTGAGTAGTAGGATCTCTCATAAAAAGTGTGGTATGAGTGGAATCCTTTGGCTGGATGTGAGTTAGTGACTACATGACTTGTGGAAAAATGACCCTTCAAAACTCTATGATTCATAAAGGCTCCATGAACTATCAACTATCTATGACCCATCATGTTCTATCGATGCTCTGGGTGTTATCGATGCTCTAGGCAACATTGACACTCTAGACACCACAGATGATCTATGCACCACTAACATTCTATGTTCCATAAATTCACCATGCACCATCAATGAAATATTCACTATTGAAACTCTGTGTGTCATGTTAATTGGGATATCTGTAGAGTAAAATTTAAAATCCTACTCTTTATTCGTTAGAATTTTATAATTGATAGATCATTGTATATTGTGTATTTACTTGATAGTGTACTTCTTGTATTGTATTTGTGGTGTAATTTGTGTGTTTCCAATGTGGTGTACATAATGTGATTTTATTGAGGTGTACTTTGTATATTTACTATGTGGTGTACTGTGTGTGTTTCCTTTGTGGTGTACTTTGTATGTTTTCTTTAATAGTGTACGTAATTTTTTCCCTTTTTGAGGTATGACAAGTATTTATTAGTGTTATTTCCATTGTGGTTTTTGGGTTCCTTATTATGTTTTGTTTTACTAACCCCTACTCAGTAATTTCCCACACATGTCATGTCTTGTGAATATGATTGGCACTTTGATAGGGCTCTAGGTGGAACATGATAAGGTGGAGGTTAGAGGGATCAGGTGAATTTTTTTTGCTCCCATGACATCAGAAAATTATATTAATCCTACCCTTCATTTAGAGATTTCTGTGGAAGAGTTTCAGTAGTTTGTGCCACTACATCACATACATTATTTTTAGTGGGCTTGTATTCTGGCACTCTTTACTTTCTTATTATCCTACTATTTTACTCTATGGTTGTTATCATATTTTGTGCACGAATTTTTATTGTAGTACCCCTTGTTTCTAGTCTGTAACATTTCATGATTATTTTTATGATTTTAAAGATAAGGGTAACGAATGAGAGAGTCGGAAGAACTTTATTGGAGTTTTGACGCATAGGGGATGTCGCACAAATGATGCACGGTTTGTCTAAACCGTGTGGTAAAAACATGCATAGTTGGTCTTGGAGGTAGTAGATTCTACACGGGCAGTGTGCGTTTTGTCTAACTCTGCGGCCAAACCGTGCATGGAGGGTCTGTTGAGGGAGTGTCTAACACACAGTTAGCACACAGTTTGTCTAACAGTGTGAGAAAAGTGTGCAGCCTCTTAAATGATAAACTATAAAGGTAGATCTCATGTGTTTTTGCCTATATGTGGCTCATTTTACAACTTAATAAGCCCTAACTCCGGATTTTTCTTCTCCCATGGACAAAGAGAGTTCTCCCATCATTTCAGAGGCGATCTGGAGGCTTATCTTGGTGAATCGAAGCTATATTTTTTTAGGCATGTGATCATTCTTCATCGTTGTTGATCGGATTCTTAGATCTACATATTTCTACTTCTCCTCTTCTATAATTTTTTATATCTATGCCCATTATCGGTAGATCATAGTGTGTGGATGCCAAATATGATGAGATTTTTTCTTGATCTTGCTAGGAGAAGATATCTAAGGTGGGTTTTTAGAGAATCAACATGGGTTTTTTTAACGTTCATCGACCATTGTGGTTTTTGTCAATACCATTGAGGTAGGAGGATTCTCTCTCAACTCCTCTTGTTAGAATTGATTAACATAGTTACAAATTGGATTATTTGAATTTAATTGATTCTGAAAAGCATGGAATAAATCTTTTTTAGTGATGATTTATGGTTTTAGTGAAATTGTGAAATCTTGGTGATTTGTTGTGCAAAGTTATTTGGCTTCATGAATTTAAAATGATGATTTTAAATTATTGATTTGCTGGAATGGAAAATGGTTGTATGAATGATGAGTTTTCAATAAAAAGGGTGTTTTATTGAAATGTGTTGGTATTGAAATGGATTTTATGAAATTGTTTTATTCTATGGTTTTCAATAAAAGTGTGGTTTTAATAAAATTGTTTGAATTTGTTGAACACAATTGATTTTTGAAAGGATGGTTGTGTGTGTTCATGATCATTCAAGACAAATAAGGGTTAAGAGTCTAACCGATCAGCATTTTGATGGATAAAGATTAGGTCTCTCCCCCATCAAACATTCATATTGCATTTGGGACAGATAAGGTTTAGGGGTCTCCCCCATCTGTGTTAGGATGGATAAGGGTTAGGGCTCTCCCCTGTCATATATTCTTGTGAATTTGGGTTGTATATGTTTAAGAAGTATCCCCCATCATGGTTATGATGTATAAGGGTTAGGTATTCTCCCCTCTTCCCGGTAGCATGCATTGTTGGTGGCATGAGTTTTTGAAATGGTTGGGTATAACAAAATGGAATGTTTGGGAAGTGGTTCTAGTTCTTGTTCGGTTATTTTTTGAGAAAATTTCATTCTAGAATATTTGTTTAAATTTCTCTTGGAATTCCTTTGGGTATGAATGTTTTTGGAAACATGTTTATATTTATTTATAAAATTCATTTTAGAAAAAATTTATATAAATTGTTTTTATATAATTGTTGCTAACAATTCTATTCTAGTGGCGTGAATAGGGAAGTCATTAGGGAAAACCTGA
This sequence comes from Viscum album, assembly GCA_963277665.1. NCBI lineage: Eukaryota > Viridiplantae > Streptophyta > Magnoliopsida > Santalales > Viscaceae > Viscum > Viscum album. The sequence goes on along the minus strand of OY728126.1, from coordinate 975,128,621 downwards.
TATGTTTTATACTCACCCCTTCTTTAGCTCATTGGTGCTTTGTAGATTTTTTATTCTGAGACAGAGCTAAAGGTAAATAATCTTATTGCTAGTGGTTTGTGGCGATGATTTGGAGATGTTGTGGAGCTTCGAGCTTGTGGATCATGGAGATGTAGTATCTTCGAAGATTCTTGAGTTTTTCATCCACTGTGTACTTTGATTATTAGTTTGGTCTTCCACAATTGTGTAATTTTATGTGGTTTTATATAAATGAAGTGTTTTTTGGTCTTCAATTTGTTCATGAACCATATAGTGAATGTTTGGTTATGGTTGGTTTATGGGGTCATTTCTGAAATGGTAAATTGTCCCACACTTGTATTTGAAACCCTTCAACAATTATAGCCAGCCTTTGGCACCTTAGGGATGTCGCTTAATGTAGAGACCCGAAGCATGACGTACATGAATATTACATTACTTTTTCATAATAATTAATACATAAGAAAAACAAACACACAAGGACCGTAATAGTTTAGTGTCTTTGGAAACTCGGAATAAAATCTTCTAATCGTGGTGAAAGATCTTCAACATCTCCCAATAAAGATCTTCCCTTTTTTTCTTACCTAAAACCTTTCTTTATATCCTAGGGAAAATAAAACATAAAAGGGTGAGCTCAAATGCTCAGTAAGGGTAAACAAAAGAAATATCAATCACATCATATTCATAAGAACATATATTTTGGAAATCTTAACCTCCAAAAGAGATCATGATTTCATAACATGGGATAAATCATAGTAGTGAAATGTAATCCCAATAATCATAACATAAAACATGAAACTTTGTGGCATACACACATAATCATAGAGAATCATATATTATTAGTCAAAACTCATTGCCAAGAATATCTTAGTGTACAAAGTCCATTTCTGAACCGAGTCACCCTCGTTTCAGTACTGTTTCACTGAACCGATATAACCTACCATTCAAGCCATGTCTATCTCATGAGATATAAAATCTTTATCCAATGCATTTGAGGGAGATATAGGTCTCACCGATCTCATAATGATACCATTCTTATGTGTTCCACAAAATCATAAATCATACATCATTGCATAACCCATGTAATAAAAATGGGAATCTTAAACATCATGACATCATAAAACAATTCATATATGATAAAGGAATTCATAAAAATATTTCCATCACAAAATAATCAAATCAATGTAATAATAGGGACAAAAACAGAACCGTTTATTATCTTAGATGGAAAATAATTTTGATAAAACACTTGAACTTCATTCTTGAGTAAAATATCCTTTCTACTTCAAAAATACTTTTCCTTTCTTAACATGTCATACAATTTTAAACTAAAAAGAGTTGATTAAAAATAAACTTGAAAAGTTGTAGAGGAAGCTTCTTGGAAATAATGTTTTAAAAATCCATTCATGCCGTATAAGTTAAAAAAACATTCTTCGTACTTTTGTCAGAAAAGTCAAAAAGTACCTCGTACGAAAAACAACAAAAGATTCCTTTCATATCCTTTACTAAAAACTCACCGAAGGGTAAAATTGGATTTAAAAAATTTTAGGTGGATGGAAATAATATTACATATTGAGGAAACATGGATTTGGATGATAAAATACACCCCAGTAAATACTAAAGTATAAACAATCTAGGATAAAAATGAGATTGTGATATTTCCCTTACCTTAGGTCTGATTTGCTTCATAAGTGTCTGATCCTCCTGTATAATAATTTAAATAATGTCATTGAATTATTACAGAATAATATTTATTGTTATGATATCATATATGGTTCACTTATGACTTTATATTACCCGTTCTTTTGTAAATTCCATGTTAAAGAGTTTTGGGTAAAATTGTTTCATTTGTCGTCCGTGTTTTGAGTTGTAACTATTCATATGATTACTTATATCATGATTACATAGAATATAAAACATGATTTATATATAATATATATTCCGAATATAAATATATATAATAAATCAGTAAATGGAAAGAAATACACCATTCATGGAGACGGTAGGCCGTACGTACGCATGAATGCTGTTTTTGTTTTCTTATTGAGTTGAATGGAATTAAGTAGATGAGGTACATATATATACACATAAATACAGTATCATTATTATGTAATATATTTCATGAATACTTATTATATATACTTTATAATCATTCATGAATGGTTAAAGTGGAGAATGAATCTCATCGCGTCGTGGAGACGGTAGTCTGTACGTACGCACGAGCGATGATATTGTTATCATGATCGTGGGAATGTATTGGAGTGTATGTATACTATTTCAGAATCAATATCACTTTAAATTAATCATATATAGTTATTATTTACACCATTATACCTATCCAAGGAAGGTGGTGGTGGAAAATAGATTACACCACCGCGTGGAGACGGTATTCCGTACGTACGCACGCGCGGTGATTTCCTTTTTCCGTAGGATGGATAGAAGGTTAATTAGAGTTGGTTCATATTTATAATAACATATCAGTATATAAGAAATACTGATGCTATTACTTTATCATGAAACAACTAACGAAGAAGAATTTGAAGAAGAATGAAATTGAAAAAGATCGGTAATGGATATTACCTCTTTTTGACGCGCCTACACTTAACCTCCACTTAAAGAACTAAGAATGGTATTTGAAGAAGACTAGGACCTCTAGGATGATACTATGGAAGTTGATAAATGATTTTCTCATGGGTTGTCTGAGCTTGAATGCTCAAATTGGTGTGAGGAGGAGAGGGAGGAGGTACCCTTTTATAAGGGAGGAGAGGGGCACCTTAGGAAAATCTTAAAATATTATTTTATATTAAGGTCAAATTCGGTTTATAATGGTTCCAAAGGGTCTTCTTTCTAATATAGAGTGGGGATGGGTCAAAATACTCTCATCCAATAGGATTTAGATAAGTTTAGGTTATTATTTTAACCTTATCAATTAGATTTAACTCTAAGTAAAATAATTTAACTTTTACCGTGTGTTTTTGTTTTCTTACACTATATGGTTAATAAACATACTATAACAAGCCAGAAGAACCCCAAGTTTTTTATTATTAATAAATATATCCTTATCTAAGTCATTTGACCGATCTTTAGATTTTTAGGAATTAAATAACAATTAATAATATAATATTTGTTTTAAAAACTAATTTATGTCAATTTTCACACTATTTGGTACAGGATTTTTATGAAATTCATAACAGAATGATAAGTTCAAAACAAGTTACTTAAATCAACAATAACATGTCATATTAACCTACAAAATTAATTTAACTGATAAAAAGTCTCAAATTACATTTATTGGGTCATTTATAAGATCAATTATGTCAATATTTCATTAATAAGACAATTAGTGCATCATCTTTGTGTCATAATAAATGATAAATATTTAATCCCTAAAAATACTAAATAAATTCCTATGATGTAGATAATTGTATTAGATTTCTGGATACTATTCATTTTCGATGATTCATGAAGTTTTTCACTAAATTAAAATTATTATACTTATAAGATTTAAGAAAGTGACATGTTGTCACATTCTTTGGTTTTAATAATAATTAAATTATTTTCATGGGTACAAGTCTATTAAATTAATATAATCCGACCCTTAGGTGATATGGGTCGACTATCAGTCATAAAATAGAATTTTGACATATGTTAGGGTAATTTTATAATATTATATTTACCCTTAATTACCTGATTTAACATTAACTATGTTAAATAAAATTTACCGTAGTTACTATTCATAATTCCCAAAAATAAAAAGTAGCTTATTAACATAATTTGGATCCACTGATTCCAAATATGGAATCCATTTTTCCAAATTCAATACACCAATGTTGTAGAAATTAAATTAAAAATAATCCCGTTGTCGAATGTAAATGAGGTTTTCTTTAAAATATTGCAAAAGATTGAATTGATTTAACCTATGAATTCAAGGTAAAATCAATGTTAATGACATAAATTATATTAAATGGTAAAAATATATTCTATTTATACTTTAAAACAATTCAATATTATAATTTAACCACATAATATATTACGATGAAAAAAGTTGTTTTTAATTAAAATATAGCGTGTTTGTACTATTTATTAAAATATGAATGTTACCAGAATAATATGAAAAATTTCTCCAAATTAAATTTTTATTTCTTGATTCCAAAAAAGAATTTTATTTTGTCAAATTGAACTTATAAACTTGTCATAAACAAGATTTAAAGTGGGTGCGCCATCAAAAGGCGGCAAAACTGCATTTTTTGAAAAATACTTATTTTACCCGAAAAATTTATTTAGTTCTTTTTAGAAAATGTTTAAGATGAATAATAAAGTTATAAGATTCAAAATTTAGTTAATACTATTCATAACGGCTAGTTTATAATAATATTATTATAATATATCGTTGTTTAGTAAAACCCGGTACAACTCACGCTATCGAGGAAGGTCGCGATTGCATGTAATGCATGCCAAGTCAGGGTTGTGTGTAGTGCACGACTCCTTTGTTGTTGTGTATAACATAATCCAACCATACATTGAATATATATATATATATACACTCAGTGTTGTGTAGAATAAATTCTATCAAACGAACTTGAAATTGTGTGTAACAAGAGCCATGAAAAGTGTTGCGTATACTGCAAGCTAATACGGTGTTGTGTATAGTGCAAGATAATCTTTGTGTGTCGTACAATAGAATATATGAATGAAATTAAAAATAATGTATCTTATAAAATCTCGGGTTGTTACATTCTACCCCCCTTAAAATGAATTTCGCCCCCGAAATTCGTTGGGATTATAAATGGGTTTCTACTCGAAAGTTTCTTTAATTGAAACCCACATCATAAAAAGGAATACCAAAACTTATCTTTAAAAACTAAAGTATGAAACGTAATGGTTACCCAAGTTAACTAATAATTGGGTATCCACATAGGAGAACATAGTTGAAAATATGGACATGGAAGAGAAATCTAACTGTCATGTTCTGATGGAGAGTGGAAGAGAACATGGCTATGAAAAAGCCAACAATCACAAAGCTATTGTTTTGTGATGATCTAAGGTACCATCTAATTCATTGGATATAAGGGAACTAGAACAACATTTTTAGTTTTCAAGATCATTTCCCTAAGGTTGAGGAATTAAAAGAAATACTTGCATGATTTTGGTACAATCTTACTGTTGTTTGTTAATTGAACAATTTCCACTTCATCCCTTAAAGAAATGAAGTTGAATTTGTTATTCGTGATGTGTTATCAGATCATGTGATATAATGATGGGTCATTCCATCTCATTCGAACAAGAGTTTAGCAAAAGTTATAAGTCCATCTTATGGTTAGATTAATCGTATATGGTCCCAAAAATGAACTTATACTTCATATATCATACCGCTTAATAAAATAAAAATAGTTTCTACTAACCAGGGACTTCCTGTAGGCCAGTGGTGGGCGATAAAGGCCAGTCGTACTTCGGTTGTGGGTTTGATTCCCACAGCCTTTTTCGACGCGATGGGCTGTCGCCCGTCCTGCAGGTTGTCCTTTTTCTAAAACTATATTACTATAACATCCCATCAACAATATCAAAAACAAGTTTTATCCTTAAACAATACTAACTTATGTCCAACATAATCCATTCCAATCTTTAGGCTTATCCATAATACTGCAGTCCACTCTTATAATATAGTGAAAATGATTACCAGAGATTTAATACCATCGTTGATCCCCATATATCATAAGATATGTCTTGTTGGTCACATTCCAAACATTTGAAGGCCATAATCATGTATTCTCTTGAAAAATGAATACCCATTGAACCATAGTGAAAACATGAATGCAGTTAAAAGTTAACACTTTCCACATACCAAAATCCTAAAAATTCTATATACTCAAACCCTGATATCACTTAGTCCTTATATCAATGATGAGCCCATGAATACTTTCAAATATTTCATTTTCTCGTTTTCCCTTCATTATGCTCATATCATCTTTTTTTCCAAAAATATCTCAATCACATTCCATGGTTACCGGTACCATAAAATTATTGAAGACCACAATAGACCAATACATAAATATTCCAATACTCAACATTATTTTGGAATCCAATTAAATAAACACTTAATCATTCCACCACATCATTATCATATTCAACATCGCCAATGGTGATCGCATGTGACTTCCCTTTTTTCCTTTGCCTTAAGTGGTTGCTCATGTCGATCATCACTAACCCTTGGATTAGGGCATTTATTGGCATAATGTCCCATCTCCATGCACCTGAAACATTGAAGTGTAGTAGGTTCATTATGTGTATACCTTCCTTTGTTTTCCTCATTAGACATCTTATTCCTATCATTGTGGCATTCAAATGCTCAATGACCTTCTTTTCCACATTTGAAACATTTACTTTTCCCTTTAAGACAATCTCCACCATGCTTCTTTCCACACTTTGAGCATAAGGAAACATTCATCTTCTTTTCACCATTATTCTGAGATTTATCCTTGAACCCCATCTTTCGTTTATTATCAAAACTATTATATGAATAAGTAAAACCAAATTCCATTTCTACCTTGATCGCACAATGCACAATTTCTTCATAGTTACTGAAGTCTCTTATAGCTATTGCCCTTCGAAGATTTGGTTTTAAGCCATTGAAGAATCGATCAACTTTACTTTTAGGTTGGATGATATATCTAGATACATACCTTGTGAGCCTTGTAAAATTCGCTTCATATATACCAACAGATTCATCATCCTTTTGCTTTAGTTCAAGAAACTCCTTCTCCATATTTGTTCGAAGAATACGAGGGAAGTACTTATTGAAAAATAAGTTCTTGAACTCGTCCCATTCCATGGACTCAATTTCATCTCTTTGCCTAGTATTCTTTATAAGATTCCACCATTGATCACCTTCACCTTCCAAATGATATACTGCTAAGATGAATTTATCATGTTCAGAACATTGAAGAACTGAAAATATCTTTTCAGTGGTACTGATCCATTGTTCAGCACCAAGTGGATCAGAAGACCCACTGAAAGAAGGTAGACGTTACCTCATGAAGGACTCAATAGAATATTGTTCCCTTCTCTGCTCATTTGGAAGTCCAGAATGATTCATAGCTTGTGTAAGTATAGCAATAAGATTTTTCACTCCATCTCCCATAACATTTTTTTGTTCAGGAGGACAATCATTGCATTGTCCATTACAGTGAACAACATGGTTCATTCGGGTTCTAGCCATCGTCTAAAACCCAAAAAGAATAGTGTGAGAGGAAAAACTCATGCTAGGGAAAACAAAATAATAAAGGGGGAGTACCCTTAATGTCTAAAATATTAGGTTAAATTCTATGATCGTTACTGTAGTTCTAGGACTATATCCTATATGTATACTTATCCTTAGAGACATCCCTAGACATACCTTAGAAATATCTCTAGTGATCACACTAATGTTCTTACATCCTAGTTTCCAAAGGTTGACTAAACCTTTCCTCTGATACCAACTGTAGATACCCGAAGCTTAACGTAAATGAATATTACATTACGTTTTCGGAATACTTAATACATAAGAAAAACAAACACACAAGTACCGTAATAGTTTAGTGTCTTTGGAAACTCGGAATAAAATATTCTAATCGTAGTGAAAGATCTTCAACATCTCCCAATAAAGATCATCCCTTTTTTTCTTTCCTAAAACCTTTCTTTATATCCTGGGGAAAAGATAACATAAAAGGGTGAGCTCAAATGCTCAGTAAGGGTAAACAAAAGAAATATCAATCACATCATATTCATAAGAACATATCTTTTGGAAATCTTAACCTGCAAAAGAGATTAGGATTTCATAACATGGTATAAATCATAGTAGTGAAATGTAATCCCAATAATCATAACATAAAACATGAAACATTGTGGCATACACACATAATCATATATAATCATATCTTATTAGTCAAGACTCATTTCCAAGACTATCTTAGTGGACAAAGTCCATTTCTGAACCGAGTCACCCTCGTTTCAGTCCTATTTCACTGAACCGGTATAACCTACCATTCCAGCCATGTCTATATCATGAGATATAAAATCTTTACCCAATGAATTGGAGGGAGATATAGGTTCCACCCATCTCATAATGATACCAACTCTTATGTGTGCCACAAAATCATAAATCATTCATCATTGAATAACCCATATAAAAAAATGGGAATCTTAAACATCATTACATCATAAAAAAATTCATATACGATAAAGGAATTCATAAAAATAATTCCATCACAACATAATCAAATCAATGTAATAATAGGGAGAAAAACAAAACACTTTATTATCTTAGAAGGAAATTTTTTTTGATAAAACACTTGAACTTCATTCGTGTGGAAAATATCCTTTCTACTTCAAAAATACTTTTCCTTTCTTAACATGTCATACAATTTTAAACTAAAAGGAGTTGATTAAATATAAACTTGAAAACTTGTATAGTAAGCTTCTTGGAAATAATTTTTTAAAAATCCATTCATGCCGTATAAGTTAAAAAAAACATTCTTCGTACTTTTGTCGGAAAAGTCAAAAAGTACCTCGTATGAAAAACAACAAAAGATTCCTTTCATATCCTTTACTAAAAACTCACCGAAGGGTAAAATTTGATTTAAAAAATTTTAGGTGGATGTAAATAATATTACATATTGAGGAAACATGTATTTGGATGATAAAATACACCCTAGTAAATACTAAAGTATAAACAATATCAGATAAAAATGAGATTGTGATATTTCCCTTACCTTAGGTCTGATTTGCTTCGTAAGTGTCCGAACCTCCTGTATAATGATTTAAATAATGTCATTGACTTATTACAGAATCATATTAATTGTTATTATATCATATATGGTTCACTTATTACTTTAGATTACCCGTTCTTTTGTAAATTCCATGTTAAAGTGTGTTTTGGGTAAAATTGTTTCATTTGTCGTCCGTGTTTGACTTGTAATTATTCATATGATTACTTAGATCATGATTACAAAGAATATAAAACATGATTTATATATAATATATATTCAGAATACACATATATATAATAAATCAGTAAATGGAATGAAATACACCGTTCGTGGAGACGGTAGGCCGTACGTATGCATGAACGTTGTTTCCATTTCCTTATTGAGTTGAATGGAAATAAGTAGATGACATACATATATATACACATAAATCCAGTATCATTATTATTTCATATATTTAATTATTACTTGTTATATATACTTCATAATCATTCATTAATGGTTAATGTGGATAATGAATCTCATCGCGTCGGGGAGACGGTAGTCCGTACGTACGCACGAGCGATGATATCGTTCTCATGATCGTGGGAATATATTGGAGTGTATGTATACTATTTAAGAATCAATATAACATTAAATTAATCATATATAGTTATTATTTACACCATTATATCCAACCATGTAAGGTGGTGGTGGAAAATAGATTACACCACGACGTGGAGACGGTATTCCGTACGTACGCACGCGCGGTGATTTCCTTTTTCCGCAGGATGGATAGAAGGTTATTTAGAGTTGTTTCATATTTATAATAACAAATAAGTATATAAGAAATACTGATGTTATTACTTTATCATGAAACAACTAATGAAGAAGAAGTTGAAGAAGAAAGAAATTGAAAAAGATCGGTAATGGATATTACCTCTTTTTGAAGCGCCTTCACATAACCTCCACTTAAAGTACTAAGGATGGTATTTTAAGAAGACCAGGACCTCTAGGATGATACTAGGGAAGTGGAGAAGAGATTTTTTCAGGGGTTGGATGAACTTGAATGCTCAAATTGGTGTGAGGAGGAGAGGGAGGAGGTACCCTTTTATAAGGGAGGAGAAGGGCACCTTAGGAAAATCTCAAAATATTATTTTATATTAAGGTCAAATTCGGTTTATAATGGTTCCAAAGGGTCTTATTTCGAAGCTAGAGTGGGGATGGGTCGAAATCCTCTCATACAATAGGATTTAGGCATGTTTAGGTTATAAGTTTAAACTTATCAATTAGATTTAACTCTAAGTTAAATAATTTAACTTTTACCGTGTTTTTTTGTTTTCTTACACTATATGGTTAATAAACTTACCATAACAAGCCAAACGAACCCCAAGTTGTTTATTATTAATATATATATATCCTTATCTATGTAATTTTTCCGAACCATATATTTTTATTAATTAAATAACAATTGATAAAATTATATTTTTTTAAAAAACTAATTTATGTCAATTTTGACACTATTTGGTACATGATTTTTATGATATTCATAACAGAATGATACGTTCGAACAAAGTTACTTAAATAAACAATAACATGTCATATTAACCTATAAAATTAATGGATGTCATAAAAAGTCTCAAATTAAATTTATTTGGGCATTTATAACATCAATTATGTCAATATTTCATTAATAAAATAATTACCGCATCATCTTTGTGTCATAATAAATGATATAATTTAATCCCTAAAAATTCTAAATAAATGCCTATGATGTATATAATTGTATTAGATTTCTGGATACTATTCAGGTTCGAAGTTCCATGAAGTTTTTCACTAAATTAAAATTATTATACTTATAAGATTTATGAAAGTGACATGTTCTCACATTCTTTGGTTTTAATAATAATTAAATTATTTTCATGGAAACAAGTCTATTATATGAATCTAATCCGACCCTTAGGTGATATAGGTCACCTTTTAGTCATCCAATAGGATTTTTACATGTTTTAGGATAATTTTATAATATTATATTTACCCTTAATTACCGGATTTAACTTTAACTATAGTAAATAAAATTTATCGTAGTTACTATTCATAATTACCAAAAATAAAAAGTAGCTTATTAACTTAATTTGGATCCACTGATTCCAAATATGGAATCCATTTTTCCAAATTCAATCCACAAAAGTTGCAGAAATTAAATTAAAAATAATCCCGTTGTCGAAATAAAATTGGTTTTTCTTTAAAATATTGCAAAAGATTGAATTGATTTAACCTACGAATTCAAGGTAAAATCAATGTTAACGACATACATTATATTAAATGGTAAAAAATATTATATTTAAACTTTAAAACCATTCAATATTATAATTTAACCACATAAGATATTACGATGAAAAAAGTTGTTTTTAATTAAAATATAGCATGTTTTTACTATTCATTACAATATGAAAGTTACCAGAATAATATGACAAACTTATCCAAATTAATTTTTTTTTCTTGATTAAAAAGAAAATTTTATTTTGTCAAATTTAACTTATAAACATGTCAAAAACTAGATTTAAAGTGGATGCGCCATCAAAAGGCTGCAAAACTGCATATTTTTTAAAAATACTTATTTTACCCGAAAATTTTATTTTGTTCTTTTTAGAAAATGTGTAAGACGAATAATAAAGTTATAAGATTCAAAATATAGTTAATACTATTCATAACGGCTAGTTTATAATAATATTATTATAATATATCGTTGTTTATTAAAACCCAGTACAACTCACGCTATCGAGGAAGGTCGCGATTACGTGTAATGCAAGCCAAGTCAGGGTTGTGTGTAGTGCATGACTCCTTTGTTGTTGCGTATAACAGAATCCAACCATATTTTATTTATACATTGAATATATATATATATATATACACTCAATGTTGCGTAGAATAACTTCTATCAAACGAACTTGAAATTGTGTGTGACAAGAGCCAAGAAAAGTGTTGCGTATACTGCAAGCTAATACGGTGTTGCGTATAGCGCAAGATAATCTTGGTGTTTCGTAAAATAGACGATATGAATGAAATTAAAAATAATGTATCTTATAAAATCTCGGGTAGTTACACTTAAGGCCTAGTAACGACTCATGGTACTCTCACGACAATGTGAAATGGTGGGTCATTACAAATGGTTATGTGTGTTCACGGGGATTTGGGGTGGATAAGGGTTAGGAGTCTCCTCCATCTATTTTGGGATGGATAAGGGTTAGGGATCTCCTCAGTCAAACATTCATATTGCATTCGGGACAGATAAGGGTTAGGGGTCCCCCCCATCAGTGTTTGTATGGATAAAGGTTAGGGCTATCCCGCGTCAAATATTCATGTGCATTTGGGTTGGATATGGGTATGAAGTCTCCCCCATCATGGTTGGGATGGATAAGGGATACGACACTCCCCCATCAAATATTCATATTTATTTGGGTTGGATAAGGTTAAGAAGTCTCCCCCATCATGGTTAGGATGGATAAGGTTTAGGGATTCTCCCCTTATCCAGGTATCATGCATTGTTGGTGGCATAGGATTGTGAAATGGTTTGGTATGCTAAAAAGGAATGTTTCTGAGAAAGGAGTTTCTATTGATCCCGATGAGATTGAAGCCATTATCTATTGGAAACCGCCGAAGAATGTGTTCAAGATACGTAGTTCCATTGGTCTAACTAGTTAATACTGACGCATTGTGCATGATTTCTCATGGCTAGCTTCACCAATGATAGCTCTGAAAAAAAAGAATGCTCCATTCCAATAGACTTATGAATGTGAGACGTCTTTCCAGGATCTGAAGGTTCGTCTTACAACAACACCTATCTTGATCTTTCCAGAATCAGGACAGGGGTATGTGGTGTATTTTGATTCTTCAGGATTAGGGATGGGTTGTTTTCTCATTAATAGAGGTCATGTGGTTTCTTATGGTTCAAGTACGTTGATGGTGCATAAGAAAAATTAACCAACACTTGATTTTGAGTAGGCCGCAGTCGTTCATGCTTTGAAAACATAGAGATATTATCTATTTGGTGAGAAATTCACTGTGTTTACGGATAAAAAAATATTGAAACCCATTTTCTCACAATGATATTTTAACCTAAGGAAAATGAGGTGGATGAAGTATCTCCAAATGTTTGAATTTGACTTGATGTACACACCCGAGAAAGGTAATTTGTTGGCGGATGCATTGATTATAAAGTCATATGCTCAGTTAGTGAAAGAAGCATCAAATAAATGGTAGTTGATTTTGGTCATAGATGACATGCATGTGGAATGTGAAGATCGAGGTGATGTTTCAGTATTAATTTCAGCTACACTTGTTCCTGGTTTAGTAAATATGGTCAAATATGCACAAACATCTGATGCAGAATGTCTGGTTGTATGTTTAAAACTCAATGTTGGGGAGACCATTGATGGCTAGAAAAATGATGGGGGTTCAGTTTTGTTTTTCATAGATCAGATGGATATACGTATGGTTTTTCAAGAAAAACATCTTCATGCTTTCCACCATTCAATATAGGTTGTATGTCCAGGTACACAGAAGATGTATAAGGAATTGAAGGCGTAGTTTGGGTGGAACGACATGAAAATGAAGGTGGATGAGTTCGTCTCATGGTTCATAACATGTCAGCAGGTTAAAACAGAGCATCAGAGACTAGCTGGTATTCTAAAATCATTACATATCCTAGTGTGGAAATGGGATAAGATAGTAATGGATCTCATTATAGGTATTCAACGAACGGTCCAGAAACACGATGTCATTTGCTTGATAGTGGATTGTCTAACCATTTTGTCCCATTTAATCCCTATTTGTGAAACCCATTCATGTAAGATATTTCAAAAATTTATATCCGAGAAGTAGTAAGGAGGCATGGTGTACCTCTGTCTATAGTCTCAGATAGTGATATACGGTTTACATATCATTTCTGGAAATCTTAACATCAAGCCCATGAAACTCAATTGACTTTGCGCATGACGTATCATCCCCAAACAGATGGGCAATTCAAGAAGATGATACAAATGTGGGAAGAAATGATCCGGGCTTGGGTAATGGATTTGGGTTCTCATGGGAAGAGAATATACCCTTGGTGGAGTTCTCATACAATAACAACTATGAAGCCTCGAAACGCATGGCTCCTTTTGAAGCATTGTATCGACATCCTTGTCATTCACCACTATGCTGGTGGAAACTGGTGAAACATTACTAGTCGAGCCAAGCCAAGTCCATGAAGCAACATAGAAGATCTATTTGTTTGGAAAGAGGATGGATACGATTCAGATTAGTCAAAAATATTATGCAGATCACCGTCGAAGACTGTTGTCATTCGTTGTTTGTGATCATGTCTTCTAGAGAATCTCTACAAGGCTTGGACATCGTCTTTTTGGGAAGCAGGGAAAGATATCTCCTAGATACATTTTCCATTTTGAGATACTGAAACCGATTGGAGAGGTGTAATATCAGTTGGCATTACCACCACAGTTTAGTTCGGTGCATAATGTTTTCCATGTATCTCAGTTGAAAAAGTATCAGCCTGATCATAACCATTTGATCAGATGGGATCACGTTGACCTAAATCCAAATACATAGTTGATATATATCCCATTATGGATTATGGATAGGCATGGTAATTTCTTGTGTGGAAAAATCATCATTCTAATTCGGGTTTTATTGTGGCATTATCAGATTCAGGAAGAGACTTCGGAACGTGAGAAGGAAATGAAAGAGCAGTGCTCAAAACTCTTTTAGTTGGGTGAAGGTTTTCTACTTTCTGTTGATGGAAAGACAAATGGTGGGGAGAATTTAGTACCCCTGGTCCTTGTTATGTAACCCTTTATTGATAATTTTAATTGTTTTAAGGTTTATGGTCACAAATGGGAGAGTCGGGAGAACTTGAATGAAGTTTAAGGCATAGGGTATGTCGCACGGACGGTGCCCGGTATGTCTAAACCGGGTGGTAAAACTGTGCATAATTGGTCTTTGAGGTGGTATATTCCACTTGGGTGGCACACGTTTTGTCTAACCGATGGCCGAACAGTGCGGGGAGGGTATGTTAGGGCTGTGTCTAATGCATGGTTAGCACACGATTTGTCTAACGGTGTGAGCGAAGTGTGCAACCTCTTAAATAAGATCCTATAAAGGTGCATCTCACACTTTTTTCATCTAGGTTGATCTTTTTTCCTCATAAGTGGCCCTAAATCTGGATTTTAGTTCTACTATGGTCATAGAGTGTTCTCCCAATGATCCGGAGGTGATCTGAAGGCTTCTCTTGGCGAAGCAAATCCGGATTCTTGGGGTATGTGATTGTTCTTCATCATTCTTGATCGGTTTCTTAGATCAACTTAGATATACTTCTACAGTTATCTTTATTTTTTAGATCTATTCCAATTATGCATAGATATAAGTGTTTGGATGCCAAATATGATGATATTTGGTCTATATCATTCTTGGAGAAGAGATCTGAGGCGGGTTTTTGGTGAATTGACCTGGGTTTCTTGATCGTTCTTCGACCATTGTGGTTTTCATCAGAAACATTGAGGTAGGAGACTTCCCTCTAGACTCCTCTTGTTAAAATTGATTGACTTAGATACCAACTGGATTATTTGAATAGAATTTTTGTGGAAGTCATGGAATAAATCTTTTTAGTGATGATTTATGGTTATAGTGAAATTGTGAAATAATGGTTATTTGTTGGGAAATGTGATTTGGATTCATGAATTTTAAATGATGATATTAACTTATTGATTTTATGTAATGTTAAATGTTTTTATGAATGATGGGTTTTCAATAAAAACAGTGTTTTATTGAAATTATTTGGTACTAAAATGGCTTTGATGAAATTGGTTTATTCTTTAGTTTTAAATAAGAGTAGAGTTTTATTGAAATCATTTGAATTGGTTGAACACACATGGTTTTTGACATGATGGTTGTGTGTGTTCACAGGAATTCAGGATGGATACGTTTTAGGAGTCTCCCCCATCTGTGTTGGGAAAGATAAGGGTTAGGGCTCTCCCCTGTCAAACATTTATATTCCATTTGGGATAGATAAGGGTTAGGGGTCTCCCCCATCAGTGTTGGGATGGATAAGGGTTATGGCTCCCCCCCATCAAATATTCAATTGTATTTTGGTTGGATAAGGGTAAGAAGTCACCCCCATCATGGGTGGGATGGATAAGGGTCTGGGCATCTCACCTCTTCTAGGTATCATGCATGGTTGGTGGCATGGGTTTGTGAAATGTTTTGGTATGCCAAAAAAGAAATGTTTATGAAATGGTTCTAAATAATCATTGGTTATTTTTCTAGAAAATAACATGTAGTAAAATTGGTTTAAATTTCTCTTGGAATGCCTTTGTTTATGAATGGTTTTGGAAACATATTTATATTTAATTTTAAAATGATTTTGATATAATATTTTATATAAATTTATTTTATATAAATGTTGCTAACTGTTCAATCCTAGTGTCTTGAGTAGGGACGTAATTGGGGAAAACCTACTGAGTTTTATACTCAACCCGTCTTTGGCATGTTGGTGCTTTTGAAGATTTCATATTCTAGGACACATGTAAATTTAAAGCATCTTATTGCTAGTGGATTGTGGTAATTCTTGAGATATGTTGCGGATCTTGGATCATATGGAGTATGGATTTGTAGTGTCTTTTGAGAGTCTTCAGTTGTTCATCTGTTGTTTACTTTAATGCTTAGTTTGGCCTTCCACAGTTGTTTACATTGATGTGGTTTGATATAAATGAAGTGTTTATTGGTCTTCCACTTTTTCATGCGTCATATAGTAAATGTGTGGTTTTGTTTGGATTATGGGATTATTTCTTAAAGGGTAAATTTTCCCCCAATTGTACTTGAATACCTTCTGCATTTATTGACATCCTTTGGCACCATGGGGATGTCACTTAAGGACTAGTAATTACTCATGGTACTCTCAAGCTAGTGAGAATAGGCGGGTCATTACATATATTCAGTTTTTTAACATTTTATAAATTTGGTATTTTAATTGTGTCTGTGTGTCTATAAGTACATAAGATAACTCCTCCCATTTGTGGGATATGCCCACTCAGTGCTAGTCCTGATCCCCTGGTCTATAAGAGGTAGTCTTAGGATAGTCACACCATAGTCCCCTCTGAGATGCGTAATGACATTTCAGTATACGATTAAAAAACATAAATCTAAATATATATATTATAATAAGGATATTATATCAACATAGAAAAAATTTAATTGAAGGACATGGAAGAACAACTAAAATAAAATGATCATTTTTTTGGATGTTAACTCTTCTTCTGACTTCTTCTATTGGATTTCAACAACATAATTCTTGTGTTATCATTTTTACAAAAATGGGATTATATTATTTTAAGAGGGAATTAATGTTTTCAAATGGATAGTTATCGACTAATCCAATTGGTTTAGTATGTGTGATTTTCGAAGGAGAGTTTTTTTTTCTATTTTATAATTGAGGTGAGTGGAAAACATTAAATTATTAAAATGATAAAGTTATAATGATGTTTTTAACATTCTTCAAGGACCAAAAATAAAAAATTATAGATAATAGAAAATATGAAGTCTATATATGGCCATAAAATATGTGCTGTATAGGTTTTGAATAAATTTTAACCCATCAAATTTTAGTTTAATCACCTGGTAAAACAATTTTTACCTTAACCATAATAAAAACTGTTTACTGTTATTAAAATTTAGTAGGCTAAAAAATAAACCCGAAATAATTTAAAAATATAAATTCTTCTGATTAGAAATGTTGAATCCATTTTTTAATATTTCAAAAGTAAATGTGAAAAAATTTGTCTAAAATTAATCCCATAGGCGGGACATGAATGAGTCTATTCCATGAAAAAATGTTGAAATTTTAGAAACTATTTATATCAAAATTCAATATTATATTGATTAGAATTATTTAACTTAGATTAATTTTTTTATAATTGTAATAATTTTACTTTAATGACAATATTTAAAAAAAATTTAATAGTTTAACTAAAACAAAATTAATTAATAATATCCCTTTTTTATCAATATTTATCAAAAAAAAATTCTAATCAAAAAATACTAAAGAATTCATCCCAAGATTATTTTCTAATATTGATTTAAAAAAGTAGTGTTATTCAAAAAAATATATTAATGTTTTTAAAACCTTTTACAAATAAGTATTCAAAAGTAGTCAAAAGTGTTTTTACCAAAAGTATATTTTTTCATGATATTTGTTTTATTCTTGTATATTATCAATAAAACATATAGGTTAAATTTTTAAATGTTTATTTAAAATATAATTTAAATTTTTTTCATAATCACCCAAAAAATTTGATTTTTTTAATTTATCATATTACAACACAATTATGTCCTCATAAAAATATTGTATTGGAAAAATATTTCCCAATGATTCAAATGTATTTTATTTTCATTTTTGATTATTTATACACCAAGTAAATTATATTATATATATATATATGTAAATAAACAATTTTAATAATTTAGCTAATCCTACTTATAAAATCCACATTAATTAATATGTGAAGACTACTTCACTAAATATTAATATTTTTATTGTATGTTGTGCTTTGTTAATACTTTGTGCTTTGTGTAAGACATGGTATTTAAGAAAAATAAATTTATTTGAAAAAAATATTTAAAAAACACTTTGGGTGTTAAATTATAACCCACATAAAATGAATTTCACTTTTGAAATTCATCACATTGGTAGCAGAAAGTGAGGATAATTTTTCCTCCTTATGTACTCAGGTTCCCACATAGGTTCCATGAGATGTTGGTTTCACCACAAAACATTGACCATGTGAGGGATATTATTTTATTGGTATAGGTCTCTATATATATGGTCTATATTATCAACAAATTATTCATACGATGTAACATCATGCTTCAACAATATGGAGTTTATGAATAGTAAATGTGAGTTTTTATGTATGTACATCCTCAAAGGATATAAATGGAACACATCATGGACATGAGAGAGGTTTGATGAAATCAATAATTGATAATAAATCATCTTAATTTAATTAATAATTCTGATGGGACAAATATATATAGGGAATATAAATCTATTGTATCATAAGAAAAATTCCATCCTTTGGTTGTGCTTTGATAGATTCTCACATAATCTCTTTTAACAGTAAATTGAATATGAAATGTTATAATCCTAATGTATTAGTGGATTATATGATCTATAAACCAAGGATAATTAATTCCTTTATTAGGTTATTATTATCATAAAAAACGGATAGAACTAGTTATACAATATTCATGTGTATTCATATAGAAAATTAATACATTAATCTTTATAACCACTTATAATATTTGACATAAAAAATTTCATAAATGGTTAACCATATGACCCCTATAAAAGATTAAAATGTAAAACATTATAATTAAATCCCTTAAATATCAAAATTGATTTTATCATTAATCCCCCAAACAAATAAATTATATAGCTAAGTTGTCACCTACTAAACATCTGAATATAATCACCATGTATTCTATGTAAGAATTCTAACAACCTAAATTCCCATAAACAATTATTCCAATCATTCATGATTTTTTATAACCTAAAAAACAAATATTATGAAATATATTCCATAAATGCAAAAATGTATTACACTCCATCATTGATAACATGTTCCATTTGTTCGATAGATCATTAACAAGATATATGGTTATATTCACTATCGATTTTACATTATCAATATCATTAATCTATCTTTTAGAAAAAAATAAAAAAAATTATCACAACATTAAAAATATTAATTATTATATTCCCAGAAACACATGTTATTCATTAAATACTAAGTTTCCACTAAATAAAATATCTATGTCATCACTAACATCATACATATTCATGGAAATCCATAGTAAAAGCATTCACAGAACAATACATCTACAATTATTTATTTATAAAACATAATACATTAATTCTTATACCGTAAAATTCAATAATTTCTATTAATTGTTAAACTATTAACCCATAATATTCATGTTATTGATTAATACCTTATTCCACTAATTTTTCATTCATGGAATCTTTTTTATTTATAGTATAACAATTACACTTATCACATTTATATTTATCTTCTAGAACTTCATTCTTGGGACAAAAAATCATCTATGTAATATTCATTCACTATTTACAATATAAGAAGTATTTTGATGCCTTATGAAAGAAATAATTTTCATCCATTAAGATAACTAATATATTAATTTTTTTCTAGTAAATATACACAATTTTTCCATTTTCTCCACAACAACAAAATCATATCATTACAGAGAGGTATTCCTTTGGTAATTCCCATATTATTGAAATATATGAAACATATTCTTCTTTCCCCCATGTTCTACACAACCGTAACATTAAATAAACAATATCCATTCATTTTTTTGTGTTTCATTGAGTTGGTATGTCTATATTTTATTGATAATATATCATGATTACTGATTAGTCATGATAACAATATCATTCACAATAGTCATTGTACCATTTTGATTCTAATCAACCCATTTTATATCACATTCAAGATTTTATCGTTCTTTTTGGTTCCCACCATTTTCTATGACATGGTATTATAGTGTGTGCAATAATATTCATAGTGAGAAACTACATATTAATAAAAGATCCCTTATAAAATTGTAAATAATGGTACAACATACAAAATCTATGGCACCATAGGGTTATAATAGTTCATTCATGGTCACTATTTAAATAAATAATTATGTTTCCTAATGTGTTTTTGAATTTAAAATTCATATCCTTTGGGAGTGTCAAACAACATGAGAAACAAGGCTTATTTTAGGGCAGTTGGTGATGATCTAGTAATCCGCAATGTTCCCTTTTTGAGGTTATAACCTATAGGCATCGATTCTCCCATGACACAACCACTTATAGTATTTATTTGAGGATATATATAATATTTTCTATAATTTAATAAAAATTTCATGAAATTCTCCTAGACATTGAATCCTATTTATACTTATCATTAGTCATATACCATACATATCCTTTAAAATTTCCCTAAATATCTAAATAATGTGTTGTCAAACTAGTTTCCAATGTTTAACCAAAAATACCCTTTGATAAAATTTTAATTGATCCAAAATATCCCAAAAATAGAAATTACATATTTTTATATTTATATTCACTAATTTTTAAAAACACACAGAAGATGATTGTAATAGTAGTGTTTATTTGGAGACTATAAAACAAATAATCATATTTATGGAAAATACATTAATATCCCTAATAAATATCATTCCAATTAATAAACATCTTTGATATACTCAACGTATAAACATTTCTGAGAACCTATAGAGGGGAAAAATAATAAAGGCTGAGATTAGATGCTCAGTATTTGTATTAATTGATGAATCAAAATACAATGATCATAATGCTGTGATAATGTGGGAATAAAATTTGGATACCATTCTTATATAGAGAAAATCATTCAAATGGGTCATTGAATAAATAATTATAGTGCATAATATAGGAATCAAAATAGAATAAAAGAGCATGAATAGTGAGAACATAATGTTTGCATATAAAATGGATTTTTGGCATACACATAAGCATATGATGACATTTCCTTAGAAGTTAACGGTCATTTACAATACTCTCAAAGTGTAATGGATTTACTCACCAAAACTTCATAGTACTCAATATTCACTCTTAAAACTATCATAGTGGATAGATAGCCTTAATAAACGTGGTTCCCTCATCATTCTAGTAATATTTATCTCATATGATACCAATCCTTAAATAATTAAATTGGGGGATACATATTTACAACCCTTCTTTTTAATAACATATCAAACATTGTTTGTTATAACATAGCCATTGTAGCGTAATGATAATCACATGTATGTTTTCTGCATGATACAAAAACATTAAACATATAAAAACCTATTAAAATAAATTTGGTCCATATATATATCTTCATATCATAACATTTGGAAAATAAACAAGCATCATAATAATTTTTTCATATCATCAATGCAGAAATAATGGAAAAATTACTAGGTTTCATAAGCCTTTTATCTTGTTATAACCCAAGAAAGATAAATTGGTTTCACTAATATGTAGTCGTAATAGGAAAAATCCATTCAAATAAGTTATAATAAGTATGAACATGGATCATAACCAAATTTAATCAAAGGATACATCAATGGATGTCATTATATATGAAAAGTTTTATTGAAATATTATTTGGAATGTTTAGACATGAAAATATCATTTCTATTTTGAAAAGTACAATTAAAAACATAAATCATTTTAAAAAAAAATTTAGATAAATTTTCAACAAAATCTTGTAACATAATATTTACAAATCATTTTGATTATTTCTTGAAGAAAAAAATATTTAATTGACAATATCAATTTAAAAGTAAAAAATCATAAATGAATTTAGAAATCCATTTCACTAAAAATAATCCATAAAAATTATACTATTTTATTTAAAACATTTGGTTGTTATTATGGTATAAAATTCTATTCCTTATGTACATTAGAAAGTATTAATTTCTTTCAAATATTTTGTAATATCAAAAAGCAATTGAAAATAACCTGAATATTCAATTTTTAAAACATTATAATAATATATAATGGGTAAAAATATCATTAGTAAATCCTTTGTGTAATGAAATATAATTTTTTAAAGACTATTTTATTAAAAAATCTAAAAAAGGTTTTCAATCAATGTGATAAATAATGATGTTTTTACTAAAAACATTATTTTTTGATATAATGAGTATATAAAAAGATTATAATGATTTAACATGGATATTATTACTAATTTACTAAAGGAGAAAACAATTCATGAGTTTTTTGAGATATGGATCATGAAATTTCATCATCGGAATATTAAACATAATCAATCTGAATAAATGAAGAGATTACCATAAAACCATTACCACATTGGTAATACAGAATCATAATCCCAATAAATTAATAATATAAAATGAAACATATAATACCATCCAAATAACTAAATTTAAGATAGTAAATTTCACATGGGTTTTATATACCTATCATAAACTAATATAGGTGTATAACATTACTTGTATCTAAAAGAATGAAAGTTAAGGAAAAAATTCCTTACATCTTTGTTTTTATATTAAACATAATAAATAATAAATATATATTAGTAATTTGGTATTTAAATAGAAAATTATTAGATAAAAAAATAACATTCATGGTTAGATAATAAACTATTTGAATTAATCATGTGGTTTATATAGATTTTGTGTCTTAGTAAAAAAAGGAGGTAAAAATACCTTAACACTTTAGGAGTTATTTGGATTGAAATCCCATATAAAAAATGAAATCCAATGATAAATTAATTATAATCAATATAACAGTATTCATGATATAACACGTCAGTGTGGTAGTATATAAACCATATAAATGATAATATTTGTGAATTTTTATGTCTCCAAAAAATAAAATATTTACTAGAAATCCATTACTATAATTCTTAACTATTTTTTAGACATTCAAACCTACCCCATAATAAATATAGAAATATTTTAATTATATTATACAAACATAATTATATAAATCATACTATATATTATTTAATTTTGAAATTTTATTACACTTTTATAAATAATTCATTTTCGATAATATGTTTATGGTAATATCTAATTTTTTAATATGTTTGTTTATATTTGGTATTTTTAGTTCTATTAATGATATTATGGTTCCATTATCTAATTATCTTACCCTAATATAAAAATCATATATAATCATTATATGATAATTTTTATTAATCTTTAAAAATTTTCTATTTCAAATGAAATAAAACATTCATGAAGAAGATAACTTGTAATTAATCCTGAATGATAATTCAATTTTCCCAAATTTTTTTTATTAAATTAGGGTAAATATAATATTGATAACCAAGAAAAAATGTATCTAACATATATATATATATATATCTAACATATTCTTATTTAAATTTGACCATATAACATTCCGTTTAAATTTTACGTGAATAATGAATAACCCAAATTTGTGAGACAACAGTTGGTCGTACACATGAACAATGTTATATTATCCCCCATGGAAAGAATTTAATAATATTAGTTTGATATAGTAATTAAACAAGAATAATTATATTAAAAATATCTTATTAGTTTAACTAATCATTCAAAATAATAATCAATGTAAAATGGAAATGGAAAGCACATCTCTTCGATTTGTGGGGCGGTAGTCTGTCGCACTCATGATCGATAATATTATTATATAACTAGTAGTGACGTAAGATGTTATCTGTGGTTTTCTAACTATATATGTAAAATAATACCAATAATATCATATATAAAAATTAAATACATCTTTATTACAAACTATGAGAGGTGGTGATGGAAAATGAATAGCATTGGTTCATAATGCATAAGTCCTCCGTACACACGAATGATGATTTAATAGGCCATTTGATAGAACAATAGAAGAATTTATATTATTAAACTAATTTAATAACATTATAGTTTATTTATAATATTTAATTTATTATATCATCATTTTTAACTATAATATATGTTTTTCGAGGAAGAAATAACATAATACACTTTATTTTGGACGTTACCACTTTTTAAAACAACTTTATTATGTTCACACAAAAATAATCCATAGAATGGATTTAATAACAAATAAAATAATTATTGTGCTATATGAGAGATGTAATAATATCAACTGGGTATTAAATGGACTATGAAATTTGTTTTATTAGAATTAAAATGAAAGGGTATTGGGTGACCATTCAAAAGTGATGTGAGAGGCTCACCTATAATTTTTAAATGAAATGGTTTTAACAATGTTTTTTAGTAACCAACATTATACAAAATAATGTTTTATCAATATGTGATAAGATAAGGTCAATATATTTACCTAAACTGGGTTTTATAAATGCTTTTTTTAAATATTATCAATTTTTTTTCACCCCAGGTAAAACCAATTTTTTACATTAACCATGGTAAATATGTTTTAGAATTTTTACAAATAACTGTTTTAAAAAATTAAGTTAAAATTATTATATAATAATATATATATTATTAAAATATAGGTATCCATTTTTTCATATTTCACTCACATTTGTGGAAATTTTAAATTTAATATTAATCCCATAGAAATAATGAGAAAGAGTTTTATCAAAGAGAAAATATTCAAATGATTATAATTATTTTATATAAATATTTAATATGTAAATACTCATGAATAAATAAATTATATTAATAGATATATATTTGAACTAATTTTACATATAGATTAATATTTTTTAACATTTTAATTTTTTAAATTTATTATATGGAATGAGATTTCTAATTAAAATCATATTATTCCACTATTTATAAAAACAATTTTATTCTCTATAAATTAAAAAATATTGACTCCTTGATATTTATTACATGACTATTTCAAATTATATGTTTATTTTCCAGTGAAAATTTAATATTGTTGCAAAACTATTATTAAAAAAAATATGTGCGCAAATAATGATAATTTATATTTTTAAAAGAATATAGATTTTATGTGTGAAATTGGTTATGTTCTTATCTCTAGTTTATAAAAACATAAAATCTATGTTAAACATTTGGTTTAAAATATTAAATATTAATTTCCTCAAAATAGTTCACCAAAATCTATTATTTCATTTTATTGTTATTATAGATATTTCTGTTCTTACATTGTTTTCTATACTAGTGCGTATGTATTTTCAAATTGTTTTTTTGTTATAAATAACTGGTTATAAATGGAAAAATTTATTATTAATATAGAAACCATATATTATCCTAATCTATTTCATCATATTAGTACACTCTATTCCATCATCTAAATGATAATGATCATATTAAATAAAAATACATATATCGTATATCGTGTTTTGTTAAAACATAGTGTTATATGTTACACATGACATCAGATAAAGTTAAATTAATTAAAAAAATATTCCAAAAAATATTAGGGTGTTACAAATCAATTTCATTATGATTTCTATATATATATATATTTTACCAATCATTATTATATATAAAAGACCACAACCATCTGTTACCTTCAAAATATGAAATAATCATGATTTTTATTGATATATAAATATTCTTTAAATAAAAAATAATATAATAATGATATAATAAATTTTTATATTAATTTCTAATGTATTTAATTTTTTTAGATGTTTTTTATTTTCTATTTTATACTATTTCTTTTTCACCATCGACCATACATTTAATAGGCATCTAAATTTGTTTCAAATAAAAAATATTCTATTTATTTTGATGTAAATTGCTAGTTTAATATGTTTTATGAACATATTTGGAAATAGATAATGACTAATTATTAATTATTTAATAATATTTATAATTCATTATCAGATATTAACAATAATTGATGGTAATTGTGAATAATTCATAATAATTAATAATAATATAGATTGTTTAGTTGTAAGTGTGATTAAATAATAATAATTACTATTAATTAGTATGAAATAAAAATTTATTAAATATATTTATAAATCATTAATATCTTCTTTTTAGTAATATTAATTATTTAATGAAAAAATTTATGAATGAAAAATTACTTAAATGGAATTAATAATACTTCCAAAAGGAATATATTCATAAAAAATAAATATAATTTATTATAATCAAAGTTAATTTCTAGATATTAAGGAATCATTTGCGAAAATAAGGTATAATTATTTTTATTTCTTACTGATTAGTAATTTATTATAAATAAATACTAATAATTGATGGTTTATTAGTAACAATTATGTACATTTAATAAATAATTATTTATAATTAGTAGTAATGAACATTAATATGATATTTATTAAATATAATATTTTAGTAATTAATGACAATTGTTCCTAATTAAGATTTTTTATGAATAATTAAAATTATTTCATAACAATTTTTTCCAATTAATAGTAAATAAAAAAATTGAAATTATTGAAAATTAATGTAAAAACCATTTTTGAATAAGTGATATTTATTTGTAATACATGATATGATCAGTGAAGAATATTTTATTTAACATGTTATAATGATTTTGTGATTGTTTATATGTTTACCATGAATAATCACTTTAATATTTGGAAGTTATATTGGATTTATGAAATAATAAGGGATGATAACATGAGTTTCATAGTAATACATGCAGAATTAATATGATGGATTTGGATGTTCCTCACTTTCGATTTTGTTTTGAAATAAATATAAATGATTGTAGATGATAAAATTTTACATGTGGATGTTGGAAGTGTTTGGATTCATATGATGAGAAGAGATTTTTTTATTATATTTTATAAAATAATATAATTTTTTGTCGATGCATTGAATACTGAGGTTCTCATTAGACAAATAGGTAACTAGAGAATATCATGTGGTAATGATACCGATTTTTAGTGAATAATAGCCATTATGTAGATGTATATGGTGTTTGGGTAAGTGAATCTTTTGAAATATCAACATTAAAAAATCTATCAGATCGATAAAAAATTGTGATACATGCTGTTTCACAATGTTAAAATAACTATTTGAACTGGGAATGTTGAACATGTAGTTTATGGGGATCAAATAAATTTTACTGTCCATTGGAATGGATAATGTATTTTAAAAAATACATAATGACCTTTTTAAGAGTCACCATGTTGCTAATTTTAAAGTTTTTATTTTTGGTTTTATCTATGTGAAATTATTATTTCTATTATTGGAATCTTTGTTTATATTTTCATATCATAAATTGGGGAGTTGTAACAAAACTACTTCATGAAATTTGGGGATGATAAAATAGGGATGCGAAAGACCATGCAACATGGTGGATCTCATGATGAGAATTAATTTCCTTTGAAAATTATTTCTATAATGACTATAGGAATTTAGTGATGATTTTTTCACTGAAAAATTCTCATGAAGTAATTTTATTTTATTATCTAAGAAGAACATGTAGTATCCAATTATTAATGAATTTATTTTGATTTTTTTGTGGATTTATGTGGTAAATTTATTTATTTATGTTAAGATAATTTAAGTGATGAATTTAAATGGTGATATCTAACGACTATGTATATCTATTTCTTGACAACATTCATTGGTATTCAAACCCTACTATTCTGAAATATTATTATGACTATGTAAAATGTAGTGAATGTGGCTAATAATCAGTTATTCATAGTAGGTATCTTTATTATAATTAAAAAATGACATCTTTTCATAGACTCATGGAAAAAATAAAGAGTATAGAATTATTGTGTAATCCACACCATTATGATCTATTCAAGATACAACTGAATGAATATGCATATACATAAATTCATATACATATATATATAATGTAGTTTTGAGGAGATTTTATGATGATAATATTGTATATCTGGAAGGAGAGTGAAAATGGAGAATAATTATCTATCCAATTTCTATAGAAAAATAATAATGAGGGAGATTAATGAAACATTTATATTTTAATATTCAAATTATTATTAATGCTACTTGGTGTTAAATTTTGAATTTATTAGAAGGATAAATTAATTTTTATAATTAACTTCTAATAAGAAAATGAATGAATAAAAATATATAGGTAAAATTGTATTAGAATAAATTTAGAAACATACATATACACATCCACCCACTTAAGATCCTCTAGTTCCTATAATTTGTATGATATATATAAGTTTTTTAAAATAAATTCAATATTAATATCAATATTTTTATTAATATGGTTTTATTTATCTTTGATTATCAATATCTTTTTTCTGTGCTGTGAATTTTTATTACCGATATATGGATATGGATCAATGCCTATAAGATTTTGGAATGTAGATTATTTTAATAATGTAAATAAATTTCCTAATTTTAAAAATTATTATTTTATAGTTATAAACTCAATTAGTGAGATGATCATGATAATAGAACCACCAGATGAGCCAAATAGAAGAATGTTTCATTTCACTTTTACTTTTGAAATCATTAAATTTTTGGATTTGATTTATATAAAAACATCTACAAAGATAAACCTAATTAATATCTGTATGATGATGTATAAAATTGCTATATGTGAAAATCATCAAAGGGGATTGGAATATTTAGAAATTCCATAGGGGGATGATCAATAATTAGGGCACTATGAATTTTAGTTCATTAATAATGTAATCAAATGTGATATTTATTGTTTATATGGTTCTATACCAACATAAAATGATACATAAAAATTAGAAAATACATTACACACACTATCAAAATGTGTTAAAGATAATGAATTCAAATCATGTGGTTAATCTGATGGTTTTTTGTTTTAACAACATGATTAATATCAAATATTAAAAAATAAAGTGCAACTCGTAAACTTCACATTGAATTTGTATAGATTTTTCAAATAGAAATTCTAAGAACCAATTAATTTTTTTGGAAATGAAATATTTGATTATAATAAATGTGTGAAAATAAAATCCTAAAAATGAATGTGAAAAATGAAATGACTGGAGAACTCAATAATGAAGTAAAATCAATAATGTAGTCGGAGAAAAACAATTAAGAATCTACTTCTATAATGCACTAACACTATAATCTACGAGCATATGCATTATTACATAACATTGGTATGATTACAAGGAATCAAGTCCTGAAGTACCGATCAGTTTATTAGTCTTAGAAACAAGATACATACATATGTTAAACACTACAACATGAAAATAAAAACAACCCAAATTTATTTCATTAAAAACATCCATGCTTCCAAGATTATTCCTGCAAGTCACTAAATTCTTCGTATCCTAGGAAAATGAAACATGAGAAATGGGTGAGATCTAACACTCAGTATGAGTAAGTAACTTAGTGGATGATAACATAAATATTAGGCATGATGAATATTTGAAAACACAATAATTTAAAAATAATGAACAAGAACTCATAATGGTAGGAATATGAGCTGAGTAAATAATGCCATAATAAAACATAGTCATGGGAATTCGACTAGTCTAATAACCACATGAAATATTAATATATAATCTCATAATTATGGAATTTATATTTTCAGGCATCATAACCACATAGTCAAGGCCTTGCATAAAGACTACAAATAAGATTTGGTCAAGGCCTTGTGTTAAGACACTAGTTTGTCTCACGAGACCTAACGATGCATTGAGGAGCTATAGAGAGCATCACCTATCACTTACTAAGTCCAATTAATTCTTTATATGAAATGTTTAAAACATAAAATAAACATATATATTAAAAATATCATAAAAAAATGTCAATACTTTGTCCACAAACCATGAACTCTAAAAAAAATAGCACATAGATAGTCAAACAAAACTCATTTAATAAAATATGTAATATTGTATTGTAATAGATTAACCTCAATCGAGAATAATTAATGGTATTGATATAGATGAAAATATTCATCAATACTATTTGAGAAAAATATCCCCCTTTTTCAAGAAAACATTAAAAAGTCACACTATTTGTTAAAAAGCCGTTTAAAAACAGATTTTATGAATCAAAGTGTCCCATACCACATTAAAACATTTAAAAGGATTTTTAAATTTAAAACATTAATCTCCATATATATAAATCCTTAAATACAATTTTTAAACATGGACATTAATGAAAATGACATAGAATAATAAATCATTAAAACATTTAAAATGATATTTTAGTTAGAGTTCCTAACCAAAAGAGAGACACCTAAATACAAATAATTGAGTTAATAAAAACATTATAATATCAAGAGAATAAAGGGATTCATGATATACTATGTCAAAGTAAATTATATACAACATATATAAGTTAATTTTTTTATAACAACAAAGAAGTCTCAATGGAATTTAAATTGAGATGAAATCTCTTATAAAGACCATATCATTAGGTTACGGATAAATCATCGACATAATTATGTGTGAAAAATATAAATGCACTAAATATGACTGTAAATTCAGTGTAAACTAATCAGAGGACATTGGAACATATTCTTGTCAAAATAAAACAAATGAATTGTATATTTCACTCAATAAATGTAGATTGAGTTAAAATTACTCATGTCAAGTTCATTTCAATGACTTGAGAATTTATTAATGGAGTGATTATGTGTATCAAAATTATATCCATAGAATATGTAGATTAAATTTCTACATAAATAATAAATAGTGATTCCACACATAATCTTGGTGTAAAATAATGAATAAAGTGTGAATAAAAATGAAATAGTGGAAATTTAAATTTGAAATTCCCTTACCAATCTGGTAAGATACGAAACATACATATCATGAAAGAATGATCATAGAAAAAAGATATAAATACACATAAATTAAAGTATTTTACACAAATAATACAATCATTGGGTGGTACATACACCACACAAAAGGAAATACATGAAATATAGCATGAATCTTCATATAATAGGAAGTGAGATGAAAACTCCTTACCATGTTGCAATCAATCGAGTCATGTGACCAAAAGTTAATAACCACCAAATGAATCAAATAATACCATGAATAGAAGGAGAGTCATGATAATATATATCAATTGAATGTATAATATACACCACATGAAAAAATAAGTGGAAAATAATAAAAATATCATGGAATTAAAAGTAAGATTAGAAACCCCTTACCTCAAGTCTGACTTGTGTTTTATGCTCTTTTTTTACTTTTAATTTGGGTTACAACCTTTGGTTTGAACCAAACGGACTCCTTGAAGTACCTACTGCCAAAGGTATGGATTCTAGGAGGTAGAGGGGGTTCTTGAGAGATTATTTTGGTAGGGGTTGGATGAGACATTGGGCTTGAGAGGTGAGTGGAATGGGTTTGAAGTGGTGTCCTTTTATAAAGGGGAGGAGGGGCTCTTTAAGAATGTGTGAAAATATTATTTTATTATATAGTGGTTTCTAAAAGTCCAAATCTAATTAAAGTCTAAGATAATATGACTCATGGTGTCAATAAAACCATCCATTAAAAATATGTCTGGTTTTGGATATTATTTTAATATTAATAATCATATTTATTTAAATCATTTATTAATGAGGTAATACTATATCATTATTGTGTCATAAATAAGTTAATTTATTTGATGTATAAAAATTCTTAAAAAATTACCATAATTCAGTAAATCTTTTTATATTTCCAATTATTATTTATAGTCAAAAATAAGACTTATATTACCATAAAATTCTTTTCACCCTAAATTACCCTATTTACCTTTAACTGCGGTAAATGAATGTCAAACGTCACTATTCACTAAAAATTATCATCATCTTATTAAACCACATATTACATAATAATTACAAACCTGAATCTTGGATTTTATAAATTCAATTCATAGAAGAGGTAAAATTTCATTTTAATGAAAAAGTCGGATTTTTAACTATTACTTAGTGGTTTCCCTATTCATCAAAAATTTATGTTTTTCAGAAAAATAAAAAAACTACGCCTAATATATATAATACATTAAAAATTCAAAATTTATGTCTATTTTACCAAATTCAAAACATAGATGTTGGATTAATAAATTTAAAATTAATTCTCCATGTAAAAATAAATAGTGTGTTTTTTAGAAACAATAACTATCAAAAGATTAACAATTATTTATCTGTAATTTCAAAGTGAAATTAATTTCAATGAACAAAATTATATTAAAGGGTGAAAATTAATTATAATTACACTTCAAAAACAATTTTAAATATAACTTAACGATAGAAATAAATTTGATTTAAAGGCATTTTTTAATTAAAATTCATTATTTCTCACTATTCATGTTAAAATTAATATTATTTGAAAAATAAAAAAAATTAATCCAATGTAAACATTGATGTCCTGATTCTAAAGAAGATTTCTTTTTTCATAAAAAATATTTAAAAGGGTCAAATGTTGAATTTAAAAAGGGTTTTCCCTTAAAAGGTGGTAACATTTATTTTTTTAAATAATTTTTGACATCTGAAAAATTGAATATATTCTAATAATATGTCTAATAAACACATAATACATATGTTAAAAATATATGGAATATATAGAATTTAAAAACCAGTTAATAGTATTCATAACCACTTTTGAATGGCTAGTTTGGTAAGTCGTGGTGCGCTCGAACTCAGTGTAGCGTGTAGCGCAAGTTATTGAATTTAAAGAAAATATCGAACTATGAAATCATGGGGTGTTACATTGTCAACTCCTTCAAAAAATTGAGTCCCCATAATTTGAAATTTTTCTTTGAAAATAAAAGGTTAAAAATAGGAAAATACCTTTCTGGAAAACCCACATCAGATATAGGGTTACAATAGTTACTCTTAATAAAAGGGAAAACGAGATGAAAAAGTCAACACTAAATTATGATCTCGATTAAGAGAAAATTGGTGATAATTAGAGAAACATAATTGAAATAAAATATGTAAATATATATAGGGAGTGATTGAGGTCATCAATCATAAACAAGTGTAAAATTTAGGGACTTAAATCCATCAATATAGGATGATTTAAAATATCATCAGTTCAACAAAATGTAAAGAATTTTGATAACATATTTTTGGTTTTAATATCCCTTCCATAATGTTTAATAATTAATTTATTCAGAGAATAAGAAAACAAAAATATACTTGACATGTATAGTTTCATCCTTTACCCAATTCTTACCACAAACTCATCTTTTACTCCAAATGATGAGTATTAAGGATGACATGGTCACACATGAAGTGCTAGAATAAATGAATAGATAATCACATAATCCACAATGGATGACCTATATATTTTACTTTTATATAGATATTAACCAAAACCGAAATGGTTAGTAAAATATCAGATGATCCGCAAAAAGGATAATACTTTTGAGAAATATATACTAATCTAAATTCCAAAAATTAAACCAGTAATACCCAAAGTTCAATAAATACCATTCAATAAAAAAGTTTCCATTAAATATTTTAATATAATCCAAACTAATATTGAAACCCAAAACTCAGAAAAATTTTCTTACGTACTTTTCCACATTTAATTGAATCTCCTAATAATATCGACTACTCTTAAATACCCATACATAAAAGTAATTAACCTAATCACTTATTCTCTATGGCAGGTTAATTATTTCTATAAATAACCCAAATCTCTATAAATCCACAATAATTTTTTTTTAAAAACACCTTTACTCTTAAAATGAAATCCCATAGTATTCTATTTTCT
Organism: Viscum album; assembly: GCA_963277665.1. Lineage (NCBI taxonomy): Eukaryota > Viridiplantae > Streptophyta > Magnoliopsida > Santalales > Viscaceae > Viscum > Viscum album. The sequence continues at coordinate 975,094,687 of OY728126.1, read as the reverse complement.
ATAGGCATATAGTATTCCCAATACAGTGGATGTCTTCTAAGATAACATTAATCACATAATCCCCAAATCATTTTCCTATACTAAGGATATCCATTTGATAAGACATAAGATCACAAATCAACAGATTATTTATTGATAAAATCAATTAACTAAAAAATAATTCGTCACACTTACTAGGTACTTCATTTATTATAGTGGTAGGCGATAATTCCCAATCACACAATGGTTGTGGATTCAATTCCTACAGCATTGTCTGACACGATGGGTTGTCACATGGTCTATGTGTTTTCTTTTAAAAAAACTTTATAATTTTATAATATTCTCAAAAATTAGATATATTCCTCAAAATTACAATAATATAATTTAATGACAAATGTTATCTCATACCTCACATTTTCATTCCAAAACTTAATAACTTGTAATTTCCTCAAACACAATGATCATATAAAACCAAATGGTTATTTATAACTATATCTAAAATAGACGAGTTAATTTTTCAGTAAATATTATTTTCAGATGACAAATTACAGGGTTAAAAATACAAGAGAAAAGACTTTAAATGTAATCCTATCATCAAAGAGCACTAATACTTTTTATGCATTTCTCTATCCATTTATTTCAACATAGCATCGTCCTTGACCAGTAGGATATCCTATAGGATAGGGAATTCACTTGAGTAATGGATAGGTCCCCTACATTTTTTGAAAATGACTATAAATAGATTCATATGACCTTTTTTATTTTCTTCCATAGTACTCATCATTATTCCTCAACAATTATTTACATTATGTCCTTCTTTTCTACACATAATGCATTTTGTTGTGATATTAATACACCTTCCAAGGTGTATCCTTCTAATTTTTTTGCATGGTGGAGAATGATCATTCATTTCTGCATTGTTCTCACTGCTGGAGCTCTTATCATTCACAACTTTTCACTTCCTTGTTGTTTGAGGGAGTTTGTTAATATATCTGTTGTTTATCATATTTTTTTAAAACTGATTCTTAATGAACACAATATCTTTTAAACCTGTCGAAATTTTTTTTTCTCATTTCCACCACCGTTCAACGATTGTACATCATTCTCAATGTTAATATAACTTCCTTGGAATCCATACATTTTCTATAACCAGAAAGCATTGTGTGAGTAATAATAGTCATAAAATAATATGGAGAATATCATGCCACCTTATTTTCAATTTAAAACACCTTAGGATTAAGCAAGGTCATTTATTCTAATTTTATATTATAATCCTTCAAATGGGTTTGTAAAGAGAATTTATGTTATCCTAATTATATCCCCCAGGAGTGTCGTAACCAAGAGTGCATCAAGGCCCATTGTTATCCACCAGTTCCCGTTCGAGTCTAGCTCAATGTGGTGTTTTTGGGTTTTACCCCTATGTATATCTGTGCCAGAGCTACCTCTACATTCTCGTATCTAGACTAAGATGTATTGCTTGGAAAACTAACAAAATCTCTACAATACCAAAATTATAAGAAATTATTCTATACTAATCCAAATTGAATTTCGTATTGTAATGTGCTCTAATTGTAGTTTTTCTAAATATAGTTTCCAATGATGGTACTAAACTTCCTCTGATACCAACGGTAACACCCTGACCCTAGAATCCAGGAGTCAGTGCATTATTGCATAACATTGGCATGATTACAAATAATCATGTCCCAAAGGACCAATCAATTTTGTATTCTTGGAAACAAGATACATATATAAATTCAACACTACAACATGAAAATAAAAACAACACTAAATTATTCCCTTAGAAACATCCAAGCTTCCATGATTATTCATTCATGTCACTAACATCTTCAAATCCTATGAAAATGAAACATGTGAAAGGGGTGAGCTCAATTTCTTAGCACGATTAAGAAATATATCGGAAGCTAACATAAACATTAGGCATGGTGAATAATTGAAAACACATGACTTTACAAAAAATAAAAATGAACACTTAATATTGGGAATATGAGATGAGTAAATAATTCCACAATTAAACATAGTCATGGGTATTCTACAGTTGAAAAACCACAAGAAATATTAATATCTACTCTCATAATGAGGAATTCATAATGTCAGACATCATAACCACATAGTCAAGGCCTAGTTCCAAGACCACAAATAAGATTTTTTCAAGGCCTTCTGCCAAGACACTTGTTTGTCTCATGAGACCTACTGATACATCGATGAGGTATAGCGGGCTCCACCTGTCACTTAATTAGTCCAATACATTCTCATATGAAAATCTTGAAATATAACACAAATATTCGTATTAAAACAACCATTAAAAATGTAAAAACATTTTCCATAAACAATTAATGGTATAAAAATAGCACATTCAGTCATACATAACTAATTCAATACAATATGAAAGATTATATTGCAATATATTAACCTCAATCGAGAATATTGAAGGATATTTACATATATTAATATATTAGTCAAAATAATTTGAGAGAAATATCCCCTTCTTAATTAAAACACTTAAATGTCACACTATTTGTGAAGAATACATTTAAAAATAGATTTTTTATTCAAATTATCCCACACAAATTTAAAAAATTTAGAAGGAAATTTGATGTGAAAAAATTATTTTCCAAATAAATAAATATTTAAAAATATTTTTAACACATATACATTGATGAGAAAAATTTAGAATAATAAATCATTAAAACATTTAAAATGATATTTTAGTTAGAGTTCCTAAACAAAAGGGAGACACTTGAATACAAATAATTAAGGTAATCAAAACATTATAATATAATGAAAATAAAGTGACTCATGAAAAACTATGTCAAAGAAAATTATATAAACCATATAAAAGTGTATAGGTGTATAAGAACAATGAAGTATCAATGAAATGTAAATGGAGATGAAATCTCATATAAAGACTATATCCTTAGGTTAAGGATAAATCAATGACCTTTTTATGTGTCAAAAATATAAATACAGTCAATATGATTGGATATTTAGTGTAAAACAATCAGAGGACTTCACACATATTCATTTAAAAACAACACCATTGAATTGGATATTTAACTCAATAAATTGAGATTGAGATAAAATTACTCTTATCAAGTTCATTTCGACGACATGATAATTTATCAATGGAGTGATTATGTGTATCAAATGTTTATCCATATAAAGTGTAGTATAAATCAAAACTTAAATAATAAATATTGATTCCACACATAATCGTGGATTAAAATAATTAATGAAGTATGTGTAAAACTGAATGAGTAGAAATTTAAATTTGAAATTCCCATACCCATTTGGTAACTGATGAACATACATCCCCTAAAATACAGGTCATAAAATGAAGATATAAATACCCATAAATTAATGTATATTACAAAAAGAATACAATAATTTGGATGTACTTACACCACAAAAAATGTAATAGTTGCAATATAGCATGAATCATAGGGGAATAGTAAGTGGGATGAAAACTCTTTACCATATTGTAATCAATTAAGTCATGTGACCAAAACAAAATAACCACAAAAGGAATAACAAAATACCATGAATATAAGGAGAATCATGATAATATATATCATTTGGAAGTACGTAATACACCACATACAATAAAAAAGTGGCGAACAATGGAAATATCACATAATTAAATGTGACATACGAAACCCCTTACCTCAAGTCTAACTTGTCATGTATGTTCCTTATTCTTCCTTTAATATGGGTAACATCCTCTCCTTTTAACCAAAATTACTTCTTGATGTGCCTTCTACCTATCTTATGGCTTCTATGAGGAATATGGGGATCTTGAGAGATTATTTTGGAATGGGTTGGATGAGCCAAGGGGCTTGAGAGGTGAGTGTAATGTGTTAGAAGTGGTTTCCTTTTATAAGGGGGAGGGGCTCTTTAGGAATGTGTGAAAATATTATTTTATTATATAGTGATATTCGGTTTCTAAAAGTCTAATAATAATTAATGTTGAATAAAATATGACTAATGGTGAAATAAAATCATCCAATAAGAGTTGGATAGGTTTTGGATATTATTTTAAAATTAATAATCATATTTATTTAAATCGTTTTTTAATGAGGTAGATACTACATCATTATTGTGTCATAAAAATTATAATTTATTTGAAGTCTAAAATTTTTAAATAAATTACCAAAATTTAAGAAATCTTTTGATCTTTATAATGATTATTTACACTTTAAAATATGACTTATATAACCCATTGTAAAAATTTATATACTAAAAGATATTTGTTTTTTATGTCATTTTTGTCTTTACTTTAATGTATTAAAAATAAAGTGTCATTATCATTCTTATGTGGCTCCTTGGGGTCCGAATATAGACCCACGGATTCCCATGGTCAGCCATGACTCATCCAATAATGCTAGGATATGTGTTAAGATAATTTTGTTTTATTATAATATTATTTTTACCTTGAATTAACCTATATACCTTAAAATGCGGTAATGAAAAGTACAAAGATACTATTAACCGAAAATTATTTTCAACTTATTCAAGAACATTATTGCTTAATAATAACAACCATGTATCTCAGATATTCAGAAATATTTTCATAGAATTAGTAAAATTTCATTTAAATGAAAATGTCAGATTTCTAAATACTAATTAGTCGTTCAACTATTCATAAAAAATTAATGTTTTCCAGAAAAATACCAAAAATTCAGCCCAATATATATTTGATATTTTAAATTCAAAAAGGATTTATATTTTACCAAATTAAAAACATAGAGTTTGGATTAATTAATTTAAAATTAATTCCTATTGTCATAAAAAATAGCGTGTTTTTAAGAAATAATCACTATCAAAAGATAAACACTTGTTTCTATATAATTTCTAAGTGAAATTAATTCTAATGACCAAAATTGGATTAAAGGGTAAAAATATAATCTAATTTCACTTCAATACCAATTTAAAATATAATCAAACCATATAAATAAATTAAATTTAAGGTAGTTGTGGTGCGCTCGAACTCTGTGTTGTGTATAGCACAAGCTATAGATTTTAAAGAAAATAACATACTATGAAATCTTAGTGTGTTAAAATTTATGATCATGTGATAATTTTTAATGCGAATAACATTTATAATCACTAAAAAAATTTCTATATAATTAGAAATTAAATGTACTTATTGATTGGTATAATTAATGAATAAAGAGCCATATTGTAGATAATCAAGTTATGAAAACAATTCTGAACATTATGAGGTTTTCAAGGGTTTTTCATGTATAAACTGTTACCAATACAAAAGAAGATAAGATATTTAATATATCATGCAGTACTATATAAAATTATTATCATATAATGAAAAAAACTTAGTTATAAATCATTTATAAGAGAAGAAACACCATGATTATTATGTATTCATAATCTTTTCATAATATAGAAAAACCAACAATTATAAAAACATAATTAAGAAAAACATCTATATGTCATAAAAGTATTAAAATATATTATATGTCTCATATGCTTATAATTTTGCCTAACAATTCATAAAAAATGAATTTAAGATGTTAAGATAGTTTTCTATACATTAATAGTTATAATAAACCATGAATCCATTCATGAAAAAAGAATGTGTGCCCTTTATAACCATTACAGATTATGTTGATATATTTTTGGCGAAATAAGTAGAAGGAGGATGAATTTTTAAACAATATATTGAAGGATCCTATAATGAAAATGATCGAAGAAAAGATAAATATATGTTTTATAAGGAAATATATTTTTGAAATAAACCTATTGTAAGATAATAATAAACCATTATTAAATGGAATCAAATATACTATAGGGAACAATGAATTGAAGATACTTGGTTTAGTCATATGAAAAGAAAGGAATGCCTATAAGGAGTATAAAATTTATACACAAATTAATGAATATTACACTACTGTGATATTATACAAAAATCATGGATTTTTTTTAATTGATAATGTACCTAGAAGTGAATAAAAATGATGTTGACTTATAATATTCAATAAACAATTTAATCATAATTATCGGTGTGGAAACCACTCTCCACAAGTTCCTTATTTTTCTAAATGATTACTTATATGGTGTAATATTGAAGGGGGTCATATTAACCCTATATTGAATGTACTAAAAGCATATGATCGTATGTTATATGTAGATCTATTGGAAATTTTCAATATTTGACATGAAATAATATTTAATGAATCACAGAATTTCTTATCCAAATTTAGTAATATAAAATTATTTATGAAAATAAAACTTAAACTAACATTAATGCATGTGGGAATTACAAAACAAGCTATGTTAATTTTAAAGTATATAAATTATGATTTTTAATCTAGTACTAAGGTAAAGAATTCAAACCATAATTGATAAAATAATCACTTAAAATAACTTATGCTAAAATAATATTATGTATGGGAGTATAGTGATAGCTAGGGGTTGTCTAGATAGATAATTAATTTATCAGTTTTCCAAATAATAATAAAATAATATATTGTTTTCTATAACATTCATTGATTATTATAAAAATTTACATTATTTTATATATTTACAAGTGATATCTACTAGATCTACAAGATACTTTTTCATCAATATTTTATTTAAAATTTATTGCACTATCAATTTTGTGACATTTTTCTTTAGTTAATATATGTTATGAACACTAATGATATATATAATATATATATATATACATATATTAATAAAAATTAACATCATTTTTGTTTATAATAAAAATATATTTTCTCCTCCCAAGAGTTTAGACTTAGTAGGATTATATGATTTGATGGAAGAAATTAATTTGTTTTTTTGACACACATATATAAATATTTAATTAGTAATTCAGAATTATATTGACAAGGTTTGACTGATGAAAGGATCATGTACATCAAATAATGGATGTGAAAGAGGTTTTTTATTATATGTATTTACATAGAAGATGATGTAGTGTTTTGAAGCAGAACATTATATTCCAAAAACTATATTTCATTAATGATTAATAAAGATGTGAATTAATTTGTATATGTTGTGAACAATGAATGTTAATAACATGGGAGTAAATATAAAATGACTTAACCCTAATGAATAATTTTGATAAATGGTGATAAAATTTACATGATTTAATGGTGAGACCCATTAAATATTATAATCAATGGAAAATGATTAATTATGATATATTTCCAAAAAATATGAAAATAGGGAGAATATTGCAATAATGGTATTATATGTGAGATTTTTTAATAATATTTGATATGTAATCTCAAGATGATTTCTGATAGTAGGTGGTGATTTATAGATTATTTTTGTGAAATAATAATTTAAGGAGTTATTTTTTATTTTCATTATGTTTTACATGGTGTAAGTCTTGATGTATTGCTAAATAGAAATTCATAGAGATTAATGAATAATTTATAAATTTATTTAAAATTGTTGTTAATTCTGGTTTAGTTAAAAATATCTATGGAATATACTTATTTATTATATTTTTTATAAGGATATTATAAGTTAATGAATTTATATGATAACATTATATGATTATATGATATTTGGATAAAAATCATATTATTCTTGTTGAGGCCTAGAATTTAGAAATTTTCATGATAAAAAGGGACAACAGGTGAGGAATGGATTATTTTTTTTCCTATAGTGAGTGAATAACTAATGTAGTATATATAAAAATACTATTTGTCATTACATTTTACCTATTATAAACATTTTGTTTATCAATTAAATAATATAAAATATGGTGTTTAACACTATAAAAATGATTGAGTCAAATGGGAAGATCATACATGGGAGTTATAGAGGTCATAAGTGTGTCACTGACCATAAATAATAATGTAGGAGTTTAGTGAAAACAAAAAATTGAATTTCCATGATGAACATAATGTAGTGCTCATTATTTTGATATGAGATTTCAATTATTTAATATTATGACACCATATATAGGAATATTTGTAAATGTCGGTAATTTTATTAAGGAGTGGGTGTAATAGAATAACCGGTTTGTATATGGATAAAAAATAGATATTTAAATTATACCATCCATAGATTCAGGTGTCGTGAGCATCGATTTAATTTTAAATTGAAGGCCATGATGGATATGTTACCATGGTGATGATCATTAAATTGAGAACTTTCCTAGATATGTGATATGTCAATGTATATATAATCTTCAACAAAAGTTAAAAAATGATGAATTAAACAATACTATTCAAGTGAATATTATGTAGGATTTAAATTAAGATTTTATTATATTATATTATTATATTTTTAGTGGTAGTTTGAAAATTTCTCATCCATGGATTTTATAGATCAATGAATTTATTTTCTTTATTTTATTTCAATTTATTATGAATTGTAATTCTAATATGAATATGAAAACATTAGTGAATATTGTTGATGATCGTGGTGTTTATTCCTTTTTCTTATTGAATTCCAAACAAGGTAATTTGCATGAACACATTGTGTAAAAAGAAAATTTTACAGATGATTTTTGTGATAAACACAATTCCTGGTTGGGCATGAACACATTCATGAATATATTTATTATATGAGTTATTTTTTAGAACATGACATACCAATGAAAATATTGTACTTCTAAAAAACAAATTAATACCATAGAATGTTTATTTATAACTTTTTTGGAATAATAATATGTACATAGGACATTTTCCCATAAAGATATCCAATCGTAATCAGTAATGAAGATATGAAATAATGAAATAGATGTATGTTGGTTGATATGGGATGTCTTATATCCATATACCACGATCTTTTTACAATAAAAGATGATTTTTTTTACATTCTTTTGGTGTATGAAGTGAATTTTTTCCCATGTATATATCTCATATATAATGAAAGAGAATCATCAAAGGATTATTTTAGTGATTTTAGTTATCATTATCTAGGAGAAATTAATGCTTCCTTATTTGAGAAAATCACATAATGAATCAAAACATGCAACAGATATGGTTTATCTATATAAGGCCTCATCCTTAAATATTATTTGAACAATATATAAGTCAATAATTTGACTTTAATTCACATCGAGGATCATTTCCAGTTTAGATATTTATAGAATTAGGTTATAAATTATAAATAACACCTTGAATATTACATGTAGAAACATCTACTAACTATCTATTTTTTCATAAAACAAAATCAATTTCGAACTAAATATGACATAATTTCATGTTTTAACATTATATTAGTTCCTTGATCCCACCATTGACTCTATTGTTTATTATGACATGTGAATAACATTACAAAGCATGGGATGAGAATAAAAATAATTGTACATGATACAAAATTAAAGAAAACATTTATTCTTGATGAAACATGTAATCCATGAAAACATTATCATAAAGTAATACATTAAACCATTAAGAAGTAGAAAAAACACTTCACTAAATATAATATCATTGAAAACCCTTTTTGTAATCAAAAAAATACCATAAATCCCATTTAAATTGACATATAACATCTAAATGTTATATGGGATATAGACATACATAAATGGAATAAACATATGATTTACTTCCACACATATCACTAAATAGAATAGCCATATGTTTGACTTCCATACCCAATGCGTTGGATGGTATAAAGTATCCTCCCATCATTGGTTTACCACAAAACCACCCATCATTTGATATATAATGTAACCACCCATCATTGGTTAATCATGTAACCACCTACCAAATATCCATGAACCAATATATAAATATAACACATAAAGTATTTCTAATATCAATGATTCAATAATAAAATTTCATTTTAAATCACAAGTAATCATTTCAAGATATGAATGTAAAAATCCATTTCAAAAACAAATTTCAACTCCAAAACACCCATAAAATATTATAGGGGATTTGTTTTCCTTTTAAAACATGAAGGATTATAATGGAATCCAAATAATTATTACGATAGTGGGGGGGTCATTGTTGTCACATACATTAAAAACATTACTTTTTTATTAACTAATACACTTCCTAGATAAAATATTCTCTTTCATTGAATGTTAAGTTAAATGAGGGTTATTTTACACAATGTAAAAGAAAGTGGTGTATATTATCAAAACATTCCTCAATGGAAGAATATTGAGATGAAGTCCATTATATTGAGTCTGATTCATCATGTATGTCCCTTGTTCTTTCAAAATAACAAACTTAGTTAATTTGAACATTATAATGAACTTTTTTCATTTTAATTATACCATTTATACCACTTATTACCATGTTATAGAAATTAAATAATTATTTAATTTCATATCAATAATTTTGTCGATGTTGTGTGCATGAGTATAAAATGAACTTCTCATAATTTCAAATTGTCCATTTAGTCAAAAGTACATTATCTATAGAATAGTATTTATGACATAAATATCATATATTTCAAGTAACAATGTATTTATAATATTCCATAATATTTATATATTTGCAATGAAATCCACTATTCATGGAGATGGTAAGTCGTACATATGCAAGAATGCTACTTTAATTTAGTTTTAATATTATGAAATTAAAATTATTTGATAAATAGGTATTTTATTATTCAAGTAAAATATCATTTGATATATATATATATATATGGTACATAATTTCATTCACTCAATCCTTTATACATTCCATGTATGGCATGAACGAGTCATATACCTTTGGAGGAAGTTGTCTGCATTTCCTCAAATGAAATTATGTTATTTACACATCAAGAAAATAATAAAGGTGTGACTGTAAATATAAATTAAAATGTAATTGATAAAATATAAATATAATAAATACAATATATAAATATAGAGTCATCATAATGGCCACCATGAGAGGAGGTAGGGGAAAATAAAATAAAAATTGTTTCATGAGGTAGTAGTTCACCGTACACAGAAACAATATATTATTATGTATTACATGGAGGAGTGTTTAAGTGTCATTCAAATAATTCTAATAATAACATCCATGTATATTTAATATATAGCTGTAGTTATAAAAGATTGGAATAAATGGATTTTAGGGCGTTGTAGAAGAAAAATAAATGAAATATTCTTGAGTGAAAACATTACCTCAAATCACGTAACTCCTTTAAATTTAAGCAAAAAGGATTTCATGAATCTCCTTCATTCTATGTTATGGATTCTAGGAAGAAGGGATATATTTTTTGTTCCTCCTTGGTTAGAGGTTGGTCCATCCAATGGGCTTTATATGTGTGAGTAAGTGTTACAGGTGATGCCCTTTTATAAGAGGGAGGAGGGACACTTTAAGAAGGTATTGTAATAATATTTTATTATAAAATGATATTCAGTTTTAAATGTTCAAAACGTCATTTATTTCAATGATAATATTAATTTGGGTACAAAAACACGGAACTATTAGTTTTTAGAAATTTTTCAGTTTTAAATTTAACGTTATCATTTATCATTAACCCTAAGTAAACTAATTAACCTCTTGCAATGTCTTCTTGTATATTCTCAATATATGGTTAATATTTTTATTATAAAATTCTAATATAACATCAAGAGGATAATTAATGACATTTTAAACATTATATAATACATTTGGACAAATCAAATAATTTTATGACTACTATATCATTTTAAAAAATATTATTTCTTTTAAAATCTTATTTATGTCCATTTTATACTATTCATATCATGTATTTTTAAAAAATGCATAAAAACATGAATTTTTTGTAAAACATTCATTAATTAAAAGATAAAAATGCATGATATACTCAAAAAAAATTGGATGGAAAAAATATATATAAATAAATTATTTTTATAATTTATAATCTCATTTATTTAAATCATTCATTAATAAGTTAATCACTACAACATCCTTATGTCATAAATAAATTTTTATATTTGATATCTAAAAATAATAAATAAAATAACATGATGTAGGAATTTTTTTAGGTTTTCTAATATATTTTATTGTACAAAATATCATTTATATAACCCTATATAAAACTTGTTTTACTAAATGATGCATGATTATGTTACATTCTTTTTAACATTATATTAATTCTTATAAAATGAAATTTTCATATCAATGTGGCTCCATGGGGTCGCTAAATATACCCAAGGATTCCCCTGGTCAGAAATATCTTATACAATAGGATTATGACACATGTTAGGGGAGTTTAATATTATAATAATATTATTTTTACCATAGTTTACGAGATTTTCCTTTTTACAATGGTAAATAAAATAATTACTAATTTTACTATTCATAATGTATAAAAATTAAATTTACCTATTTATTTAATTTGGACCTCCTCAATTAAAATATGGAATCCATTTCTCCAAATTCAAATCAAAAAAGTTCCATTAATTAATTTTGCATCGATTCATGTAATCAAATTCAAAAAAATGTTTTTACGAAGAAAAAATGATCAAAAGATTGACATGAGTTTCTATCCAATTTAAATATGTAATTATGTAAAGTAACAATCAATTTATTAAATAATAAAAACATAATCCAATTATAATTTAGAAAAATTACAATGAAAATATAAAAAAAATTAGATAAAACATTCATTCAAATTAAAGCGCATTATTTTTTAACTATACATTAAAATGAAAATTATCAGAAAAATAAAAAAGTCATCCAATGTAAATTTTAAATTCCAGATTCTATAAAAGATGTTTATTATGTAAAATATATCATATAAAATGAGAAAATATTGAATTAAAAATGGTTTACCATCAAAACATGATGAAATTACATTTTTTTTAAAAATAATTATTTTATCCAAATAAATGAATTTTTTATATCATATCTACAAAACATATAAGATTATTTTAAAACATTAATTTTAATATATATCATATAAAAATTTCAATTAATAGTGATATGAAAATAAAATTATTCTGTTTTAAATAGGTTTTCCAGAAAGACATCCTTTGAATTTTACTTATTATGAAATATAATAAATTTGTAACAAATGAATCATTATATAAACATGTGTGATCTATATTTTAAATATAAGTTGATATTATTCATTACGTACATTCCAAAAACAAGGCATTAAATACCAATTAAATTTATAATAATACTATTTTTTATTTTTCAGTACATCTCAATGTTAAGTGCAACGTAATATTTTGGGGAAACCCCTTGTTACATGTCGAGTATGCTATTAGAATAATTGCCCCATTTAATGTAAAATTAATATCTTATTCAAAAGTATTAATAGATATCAAAAGTTATTATTCTATAATTACATAGGATGTTACATCCACCCCCTTTTAGAAATTGTGTCCTCACAATTTTAAAATTTGGCTTGGAATCTCCATTGAATGTTTCACATTGGAAAACTGTCAAAAAAATATAACATTAAATGAAATAAAGAGAAGTAAAAAATATCACTTTAGAAAACACATTCAAGTATTTCATGTTGGATGACATGGATATAGAAGAGAAAATATGTGTCAAGTTCTTATGGAGGGTTATTGAAAAGATGATCAGGAAAATGTTAATTAATAGAAAACCATACACATATAATGAATTAAATGGACTTGGAATCCCTAGTAGGAAAAGTGAACATGCTGCATTTTTATTTATGTTCTTTTTGAAAGTTGTGAGTAATTTATTTATGATATTGAATAAGAACATTAGAAAATAGACTTACCTTCTAATTAGAGTTTCATCTTTTATTAAATTTATACCACAAACTCATATTTTCTACAAATAATGAGTTTTCATAATGACATGGTCGCACCTAAATTTCTAGAATCTACAATTATAAAATCACATTATCCACAAAATATGAAATATATATTTCCCATGCCATTAGAAATTATCCAAAAATAATAGTAACTATGTGATTAAATAATCCCCAAAGGGTATAATCCTTTATAAAAATGTATACTACTCATAATATAAAAAATATGACAAACAATAGAAAAAGTTTAACAAATACCATTCAATAAACAATTGTCCATAATATTATTCAAAATAAACTAAAATAATAATTAATCCCAAAACTCAGAAGTCATTAATCACATAGTCTTCCGTAGTAAATCTTAACCTTTATCTCCCAATAACATCGACTACTCTAAAAGTCTCATAATAATATGTAATTAACCAAATCACTTATTCTCTATGATAGGTTAACCATTTACATCAATAAAACAACTCTTATTTGTCCATAAGAAAATCATATATTCTACCAAAATTAAATTAAAACAACTAATCCATAACTAAAATCCCATAGTATTTTATTTTTCATAGGCTTGTAGTTTTTCCAAAAGGAGAATTTCTTCAAAAATAACCTTTATAACTAAAACACCAAATAATTATCATATACTATAGACATCCATTTGATAAATAATATGTTCTAAAAATCAACTTATTCTATATTAATAAAATCATTTAACAAAAAATAACTAGTCATAATAACTCGATACTTCACGTAGTCTAGTGTTTAGTGATAAATCCTTGTTGCAATTTAGTTGTGGGTTTGATTCCCATAGCTTTGACTGGTGTGACAGGTTGTCGCATGGTCCACATGATATTTTTTGAATAATACTGTATAATTTAATTAAAAACAACAAAATGTTATAAAATACTTAAAAATATCTAGAACATGTTTTATCTTATAAGATTATTTCTTTAACATCCTAGGTAAATAAAAAATATGAAATTTTCATCTTTATTAATATTTCTGAATTAAATATTAATTTTTTACATTAAAAGGGATTCTATGTTCGATTGAGTACTCAATATGCAACAATGATTTTGATTGAAATATTATGTTGCACACAACGTTGAGTTACACCGAACAATACAAATATATTATTATAATTTGTAATAGTAGTTAACATATATCCATTGTATTGGATGGAATAAAATTTTTTATTACACATGTTTATTAAATTTTTTTTTATTTATACAATAAAATATATAAGATTAAAATGTGAATGAATCCAATTATAAGCATAGACACTCTAATATTCTTTTAAAGTTTGACTTACCTTCTTTTGATGACAAACAATTTTTAAATATAGTTTTTTGTGACTTTTTTCATCTTGGAAATATAAAAATTTTCTATATAATAAATACATCAAAATTTACTTAGGGTAATTTTTTTGTTAATTTTGTAGTAAATGTCATTTTTAATGAATAGTATAAAATACTAAATTTTAATTCAAAACATCATTTTACAAAATATTATTTAGATCTATAGATTAAATTTTTAATTAGTTTTAAAGTGGAATATGATTATATATTTTCAAAGGAATAATTTTTTTTGTCATTTTATGTAATTTCAGATTGAAAATGGACATAAACAAGTGTTA
Organism: Viscum album; assembly: GCA_963277665.1. Lineage (NCBI taxonomy): Eukaryota > Viridiplantae > Streptophyta > Magnoliopsida > Santalales > Viscaceae > Viscum > Viscum album. The sequence continues at coordinate 975,079,407 of OY728126.1, read as the reverse complement.
ACATTTTGATAGTTATTATTTCATAAAAATGCATTTTTTTTGAAAATAGGAATTATAATTAAATTTATTCATGCCATGTATTTGTTTTTAATTTGTAAAAATAGATTCCATTTTTGGAATCAGGAGGTCCAAATTAAGTAAATAAGTATAATTTTCAATTGGGCATTAGGATTATTTACACTAATAAATATTTTATTTACTAGTGTTAAAGTGTAATCTTGTAAATAAGGGAAAAAATAAAATTATAATAATAGTAAATTAACATTATTCTTGTTCTAGCCCTATTGGTTGAGATATTTCTAGCTAAGAGAATCCTTGGTTCTATTTTGTGACATAATGAAGCCACTTAGGAGTGATAATGACACTTTATATTAATTAATTTAAAGTAAAGACAAAAATTTCATTAGCATATATCTTTTATAAAATCAAGTTTTACATGGGGTTATATACATTATCTCTTTGACTATAAATATTAATTTTTAATATAAAAACATTAACTAAATTATGTTGTTTTATTTATAATTTTTATACAATAAATAAATAAAAATATTTATTACACAATGGCGATGCAGTAATTGCATCATTAATTAAGGATTCAAATAAATGATATTATAAAGATTAAAATAAATATATTTTAACAATTAATGCCATAATATAATTTCTAAGATTATTATGATTTGTTATATTTAATTTAATGAATTTTTTTTCTAAATAATCAAGTTGGTTTGGATTTTTTATAAAGTCATGATATAAATAGTATAAAAATTGACATAAAATAGTTTTTAAATCAATCAATATTTTATTAAATGGTAAATCTATCCTAAAATATAATATTATTCCAAATGACATATATGATGTTACAATTTTCATCAATGATCCATTTTGGGTTACATTCCATTTTATTATAAATATATTAACCATATAATATGATTATATACAAGAGGATATGTTAAAAGGTAAATAAGATAATAAGGGGTTAAATAAGAAATATAAGGATAATATAAATATCCAAATCATTTCAAATTATTATTTTATGATTTTATTTCCACATATATACACCTTATCAATGTATTAAATAAAATTATTACTTTTATAAACTGAAAAATAATTTCATAATAAACTAATTTTTTCAATCATTACTAAAGAGCCACTCCTCCCCTTATAAAAAGACATCACATATAAACATTACTCACTCCTGTCAAGCCCCCTTGGATCATCTATCCTCTTCCCAAATAATCATTCAAGATCCTTATCATCCACTTATAATCCTTAACATTGGCAGAAAGCACTTCATGAAATCTTTTTTGTTCAAACCAAAGTGAGTTACCCTATTTTATGCTATCATCTTCCCTCAAGTTATCTTCTATTATTTTATTTCTTGACATATTATGCTCTTCTTATTCATTGTTTACATAAAAAATTGATTCCTCAAAATAATTGGTTTTCATTATGAGAATGATTAAAAATATACATACACACACCTCCATCTAATGGATATGATCATTCTGTTTCAATGTACGGCAAACAGCTGCCCTACGAAACGATGATTAATCAATTATCTCTTACTACCTCTCATGGATCCATTATGATTGAACCGTATTTATATGTAACATATATTGTATTTATAATGTCCTTATGTTTCTGTATTTTTCGTTTATATCAAACCTTTATGCTTTATATAATTCGTAAATACGACAATTTCATTTTAGGATGTGTGGACTACCGCCCCCTTAAAGTGATATGAGTAGTTAATTCAATATGTGGAACATCTAAAGGGTGAAATTACTAAAATAATATATGATATTATACTGGAATTTTAATATTAAATTGTATCATTATATTTTTATTCCATTAAATATGAAATATAAATGAAAGTATTGTTCATGTGTACGTATGAGTTATCGTCTCCATGAGCGGTGCATTTTATTTCTTATCTTCAAATGTTATGTCCTATTATTAATACATATATATAATTAATATATATGATATATATGATATATAATTCATTAATATCATTCTATAGATAATGTAATTTTTACCACTTGGACAAATTTTAATTATAAGAATTTTATTTCTGACTCAAGTACCATATATCGACAAAAGAAATGTTATAAACATAAATGGCTATTTAATGTTTATAACGTGGTAATATGTAAAATAAAAAGAATAATAATCTTGAAGATGATTTTTGGTCAAGTAGAAATTAACCTTAGTTTAATATTCAGGAGATTAAAGAATGAACGAGTCAAGTCTGACATGAGGTAGGATATCTTTTTAACCCAATTTCTATTCTTATTATTGATCTTATACTCCATTTTTATATCGTTCGGTGATTTTGTGAGAAATGAAATTTGATATATTATCCTTAATTTATACTTTCTTTATATTTAAACATAGTGAATACAAATACTTGGTCAATTTTATTTATAAATGTATATTTGTAAGAGACTTTGTCTTAATCTATTTTCATTGAGGCATATTTTGAATTCTACATTCCATTCTTTTATATGGTGTATAAACAACATTAACTATTAAATTCATTCAAAAAAAATATTTTTCTACATTTATATTTACTAAATGACAAAAGGAATTATTATTTTTAATGTACATGGGGATAATGACCTTTCCACCACCATGCTCATTATTTGATATTTGAATTCCCTTATATTTCATAGGGTTTTAAAAGAAAAATAATACCATATAATTTTTACATATTTTATCATTGAAAATGGTTTTGAGAATGGATTCATTATTTCAATATCATGAAATGTTATATTTTTATTGAAATGTAGAAATTATATATCTCCATTAAGTTTGATTTATATGATATGAATATGTTATGGTTACTAGGCATGGTTAAATATACGTGTGTCTCTGTGATAAACCTAGGGAGGGTGAGCTTGAGATATCTCTCCAATTCATTTAGTAACATGATTTAGGTAAATTATAATGTTTATCCTATTTGATTTAGGGAATATACTCTGATGGGTATTGCAAATATAATGTTCTACATAACTGTGAAAGCTATTACAAAAGTATGTTACAAATGACACATGTTACCTTTATGATTTAGGGTTTCCATTTTTTATTCATAAATCATATGATTCTGTGTGGTATGTTAATGTATGAAATTTATGATTCCATTTAATTGTTTTTATTGATGGAATATTGTATTCATTTCTTATTTTAAAACCCATATTAAGATTTTTATTCTTATCCAATTTTTTTGAAATGTTTTTCACATGATACAAGAAGTTTAATAGAAAGGAATAATTAAATGATTATTATCAAGAAAAAAACTATTGTTTTATTTTTAGATTTTTTATTTCCTGGATAAAATGTATACTATGTAGAAGTGTATACATTTTAAAACCTGATATGTAATGTAATATTATGGCCTAATCCTCAAACACTTTAATCCTGAAAAGATCCCCAATGTGAATTATTTACATAATTCAACATTATGTAATGTTTATGGATGAGTCCTTATAGTTGGTATCAAAGGTTGGTTTAGACAAATTTAGGGATTAAGAGTTTTTTTAGACACATGGTTAGTTTCTATGACTATTTATTGTGTTAAATCCTTATTATTTTACTTATTCAGATCAAGAAATTTTGGTACAAATAGAAGGAGGAGGATCTCAAATGACATTCCTATCTCTTCTTGATTTCTTTCTTATAATAATTATTCCAAAGTCAGGTCCAGATGACTCTGATCCATTTTTTATCATACAAATCAAATGAAAGTAATTATATGAGATATCAATCACCTCCATTATACAACGATACAATCATGGATCATGGGTTGTGTTTAATAAAATACTATTTTCTCAATATTATTATATTTTCAAGAAAGGTAAATATTATTAATGAATTTAATAATATTTTACCATATCAAATGAATTTGAAGAAGATTATGATTTAGAAAATGGTTCTAATAATGGAGACCCATTGTACAAATTATTTATATTTTCTTTTAATTTATATTCCATAAGCACATACTTATGGTATTTTAAAACAACCATTGATTCAATGTATCAACTCAAACTCTATCCAACAGTTTTATAAAAAGAATATTTTATGAAATGTTTTGAAATTATATATCATACATGATTATTTTCAGAAACTACTATACTGTGATCACCCATATGATTCATGTTGTACAATGATTATTTGGATAAAGGAAGAAAATGATTTTGAACGATCTCTAAATAATTGTTGCAATGTATGGACCATCTATCTACATGAACAATATGACGATAAAACTAGGAGGACACTATGATCTAGGTTCAATGTTTTTCTTTGGGAGTAGTGTTTTTTATAGAGGTAAAAAAAATTTAATATATTTAAGACATCATGAATTATGATATTGAGACCATTATGATATGGTATGAAAATGAGAGGCATAAGTCAACAATTGAGGTTATATACAATTATCGTTATTTTTGAGGATTTTATATAATTTTTGGGAATGTTAAGAAATTAAATAGTTTTGTAAAAAGGACAAAATGCAAACCATGTGACAATACTTTACTTCAGAAAAAGATGCATGAATTTAACCCACATTCAAAGTGGGATTGGGATTAATATCTTAACATTGGACTACGTCATGTCCCATGTTAGTGTGACTTATTCTTATCAGTTAAAGGATTTAATTGATCCAGAATAAGTTTATTTGGGATCTTTTGTTTTATCAAATGGAAATCCTCTTTATATGAAAATGATTTGGGGATTATGTGATAAAGGATAATTTATACGGCTTTCTATCATTTAGGGAACATTATATGCCTATGGAAAATAGAATACTTTTTTATTTCAATTGAGGAGTAACGGTTGAATTTTATTTGGAATGAATCTATGTTTTTATTATGGAAATTTGTAGATTTGGTTTATTTATGAAAATGATTAACCTATAATAGAAAATATATGATTTATTTAATAACACTTTAGTTTGAGACTTTATGAGTAGTTGATGTTATTTGGAGATAAATGTTATGATTTACTATGGAAGAATACGTGATCAAATCCTTCTGAGTTTTGGGGTTCAGAATTAGATATGATTATTTAAATGAATTTTAAGGATTTTTTATATTGATTGGTCATTCTTGATCTTTGGGTAGTGTTTTTTGAATTTTTCAAATTAAGATTAGTATTTATTTTTATAAGGGATTTTCTTTTTTAGAGTTTATTTGATCTCATACCACCCATTTTTGTTTTGGTTGATGTATAAAGTCAATGGAAATTTATATTATATCCTTCGGGGATTATGTGATTCTCTAAATTCATATTCTAGTTCTTCAGGTTTGACCATGTCTACTTGAAAACTCAACTTTTGGAGTAAATATGACTTTTTGGTTGAAACATACTAAAGGATGAAACTCTACATGAAAAGTAAGTATCGTTCCATATTACCTTAGTCAATATCATAAATAAATTCTCCAAAATTATGAAGTGGAACATAAAAGAAACACTGTCTTTTCAAATTTCTTATTGGGAACCCAAAGACTCATTATCCTATCACAAGTTTGTGGTTTCGATGTTGTTAACTTTTTCCTAGTCATGTTTTCTATCACTCTCCCTCAGAACTTGACACTTACTTTTCTCATCCATATACATGTTTTCATGAAATCCTAGTATAGGTTATCTCATGTAACATTTTTACTTTTCATTACTTCTTTTAAAGTGATATTTTTATTGACTCTATTTCCATTGTGGTACTTTTAATGAAACTTCTATGCCCAATTTTTAAACTGTGAGGACACAATTTCCAAAAGGGGGAAATGATATAACAATCCAGGTAAATAAATAATATGAAATTTTCATTTTTATTAATATTTGTTAATTAAATGTTAATTTTAATTTAATGTGGATTCTATGGTGAATGGAGTACTCGATACACAATAACATGTTTCTTTGAAAAATTACACTGCACACAACCTTTAGTTATACTGAAAAATAATAATATAATATTTTTATTTGAAAGGGTAGTTAACGCATTGACATTGTATTTGAAGGAATGAATAGAAATTACTACAATATGATTAAACTTGTTTATTAAATTTTTTTACATTTATCCAATAAAATTATGAAGATTAAAATGGTAATTAATCCAATTTTAAGCTTAAACACACAAATATTCTTTAAAATGTCGATTTACAACCTTTCGATGGGGAACCATTTTTTAATCCTATTTTTGTGACTTTTATATGTTTCTTTTGAATAAAACAAATTTTTTACATTCAGGATATCATAATTTACTTTTGGTAAATGTTTGGTAATTTTCTTATAATGTTTATTTTTGTATGAATAGTGAAAATACTGTATTTTATTTCTAAACTGCCTTTTAATCTAATTTATTTATATTGTTTGATTATGTTTTTAATTGTGTTTATAATGTAATTAGATTATATTTTTACCAATTAAATATAGTTTTTCATTTTAATTAATTTTTCCTTGAAATTAGTCATAAACAATTGTCAATATTTTGATAGTTATTATTTCTTAAAAACGCGATTTTTGTTTTGACAACTCGCATTAATTTTAAATTAAATTATAACAATTATATGTTTTTAATTTGGAAAAATTAATTCCATATTTTCAATCAGGGGGTCCAAATTTGGTAAATGGTTATCCTTTTTTAGAGATTATGTATATTTACTTTCGTTAATATTTTATTTACCATGGTTAAAGGGTAAATCTGGTAATTAAGAGTAAAAATATTATAATAATATTTAATTACACATACACTTGTACTAACAATATTGGATGAGAAATTTTTGACTAAGGGCATCCTTTCATAGATTTTTAGACCCCATGGATCCACTTAGAAGTGATAATGACACCTTATAATAATTAATTTAATGTAAATTCAAAAATGACATAAAGATATATCATTTAGTAAATAATTTTTACATAGGGTTATACAAGTTATATATTCAACTATTAATATTTATTTTTTTGATAAAATTATTCCCTAAATCATGATATTTTATTTATAATTTTTAGACAATTAATAAATAAACCTTTTTATAACACAATGGTGATGTAGTAATTATTTTACTAATAAATGATTAAAATATATTATATTAAAAATAATAAATTAAAATTACTTTTAACCTTTTCATTTCATCAACTAATTTTATAGATACGGTTGACTTGTTATAATTTAATTAATGTGGTTCTTTCAAATCAATCATGTTGGTTTAGATTTTTTTAAAATGCATGATATGATATGTATTAAAATTGTCATAAAAGTGTTTTTAAATCAATCAATATTTTATTAAATTATAAAAGAGTCCTACAAATAATATAATTGGACACATGTAATATATGAGGTTATAAAATATTGTAATGATCCATTTTGTCTATCATGTAATTTTATTGTAAATATATTAACAATATCGTTTGAATATATATGTGGACACGGTAAAAGGTAAATTAGTAATCAAAGGGTTATATAATAATATACGGATTACATAAAATATATAGTCTACCCAGTTCTTATTGGATGATTTTATATTGACATTAATATAACTTTTATTCGAATTAAATAATTTTGGGACATTTAGAAACATATAAATCATTATATAAAAAATTTATATTTTAAACGTTCTTAAAGACCCCCTCCTCCCCTTATAAAAAGCCATAACACATAACCCTTACTCACGCCTCTCAAGACCCCTTTTATCATCCAAACTCTACCGAAATAATATTTAAATATTCATATACTCCTCCTAGTTGCCTTACCATAGTCAAAAAATCACATCAAGAATTATTTTTGGTTCAAATCAAATATAGTTACCCAATTTAATGGTAATGTATTCCCTCATGTTCTGTTATTTAATTTTACATTTAATTCACAATTATCTTCTTATTAATTCATTAAATAAATAAAATAGTATAATAAATATTTTACAATATTGTTATAATATTTATTCAAATTACACTTACACACACCTCCATCAATTGGAATAACATTAGGAATTGTTATGCATATATTTCTATGATCCTACTAATTGCATTCCCAAACCTTATTTATTGGACATTTATTTATTTAAATTCAATTCTCACCATATTTAAAACATTCAATTTATCCATTAGAGAAAACACTAACCCCTTTCCGAGTGTCAACATGATGGTTTTTATTTCCATGTTAGTTTATTGCATTATGACCTTTATTACCACATCTGAAACATCTTTCCATCCAATTGAAGAATCTTCCATGGTGTTTCATTCCATATCCTTGACACATTGGTTTTTCAATATAATTTCCTTTTTTATAATTACATTAACATCCATAGGGAATCATTACTCACATATATGATTCCCTAGAAAAATCACCAAGGTTTAAGTGGCCAGTCAAGACTCCAAATAGTTGGTTAAATCTAACCACAAGATTTCTCACTTCAATTTCCATATCATTCTATTTCTTAATCATAATACCACCAATGGTTTCCCTTAAATATATTTTTACTTTGGTTCCAACAAGATCCAGCCATTTACTAAAACCCAAATGGTCAGTGACAGTTTATCTGTAAAGTCATCATGTATTACCTGATGAGGATGGTAAACAATAAGATATACAAAATCATGTTATCTTAAACTCATTAAATAAATCTAAAATAAATATTACTCTCTATAATATTCTAACTATTTTTGTTATGTCAATTATAATTAAATAACACCCTAACCTCTATAGTAATATAAGCCAAGATATGATAGTAACTATAATCCCCTATCCTAAAAGATTACTTAATATAGAGAAAATTAGATAATTTCACATTAATTCACATCAAGGATCTTTTTACATTTATAGATTTAGATAATTAGAAAAAACATTTAAAAAACATCTGGAAAATTACTATTATACACTTTTACTCACTATCCATTTTTTCATAACACAATAACTATTTAAAATGATATATGACATATTTTCTTGTTTTAAAAGAACATAATTTCCCTGATCCCATACATGGATATATTCTTCATTTTGTAATGTGAATTTTTTTTCAAAACATGGGATAAACATATAAAATATCTATAGGGGATACATAACGAAAGAAAACTGTTATTCTTGCAAAAACATGTAATCTAGAAACCGTATCATAATGTAATACATTTCACCTTCAAGAAGTATAAAGAACACATCACTGAATATAAGACGATTGCTTAACATTTTTGTAAAAAAAATAATACAATAAAATCCATAGAATGAAACATATATCATATAATGTTATGTTGGGACATAAACATACTTAAATGGAATAACCAAACGGTAAACTTTCACACATATCAGAAAAAGGAATTTCCATACAGCTGAATTCCATAAACAATTCATTGGAGTTTATAAGATAACCAAACTTCCATGGTTTATCCTAGAACTACCCATCATTTGTGTAATATCCCAAACCTGATTTCCACCCAAAATGGTTTCCCAAACTAGGTTGGTCACAAGGCCTCAAGCACATCCCCTCATATGATATTATAATGATCCAAAAAAAAATTAATTTAAACTCATCTTGAGCTAATTAATTTTATTATTATGTAAAATGGATATATAATGTCTTAAAATCATTGGTTTTATTTTTTTGATTTTAAAATATTGTAAATAAGTTTCACTGTTGTTAATATAGTCATTGAATAGTGATCACAAGATTAGTATAAATATAGGGCTTTAAAAAATCCAATTTACTCAGACAGAAGAAGTGATTGGCTCATCCAATACAATTGTCCCATATGAAGCCCATTGGTCATAGTTCTGAAAGGAGGTGGGGTGATTGGTATTTTTTCTTGACCATGCCCATGCCACGCATGAACATGTTAGGTTTGAATGGAACCGTTGATGAGAGATATGGATGTTGATAGAGATTACCACCCGACCAATGTTATATGAGCCACCCAAATAATATTTCACCATCGCACATCTTACTCTTCAGCCTTATACACATTCTATTAGGGTTTATGTATGAAGAAAAATTCATTATGATTATGTGTATTATTTTTTCATAGAACAAAGAATATACATTCATTTCATTGTTATTTGTATATTGTTTTTAAAGCACAAATAGTAGTTTTAGTTGATATTAAAATAAGAAATCTATTTTTATGAATTAATGGATTTTATATTTAAATAATATTTTAATAAAATAATATTAATATTATTAAATTTCTTTTTTTAAAATATAAAAGGTAGTATATTCTTATGAATACATTTTTAAATTTAAATAAGGTTAAAAGCTATTTTTATCAAAACACAATTTTTTTATAAATGTTAATTTTATTTTTAAAGTGAAAATGTAAATATTTATAAAATTATTTAGATAATTCGAATATTATATTTATAATCAGGGCGTCAAAATTATCCAATGCATAATTTTCTATAATTTTCAAATTCTGTCGAATTTTTGGGTAAAAATTAAATATCGTTTGATTATATAATGTGTTTTATGTCACCATAATTACCCAAAAATTTTGCAATAAAATACAAAAAACTTTTTGTTAGGCCAATAAATGTATTAAAATTAAAATAATTCTATATTAGGTTTGTTTTAATTAATTTAAAAATCCATAGTGGACCCTCCAAGGCATATAAAAAATTGTATCCTTTTAAATTGATTTCATTGAGAGTGTGACACACCAACACATAATCAACCCTATTATTTTAGATTTTCAGCAACTAGACTAATAAAATAATTTTTTCCACTCCCCATTGTCAAAATCCATGTGATAAAATAATGGTTTGGTTTGTGGTTTTGATCAGTTTAATTTGTTGTGTCCCAAATCTAAATATTAAAGAATTCCCTCTCCTTTCTTATATAAACCCACCCAAACTCCAACTTCATCCTCACTCAAAGCATTTTAAGTGGGTAAAAACTCTGACCTACTCTCTCTATAATCCGCCCATGGTGCCCCAATCTCCCAAGAAGCCTCTCTCCCACCTCTCCCAATCCTTTGGCATCACACTTCCAAGTAAGGGATTCATACATTTCTCTTCTTATCAAAGTTACTTAATATTGTTATGACCTTTTATATTATTTTATAAATGTTTAGGAATTATATCTCACCTCCACCATACTACCCAATTTCTATTTTAATGATGATTTAACCCTTTATCTTTCATTAAATTCCTCCCATGTACACCCATTTCCATGCTAAAATTCTATATGGAATTTCACTCTCCTCATTTACATTCATTGAATTCATTTGTATGATAAATCTAAATTCAATTAAAATAGTTGGGGAATGTATCTATATTGACCCCTTACAATAAATTTCATGTAAATATTATGAGACACCCCTTTATCTCTAATTATCCATTTTTATGAATTCTTAGGTCACATCATTATACTGCTGAAATTGCACCATATTATTCCATGCCAAAGTCATTATTCCCATTTCTCTATAAAGGGTATTAAAATTTATTAACATTTACATATTGAATATAGAGTATCATTTATCATTTCCACATTCCATTATCATGGAATAAATGTTGATGTTTAATGAATCCATGGTTTATGATCCATGTGGCACACTTATGAATTAAAGTAAATGATTAAGTTGGGTGTTCCTTGATAGTGTGACAATGAATTAGTTAAAGTAGAGTGTCATTATACGTCATCAACAATGATTGTTAACACATGATATTTCATGTGTAACTAGATCTTACACGTGCTTCATTTTCAAGTTGGGATTACTTATGCTCTATGTGCAATGATCCTTGGATCATGCTACTTCCATGTTTTGTGTTGTTTCCACATTTACAAGTTCTGATAATCATGTTATACCATTCCTTATGTTCATTTTTCATTTAAGCTCCATTGAAATACCTATTTCCTAATATTTATTATATTATTCCGGTTATACCTTATTTACTCCCTTACTGGGATTTATAGTTTACACTTTTCTTATTCATGTCATCAGGTTATCCCATTGCAATGAAAAGTACGATGGAATGTAGTTTTCATGTAAATAATGTTTTCAATAAATATGTTGTGTATCATGTATGAAGTTGTTATGTAATATTTATAAGCCCCAAATACAATATACCTATCTATATTCTATGTCGTATCATGTATGTATTTTATGTAACAAATCATGTTTAAGTGTGTAATAAATGTTTGGTTTTTATAGTTTGTATCAGAGGAAAGGTTAGTAATTTTTGGGATTAGGATGAGAAAACCCTACGAAGCTATAGATACAAGACTATGTATAATAAAAAACATAACAATGTTTTTTAAGGTACTGAGTAAGTGGATTATCATGAAAATACATATTTGTCTACATATGAGCTGGTAGAGGTGGCACAAGAATAGATGTACCTAGGGGTGAAAAACCCAACAAGGAGTTTCAGCCTTGACCCGGGGTATCCGAGTACATGACAATGGGTATTACTGCACTGTTGAGTATGAAACTCCTAGGGGATATGAATTGGTAAATTCACAATCTTAGTATGATCCATTGTTAAGGGAAAAAAAGCCACTATTAATATATGAAAGAATAAAGATCTTGAATACCATAGATTTAATCCAATCGATTCAAAAGTTAAGGAATAAAATAAATTTATAAGTCATCTATTTTTACACATTGATTTCCCTTTATTTAATACCCCTAACTCCCCTTTTATTCCAGCCAATGGATAGTAATAGAAAGAACTGGGCTAACAACCGATGTGAAGATCAATGCGATAACTGTTCTAAAGAGATGCCCAATCCAATAGGAGTGAGAATCAAAAACTTTGTCCTGATACTCTATTAGTTAATTAAATATTTGAATAGCTACAAGGGTTAGGTGGAATGTATAACCCTCTCCCATTAAATAATAATTCATTTTAGTGATTCATCAAATAAAGGCCTCCTGCTTTTACTAGATCATCTGATCCCTCAATCGTCGAATAATTTATCAACTCCATTGAGATGATCTTCTCCATCATTGAATATTCCAAACAAGAGAATTTTCTCCTAAATTTTTATCATATGATGGTTGAAGTTGATCAATGTTGGACATTGATCAATAATATGAAGCCTGAGGAGGATATCAATGTATTGGAATAGAAGGATTTTTAGAAGATGTTTTTCGATAAATAGTTTATGCACACCCTCCGACATAATTTGAAAATGGAGATCCCTTCCATCGAGAGAAAAATATGATGATTCTGTCTGAGAATATAAGGAAAACATCACAAGGCGTGAATGATACGCCTCTAGCTTTATCATTACCTAAGAATACAAGGATGACCACATCTTTGTTTGGATGAAAACTTGCATGTGGAAAGCCTTGGAAATCTGTGACATTGAAAGCTATGTGGAAATAGTATGATGTGCCCTCACGGTCGAAATGGAGATCAACGAATCTCAGGGGTATCATGGGGATACAAAGCATAAGGTGTACATAAATTCTCATGATCTGATTGATAAATCCAATGGTGCTATGAAAATTCAGCACCCCACATGCCAAAGGATCGAAAAGAAGCACCCAGGAAACTGCTTAAAGGGGATGAAGAAATGCTTTAGGTGTGGAAGAGAAGGGAACCTGGCTATTAACTGTCGACAAAAAAAAACCTGTGGCTGTGACATAGAAGAGTAATTCTCCATTTTCACTCTCAATGCATTGTTTATTGCTTCAACTACAGAAAACTAGGGCACCTTACAAATTAGTTCCCTAAGACAAGGGTTTTCGAAGGCAACCAATATCCTCCAAGGCTGGAAGTGTGATCTTTTTCCATCACTACCACCAATGTGGACCCAGAAAATTATTTAGTGACAGGTACAGTAGATATTTATTCAGTAATAGTGAACATTTTTTAATCTGGTTCTACGCATTCTTTTATACATTAAATGATTAGTAGAACAATCCAACAACCCTCAAAAAATATGTAAGTAATGATGTTGGTGCGTATGGAAAATTGATCAATCAGTGTATCCCCTGAATATAACTCATCTCCTATCAAAATTTGTGGATTGAAATTCCTAGAGAATGTCATCATACTCCCTCTAGTGGGAATTGATAAAATTATTGGCATGGATTGGCTTTCCCTTTATAGATCCAATATGAATTGCTCTTAGAGGGAAATCACTCTCCAAGTGATGATTCAACCCCTCATTCTGTACATGTGAAATGAGGATGATGAATCTTATATATCTCTATCAACTAATGCATGGATATTAATTCCATATGGGAACACATATCTGGATCTGATGATTGAGTCTATGGAGGCGACCATCCATGAAGACATTCCTATTCTTATGGAACATGTTGAAGTGTTTATTGAGAAATTTCTTTGTCTTCCTCCTATAAGAGATGTTTAATTCACATTTGATATTATAAATAGGTTGTTTCTATTATCCAAGACTCTATAGAGAATGTCTATTATGGGTCTAGATGAGATAATGAAATAATGACAGGAGACTCTTGATAAAGGGTTTATACGACCAAGTGCTTCACCATGGGGTGTAATAGTCCTCTACATCTTGAAGAATGGTGGGTCAATAGACCTTCACATCAATTATCATGATTTTAAAAAAAATCATGATAATGAACATGTATCCTCTCCCATGAAATGATGACTTGTCCGATTAGAAAAGTGGTGCATATAACTTCTCTGAGGTAGATTTGTGATCAGGATATTATCAAGAAAGGATGAAGAAGTAATATATCCACAATACTGATTTTTTTACAAGATAATGACACTATGAATTTGGAGTAATGCCTTTGGGACTCACTAATTCTCCATACATATTAATGGACTTGATGAATAGAGTCTTTGGTGATTATCTCGACAAAATCGTGGAAGTATTTATAGATGATATTCTAATATACATCAAAACCAACGAAGATCGTGAGGGGAATCTATGAACTATACTGGAGAAATTGTGAAAGGATAAGCTCTATGAAAATTATAGAATGTGTGAGTTCTGGTTGAAGGAGATATTATTCTTAGGCCAAATCATCACATGCAATGGGATATCTGTGGATCCTTCTAAGACAGCTCCAATAGATGGATATTTTTGGCTATCATCAGTAATGGATATCTGTATCATTTTGGGGTTAGTATGATATTATCGACAATTTGTGAGAAATTTCTCATGATTGTCCAACCCACTTACCATGATTACTTGGAAGTGAGTAATGTTTTATTGGAGTGCTGAATGAGAATATTGCATCAAGGAGTTTAGAATGAGGATTATTACTGCACTCATGCTCACATTACCCAAAAGTGAAGAACTTTTTTTGGAATTCAGTGATGATTTGAAGAAGGTACAAGGCTGTGTATTGATGAAAAATGGAAAAGACATTGCTTATTCTTCAATACAAATGAATGTTCATGTGATGAATTATCCAACAAATGATCTGGATTTGGATGAGGTAATATTATCTTAAACGATTTGGTGGCATTATCTCATTGTGGAGAATTGTAAAATATATACATACCATTATAGCCTCAAATATATATTCACACATAAAGTGTTGAAAATCCTCCATTGAATATGATTAGATCTGATCAAAGACTATGACCACTCAATCAATTACCCCATGGGAAAGCGAACAAGGCGGAAGATGATCTATGTATAAAGGTCTCAGTGATTCTATATTTGATGGTAATTGAGAAGGATAAAATTTACATAGTTTTCATGAAGATGAACCTAGGTATCATAAAAAAGAGAACAACATAAATCATTTCAAAAATGAATGGTCAACCATCTCTTTTCGAATCGTTAAAGGATGCTCATAATGTTGATGTGGGAATTTAGAAGAATGTGAAATCTATCAAAAAATTGAAATACTTGAAGTTAAACGATAATTAATAAGGAATTGTAATATTTAAAAAAAGGCTACGAGTTTCATCATGTCTGGAGCTAAAGAAAGAACTTTTGGATGATACACATAGTTCAAATTTCTCTATTCACCTAGGAAACCAAATGATGTATCGAGATCTCTGAGAGCATTGTTGGTTGGATTATATATAGTGGGAGATCACTGAGTATACCTCAATGTTCATAGTTTGTCAGCAAGTGATGTTAGAGATGCATATGTCTTAGGGGATGATGCATCTATGGACCATTACCATCATGGAAATGGGAGGTCATCACCATGGACATTGTCACTAGACTTCCGAATACATCTAAAGGAAACAATCCAATCTTCTATATTTTGGATTGTATTACAAATTGTTCACATTTTATTACAATTAGTGATAATTTTTTATTGGATCAACTAACATAGATATATATCATCCAAGTGGTAAGGCTTCTTGAAGTACCACAATCTATTGTTTCCAATCAAGGTACAAGAGTCATCTCTAAGTTCTAGAAAAGACTTCAATATGCTATGGATACTAAACTGAACATCAGTAAGGCCTGTCATCTTCAAACATATATCCAATCTGAGAAAACTATTTAGATATTGTAATTAATGCTATGATCATGTTCATTGGACTTTAATGGTGTCTGGGATCAAAAAAATCCTCTGGTTGAATTCTCATATAATAAAAGTATCCACTTGAGCATCCAAATGGAACCATGTGATGTCATGTATGGGAAGTGATGCAGAACACTGGCATGTTGGGATGTGGTAGGTGAGAATAAGATGCTAGGACCTAAAATGATCAATGAAAAGGGGATGATGGTGAAAACCATTCATCAGCATATCAAGGAATCCCAAATTCGATATAAGAGTAATGTAGATAACCTTCGACAAGACATGGAGTTCAATGTAGGGGACATGGTATTTCTACCCATATCTCCAAGGAAGAAGGTCGTGAGATTTTGTTTGAAATGGATGTTATGTCCAAAGTACATCAGCCCCTTTGAGATTCTTGATTATGTCAGGGTTGTGGCTTATCGACTAGCACTTCCACCTACTATGGACAAAGTACATGATGTCTTTCATGTATCCCTCTTAACGAAGTACATTCCTAATCCTTCACATGTACTCCCTTCAAAGGTTTTATAGTTAGAGGATGATCTTTCTTAAGAGAATAAACCAGTGATGATCTTAGATCATATAGAAAATATTCTATGAAATAAGACAATGCCAAGTGTCAAGGTATTGTAGAAAAACCACACATTTAAAGAACCGTTATCAGAATCGGAAGAAGTGATGAAGAAGAGTTACTCACATCTATTTTATTGTGGGAAAATTATATTTTGAGGGTGAAGTTTCTTATGGTATGAATATTGTAATGACCCAAAAAATTATTAATGAAAATTTATCTTGATCTAATTAAATGTCTTATTATGTAAAATTGATATATAATGTAACACCCCAAGATTTTATGAGAAAAATTATTTTTTTGATGTCTTATTTTTTACGCTACACCATGATTAGATTACATTATACGAAACACCGTATTAGTTTGTATTATACGCAAACACTATTCTTTTTTTGTGTTTCACACAAGAGTGACCTTTCTCAATATTGTGTATTTTACACAATATCTAGTTTCACTAAACAATGATATATTATTATTAACTAGATTTCATGAAAAGTATTAACCACATTTTCAATTTTATAACAATAACATTCATCTTGCACATATTCTAGAACACAGTATGAGAAAAAAATAAAATTTAAGGGTATAAAAAGTATTTTTCAAAAAATGCAGTTTTTCCGCCTTTTGGTGGCGCACCAACATTAAATCTTATTTTTGAAACAATTTTGAGTTAAATTTTACAAACTAAACTTATTCATTTCAATAAGTATATAAAAATTTACTTTGGCTAATTTTTAAATATTTTTCTGTTAACTTTGAAATTTTGATGAATAGTAAAAATACACTAACATATACTTTAAAACAACTTTTGTCATCAAGTTAATTTATATGGTTAAATTATAATATGTAATTGTTTTAAATTATAAATAGAATATATTTTTACAATTTAATATAAATCAAGTCATTATAATTATCATTAAATTTAATTCATAAGAAAAACATTTCAATATTTTGTAATGTTTTATGTTTTAGAACTCATTTTCTCAACAGCGGGGTTAATTTTAAAGTATATACTGCCATATATGAGTTTGAATTTGGAAAAATGAATTCCATATTTGGAATCAGTAGGTCCAAATTATCTTAATATACTACTTTTTATTTTTAGACATTTTTTATAGTAACTACGGTAAATTTTATTTTCCACAGTTAAAGGTAAATAATTAAAATTAAGGGTAAAAATAATATTATAAAATTACCCTAACACTTGTATTAATATAATTTGATGAGTATATTTCTTCCTAAAAAATACTTGGGAAAAAATGGTATCTTTTGGAACCCACTTTTATGTGATTTAGACAGTTAATTTTTTTAAAAAGAAATGGAAATACATCACACTCAAACCCTAATAATTAAATTATTTTTAAAATAATGTTATATAGAAAATAAATTCGATTATAAATACTAATTTGAATGTGAAATTTATTTTCATTATCATGTTAATTAATTTTAAATTTTTAAATAAAATTTAATTACCTTAATTTCTTATACATTAATGATGCTGAAATTAATTATTTAGTGAAAAATCAATAATATAGTTTTTATTAAACTACAAATAACAATAAAATGCCAAAATACCTGAACAAAACTTATTGGTCATGAACATATAAACAATAATCATCCAATGGAAATTTTTTTGACTATTTAGAGACTTATAAAAATGATTAGGACATTTTTTATTATTTAATTTTTCATGATGTCAAAGTTATCAACTTCATAATTTAATGAATATAACAATTTAAATGTTGTGATTTTAAGATGATAAATCCGAGTGAAAGTATTATTATGAAGGGTATTATATTTGTCTTTATCATTTGTGTTATTTATATGCAACCAACATGTATATTAAATAATTATACAAAAATGATGTAGTAATTATTTTATTAATATAAATATAAAAAAAATTATTTTAAAAGTATTAAAATAAATATTATATAATCTAATTAATGTGCTCCAAAAATTTTATAGATGAATAAGACTTGTATGGAATCTATTAAATAGTTTTTTTCTAAAATATATTATGATTATATTTTATTTAAATTCAAATAAATTATTTGTGTCAAAAGTTATACTATTGATATTTTCTGAAAATAACATATTATTAAATTGTTTGAAAATCGAAAAAATATTTAAAAATCAAAAAATAAAATTTATATGGTCTAAAATATTCTAATGTATCAAATTCTATACAATTAACAACTCATAAGTACGTATTTAATTCCATTTAATGTTTATAACATTATTACCAAAAATAAAATTAAATAGATTAAATAAGGATAAATCAAAATGATAAGGTTTAATATAAAATCAAAACGTTTATAAATTTTATTGGATGATTATATAAAAATAAAATCGTATCTCATATACTAATTTTATTCATTATTGACGTTTTTATGTTGGGCTTATGTTTATTATAAATTAATATTTTTAAGGATTCCAAAAGCCCCCCTCTCCTCTCCTATATAAGTGCACCACTTCCCTCTCATTTTGACAAATTTTTTAGCATTTAAGATTGGCCAACCCCTACCCATTTCCCTTCTCCACTTCCCTAGAAACATATAATAGGTAGTGGTATTCTTCAATGACCATATTTAGTGCCCTAAGAGGAGTTTTAGAAGAGGGCGTCGAAGAAGAGGTAATCTCTTCTACCGATTCATCGAAGTTTCATTATTCTTCTACATCATATTATTTAGTTGGTTAATTATAATGTAATAACATATGTATAAATAATATACTGATATGTTTATATAAATATCAAATGACCATATTTCAAAATTTATCCATCCTACGGAAAACTAAATCACCGAACGTGTGTATGTATAGAATACTGTCTCCACGCCTTGGTGTAATCAGTTTTCCACCACCACATTGCTTGGATGGGTATTATGGTGTAATGAAAAAATATATATGGTTGTTATAAAATTATACTAATTATTAGATATTATATAATCCACTCTAATTCTATAAAATTATGACGGGAACGATATCATCGCTCATGCGTACGTACAGATTAACCTCTCCACGATGTGATGAGATTCATTCTCCATCATCACCATTCAAGAATTATTATAAAGTATATATAATAATTAATCATTAAATATATGACATAATAAAGCTACTAGAATTATTTATAAATATATTTCATTTACTTCCATTCAAATTAATAATGAAACGAAAACAGAGTTAATGCCTATGTACAGCCTACTGTCACCATGAATGGTGTATTTCATTCCATTTATCAATCTATTATATATATTTTATTCTGAATATATATTATATATAGATCATTTTTAACATTATTTAAGTAATTAAATCATTATATTAGTAATTATATCAAGAACAACAAGTCCAAACACTTATGATAATTGAAACTATTTTACCCAAAATGCTGCTTTAAAATGGAATTGACAAAAGAAAGGTAAATATAAAGTTATAAGTGAATCATATATGATATCATAAATATTATTATGGTTATTATACAGTTTAATAATATTTTTAAACCCTCTATACTTGATTTTCAAACATGTACGGATGAAATTGGACCAAATGTGAGGGAAAATCTCATAATCTCATTTTTATCCGAGATTGTTTATTCATCAGAATTTACTAATGCATATTTATCATCCACATACATGTCTCTTCAATATTTAATATTATTTATATCCTCCTACAAAATTTTTAAATCCAATTTTACCTATTTCTGAATTTTTAGTAAACAATATGAAAGGAATCTTTTGTCATTTTTCGTACGAGATACATTTTCACTTTTCCGGCTAAAGTATGAGAAGTATGTTTTTTAACTTATATGGAATGAATGGATATTTATGGTTTCACTAAGCCATATTTTCATGAATATTTCTCTACATGATTTCATGATTATTTTAAACAAAATCGTTTTATTATAAAATTAAATGGCATTTTTTGAATAGAAAATGATTTTTAAGAAGAAGGGATATTTATCCCAAATAATCATTTCAATGTTTTATCATAACTATTTCCCATATAAGATGACATTATATTGTATGATTATGTTTCAAGTATGATGTCTATATTATTTACATGGCTTGATTTTTCTTATGATGTAATGATTTCCATTTTTCTTATATGGATTATGTTAAGATGGGACGATGTTTATGAAACCCATTTTATTCATTGGGTTATGATGAATGATTTATGATTTTTTGGTTTCACACATAAGAATGATTTAATTATGATATGGGGAATACCTATATCAACCACCAATTAATTGGGTAATGATTTATATCTCATGATACAGACAAGGATGGAACGACAAGTAAATCCAGTTCAGTAATACACAGCTGAAAAGACAAGTAAACCCGGTTCAGTAATGGACTTTGTCCACTATGATGGTATAGGCAGCAATGCCTTAGCTACTATGGAAATCATAACATGTGATTAATGGTTTTCATAATTACACGTTTTATTCCAATGTTATTTTATCATGATTAATGTTCATTTATGATATATTCTTTAAGTACTGCCACGATTTATTTCAGATCTCAATATTTTGATGTTTAAACTTTATGTTCACGATTTTTATGTTCAAATGTATATGATTTGTTTTATTTTTCCCATGTTTACCCTTACTGAGTATTTGAGCTCACCCTTTATATTTTTTATTTTCCCCAAGATATAAAGAAAGGTTTTATGTATGAAAACAAAAGCGGAAGATCTTAATTGGTGACGTTGAAGATCATTCATCATGATTAGAAAATTATTTTCCATGTTACCAAAGACACTAAACTATAACAGTCCTTGGGTGACTGTTTTTGTTATGTATTATGTATTCGGCAAAATTAATGTGATTTCCCCATATGTCAAGCTTGGGTCTCTATAGTTGCTATTAGAGGAAATGTTTAGTTAACCTCTGGAAACTAGGATGCGAAAAATTTAGTCATATCCCTAGAGTTATTTCTATGGTATTTATAGGGATGTCCGTAAGGTTATGTATAAAGTATAGGTTATTATACTGGAATTAAGATATTGATAATGAGTAAACAAGGATTAAATCTAAGATGTTAGATATTGACCGTACTCCCCCTTGATTATGTTGTTTTCATAGTATGATTTTTTCCTCTCACAGTATTCTTTTTGGGTTCTAGAAAATGGATGGAATTTAAATGATTCATGATAATGGAGGATACGGTGGACAATAGAATGATATTCATATTGAGAAACCAAATTAAATAGGATTTGGAAGTCCCAACATCGTTATTATGCCTAACTAATAATCTCTTAATGTGATCAATAATGTCAACTTTTGTAAGTTTCCTGCCTCAGCTAATAAGAGAAAGATTGAGTTCCATTATGATCATAGTGGAAAAAAAGTTCTATTTCCGTCATGTAAATCATGTGGTAAGAGGGATCAGGGAGAATGTTTCAAAGGAACTGGATGGTGCTTTGGGTGTGGAATAGAAGGGCACAATTCCAGTAATTGCAAAGTAAAAGGTTTAGTTAACACTATGGACAAGGATAATGGTATTAATAAGACATCAACAGTGGTTAAATTTTTTAAATGTTGAATGAACATGCACTATGAAAACCAATTCCCTAAGGGAAAATCTCATGAAGAGAATCATCATGGTCGTATGAGTATTATTTATGTTGATGATAAAAAAGATACTACAAATGATATATGAGATAAAGGAAGTGTTGAGAAATAAAATGATGAAGATCAATCAATGGTTTAAGAGAGTAGTGGAATGATTGTATATCAAGAGTTATGTTGTATAGGTAATTTAATGGTACTATGGAATAAAGAAACATTTATGGATTGTTACAATTTTGTTTCTCATTGTGTATATGAATGTATATGTTGAATGGTACCAATAAACATGAAAAGCGATTTAATTATTTTTGGAATGAAGATGATATGTTAATAATGAAGGGATAAAAAGAAAATTATATGTTGGATATTATTAATGAGCTCATGACTGAAGTAAGGAAAAAGTGACATTATAGACTGAGTATATAGAAATTTTGGGATTTTGGTATGTAAAAATAATTAACTTTTGACAGAATTCATGTTTTAACTATGGTTCTATAGTAATTAATATTTCCAGAGAATAAACTATTAAGGTATTCACATGTTTGGAATATGACCAACAAGATATATCTTATGATATATGGGGGATAAATGACGGTATTCATATTATTTTTATATGAAAATTCTGGTAATTGTTTTCATCTTACTGTGAGATTGGATAGAAGTATTTTGGATAAGCCTAAAGGTTGGAATGGATATATTTGGACATCAGATAGTATTGTTTAAGGCTAGAACTTTTTATGATAGTTTTGTTTTTGAAAAAGCTCAACCCATAGGATGGGAGAAAACCCATCACATTGGACAAGGATTTAAGAATCAAACCCATAACTAAAGTGTGACATGCCTTTATCGCCAACCAATGTCCAACATGAAGTCTCTGGATAGTACAAATTAGTTTTATTCTATTAAGAGGAATTATTGATGAAGTATAAGTCCATTTTGGAACCATATATAATTAATATCACCATATATGGACCTATGTATATTTAATAACATTTTCTAACCTTTTATATGAGACATATAGAATGACCTATATTTCTATCACATGATCTGCTAACAATTCAAGAATGGAAAATTCAACTTCATTTCTTTAAATAAGAGATGATGTGGAAATTTTTCATGGAATGACGAATGATGATATTACACTGAAATCAAGTATGTATTTATCCTTTTGCAAAAGTTCTCCAACATTAGGGAAATGATCTTGAAAAAAAAATTCCTAGTACCCTGATAACTAATGAATCAGATGGTACCTTATATCATCACAAATTTTTTTCTTTCTGATTGTTGGATTTTTCATTGCCATGTTCTCTACCACTCTCCATCAGAACATGATGGATAGATTTCTCTTTCATATCCATATTTTTACCTATGTTATCCTATAGGAATATCTGGGGATGAGTTAATTTGGGTAACATTTATGTTTCATAATTTAGTTTTTAAAATTATGTTTTGGAATTTCTTTTTACGATGTGGGTTTCTATGAAAAATATCTTTAAAGTAGTAAATAATTTATAACCCCAACGAATATCTAGGGTGAAATTCATTTTAATGGGGGTAGAATGTAACACCCCGAGATTCAATGTGAAATATTATTTTCAATGATGTATTTTGTTTTACGCTACACTAATATTAGTTTTCACTATACACAAAACTGTATTAGCTTGTATTATACACAAACATTAATCTTGGCTTGTGTTGCACTCAAGAGCGACCTTCCTAAATAGCGTGTGTTATACGCAATACCGAGTTTCACTAAACATTTATATATTATTATTAAATAGTATTTATGAATAGTATTAACCATATTTTAAAATTTATGACAATATTATTCATCTTACTCATATTCTAGAATATGGTATGATAACAAAATAATTTATTCGTGTAAAATAAGTATTTTAAAAAAAATGCAGTTTTTCTGCCTATTGATAGCGCACCCACATTATATCTTTTTTTTTGACACATTTATGAGTATAAACTGACAAAATAAACTTATTAATTGCGATAAGTATATAAAAATTTAATTTGGATAATTTTTTAATATTTTTCTATTAACTTTCAAATTTTGATGAATATTAAAAATACGATAAATTTTAAAAAAAACAACATTTTTCATCAAGATAAATTATATTTTTAAATTATAATATTGAATTGTTTTAAAGTATAAATAGAAAATATTTTTACCATTTAATATAATGTAATTCATTATCCTTAATTTTACATTTAATTCATAGGGAAAAACATTTCAATCTTATGCAATGTTTTATCTTTTAAACCCCATTTTCACAATAGAGGGATTAATTTTAAATTAAATACTGCATCTTCAATGTTCTGAATTTGGAAAAATGGATTAAATAATTTGTTTAATTAGGTGAAAATTATGTTAATATACTATTTTTTATTTTTATGCATTATGAATTGTAACTACGGTAAATTTTATTTACCACAGTTAATGGTAAATCTGAAAATTAAGGGTAAAAATAATATTATAAAATTACCCTAAAAATTGTATTAATATAATTGGATGATTATATTTCGTCCTAAAATATACATGTGTCTAAATTTTATCTTTTGGGACCCACTTGGATGTCATTAAGACCTTTAATTTATTTTATTTAAAGGAAGTGAAATATGTCACACTCAAAATCTAATAATTAAATTATTTTTAAAATAAGGTTATATAGAATATAAATTCAATTATAATTACTATTTTGGAATCTAAAATGTATTTCATTATCATGGTAAATTATTTGTAATTTTTAAGAAATTTATATTTTCCTTAATAGCTTATACATTAATGGTGTAGAAATTATTTAATTAGTGAAAAATCAATAATATAGTTTTTAGTTAACTATTAATACCCATAAAATGCCCAAAAACATGACCAAAACTTATTGGTCATGTAAATATAAACCATAATCATCCAAAGGTATAATATTTGGACATTTGGAGAAATATAAAACACATCATGACATTTATATTATTTTATTTTTAATGATTTCATAGTTGTCATCTTCATAATTTAATAAATATAACAATAAAAATGTTGTAATTAAAGATAATAAATTCGAGTAAAAGTATTATTATGAAATATATTATATTTATTTGTATCATATTATTTTATTTTTAATTTTTATGGAACAAATGATTTTATTAAATAATTATATACAATGTTGTAGTAATTAATTTATTAAGAGAAATAACAAATAAATGATTTAAAAAGTATTAAAATATATATTATATGAACTAATTAATGTGCTCCACGAATTTTATAGATGAATATGACTTGTTAAGAATCTATTAAGTGTTTTTTAAATATATTCTATTTATATTTTATTTAAATTAAAATAAATAAATTGTTTCAAAATTGATAGTATTGATATTTTGTGAAAATAACATATTATTAAATTGTTTGAAAATCACAAAAATATTTAAAAATTACAAATTAAAAAATATATGGTCTACCATGTCCTAAAGTATCAAATTATGTAAAATTAACAACACATTAGTAAGTATTTATATCCATTTAATATTTATAACAGTATTACCACAAATATAATTAAATAGATTAAATAAGTATAAATCAAAATGATATGGATTAAAAAAAATCAAAACATATGTAAATTTGATTGGATGATTAGATTACAATAATATATTATCTAATATATTAATTTTTCCACTTTGGATGTTTTTATGTGGAGTTTGAGTTTATTATAAATTAATATTTTTAAGGATTACAAAAGTACCCCTATCCTCTACTATATAAGAGAACCTCCTCCCTATCCTCTTTAAAACACTTTGTTCCTTCAATATCGGCAAAACCCTTCCCATTTACCTCCTACACTTACCTATAAACATAATATAGGTCCTAGTTATCTTCAAATACCATCTTTAGTGCCCTAAGAGGAGGTTTAGAAGAGGCGCGTCGAAGAAGAGGTAATCTCTTCTACAGATTCACTCATGTTTCTCTATTCTTCTAATTCTTATTATATAGTTGTTTCATTATAAATTAATAAAATCAGTATAAATAATATACTGATATATTATTACAAATATGAAACAACAATATTACACCTTTTATCCATCCTATAGAAAATGAAATCAGCACATGTCCGTACGTACGAAATATCATCTCCACGCTGTGCTGTCATTTGTTTTCCACCACCACCTTACTTGGATTGGTTTAATGGTGTAAAAAACAAATAAATAAGCTTATTATAACATGATACTAATTATGAGATATTATATAATCCACTCTAATTCCATTTAATTATTATGGGAATGATATCATTACTCGCACATACGTACGAATTACCATCTCCATGATATGATGAGAATCATTCTCCATATTAACCATTCAACAATGATTATAATGTATATGTAATAATTAATAATGAAATATTTGACATAATAATACTATTTAATTAATTTATATATATATATATTTCTTTTACTTCCATTAAATTTACTAAGAAAACAAAAACAGCATTCATGTGTACGTACGGTCTACCGTCTCCATGAACAGTGTATTTCATTCCATTTATCGATCTATTATATTTATTATATTCTTAATAAGTATTATATATAAATAAATTTCTTACATTCTGGAAGTAAATAAATCATTATCTAAGTAATTATATCAAGAACAACAAGTCCAAACACGTACTATTAAGAAAACGATTTTACCCAAAACACTACTTTAACTTGGAATTGACAAACAAACAGGTAATATAATGTCATAAGTTAATCATATATGATAACATAAATATTATTATGGTTCTGTTACATGTTAATAATATGTTTGAACCCACTATACATGAGTTTCATACACATATGGAAGAAATTGGACCAAAGGTAAGGGAAAATCTCACAATTTCATTTTTATCCAAGATTATTTATACTTAAGAATTTACTAAGGAATATTTATCATCCACATCCATGTTTCCTCAATATTTAATATTATTTATATCCTACTAAAAATGTTTAAATACAATTTTACCTATTGGTGAATTTTTAGTAAAATATTTGAAAGTAACCTTTTGTCATTTCAGTACGAGATACATTTTCACTTTTCCGGCTAAAGAATGAGAAGAATGTTTTTTAACTTATAAGTCATGAATGGATTTTTATAGTTTCATAACACAATATTTTCATGATTATTTGTCTACTTGATTTCATGATTATTTTCAAGAAAATCCTTTTCTTTTAAAGGTATATGGAATTTTGTGAAAATAAAATGATTTTGATGAAAAAAGGACATTTTCTTCAAGAATTCAATTTCAGTGTTTTATCATAACTATTTCCCATCTAAGATGACATTAATTAGTATGATTATGTTTCAAGTATGATTTCTCTATTATTTACATGGTTTTATTTTTCTTATGATGAAATTATGTCCATTTTTCTTATATGGATTATCTTATAATGGAATGTTGTTTATGAAACCCATTTTATTCTTTGGGTTAGGATGAATTATTTATTATTGTTTTGTGACACACATAATTATGATTTTAGTATGAGATGGGTAGGACCTATATCTAACTACAATTCATGGGGTATAGATTTATATCTCATGATAGAGACATGGTTGGAACTTCATGTAAATCTTATTCAGTAATATAGGGCTGAAACGACATGTTAACCCAGTTAAGTAATAGACTTTGTCAACTATGATGGTCTTGGAAGAAATGCCTTGTATACTATGGAAATCATAACATGTGCTTAATGGCTGCCACAATTAAATGTTTTATTCCCATTTTATTTTATCATTATTGATGTTCCTTTACGATTTATGCATTACGTACTAGCATGATTTATTCCACAACTCAGTATTTTGATGTTTAAACTTTATGTTCATGTTTTTTAAGTTCAAATGTATATGATTTGTTTTATTTTCTCCATGATTACCCTTACTGAACATTTTAGCTCACCATTTATATGTTTTATTTTCCATGGGATATATAGAATGTTTTTAGGTATGAAAACAAAAGGGGGTGATTTTTATAGAAGATGTTGATGATCTTTCACATTGATTATAAGATTAGGTTCCATGTTTCCAAAGACACAAAACAATTATAGTCTTTGGGTGTCTATTTTTTTTATGTATTAAGTATTCTTCAAAAGGAATGTAATGTCCATTTATGTCAAGATTGGGTCTCTACATATAATGTCCGGACATCATTTGTTTTATGTTTTTGGATTTTAAGATACCATTAAAAATTATGACTATTGTTATTACAGCCATTGAATAGTGACCACATGATTAGTATAAATATACAGCTTTAATAAATCCAATTTACTAAGACAAATGATGTGATAACCTCAATCAGTAGTCTTTCTCCATATGAAGCCCATTTATCAGAGATCCAAAAGGAGGAAATGTCATTGGACGTTCCTCTTGACCAATCCCAACCCATGATTTTTCATGTTAATCTCAAAAAAAAACTTCCTATTAGAGAAGTGGATGTTGATAGAGATTAGCACCTGATCAATCTTATTCGAGCCACTACAAAAAAATTTCACCATTGTACATCTTACTCTTTGGTCTTATGCGGGTGTTACAAGGGGTTATGTTACAAAACAACAACATTATGACTTTGTGTATAATTTTTGTATATAACAAATAGTGTACATTAATTTTATTGTTACTTTGTGAATAATTTTTAAATCACATATAGTATTTTTAGTTAATAATCAACTAAAAAGTTTATATTGATGAATTATTTGATTTTTGAATTAAATAACATTTTCATAAAATTTTATTATTATTATTATATTTAATTTTATGAAATATATATGATCATATAACTTTATGAAATATATATGATAATATAATTTTATGAATTCAATTGTAAAATTAATTATGGTTCGATAGTTTTTTTTTTCATAACCCATTTTTTCGATAAATGTTGATTTTTATTATAAAAGTAAAAATTCCCATATATAGAAAAGTATATAGATAAAAATAATATTAATTTTGGAATTAGGATGTCAAAATCATCTAATGATGAATTCTTCATAACAATCTATGATAGTCGATTTTTTGGGTAAAAATTAAATACCATTCAATTATATAATGTGTTTTATGACATCATAATGACAAATAGTCATGTAATAAAATACTATAAAGATAATTTTAGTCTAATATATGTTTTAAAAGTAAAAATATTTTATTATAGTTTGGTTTGATTTATTTTACAGAGCCTTTGTGGACCCTCGAAGGCTTATAATACTTTTTATATTTTTAAATTGATATCATTGAGAGTGTGACACACCTCCACATAAGCAACCCAATTATTAATATGATCGGAAATTGGTCATATAAAATAATGTTTTCCACTCCCCTTTTTCAAAAACCATGGAAAAACCCATGGGTTGTTTTTGTTTTTGATTAGATTAATGTGTGGTGTCCCAAACCTAAATAATAATGAATTCCCTCACCTTTTATATATAAACCTACCCAAGCTCCCACTTCCTCCTCACTCAAAGCCTTTTCAGTTCATCCAACCTCTGACCTCTTCTCTCTATAATCTTCACAAGGTTCCCCAAGCTCACATAAATCCTCTCTCAGTCCTTTGGTATAAGCCTTCTAAATAAGGGATTCCTACCTTTCTATTTTTATCCATCTAAATTAATATTGTTATGCCATTTTATTTTATATTATAGATGTTGGTGAATGATTTCTCACCTCCCCCATACTACCCTTTTTATGTTTGAATGATTATATTCTCATTTCTCTCTCATTAAATTCCTCCCATGTAAAAATGTTACCATGTCGAAATTCTATTAGGAATTTCTCTCTCCTCATTTACAATCATGCAATTATTTTGTATCACGAACCTAAATTCCATTACAATTATTGGTAAATATGTATATATATGACCCTCTTACCATACATTTCTTGTACTTATTATGAGACACCTCTTACTCTGTCATATACCATTTTTATGAATTATTATGTCATGATGTTATGTTGCTTAAATTGCACCACGTTTTTCTATTCCAAAGTAATTGTGTAGTGAATACCATGAATATTTCATTATCAAGGTTATTACCATTTATTCACATTAAAATATTGATTATATAGTTTCATATATTAATTACAGATTATTTTATCATGTAATTAATGATGATGTTTAATGAATCCATGTTGTAAGATCCATGTGGCACACTTATGCATCAAATGAATTATTTATGAAGGGTGCACCCTGATAGCGCTCCAATGCATTTGGTAATGAATAGTATCCTGATAATTCATGTGTAATGGGTGTTGAATCATTATAACTCAATTATAACATGGTATTACATATGCTTCATGTGTAATATGGGTTTACTCATGCTCCATCTGCAAAGAGTCGTGGTTCATACTAATTCCACGTTAATTGTTACTACAACAATTCCATGTTTTGATAATCATGTTATACCATGCCTTTATGTTCATGTTACTTTTATGCTCCATTAACATGGAAATTTCCTAACACGTATTGTATTCATCATGTTATACCATGTTTACTCCTTTATTGGCTTTTATAGATTACCTTTTTCTTATGCATGTCTAATGGTTATCTCATGCAATGCTAAGTATGAGGGAATGTGGTGGTCCTGTAAAAAAAATTTCAATAAAGATATTGTGTTTCATTTTTTAAGATGTTATATAATTTTCATAATCCCCAAAGAAACTAGACATCTCAATTATAGATGTTTTATTAAGTGAATAATTTTTCAAATAATTCATTTTTAAGTATGTAATAAAAGAAGGGTTCTTATAGCCAGAGTCCATAGACTATCAGTGAGGGCATGCTGAGTTAGTGGGGACACTTTTTTATTATTACCATAGAATCACATCGTAAGTAAGATATATATGAAATATTCTATGTGAACAAAATAGCATACAACTGAAAGTAAGACAATTCATGAATTAATATCAATAATTAGAAGTATATCATACACAAAAAATATGCAAATGTTACATATGTCTAGAAACCAGCAAGAAAAGAACATAGATGAACAATACATGTATCCCAAAAATAACAAAAGAACAAAATGGTATCCTAACATCACATCCTAAGCATGGTCTTATGCTCCCCTACTCCAAAGCCACTGTCAAGAACCTGTACTATCGAACATTCCCATATCACCACTCAGAAACATATAATATTTGCGTGTCCCCAAGGAGGCCCAAACATAGTGGGAGATAAACATCCCAGTAGGCAACCACCCATGTCTATACAATTCTATCAATAATTCTCAAAAATTGATAGAAACTACAAATTAAAAGTATATAAGAGAATATGCCCTTGGCATAAGTATAATATGACATGTAAAACATAACAACCATCGTGTATACTTGTAAAGTAGAGTCAGCTCCTAACAAGGTAGTTTTAATAAGTAAACATGTCACACAGCCACCCTGTTCATTCACCGGTTCCAAGGATCCACAACCATGTTGTTTGAAGAGAACATGTAATCTAATCCCACACCATATAATGTTGTAGCATCCCACGTCCACATTGTATAGTGAACTGACAAAATGCAAGGGTCAGATGCAAGGTGACATCAGATAACGTCATCCAGGTAATAATATCCCCAGACCATGGAGGTTCAAATCCAAGGAGCATGTCCAAGGCATCACATCTGGTCCCTTGGATATCCATGGTGAATGCTCGGTTAAGAACTGGTTGGGGTCCTTATAGAAAGTCAACAGAATGTCCTACGTGATCCAAATCATGTAGGATCCTACAGGGTAGCAAGGCCTGAGACATCCCACTGAATCAAGACCCATGTGGTAGGGTATACCCAAGGCATCCACTACCGCATTCCAAATCATAAGAGATAATTACAACGCATCTATCAAACCCTGAAATCAAGGATTCATGCATTCCACATTTTAATTAAACATCCATAACATGTGTGTATACCAACTCACACAACTGGGCATCAGTGGTTTGTATCCCCACACATGAAACCCATTATCATTTACGAAGCGTATAGGCCAACCCTCTTATATAATGCATTTATCATGCCATTAGTCATTTACATATAGTTATACCCACCCATAACAAAACATTCAACTTAATCCATGATATCAAAATAGACAACTCATAACATGATATTAATATACAATGAGATTGTACTTCTCCTAAACATGTTACTCAAAATGTAGAAGATTCTAAGGGCTTCCTCTAACTATTAGGTCAAATAAACTCACCAATTGGATGGTTTTAAATGGAATAAACAATGTATATCCTTAATGTGCACCCCTTGTGTGACCTTGAAATGAGAAACAGGTAATAATGAACTGAAACGGAACCCATAGCCATCCACACAAGGTCCAACTACAACTTCTAAGAGCTACTTTCTAAAAAATGAGACCTCTCTGAAAAGTATAACAAATGGAATTTCGGCAAAAAAATTGGAAAACATCACGAAATTACAAAAGAATGTATATAACACCAACCTTGGCTCTGTAGTAGACAACCCGTTCATTATCATTTCTTGATTCATCCTAGTTTGGAGGAAAACAAAACAATGGATGATGAAAGGAATATTAGGTCATCTATGTCTAAATCCAATTACTGTAGTCATTGTTCAAATTAATAAATAATGACTAAAAAGGGAATGAGGACTTACCATTGCATATCTATAGAATATATCGCTGATTAAAATAATATTCATACAGAGGGTATGGCTCAAATCCTATTTTTGGCGACAATGGAGAGCTCCACAGCAGGGGGTTCTGTGCATGGAGGACAAAAACTCATTACGGTTTTAAAAGAAAATTATTTTTTTAATTTAAAAAAAGCACATAGTTGGGGTCACAGGGTTTAATCACAGGGTTTCGCAAACCATGTGGAAAAGATGGACACCTCTCTGCCTAAGTGTGGCACTTCACATGGTTACCCCTAACAGTTTTACTAACCGTGCAGAATAACTCTGTCCAAAACCTGAATTTTTTAAACCCCTTGCATCGTTTAGCATAATCATATACATTCCATGCTCAAACCAAGCTCTAGACCATTTACAGCATAAAACATGCTTATGGTCTCTAAACAATCCCTAAACACCTCCAAAACACCAGTGATCAAGTTAAGCATTTACAAAAGGCCATAAGAAGGGATTTATACAAAAAAAAGATATATAACTTATACGTATGCCTAGGTTTTTACAATATTCCCCACCCCTTATAAAATTTCATCCTTGAATTTCTCTATGAAGGGTGTTCATGATTCATGTGAGAACAAATATGGCCACAAAGCTTGTACGTTGGCCCCCCCTCTCCAAAGTCATGTCATGTAAATTGTCATGCTGTCATTGAAACAATACTAAAGGAAATGACCAAACTCGACGAACCTTAATTCTCATGAACATGATATGAATCAGATTATAATCAAAGGATGCATCAACCTGAAGATCAACTTGCCCGAGCTGAAGAAACAAGAGATGGTTTTGATTAATAGTGGCGCATCTGAGACATGTGGAAGAAGTCATTCATGGATTTGTACCTCTATTGTAACTACAAATAATAGTAAACCGACCGGACAACCTCTAGTATCTCGAATGGACCAAAATATCTCGGTGAATTCTTACCATGTCTCATAATCCCCTTGTGTCCCAACCACATTGAAACAAATAAGAAAACATGATTCCCAAACTCAAACTCTAAATGTCATCTACAACAATCCACGTATGATTTCTGACAAGAATGAACAATATCGATCTAATTGTTTATCAACTGGACCTACTCAGAAGTCACCTACATGAGATGAGGCCCCATTAAAGGTACTTCTCCAACCACTAACAAGCATAGGGGAGAATGGCACGAACTAGAGTATAAATACTTGTATCGTTCCATAGGTATCATCGCATGTTAATTGTTATTGTATATGAACTCAACCAAGAGAATGTGCCTCTTATAAGAGACCCTAAAATCTTTACGCAAGCTTGTAGAATTTCCTCTGTCCCTGGTATCATATACTATAACTGAAAATGGTATGTTCTACTCAGAAGCACCAGTGTACCAAGATCCCTCTGAATAATTTACTAGAAACGAGATGTAAAGCTGGAATTCGTATCTAAAATGATATTGCATGGGACCTCATGATTTCATACCTACTATCGGATATACAACATCCCATGACCATAAAAAATGTTGGTCTCCTTTATAGGGAAAAAGTTTACGACCGTCATATGCTTGTCAAAGACAACTTATACTGCATCACTACCACGAGGTGACCTCAAAAAAATAGCAATGATATACAATGTGAAAACATCCCATTTCCACTCTAGGTTCGGTAACTGCTATAAAAGATTAGCTGGATGCTAATTTTTCACCTTCACCTGCTGACATGTGGATGACCTCAAAAGAAAATCAACCACCACTCTCTTGATTCCCAGCCACCAGTACTAACATCACGTGTCACAGTACTTCTTGGTAACCATAGGATTAACTACCCATATTGATGAATGAAACTCCAGCATCAACTCCCCACATATATCCACTGGAATCCAAGAATTTCCATTGATACCCAATATCTCACCATCACCTACCATCCTGCTAGGAGGAGGGTCCTCACCAACCACACCTTCCCGTAGAGCAATGCTTCATGAAACCGATAGTTTCCACATCCTAACACTATCCTACAAGGTACAAGTAACAAATAATGATGAATGGAAATACTTCACATGTATGTCATGTACCACTGGATACTTTTTAGAAAACAACAGCATAAGTACCCACTCCCTCCTAACTTGTTGCACTGCATGTATCTATGTCCTCCTACATAGTGCATCAGCAACTGCATTTCCCATTCAAGGTGTGTATACAAGATCAATGTCAAACTACTATTGGTACTCTACCCAGATTCACTTCCAGAAATTTAGATCACATTGCATAAAGATATACTTGTGTATTTTGTGGTCTGTGTACACCAAAAAACACTCTCCCAGAAAATTTTACCTCGGGCAGTAAAATGCATGAACAAATACAACTAACTCGAGATCTAGTGTAGTGTAGTTCTTCTCATGAGGCCTCAAATTCCAAGACCCATACTCCACTACACATTATCCCTAAATCAGAACTACTCATAGACCAATATGAGAAGTTTCATAGTACACTATGTAGATCAATCCCTACTCTGGTAGTATGAGGACTAGTGCTGGTGTCAGCCTTTTTTTCTGCTCATGGAAGGCTGTATCACATGATTCTAACCACATAAACATCAAAACCTTATTTTCTAATCATTTCAATGGTTCTTATAAGCATGATAAGTCTTTTATAAAATGCATGTAGACTCCACCTAACCCTATGAATCTATGTACGTAAAAACCTTTCTAGGGATGTTCCCAGAAACTATAGCTATCAAATTTATTAGGTCCACTGACACTCCAGTATTTGAGGTAATGTTACCTGGGAAGTGAATCTAATCCATCCAAATGTGGATCCTTGTTATCATAGCAAATAATTGATTTTGTCTCAGTGTATTAAAAATGATCTCATGATGGTTAGATGGGTCATGTTAATTATGAGAATAAACTACGATATTGTCCATGAAAACCACCACAAAAGAATCTAGGTAAGGATGGAACACTCTATTCATCAGCATCAAGAAAACTGTTGTTGCATTCATGAGATAGAATGGAACAATCAGATATTCGTACAACCCATACCTGCTATGAAAGGCTATACGAGGTATTTTTTTCCAAACACACACCTAGTGATATCCAAACCTCAAGTCAATCTTCGAGGAAAGTCGAGCTCCTCGAAGCTGATCAAAATGGTCATCTATTTGTGAAAAAGGATACCTGTTTTTTACTATGAGATGGTTCAGTTTCTGATAATCCATGCATAAGATAATATTTCCATATTCATTTTTTAGAAAATGCACCATAGAACCCCACAGAAATCATATGGGTCTGATAAACCTCATCACCTCCAAATCCTCTAGTAGCATCTTGATCTAATGATACTCTAACATAGCCATCCTATAAGGAGGAATGGATACAATTCAAGCTTATGGAACTAGATAGGTGGATAACTCCACCTAAATCCTTGAGGTGTAAAACCTGAAAAGTCATCAGGAATGATATCAATGAAGCGCTCAACCACTTGAGAAAATTTTTCCTGACTCGCTCCCTTGTCATTAAGAATAAAACTAGCAATCATGGTTGTTATATCGCCAAGACCATGATGCTGACGTCCATCTCTTCTCTCTTGGTTATTCCATTCACATTGTGAATAAACACTGCAACCTCTTGTGATGTGAATGTCACCCTCCTGAGTTAGAAATCAACATAAGCTTAGTAAGCAATGAGCCAGTCCATTCTAAGAATGAAATAAAACCCTATCATCTCAAGGACATACACACTCTAGAGGATGTGGTACCAACCAACATCAATGGTACATTCCATTCATTATTTTACATAACCCTTTCTAACTCCCAACGGTGTCTCTAGCATCCAATCTCCATCAAAATAAAAAACAACAAGCCCAAGGGTATTTACTACTCGTTTATAGATAATAATGTGAGAAGAACTTTTATCAAAAAGATTAAATGAAATATTAGATGAAAATAAAAAATTACATATCTTAGTAGATGGATGAGATCCTACTAATGTTGGGTCTATTGAACCACAAATGTTTGGAAAGTAATATGGCCTTATGACCATACCTGGCTACCCTGAGCTGATCTTACCTTCTGTCTCTGTGAACCCATTGCCTGTATGGCACGACAAAGACCACCACTAACATGGCATGAACAACCTATACTACTACATCTATTAGACTGACATGGAGCTGAAGAACCTTTTCCTAAACTCGACGTTGGAGATGACCCACTAAAACTCACTGTTAGATGAAAGGTCCTGCAAAATCACTGCATGTGCCCCATCCTGCCACGTGATCTGCACTATATTTGGTCAAGATCACATTGCAACTTCTTGTGGCCACACCTACCACATTGATGGAAAATCCCCAATATTCCTGTACCCTTGGAATAACTAGCACTAACATCATGGTAATCCTCAAAACTGGACTTTTGGCTTGATGATGTAGATATAATGGGGTGAGAAACAAAACTCCCCTATTATGAACCCTCATATTCACTTTGGTTCCACAGTGTAATTAGTGCATGATTCACAACATCAGTGATAAAATGAAACCTGAAAAAAATTAATTGAGTTCAGAGAGCATTTCTTATAACTTTCTGGAAGCACCTCACCCTCAACATCTCATTAGTAAGATATATTGGTGCAAAATAATGTTGTTCTGTAATGTGTGTTGTGTATTCCATAAATGTCATTGCACCCTAATACAGACACATAATTTCACTCCACACTCTGTCCATGGAATCAATAGGTAAATTATGCAAAGGAGCGTGTTTGGATCTAATTCAAACCCATATCATATAGCCCATAACTGTAGTTAAAAACATCACACCAGTGCTTTGCTGCACCACGTAGCATAAATGTCAAGATCTTGACCCTCCTATATAAATGAATATTCAGATGTGTGAAACTTTCTAAAGTGGTCTCTATCCATACATCTGTAGCCTATGGTCCACCATACCCTGAAAATGTAAGAGTATTTTGGAACTGGAACACCCATCTCAGCTCATCCATAGTCATGTATGGCTGCAGTGCTCCTTGGAAAGTCTTTATATAGATAAAGAAACCATCATGGAAATGTGTCTCAATACCTGTATTTGTAACAACCCCATGTGTCACAACTATCACTATAGAAGGATCCAGTTAAACTTTTTTCCCATCTTCTCTAAAAAATGGTCATCAACTCCATCGTGGAGTACCACTGGAGGTCATCATGGTGGCATGTCTCTACAATGTCTACCACACTCTTTTGGAAAGAAGAACATCAATTCAAAAAGCTCACAAGTTTAGGAAAGGTCAAAACCCTCCTTGAAACCTTGTCAAACCCACATCCTACTTCTAAACCTATGAATGTATGAAGAACAATAATCGATCCACTAGAAACATTGCCTCTCTCCCACTCAAAACCTGGGTTTAGTCATGTATCTATTCAAAATTTCATGTTTCCATTTAAATTTAACATTAATTTATCCATGAATTATTTTCCAAGGATTTACCAATTTTTGAATCAATGAGGGCCCATAACACCTCATGTACCCAAAACATGGCTCTCTTCCAATCCATACACATAAAAAGTTCTTTTAATCATTTACATTCCTTCAGTGTGCCATTTTCCATATCATAAGTTCTCAAACGCTTTATGGATTGAATGATGAAATCCCACCTTTATCAATTTATCCCAACTGACAAAACAGTAGGCACAAATTTCACATAACCTATCACAATAGCATGCATTATCTAATCTATCCTTGATGGCGTGGCACAATGCATGTCATGTGATTTTAACAATTCTCTATATGATGCATGAGACGGAAAACCCTCATTTAATTAAGTTATAACTGAAATAAATCCCAAAATTGAATCAATACTAATAGAATAAATCATGATCATCACCCAACAGTGAAATCAAATCTACTGTAATAGTGAAAATCCAGAAAATCAGAACCCAATTTGAGGTAATTTTCTATATCATTGTATGTGGGGTAGTTACTATCAGGCAATGTTTATTACCAATTTTTATTTCATTCCTAACCATTTCTAATGTCTCCAAACAGTAACTCAAAAAAACACCTTAGATACCAATTTTTAATGTCCCAGACCCAGATGCCATCTAAAACGGTGCCTCGAACCCAGTTGGTCACAAGGTCTCAAAAGCATATCCCCAAATGCTAGAGGCTACAAACTAGAAGTGAGGGCCTAGGTGAGTCAAGGGTGGTACTATGACCTCATTACCGAAGTATCACATCAGAAGTAAAATATATATACAATAGAAGAAGTAAAATAAAAATCAGAAAACTGAAAGTAAGACAATACCGAAATTTATATCAATAACTATAAGTGACTATTATTAAAAAATGATGCAGGTGTTACATCTTTCTATAAAGAATCCATAATAGTACTTGGAAATACAATACAAGGTTCCCAAAAATATAAAAAAGATAAAATTTATCCCTTGCATCGTATGCCTTATCTTGGACCTATGGTCCCCAAATCCAAATCCACCATCAACAACCTGTACAAGGGCACTTGTCCATATCATCACATGACATCATAATATCTGTTTGGGTCCCCAAGGAGGCCCAATCATGGTGTGAGATAAACATCATAGTGGGAAACCACCCAGGTCTATACTGTTCTAACACCAATTCTACAAATGTTCTAGAATGTGTAAATTGGTATGTATGTGCATATTCTCATTGAATATTTCTATTATAACAAGTAAAATTTAACATGCCTCAAGGATACCTACAAAAGAGAATTAACTCCTAAAAAGGAAGCTATAACATGTAAATAAGTCACATGGCCATGCCATACATCCACATGTATCAGGAAGCCCTAGCCACAATGTATAAATAGAACAAGTAATCCATGACCATGCCGTATAGTAAAGAAGCATCCCACAGCCATGTCGTATATTGTTGTAGCAGACCGCAAGGGTTAGATCCAAGGTGTTAGGAGACCAACGAATCCAAGTAATAATATCTCCAGAAAATGGAGGGCCGGCTCCAAGGAGCATGTACAAGTCATCCCATAGAGTCCATGGTAATCCCTGGTGGAAACCCAATTAGGTACTGGTTGGGGTCATAGAATCAAGTCAATATCATGTCCAATGTGAGCCTAAGTAAGAATGATAATATGAGGTAGA
Source organism: Viscum album (assembly GCA_963277665.1). Lineage (NCBI taxonomy): Eukaryota > Viridiplantae > Streptophyta > Magnoliopsida > Santalales > Viscaceae > Viscum > Viscum album. The sequence continues at coordinate 975,039,111 of OY728126.1, read as the reverse complement.
AAGGCATGAGGAATCCAATGAAATCAATACCCAAGGGGTAAGGTCACGACAAGGTGTCCACTACTACATTCAAGATATAAGGAGAGCATTCGAAGGCATCTATCAAACCATTCAATATAGAATTCATGATTTCAATATTCTATTTAATCCTTCATAACCTATGTGTATACCCACTCACATCACCTAGAAGCATCCATTGAGTATACCCAATCATACAACCTATTATCATTTAGAAATAATATGGTAATACCCTTCCATATAATTCATTTAACATTCCACTATTCATTTACATATAAGTATACCCACCCTTGTAAACCCATTCCACATAATCCAAGCTATCAAAATATATGAGTAATAACATGATATTCAAAATACAAAGAGGATGTAAATCTCTTAAACATGTTACTCATGTTGTAAAATTTTTTTATGGGATTCCTCTAACTAGGATAACACAAGTACACACCCATTTTTTGGTTTTAACAGGATTAGAAAAAGTATTTCTTAACGTCTCACCCCTAGGGTGACCTTGAAATGGTCAACGAGTTACAAAGCACTAAAATGGAACCAACTATCAACCTCACGAGGTCCATCTACACCTACTAAAGGTTACTTAGTAAAAAAATAAGACCGAACTGGAAAGTCATAAAAATATAATTTAGGACAAAAACATGGAAAACTCCAACAAAAGCTAAAAAAATGTATATACCACCTACATCACCTCAGTAGTAGAAAACTCATCCAATGTTGTGTCATAATTCCCATGGTTTGGGAAAATATTGATGAATTGATAAAGAATAGAATATAAGGGAAAATGAACATAAATTCAAATTGCACAGCCATTGTTCTGAAAAATCAAGAATGACTTAAAAGGAATTGAGGGATTACCATTGAAGATCTGTAGAGATAATAGGCGGTCAAATTGGAAGTCAGACGGAGAGAATGGCCCCAAGCCTAAATTAGGTTCCAAACGAGTGCTCCACCAGAAGCGGGGTTCTATGCATGGAAGAGGGAAACAAATTTCATTTGAAAAAAACTATTATTTTTAATTAATTAAAAAAATACATAGGAGGGGTCACACCTTTTTCCCGCACTATTTCCCAATTTGGGCAGAAACTGCGCTCACCTTACTACCCAAGAGGGGCCATTCGCATGGTTACCCTGCACGGTGTGACTAAACATGCAGAACCACTCTGTCCAAAACCTACAGTTCTAATTTCCCTGACACGGTTTGGACTAATAGTGCCAAGGCCATTCCCAAACGGAACTCTATACCATTTTCAACCTAAAAAAATTTATATGACCTCCGGACAAGCCCTAAACACCTCCAAAACTCCCATGATCATGTTAAGAATTCATATAAGTCCATAATAAGGAATTTAAATTGAAGAGATAAAGATCTATACCACATATGAAAAACTAGTTTCGTACAGTTTAGTTTATCCCATAACCCCCTTTAATTGGTTTATCATGTAACCACCCATCAAATGTCCAAGTACCATTATATAATCAAAACACATAAAAAATAAAAAAAATATTAACGTTTAACTAATAACATTTAATATCCAATCATAGTAAATCATTACAAGATATTGAAATACTCAATCCATTTGAAAAATATTTTTCCATGTAAATACCCTAAAAGGGAATAGGGGATTTCTTTTCCTTTTAAATCATTAACACTTATAATGGAGGCCAAATAACTATTATGGCGGTAGAGAGGTCATTATTACCACATAAATTAAAATCATTACTTTTTTCATTTTTTAAAACTCGTCAAAGATAAAACATTCTCGTTGTATGAAATTAACATTAAAATGGGTTTATTATACACCATTTAAAAGATGGAGGTGTATGTTGTCAAAACATCCCTCCTTAGTGTTTTCTTTTATGCTCCATTGATATGCCTATTTCCAAATATTTATTTTATTATTCATGTTATACATTTATTACTACCTTACTGGGATTTATAGTTTACCCTTTTCTTATTCATGTCATCAAGTTATTCCATGCAATGAAAAGTATGAGGGAATGTAGTTTTCATGTAAATAATGTTTTCAATAAAGATGTTGTGTATCATATATGAAGTTGTTAGGTAATATTTATAATCCCCAAATACACTATACCTCTCTATATTCTATGTCGTATATAGTGAAGAGTTTATGTAATAAATAATGATTAAGTGTGTAATAAAAGTAGGGTTGTTATAGATTATATAGGAGGAAAGGTTAGTTATTTTTGGATTAAGAATAGAAAACCATAATGAAGCTATAAAGACAAGACTATGTATAATAAAAACATACCTATGTTTTTAGTGTATTGAGTAAGTGGATTATTAATCAAATACAAATATGTCTGGATATAAGATGGTAGAGGTGGCTCAGGAACATATATACCTAGGGGTGAAAACCCCAACAAGGAGTTTCGGTCTTGACCCAGGGTATCTGAGTACACGACAACGGGTATTGCTCCACTCTTTAGTAAGACAAACCCAGGGGATATGAATTTCTTAATTCCCAAGCTTAGTATGATCCATTACTAAGGGAATAAAAAAACTCCACTATGAATATATGAAAGAAAGTAGATCATGAATATCGTAGAATGAAGCCAATCGATTCATAAGTTAAGGAATACAATAAATTTATATGTCATCCATTTTTTCCCATTGATTTCCCTTTATGTGTTTCCCCTAACTCTCCTTTTATTCTAGCCAATGGATACTAATAGAAGGAACAAGACTAAAAACAGATGTGAAGATCAATACATTAACGGTTCTAATGAGATGACCAATCCAATGGGATCAAGAATAGAAAACATTGTCATGATAATCTTTCAGTAAACTAAAACATTGAATAGAAAAAAGGGTTAGGTGGAATGTCCAACCACCCCCACCCCAATAAAAAAGAATTCATTATCAAGAGATTCATGAAATAAAGCCCTCATACTTTTACAAGATCATCTGATCCCTCAATCACTAAAAAATTTATCATCTCCTTAGAAATGATCTTCTCCATAATTGAATATTCCATACAAGAGAATCTTCTCCTAGATTTTTATCATATGAAGGTTTAAGCTGATCAATGGTGGACATTGATCAAAAATATGATGCCTGAGGAGGATACCAAGGTATTGGAATAGAAGGATTTCAAGAAGATGTTTTTCATAAAATATTTTATGCACACCCTCCGACATAATATGGAAATAGTGTTCCTTTCCCTCAAGAAAAAAGATGAAGAATCCATCAGATTGTATGAGGAAAACATCACAAGGCATGAATGATACGCCTCTGGCTTTTTCGTTAACCATGAATGCAAGGATGACCACTTCTTTGTGGGGATAAAAACTAGCATGTGTAAGGCCTTGGAAATACGTGACATTAAAAGCTTTGTGGAAATAGTTTGATGTGACCTCAAGGTCAAAATGGAGTTCAACGTATCTCAGGGGTATCATGGTGATATGAAGCATAAGATGTATTAAATTCTTCAGGTATGAGGGATAAATCCAATGGTGGTATGAAAATCCATCACCCCACAAGCCAAAGTATCGAAAAGTAGCACCCATGAAATTGATTAAAGGGGATGACGAAATGCTTTAGGAGTTAAAGATAAGGGCACCTGGCTATTAACTATTGGCAAAGAAAAACCTGTGGCTAAGACATAGGAGTGTAATTCTCCATTTGACTCTCAATGCATTGTTCATTGCATAAACTACAGAAAACCATGGCAACTTAAAAATTAGTTCCCTAAGACAAGGGTTTTCAAAGGCAACCAACATCCTCCATAGCTACAAGGGCGATCTTTTGTCGTCACTACCACCAAAGTGAACCCCGAAAATTAATTAGTGATAGCTACACTAGATATGAATTCAATAATAGTGAAATATTTTTTTAATCTCATTCTAGACATTCTTTTATACCCTGAATTATTAGTAGAACAATCCATGAACCAACAAAAAACATGTAAGTAATGATGTCGGTGCATATGGAAAATGGTATAATAAATGTATTCCATGAATGTAACTCATCTCCTATCATAATTGGTGGATTGAAATTCTTAGAGAACATCCTCATACTCCCACTAGTGGGATTTTATACAATTCATGGAATGGATTGGATTTCCCTTTATAGATTCAATATAAATAGCTCTGAGAGGGAAATCACTCTCCATGTGGATATTTGACCACTGATTCTATACATGTTAAAGGAGGAAGATGAATCTTATATAGCTCTATAATCTTAATCATGGATATTATTTCCCTCTGAGCACCCATATTTGGATACGATGATTGATTCTATAGTGGAAACCATCCACAAATACATTACTATTCTGAGGGAATTTGATGAATTGTTTCTTGAGGAGTTTCATTGTCTTCCTCCTAGAAGAGATGTTTAATTAACATTTGATGTTATACATAGGTTGTTTTTAATATCCAAGACTCTATATAGAATATCTATTGTGGATCTAGAAGAGATAATGAAATAATAATATGAGAATCTAGATAAAGGGTTTATATGACCAAGTGCTTCACCATGGGGTGAACTAGTCCTCCTCATCATGAAGAATGGTGGGTCAATAGTCTTATGCAACAATTATCGTGATCTTAAAAAAATCACGATAAATAACATGTAACCTCTCCCACAAAATTTTGACTTGTTAGATTAGCATTGTGGTGGACAATACTTCTCTAAGGTAGATTTGTGATCATGATATTATCATGTAAGGCTAAAAAAGGAATATATCCTCAAGACTGCATTTTGTACATGATACTAACACTATGAATTTGGAGTAATTCTTTTTGGACTCACTAATGCTCCATACATATTAACGGACTTGATGAATAGATCTTTAGAGATTACCTCGAAAAAATCATTGTAGTCTTTATAGATGATATTCTAATATAAATAAAAACCAAGGAATATCAAGAGGGAAATCTAAGAACTGTACTATAGAATGTGTGAAAGGAGAAGCTCTATGCCAATTATAGAAAGTGTGAGTTCTGGTTGAAGGGGTTATTATTCATGGGCCATATCATCACATGAAATGGGATATCTTTGGATCCTTCTAAGATAGTTGTATTAGAGGGATAGTTTTGGCTATCATCGGAAATGGATATTCGTATCTTTTTGGGGTTAGTAAGATATTATTGACGATTTGTGAGAAATTTCTCATGATTTTCTAACCAATATACCAAGATAACTCGGAAGGGAGTGAGGTTTTATTGGAGTGATGAATGATAATATTTCTTCAAGGAGTTGAGAACGTGGTTATCACTGCACTCATGCTCACTTTACCCACAAGTGGGGAACATTTGTTTTGGAATTCGTCGATGATTTGAAGAAGGTAATTGGGTGTGTATTGATGAAAAATGTAAAAGGCATTGCTTATTCTTCAAGGAAAATGAATGTTCATGAGATGAATTATCTGACAAATGATCTGGATTTGGATGCGGTAATATTCTTCTACATGATTTGGTGGCATTATCTCATTGGGGAGAATTGTAAAATATATACATAACACAAAAGCCTCAAATATATATTCACACATAAAGTGTTGAACATGCACCATCGAATATGGTTAGATCTGATCAAAGACTATGACCAATCAATCAATTACCCCATGGGAAAGTGAACAAGGAGGCATATGATCTATTTATAATGGTCTCCGTGATTCTATCATTAATGGGAATTGAAAAGGATCCTATCTACATAGATTTGATGAAGATGGATGTGAGAACCATAAGAAAGTGACCATCATAAATCATTTCACAAATTATTTCTTAACCGTATCTTTTGTAATATTTAAAGGATGCTCATAAAGATGATGTAGTAATTCCGAAAAAGTGAAAGCTTTCAGAAAACAGATATCCTTGATGTTAAATGTAAATTAATAAATAATAGTGATATTTGGGAAATGACTATGTGTTCCATAATGTCTGTTGCTGAATAAGGAATTTTTTTATGATACACATAGTTAAAATTTCTCTATTCACCAAGGAAACACAATGATGTATCGAGATCTATGAGAGCATTTTTTGTGGGATAATATGAAGTGGGAGATCGCTGAGTATACTTCAAAGTGCTTAGTGTGTCAACATGTGATGTTTGAGAGGCACATGTATTAGGGGATGTTGCATCCATGGCCCATTACCATCATGGAAATGTGGGAACATCACCATGGACTTTGTCACTAGACTTCTGAATACATCTAAAGGAAACAATCCAATCTACTTTGTTGTGGATTATCTTACAAATTCTTCACATTTTACTACAATTGGTGAGGATTTCTTATTGGATCAACTGGAACAGATATATATCAGGAAAGTGGTAAGGCTTCCTGATGTACCACAAACTATTGTATCCAATCAAGATCCAAGATTCACCTCTAAGTTCTACTAGAGTCTTCAACATGATAAGGATACTGAACTGAACATCAGTAGGGCCTATCAACTTCAAACTGATAGCCAAGCTAAGAAAACTATTTAGACATTGGAATTTATGTTATGATCATGTTCAATGGACTTTAATGGATTACGAAATCACTATCTTCCTTTGGTTGAATTCTCATATAATAAAAGTTTCGAATTGAGCATCCAAATGGAACCATATGATGTCGAGTATGGGAAGCGATGCAGAACACCGGAAAGTTGGGATGTGGTCAGTGAGCATAAGCTGCTAGGACATGAAATGGTCAAAGAAATAGTAGAGATGGTGAAAACCAATCAGAAGCATATCAAGGAAGCCCAAAATAGACATAAGTGTTATGAAGATAACCTTCAACAAAACTAGGAGTTCAATGATGGAGACATGGTATTTCTATGCATATATTAATGGAAGAAGGTCATGAGATTTTTAAAGAAAGGGATGTTAAGTCCATGGTACATCAGCCCCTTTTAGATTCTTGATTATGTTAGGTTTGTGGCTTATCGACTAGCACATCCACCAACTATGGAAAAAGTACATGATGTCATTCATTATCCCTCTTAATGAAGTACATTTCTAAACCATCACATGCACTCTCTTAAATGTTTGTATAGTTATAGGATGATCTTTATTAAGAGGAGAAACAATTGAAGATCTTAGATCATATAGAAAATGTTCTACGAAATTAGACAATGCCCAGTGTTAAGGAATTGTGGAAAAACCACACGTTTAAAGAAGCGTTTTGGGAACCGAAAGAAGTGATGAAGAAGAGTTAACCACATCTGTTTTATTGTGGGAAAATTATATTTTGAGGGTGATATTTCTTATGGAATGTAGATTTTAACATCCCAAAAAATTATTAATGAATATTTATCTTGATCTAATTAAATATCTTATTATGTAAAATTGATATATAATGTAACACCCCGAGATTTTATGAGATATATTATTTTCATTGATGTATTTTATTGTACGTTACACCAAGATTAGTTTCCATTATATCAAACACCGTATTAGCTTGAATTATATGTAAACACTATTTTTGGCTTTTGTTGTACGCAAAATTGACCTTTCTCAATAGTGTGTGTTGTACGCAATACTGAGTTTCACTAAACAATGATATGTTATTCTTAACTAGCCGTTATGAAATGTATTAACCACATTTTGAATTTTATAATAATATCATTCATCTTACACATATTCTTAAACACGGTATGAGAAAAAAATAATTTTTTTTAGGTATAATAAGTATTTTTAAAAAAATGCAGTTTTGCCGACTTTTGAGGGCGCACCCACATTAAATATTGTTTTTGTCATGTTTATGAGTAAAATCTGAAAAAATAAAATCATTAATTGCAATAAGTATATGAAAATTTTGTTTGCATAATTTTTTAATATTTCTCTGTTAACTTTGATATTTTGATGAATAGTACAAATAAGCTAAATTTTAATTAAAAACCACTTTTTTCATCAAGATAATTTATATGGTTGGATTATAATATTGAATTGTTTTAAAGTATAAATAGAATATATTTTTACCATTTAATATAATGCAATTCATTATCATTATTTTTAAATTGAATTCATAGGTAAAAAAATTTCAATATTGTGCAATGTTTTATCTTTTAGAACTCATTTTCTCAACAACGGGATTAATTTTAAATTATATACTACAACATATGATTTTGATTTGGGAAAAATTAATTCCATATTTGGAATCAGTAGGTCCAAATTATGTTAACATACTACTTTTTATTTTTAGATATTATGAATAGTAACTATGATAAATTTTATTTTCCATAGTTAAAGGTAAATCATTAAAATTAAGGGTAAAAATAATATTATATAATTACCCTAACACTTTATTTATTATAATTGGATGATTATATTTTGTCCTCCAAAATACATGGGTCGAAATGGTATCTTTTGGAACCCTCTTGTATGTGATTAAGTCCTTTAATTTATTTTATTTAAAGAAGGTGAAATTCATCACACTCAAATTCTAATAATTAAATTATTTTTAAAATATTTTTATATAGAATATAAATTTGATTATAAATACTCATTTGAATGATAACTTTCTTTCCTTTATCATGGTAATTTATTTTTAATTTTTAAGAAATATATAATTACATTAATAGGTTAGAGATTAATTATGCTGAAATTATTTATTTAGTGAAAAATCAATAATATAGTTATTATTAAACTACTAATACCCATATAATTCCCAAAAACATGACTAAAACATATTGGTCGTGTAAATATAAACCATAATAATCCAAAGGATGAATTTTTTACTATTTTGAGCCTTATAAAATAGATTAAGACATTTATATTATTTTATTTTTAGTGATGTCAAAGTTGTCACCTTCATATTTTAATAAATATAACAATTTAAATGTTGTGATTTTAAGATGATAAATTAAAGTGAATTTATTATTATTAATTATATTATATTTAAATTTATCATAGTTTTTTTTAATTTTGATGCAACCAATATGTATATTAAATAATTGTACAAAAATGTTGTAGTAATTATTTTATTAATAGAAATATCAAATAAATGATTTTAAAAGTATTAAAATAAATATTATATGAACTCATTAATGTGCTCCAAGAATTTTATAGATGAATAAAACTTTTTATGAATCTTTTAAATAGTTTTTTTCTAAAATATATTCTGATTAGATATTATTTAAATTAAAATAAATAAATAGTGTCAAAATTTATACTATTGATATTTTATGAAAATAACATATTATTAAATTGTTTGAAAATTGAAAAAATATTTGAAAATTAAAAATTAAAATTTAAATGGTCTACCATTCCCTAAAGTATCAAATTATGTACAATTAACAACACATAAGTATGTATTTATCTCTATTTAATATTTATAACATTATTACCAAAAATAAAATTAAATAGATTAAATAAGGTTAAATCAAAATGATAAGATATAAAATAAAATCAAAATGAGTATATATTTTTTTGGATGATTATATTACAATAAAATATTATCTCATATACAAATTTGAGTCTCTTTGGACGTTTTTATGTAGGGTTTATGTTTATTATAAATTAAAAATTTTAAGGATTCCAAAAGACCCCCTCTCCTCTCTTATATAAGGGGACCTATTCCCCCTAATTTTTACAACATTTTGAGCGTCCAAGATTGGAAAAACCCTAACCATTTCCCTTTTCCACTTCCCTAGAAACATAGAAGAGGTCATGTTCATCTTCAAAGACAATATTTAGTGCCCTAAGAGGAGGTTTAGAAGAGGGCGTTGAAGAAGAGGTAATCACTTCTACCGATTCATCCAAGTTTCTTTATTCTTCTACATCATCTTCTTTAGCAGTCTAAGTATAAAGTAATAAAATAAGTATAAATAAAATACTGATATGTTTTTATAAATATGAAACAACCATACTTCACATTTTATCCATCCTACGGGAAATGAAACCACCGCACATGCGTATGTACGGAATACTATCTCCACGTCGTGGTGTAATCTGTTTTCCACCACCACCTTACTTGTATGGTTATAATGGTGTAATGAAAAACTATATATGGTTGTTATAAAATGATAATAATTATGATATATTATATAATACACTCCAATCCTATTCAATTATTATGGGAAAGATATCATCGCTCGTGCATACGTACAGATTACTGTCTCCACGATGCGATGAGATTCATTCTCCATCTTCACCATTCAAGAATGATTATAATGTATATATATAAAGTAATCATGAAATATATGACACAGTAATGCTACTTCAATTATGTATATATATATTTCATTTTCATCCATTCAATTTAATAAGGAAACAAAAACAGTGTTCATGCATACGTACAGCCTACCGTCACCATGAACGGTGTATTTCATTCCATTTATCGATCTATTATATATATTTTATTCAGAATATATATAATATATTAATCATGTTTAACATTATTAAAGTAACTAAATCATTATATATGAAATGATATCATGAAAAACAAGTACAAACACGTACGATAAATGAAACTATTTTCCCAAAATGCTTCTTTATCATGGAATTGACAAAAGAACGTGAAATATAAAGACATAAGTGAATCATATATGATATCATAAATATTATTATGGTTCTGTAATAATTTAATAATATTTTTAAACCCACTATACAAGATTTTTGGTCATGTACGAAATAAATTGGACTAAAGTTAAAGGAAAATCTCGCAATCTCATTTTTATCTGATATTGATTATACATCAGAATTTACTAGGGACTATTTATCATCCACATCCATGTTTCCTCAATATGTTATATTATTTATATACTCTTACAAATTTTTAAATCCAATTTTACCTAATGGTGAATTATTATTAAAATACATTAAAGGAATCTTTTTTCATTTTCAGTACGAGACAATTTCTTACTTTTCCGGCCAATGTATGAGAATAATGTTTTTTTAACATATATGGCATGAATGGATTTTTATGGTTTCACAACACATTATTTTAATGAAGACATATCTACATGATTTCATGATTATTTTCAACAATATCATTTTCTTTTAAAATTATATGGCATTTTGTGAATAGAAAATGATTTTGTTGAAGAATGGATATTTTTCTCAAAAATTCATTTCAAGTGTTTTATCATAACTATATCCCATCTAATATGAAATTATATAGTATGATTATTTTTCAAGTATTATGTCTCTATTATTTACATGGTTTTATTTTTTATGGTGAAATGGTTTCCATTTGTCACATATGAATTATTTTAAGATGGGATGATGTTTATGAAACCCATTTTATTCATTGGGTTGTGATGAATGATTTATGATTTTTGTTATTGCACATGTAAGAATGATTTCATTATGAGATGGGTGGGACCAATATCTCCCTCCAATTAATTGGGTAAATATTTATATCTCATGATAGAGACATGGATGGAATGACAAGTAAATCTTGTTCAGTAATACACAGCTGAAATGACAAGTAAACCCAGTATAGTAAAGGGCTTTGTCCACCATGATAATCTAGGAACCAATGCCTTGGCAACTATGGAAGTCATAATATTTGATTAATGGTTTCCATAATTACATGTTTTATTCCCATGTTATTTTATCATGATTGATGTTCCATTATAATTTTTGCCTTGCGTACTGCCATGATTTATTTCACAACTCAAGATTTTAATGTTTAAACATTATTTTCATGATTTTTAAGCTCAAATATATATAGTTTGTTTTATTTTCTCCATGTTTACCCTTACTGAGTATTTGAGCTCACCCTTTATATGATTTCTTTTACCTAGGATATAATGAAAGGTTTTACGTAAGAAAACAAAAGGGGAAGATCTTTATGGGAGATGTTAGAGATCTTTCATCATGATTAGAAGATTATGTTCCAAGTTTCAAAAGACACTAAAATATTATGGTCCTTGGGTGTCTAATTTTATTATGAATTATGTATTCGTAAAAAGTAATGTAATGTCCATGTATGTCAATATTGGGTCTCTACATTTTCTATTAGAGGAAATGTTTAGATAACCTTTGGAAACATAGATGCGAAAACTTTAGTCAGATCCCTAAAGATATTTCTAAGGTATGTCTAGGGATGTCCGTATAGTTTAAGTATAATGTATAGTTTATTATCCTAGAAAAAAGATAATTATAATGAGTAAACTAGGATTAATTCGAAGATGTTAGATATTTAACGTAATCCCCCTTGATTATGTTGTTTTCTTAGTATGATTTTTCCTCTCGCACTATTATTTTTGGGTTCTATAAAATGGTTGGAAATAAAAATATTAATGATAATGGAGGATATGTTGGACAATGGAATGATATTCATAATGGGAAACTAAATTAAATAAGGCTTGGAAGTCCAAAAATCGTTATTATTACTAATCATCCATCTCATAATATGATCAATAATATCAACTTTGAAATGTTTCCTAACTCATCTAATAAGTTAATTATATAGTCTCATGATGATCATAGAGTAAAGAATGATAAATTTTCATCATGTAAATCATGTTGTAAGAGGAATCAGGGAGAATGTTTCAAAGGAACAGGATGATGCTTTGGGTGTGGAATAAAAGCACCCAAATCTAGTAATTGAAAAGGAAAAGGATTAGTTAATACCATGGACGTTTATAATGGTATTTCTAAGACATCAAAAACAGTTAAATGTTTTAAATGTGGAATGTATGGGCACTATACAAACCAATTCCCTAAGGTAAAATCTCATGAAGATAATCAGCATGGTCATATGAGTAGTATTTATGTTGATAATGAATAAGGGACTAAAAATGATATATTAGATGAAGGAAGTGTTGAGGAATAAAATGCTAAAGCTCAATCAATGGTTTAATAAGGTATTGGAATGATTTTATATCAAGAGTTATGTTGTATAAGTAACTTAATGGTACAATGGAATAAAGAAACATTTATGGATTGTTACATTGTTGTTTTTTTAGTGTATTTGAATGTATATGTTGAATGGTACCGGTAACCATGAAAAGTGAATGAATTTTTTTTGGAAAGAAGATAATATGTGAATAATGAAGGGATAAAAAGAAAATTATATGTTGTATATTATTAATGAGCTCATGCCTGATGTACAGACAAAGTGACATCATGGATTGAGTATATTGAAATTTTGGGATTTTGGAATGTAAAAATAATTATCTTTTGACAGAAATCATGGTTCACTAAGGTTCTATGGTAATTAATGATTCAAGAGAATATATGATTAACGTATTGAAATGTTTGGAATGTGACCAACGAGATATATCTTATGATATATGGGAGATAAATGTTGGTATTCGCATTCTTGTTATATGAACATTCTAGTAATTATTTTCTTTATATTGTGAGATTAGATAAATGTATTTTGGATAAGACTAAAGGTTGGAATGGGTTGAGTTAGACATCATATAGTATTGTTTAATGATATAACTTTTTATGATAGTATTGTTTTATAAAAAGGACAACCCATAAGATAGGACACAATCCATCACGTCGGACAAGGATGTGGGAATAGAACCCACAACCGAAGTGTAATAGGCCTTTATCGCCTACCACTAGCTAACATGAAGTCTCGGGATAGTAGAAATTAGTTTTATTTTATTAAGTGTTATTATTGATGATGTATAAGTCCATTTTGGAACCATATATGATTAATATCACCATATATGGACCACTGTATATTTAATAACATTTTCTAACCTTTTGTTTGAGACAGATGGAATGACCTATCATTCTATATCATGATATGCTAACAATTCAAGAATGGAAAATTCAACATTATTTCTTTAAATAAGAGATGATGTGGAAATTGTTCACGGAATGACCAACGATGATATTACACTAAAATCAAGTAAGTATTTATCCTTAAGCAGAAATTCTTCTACATTAGGGAAATGATCTTGAAAACAAAAAACATTGTCCTAGTACCCTCATAACCGATGAATCAAATGGTACCTTATATCATCAAAAAAATTTGGCTTTCTAATTGTTGGATTTTTCATAGCCATGTTCTCTACCACTCTCCATCCGAACATGATGGATAGAATTCTCTCTAATGTCGAAATTTTTACCTTTGTTTTCCAATGAGGAAACCCAGTGATAAGTTATTTTGGGTAACCATTATGTTTCATAATTTAGTTTTTAAAATTATGTTTTGGTATTTCTTTTTATTATGCGGGTTTCTATGAAAAAACATTCGAGTAGTAAACAATTTATAACCCCGACGAATTTCAAGGGCGAAATTCATTTTAAGGGGGTAGAATGTAACACCCTGAGATTTAATGAGAAATATTATTTTATTTGATTTCTTGTGTTGTAAACTACACCAATATTAGTTTGTGCTATAAGAAACACCATATTAGCTTGTATTATATGCAAACACTATTCTTGGCTTATGTTGCACTCAAAAGCAACCTTCATAAATAACATTTGTTGTACGCTATACTGAGTTTTACTAAATAATGAAATATTATTATTAACTAATAGTTATGAAATGTATTATCCAAATTTTTAAATTTATAATAATATCATTCATCTTACTCATATTATATAACAATTTATGAGATCAAAATAAATTTTTCATGTAAAATTAGTATTTTTAAAAAAATGCATTTTTGACGCATTTTAATTGAGCACTCACTTTAAATCTAGTGTTTTCACAAATTTTTGAGTTCAATTTGACAAAATAAACATATTAATTTCAAAAAGAATATAAAAGTTTCCTTTGGATTATTTTTTATTATTTTTCTATTAACTTTCATATTTTGATGAATATTAAAAATACGCTAAATTTTAAATAAATACAATTATTTTCGTCAAGATAACTTATATTGATAAATTATAATATTGAATTGTCATAAAGTATAAATAAAATATATTTTTACCATTTAATATAATGTAAGTCAATATCATTAATTTTACATTGCATTCATAGGTAAAAATATTTCAATCTTTTGCAATGTTTTAACTTTTAAAACTCGTTTTCACAATAGAGGGATTATTATTAAATTAAATACCACATATTTTTTGTTTTGAATATGGAAAAATGGATTCCATATTTGTATCCAGTGGGTCCAAATTATTTCAATTGACTAATTTTTATTTTTAGGCATTATGAATAGTAACTATGGTAAATTTTATTTAACGGAGTTGATGGTAAATCAGGAAATTAAGGGTAAAAATGATATTATAAAATTACCCTAACAATTGTATTAATATAATTGGATGATTATATTTCATCCTAAAATTTATTTGGGTCGAAATTGTATCCTTTGTAACCCACTTGGATGTGATTAAGACCATTAATATATTTTATTTAATGAAAGTAAAATATGTCACCATCAAAATCTAATAATTAAATTATTTTTAAAATAACTTTATATATAATATAAATATGATAATAATTACTCATTTTAAATCTAATTTTTTTATTTATAATGGTTAATTATTTGTCATTTTTATGAAATACATAATTACCTTAATATTTTATGCCTTAATGATGCAGAAATATTTAATTTAGTGAAAAAACAGTAATATAGTTTTTAGTAAACTAATAATACCCATAAAATGCCCAAAAACCATACCAAAACATGTTTTCCATGTATATATAAACCATAACCATGCAATTTTCTAATTGTTGTCTATTTGGAGAATTATAAAATAGATTAGAACATTAATATTATTTTATTTTTAATGATTTCAAAGTTGTCAGCTTCATAATTTAATAAATATAAAAATTTAAATGGTGTAATTTTAAGATGATAAATTAGAGTAAAAGTATGATTATCAAAGATATTATATTTATCTGTATCATAGTTTTATTTTTAAATTTTTTTTGCAAAAAATGAATATATTGAATAATTATATATAATGTTGTAGTAATTAATTTATTAAGATAAATATCAAATAAATGATTTAAAAAGTATTAAAACAAATTTTATATTAACTAATTAATGTGCTCCATGAATTTTCTAGATGAATATGACTTGTTATGAATATATTAAATTGTTTTTCTAAATATATTCTATATATATTTTATATAAATTCAAATAAATAATTTGAATCAAAATTGATACTATTGATACTTTATGAAAATATCGTATTATTAAATTGTTTGAAAATCACCAAAAAATTTAAAAATGAAAAATTAAAATTTATATGGTCTACCATGTCCTAAATTATAAATTTATGTAAAATTAACAACACATATGTAAGTATTTATATATATTTAAAAATTATAACATTATTTCCAAAAATAAAATTAATTAGATTAAATAAGGATAAATCAAAATGATAAGGATTAAAATAAACTGAAAGAAAGAATAAATTTAATTTTATGATTATATTACAATACTATATTATATAATATATTAATTTTAGTCACTTTGGATGTTTTTATGTGGGGTTTGATTTTATTATAAATTAATATTTTTGAGGATTCCAAAAGTGCCCCTCTCCTCTCCTATATAAGGGAACCTCCTCCCTGTCCTCTTTAAAACATTTTGTTCCTTCAAGATCTACCAAACCATTCCCATTTACCATTAAATTTCCTATAAACATTCTATAGTTCATGGTTATCTTCAAAGACCATATTTAGTGCTCTAAGAGGAGGTTTAAAAGAGGCATGTCGAAGAAGAGGTAATATCTTCTACTGATTCATTCACATTTCTTTATTATTATAGTTCTTATTATAGATTTGTTTCATTATAAAGTAATAAAATCGTTATAAATGATATACTTATATGTTATTATAAATATTAAACAACAATATTTCACCTTTTATAAATCCTATAGAAAACGAAATCATCGTGCGTGCGTACGTACAGAATATCGTCTCTACGCCGTGGTGTCATCTATTTTCCACCACCACCTTACTTGGATGGGTATAACTGTGTAAAAAATAAATATATAATCTTCTTATAACATGATACTAATTATGAGATATTATATAATCCACTCCAATTCTATTCAATTATTTTGGGAACGATATCATCGCTCGTGCGTACGTATGGATTACCATCCCCACAATGTGATGATATTAATTCTCCATTTTAACCATTAAAGTAGGATAATAAAGTATATATAATAAGTAATAATGAAAAATAAGACATAATAATGCTACATTATTTATTTATATATATGTCATTTACTTGAAATTGAAATTAATAAGGAAACGAAAACATCATTCATGCGTACGTACGACCTACAATCTCCATGAAAGGTGTATTTCATTCAATTTATCGATCTATTATATATATATTATTCTAAATATATATTATATATAACTAATGTTTTACATTATATTAGTAATTAAATCAATATATAATAATTATATCAAGAACAACATGTCCTAATACGTACGATAAATGAAACGAATTTACCGAAAACACTACTTTAACATGGAATTGAAAAACAAATGTGTAATATAATGTCATAAGTTAATCATATATGATATCATAAATATTATTATGGTTCTATTAGAAGTTAATAATATATTGAAACTCACTATACATTAGTTTCAGACACGTACGAATGAAATTGGACCAAAGGTAAGGGAAAATCTCACAGTTTCATTTTTATCTGAGATTATTTTCACTTCAGAATTTACTAGGGAATATTTATCATCCACATCCATGTTTCCTCAATATGTAATATTATTTATATACTCCTACAAATTTTTAAATACAATTTTATCTATTGGTTTATTTTTAATAAAATATATGAAAGGAATCTTTTGTTTGTTTTCAGTACATGATACTTTTTTACTTTTCTGGCCAAAGAACGTGAAGAATGTTTTTTTAACTTATACGTCATGAATGGTTTTTTACAATTTCATAACGTATTATTTTCGTGAAGCTTCTTATACATAATTTCATGATTATTTTCAAAAAAATCTATTTCATTTAAAGTTACATCGAAATTTGTGAAAAGAAAATTATTTTGAAGAAAAAATGATATTTTCCTCAAAAATTCAACATTAGTGTTTTATCATAACTATTTCCCATCTAAGATGAAATTATTTAGTATGTTTATGTTTCACGTAAGATTTCTCTATTATTTACATGGTTTGATTTTTCTTATGATGAAATGATTTCTATTTTCCTTATATGGATTATGTTAAGACGGAATGATGTTTATGAAACCCATTTTATTATTTGGGTTATGATGAATTATTTATAATTGTTTTGTGACACACGTAAGAATGATTTCATTATGAGATGGGTGGGTCCTATATCTACATCCAATTCATTGGTTATAGTTTTATATCTCATGATATATGCATGGATGGAACTGCATGTAAATCAGGTTCAGAAATACAGGGCTGAAACGACACGTAAACCCGGTTCAGTAATGGACTTTGCCCACTATGATGTTCTTGGAAACAATGCCTTGGCTACTATGTAAATCATAACATTTTCTTAATAGAAACGACAATTACATGTTTTATTCCCATGTTATTTAATCATGATTGATGTTCCTTTATGATCTATGCCTTACGTAGTGGCAAGACTTATTACACAACTCATGATTTTTATGTTTAAACATTATGTTCATGTATTTATGTTCAAATGTATATGGTTTGTTTTATTTTCTCCATGTTTACCCTTACTGAGCTTTTGAGCTCACCCTTTATATGTTTTCTTTTCCCCAGGATATAAAGAAAGTTTACTTATATTAAAACAAAAGGGGAATATTTTAATGGGAGATGATGAAGATCATTCACCATGATTTCAAGATTATGTTCCATTTTTCCAAAGACACTGAACTATTATAGTCATTGGGTGTCTGTTTTTGTTATATATTAAGTATTCCGCAAAAGTAATGTAATGTCCCTATATGTAAATCTTGCGTCTCTACATATAATGTTAAAACATCATTTGTTTTATGTTTTTGGATTTTAAGATACCATTAAAAATTGTGACTATTGTTAGTATATCCATTGAATAGTGACCACATGATTAGTATAAATATACAGATTTAATAAATCCAATTTACTAAGACAAATGATACGATGACCTCAATCAGTAGTCTTTCCCTGTATGAAGCCCATTTATCGGAGCTCAGAAAGGAGGCAACGCCATTGGGCATTCCTCTTGACCAATCCCAACACATGATTTAGCATGTTAATCTCAAACAAAACTTGCTATAAGATAAGTGGATGTTGAGAGAGATTACCACCCGATCAATATTATTCAAGCCACTAAAAAAATTTGTCACCATCACACACCTTACTCTTCAGTCTTATGCGTTTGTTACAAGGGGTTATGTTACAAAACCACAACATTATGAATATGTGTATAATTTTGGTATGTAACAAATAATTTACATTAATTTTATTATTGTTTTGTGATAAGTTTTTATATCACAAATAGTATTTTTAGTTAATATTCAACTTAAAAATATAATTTGATGAATTAATGGATTTTTTAATTAAACCATATTTTCATAAATTTTTATTTTTATTATTATATTTACTTTTAAGAAATATATATGATCTTATAATTTTATGAATGAAATTGTAATATTTATTAAGGATCGAATGTTGTTTTCTTCAAAAAACATGTTTTTCAATAAATGTTAATTTTTATTATAAAAGGAAAAATTCACATATTTAGAAAATTATTTATATAAAATTAATATTAATTTTGGAATCAATATGTCAAAATTATCTAATGGTGAATTTTTCATAACATTCTTAGGCAGTTCAATTTTTGGGTAAAATTTAAATACCATTTAATTATATTATTTGATTTATTACATCATAATGACCCAATAGTCATGTAATAAAATACTATAAACATAATGTTCACCCAATATATGTTTTTAAAGTAAAAATATTTTTTTATTGTTTGGTTTGATTTATTTTACAAAGCCTGTGTGGACCCTCTAAGGCTTAGAAAACATTTTATATTATTAAATTGATTTCTTTGAGAGTGTGACACACCTCCACATAAGAAACCAAATTAATTAATATGTTAGAAAATTGGTCATATAAAATAATTTTGTCAACTCCCCTTTATCAAAAACCTAGGGATAACCCATGGGTTGTTTATGGTTTTGATTAAAATAATGTGTGGTGTCCCAAACCTAATTAATAATGAATTCCCTCTCCTTTAATATATAAACCCACCCAAGCTCCTGCTTCCTCATCACTCAAAGCCTTTTTAGTAAGTCCAACCTCTGTCCTCCTCTCTTTATAATCTTCCCAAAGTTCCCCAAGCTCACATAAATCCTCTCCCAAACCTTTGGTATCACCCTTCCATGTAAGGGATTCCAACATTTCTATTTTTATCCATGATTCTTAATATTGTTATGCCATTTTATTTTATTTTATAAATCTTGGGGTATGATTTATCCACTCCCCCATACTACCCTTTTTATGTTTGAATGATTAGAGACCCATTTCACTATCATTAAATTCCTCCCATGTACATCTGTTACCATGCCGAAATCCCGTAAGGAATTTATCTCTCCACAATTACATTCATGAAATTATTTTGTATCATGACTCTAAATTCCATTACAATTACTGGGAAATATATCTATATGTCCCTATTACCAACCATTACATCTAAATATTATGAGACACCTCTTACTCTGTCATATACCATTTTTATTAATTATTATTTCACGATGTTATGTTGCCGATATTTCCCCACATTTTTCTATACCAAAGAAATTGTGTAGTGAATAACATGAACATTTCTTTATCAAGGGTATTATCATTTATAAACATTAAAATATTGATTATATAGTGTCATTTATTAATTCCACATTCTACTATCATGTAATTGATGATGTTGTTTAATGAATCCATGTTTTATGATCCATATGGCACACTTATGCATCAAAAGAATTGTTTATGAAGGGTGCACCCTGATAGCACTCCAACACATTGGGTAATGTATAGTATCATGATAATTCATTTGTAATGTGTGTTGAATCATTATAATTAAATTGTAACAAGGTATTAGTCATGCTTCTTGTGTAATATGGGTTTATTCATGCTCCATGTGCAATGAGCCTTAGATATTGCAAATTCCATGTTAATTTTTTCTGCCATATTTCCATGTTTTTATAATCATGATATACCATGCCTTTATGTTCATGTTACTTTTATGCTCCATTGGCAAGGATATTTCCTAAAATGTATTGCATTCATCATGATATACCTAGTTTAATCCCTTATTCGGTTTTATAGATTATATTTTTCATATGCATGCCTAAAGGTTGTCTCATGCAATGAAAAGTACGAGGGAATGTAGTGGTCTTGTAAAACAAAATTCAATAAAGATATTGTGTTTCATGTTTTATGATGTTATATAATGTTCTTAATCCCCCAAGACAATAGACATATCAATAATCCATGTTATATAAAGTGAATAATTTATCTAATAATTCATGTTTAAGAATGTAATAAAAGTATAGTTGATATAACCAGAGGCCACAGACTATTAGCGAGGGCATGGTGAGTTAGTGGGGACACTATTATCTTATTACCATAGTATCACATCGTAAGTCAGATATATATGAAATACTGTTTATAAACTAAATATCATATAACAGAAACTAATACAATTCAAGAATTTATATCAATAATTAGAAGTGTCTCATACCCAAAAAAGATGAAGATGTTACATATGTCTAGAAAGCAGCAGGAAAAGTACATGGATGTACAATACATGTATCCCAAAAATA
This sequence comes from Viscum album, assembly GCA_963277665.1. Lineage (NCBI taxonomy): Eukaryota > Viridiplantae > Streptophyta > Magnoliopsida > Santalales > Viscaceae > Viscum > Viscum album. Next base: position 975,017,471 of record OY728126.1, on the reverse strand, counting down.
AATAAATACCAAAATGGTATCCCAAAATCAAAATCCTAAGAATTGTATTATGATCCCCTACTCCAAAGCCACGCTCAACAACCTATACTAAGGAACTTTCCCCTATCACCACTCTGAAACATATAATATGTTTGTGTCCCAAAAGAGGCCCAAACATAGTGGGAGATAAACCTCCCAGTAGGCAACCACCCAAGTCTATACAGTTCTATCAATAATTCTACAAAATTGATACCAAGTTTAAATGACCAGTATGTAAGAGAATATTCCATTGGAATAAGTATAATATGACATGTAAAACATAACAACCCTCATGAATACCTGTAAAGGAGAGTCAGCTCCTAATAAGTTAGTTATAACTAGTCAACATGTCACACAGCCACCCCTTACATCCACCGGTTTCAAGGATCCACAACCACAATGTATGAAGAGAACATGTAATCTATTGCCACACCATATAATGTTGTAGCATACAACATCCACACTATATAGTGAACTGAAAGACTGAAAGTGTCCGATGCCAGGTGCCATCAGAGAATGTCATCCATGTAACAATATCCCTATACCATGGAGGGTCATAACCTAGGAGCATGTCCAAGGAATCACATCGGGTCCCTTGGGCTTCCACGGTGAAAACTCGATTAGGAACTGGTTTGAGTCCTTGTAGAAAGTCAACATAATGTCCTACATGATCCAAAATAATGTAAGATTTTATAGGGTAGTAAGTCTTAAGACATCCCACTGAATCAAGACCCATGTGGTAGGGAATACCCAAGGCATCCACTACCGCATTCCAAATACAGGGAGATAATTACAAGGAATAATTCAAACCATCAAATCATGGATTCATGCATTCCACATTTAAATTAAACAATGATAACATGTGAGTATACCCACTCACATGACTGGGCATCAGTGATTAGTATCCCCACTCATGAAACCCATTATCATTTATGAAGTGTATAGGCCAACCATCTTATATAATCCATTTATCATGCCATTAGTCATTTACATATAGGTATACCCACCCATTACAACACATTTAACATAATACAAGCTATCAAAATAGATGAATCATAACATGATATTAATATAAAATGAGATAGTACGTCTCCAAATCATGGTACTCAAAATGTAAAATATTCTAAGGGCTTACTCTAACAAGTAAATCACAAGAACGCGCCAATTGGATGGTTTTAAATGGAATACACAATGTATTTCCTTAATGTTCACCCCTTGGGTGACCTTGAAATGGGAAACAAGTAATAATCTACCAAAACAAAACCCATAGCCATCCTCACTAGGTCTAACTACAACTACTAAAAGCTACTTTCTAAAAAACGAGACCCCTATGAAATGTATGAAAAATGGAATTTCGGCCAATGAATTGAAAAACACCAATAAATACCTAAAGAACTATATACCACCTACCTCATATCGGTATTAGACAACATGTTCAGTATCATTTACTGATTCATCCTAGTTTGGGTGAAAAATAAAGAATGGTTGATGAAAAAAATATTTTGGAATCTATGTCTAAATCCAATTAGTGCAATCATTGTTCCAACGAATCAAGAATGAATAAAAAGGGATAGAGGACATACTGTTTCATATCTATAGAAAATAACACTTATTAAAATAATAGTCGAACAGAGGGTATGGATCATATCCTAATTTTGGCAATAAAGGACAGCTCCATGGGAGGGGTGTTTTGTGCGTGGAAGAGAGAAACACATTTAGGTTTTAAAAAAATTAATTTTTTAATTTAAAAAAAACACATACTAGGGGTCTCAGTATTTACTCGCATAGTTTCCCAAACCATGTGGAAAATTTTGACACCTCTCTGCATAAGAGTGGCACTTCACATGGTTACCCCACAAAGTTTTACTAACCGTGTAGAATAACTCTGTCCAAAACATGTATTTTTTAGACCCCTTGCATCATTTATCATAATCATGTACATGCCATGCTCAAACCATGAGATATACCATTTTCAGCTTAAAACATGCTTTTGGTCTCTAAAAATCCCCAAACACTTCCAAAACACCAGTGATCAAGTTATGAGTTTAATAAGTTCATAAGAAGGCATTTATACTAAAAAGAAAAAGATATGTACCTTATATGTAATCATGGGTTCTTACAATCTTCCACTCCCCCTTATAGAAATTCATCCATGAATTTCTCTGTGAAAGGTGGTCAAGATTCATCTGAGAACAACTATGGATACTAAGCATGTACGTTGGCCCACCTCTCCTAATTCATGTCCTGTAAATGGTCATGGTGTCATTGAATCAATACTATAGAAACTGAACGACCTAGAAGAATCTTCATTCTCATGACCACTATATGAATCAGATGCTCGTCAAAGGATTCATCAACCTGAAGCTCAACCAGACTGGGCTGAAGAAACAAGGGATGGGTTTGAGTTATAGAGGCATATCTGAGACATGTGGAAGACGTCGTGCATGGATCTGTACCTCTATCATAACTGCAACTAATAGGAAACCTACATGATTATCTCTAGAATCTTGAACGGACCGAAATACCTTAGAGAATTATCAACATGTCTCTTAATCCCCATGTGTTCCTACCCTAGAGAAACAAATTAAAAAATGTGATTCCCAACCTCAAACTCTATATGTAATCTATAGTGATGAATGCATGATTTCTAACAAGACTGAGCAATATCGATATGCTTCTGAATCAACTGGCCCCACTCAATAGTCACCTACCTGAGATGTGACCCCATTAAAGGTACATCTCCGGCCTATTACAAGCATATGGGAGAATGACATGGACTAGAGTATAAATAATTGTATGATTCCATAGGTATCATCATATGTTAATAGTTATTGTATATAAACTCAACCAAGAAAATGTGTCTCTTCTAAGAGACCCTAAAATCTTGACGCATGTTTGTAGAATTTACTCTATCCCCTGTATCATATACAATAACTAACCTTGGTATGTTCTGCTTAGAAGCACCAGTGTACCAAGATCCCTCTGAATACTTTACCAGAAACAAGATGTAAAGTTGTCATCCCTATCTGAAATGATATTTCACGAGACCCCATGAATTCATACCTACTATATAATGTAAAACATCCAATGATCATAAAAAATGACTCTCTCCTTGATAGGAAAAAAGATTACTACCTTCATATACTTGCCAATTACAACTTATACTACATCACTAACAGGAGGTGACCTCGAAAAATAGTCATGAAATACAATGTTAATGCATCCCATTTCCACTCTAGGGTCATTAAATGCTGTAAAAGACTAGCTCGTTGCTGATTTTACACCTATACCTACTGACAGGGGGGAGACCGCATAAGAAAATTAGACACCGCTCTCTTGATTCCCATCCACTACTACTAACATCATGAGTCATAGTACATGTTGGTATCCTTAGTATTAACTACCAATGTTGAAGAATGAAACTACAACATCAACTCCTCACGTATATCCTCTAGAATCCATGAATGTCCATTGATACCCAAGATCTCACCATCACCTATAATATAGTTAGGAGGAGGGTCCTCACTTACCACACCTTCCTGTAGATCAAGGCCTCATGAATCCGATAGTTACCTCATCCTAACACTATCCTACAAGGTACATGTAACAAATAAGGATAAATGAAAATACTTCCCATGTATGTCATGTACCACCAGATACATCTTAGAAAACAACACCATTAATACCCACTCTCTCCTAACATGTTGCACTGCATGTATCTGAGTCCTTCTACTAAGTGAATCAGGTACTACATTTCCTATTCTATGTGTGTATGTGAGATTAATGTCGAATAACTGTTGGTACTCCACCCAGAATAACTTCCCCAAATTTATATAACGATGAATTATGATATACTTGGGTCTTTTGTGGTCCGTGTACACCAAAAAACACTCTCCCAGAAAATTGTGCTGTGAGCAGTGAAATGCATGAACAAATACAGCTAACTCGAGATCTTGTGTATTATTGTTCTTCTCATGATGCCTCAACTTCAAAGACCCATACTCTACTACAAATGATCCCTATATCAGAACTACCCTTAGACCAATACCAGAAGTGTCACGATACACTTTGTATCTCTATCCCTACTTTGGTAGTATGAGGACTAGTGTTGGTGTGAGCATTTTTCTGCTCTTGGAAGGCTGTATCACTTGATTATAACCACATAAACATGAAAAACTTATTTGTTAAGCATTTAAATTGCGCTTCCAAGAATGATAAGTCTTTTATAAAATGAATGTTGTTTCCACCTAACCCCAAGAATCTCCATATGTCAAAAATGTTATAGGGATGATCCCAAAAAACGATATCTCTCAAATTCTTTAGGTCCACTGACACTCTTGTATTCGAGTTAATGTTACGCAGGAAGTGAATCTATTCCATCCAAATGAGGATCCTTGTTATCATAGAATATATATGATGTTGTATCAGTGTATTAAAAATGATCTCAAGATGGTTGGATGGGTCATGTCAATTATTAGAATAAACTACGATATCCTCCATGAAAACCACCACAAAGGAATCTAGGTAAAGATGGAACAATCAGTTCATCTGTGCCAAGAAAACTATTGGTGCATTCATGAGATTCAATTGAATAATTAGATATTCGTACAACCCATACCTTCAATGATTGGCAATACGAGGTAGTTTTTTCCAAACACACACCAGGTGATATCCAAACCTCACGTCAATCTTTGGGGACAATCGAGCTCCTCGAAGATAATCAAAATGGTCATCTATTTGTGAAAAAGGTTACCAGGTTTTTACTGTGAGCTGGTTCATATTCTCATAATCCATGCCTAAGATAATATTTCCATCTTCCTTTTTTATAAAAATGACAATTGAACCCCATAGAAAACATATGGGTCAGATTAACCCCATCGCCACCAAATACTCTATGAGCATCTTGTGCTAATGAAACTCTATAATAGACATCCTATAAGGTGGAATGGATATTGTTGCATCTTATGGAACTATCTCAGTGGAGAAATCCACCAATATCCTTGAGATATTATACATGAAAAGTCGTCAGGAAACACATCCCTGAAGCGCTCATCCACTTGAGGAAATTTTTACTAAATAACTCCCTGATCATTTAGAAAAAACTAACAATCATGGTTGTTATACCACCAAGACCATGATTCTCGGGTCCATCTCTTCTCCCTTTTATATTTCATTCAATTTGGGAATAATCACTACACCCACTTGTGATGTGAATGTCACCCTCCTGAGATAGACATCAACATATGCTCGGAAAGCAATGAGCTAGTCCATTCTTAGAATGGAATCAAACCGTATAATCTCAAAGACATACACACTCTAGATGATGTGTTACCCACAAACATCAAGGGGACATTCCATTCATTGTGTTACATAACCCTTTCTGACTCTAAATAGTGTGTCTAGCGTCAAAACTCCCACGAAATAAAAAACAACAAGCCCAAGGCACTTTACTACTCATTCGTAGACAATATTGTGAGAAGAACTTTTATCGAAATGATCAAATGAAATATTAGAATAAAATAAAAAATTACATCTTTTGTAGATGGTATGAGATCCTATTAATGTTTGGTCTATTGAACCACAAAAGTTTGGCATGTACTGCGGCCTTGTAACCATACCTGGCTGCCCCGGGTTGATCTTTCCTTCTGCCTTTGTGAACCTGATGTCTAGAAGGCACGATAATGACCACCACAGACATGGCCTGACCAATCTACAGTCCTACATCTCCTAGACTGACATGGAGCTGAAGAACCTTCTCCTAAACTCGACGTTGGAGATAAACCCTACCACTCACTGTTAGAGGGAAGGTCCTGCAAAATCACTGCATGTGCCCCATCCTACAACATGATCAGCACTATATTTGGTCATAGTCACACTGGAACCTTTTTTGGACACACCTACCACATTGATGGAAAATCACCAATATTCTTGCATCCATGGCATAACTATCACTCACATAATGGGAGCCTCAAAACTGGACTTTTGGACGGATGATGTAGATATACTGGGGTGAGAAACAAAACGCACCTATTATGTACCCTCATCTTCCCTTGGGTTCCACTATGTAATCAGTGCCTGATTCACAAATTCAGTGATAAAATGAAACCTGAACACAATTACATGAGATCAGAGGGCATTCCTAACACAATACTTGAAGAACGTTGCCCTCGACATCTCATTAGTAATATATATTTTGTGAAAAATGATGCAACTCTATAAAGTGTGTTGTGTATTCCATAAATGTCATTGCGCCCTACTCTAGACGTATAATGTCAGTCCCCACACTGTCCACAAAATAAAAGGGTAAAAGTAGTCATATAATCATGTTTGGATCTAATTCCAACCCACATCATAGATCCCATAAGTCTAGTTAAAAACATCGCACCAGTGCTTTGCTGCACCACGTAGCATAAATGTCAGGATCTTGACCATCCTCTCCAAATGAATCTTTCGATGTGAAAAACTTTCTAATGTTCTATCTAGCCATAGATCTACAGCCTATGGTCAACCGTACACTGAAAATGTAAGAGGATTTTTCTAATGGAACACCCATGTTAGCTCAGTGATAGTCATGGCTGGCTGCAGTGCTCCTACGAAAGTGTGTATATAGATAAAGAAACCATCGCAGAACTATACCTCATCACCTGTTTTTGAGATAACCCCAGGTTTCACAACTGGCACTATAGAAGGATCTGACAATAACTTTTGTCCCACCTTTTCAAAAAAATAGTCATCACCTCTATCGTGGAGTACCATTAGAGGACATCATGGTGTCATGTCTCTAAAATGTCTAGCACAGTCCACATGAAATAACGACATCGATGCCAAAAGCTCACAAGTTTAGGGAAGGTCAAATCCCTCCTTGAAACCTTGTAATACCCACAACCTACTCCTAATCCTTTGACTATATAAAGAACAACCATCGATCCACCAGAAACATTGCCTCTCTCCCACTCAAAATCTGGGTCTAGTCATGTATATACTCAACATTTCATGTTTCCATTTACATTTCACATTCATTTATCCTTGAATTTTTTTCCAAGGGTTTACAAATTCTTGAATCCATGAGGGAACATAACACCTCATGATCACAAAACATGGCTGTCATCCAATCCATAAACTTAAAATGTACATTTAATCATTTACATTCCATTAGTGGGATATTTTCCATTTCATATGTTCTCATACTCATTATGGATTGAATGATGACATACCACCTTTATCAATTTAACCCAACTAACACAATAATAGACCCATATTTCACATTACATATCACAACAGCATGCATTATCTAATGCATCCTGGATGGCCTGGCACAATACATGTCATGTGATTTTAACAATTTTCTATATGATGCATGAGATGGAACACCATCATCTCATTAAGTTGTAACTGAAATTGAACCCAAAATTGCATCAATAGTAATAGCATAAATCATGATCAACACCCAACAGTGAAATCAAATCAACAGTAATAGTCAAAATCTAGAAAATCAGAACCTAATTTAAGTTAATTTTCTATTTCATTGTATGCGGGGTAGTTACTCTTGGCCACAGTTTATTACCAATTTTTATTACCGTCCTACCCATGTCTAATTTCTCCAATGAATAAGTCAAAAAAACTCCTCTGATACAAATTTGTAATGTCCCGGACCTGTATGTCATCTGAAATGGTGTTTTGAACCCAGTTGTTCACAAGGTCTCAAAAGCATATCCCTAAACCCTAAAGGCTACCAACTAGCAGTGAGGGCCTAGGTGAGTCAAGGGTGATACTATGACCACATTACCTGAGTATCACATCATAAGTCAAATATATATATAATAGAATAAGTAAAATAAAAATAAAAAAATGAATGTAAGACAATACAGAAATTTATAAAAATAATTATATATGACTCTTATAAAAAATGATGCAGGTGTTACATGTGTCTATAAAGAAGCCAGAACAGTACTGGGAAATACAATAAAAGTATCCCAAAAAGATAAAAAATCCAAAAGGTATCCCTTTCATAGCATGCCTTAGCTTGGCCCTGTGGTCCCCTAATCCAAATCCACCATCAACAACCTATACAAGGGTGCTTTCCAATATCATCACATGAAATCATAATATCTATTTGGGTCACCAAGGAGGCCCAATAAGGGTGTGAGATAAATATCCTAGTGGGAAACCACCCATGTCTATATTGTTCTAACACCAATTCTACAAATTTTCTAGAATGTGTAAATGATTGGTATGTATGTGTATATTATCATGGAATATGTATATTATAACATTTAAAATTGAACATGACTCAAGGATACCTGCAAAAGAGATTTAACTCCTAACAAGGAAGCTATAACATGTAAACAAGTCACATTGCCATGCCATACATCCACCTTTATCTGGAAGCCATGTCCATAATGTATAAATAGAATAAGTAATCCATGGCCATGCCGTATAGTGAAGAAGCATCCCAAGACCATGATGAATAGTGTTGGAGCAGATCGCAAGGATTAGATCAATGGTGTTAAAAGACCAACGACTCCATTTAATAATATCTATAGACCATGGATGGCCAACTCCAATGAGAATGTACAAGTCATCCCATATAGTACATGGTAATCCTTGGTGGAAACATAGTTTGGTACTGTTTGGGGTCAAAAAATCAAGTCAATAGCATGTTATGCATGAGCCTAAGAAAGAATGATAATATGAGTTAGCAAGGCCCTTGGAATCCAACCAAATCAATACCCAAGGGGTAGGGTCAAACCAAGGTGTCCACTACTACATTCTAGATCCAAGTAGAGCAGTCCAAGGCATCATTCAAACCATTCAATAAAGAATTCATGCTTTCAATATTCAATTTAATCATTCATAACCTGTGTGTATACCCACTCACATCACCTAGAATCAGCCATTCAGTATACCCAATCATTCAACCTATTATCAATTACCTATAATATGGGACTACCCTTCCATATAATCCATTTAACATTCCATTAGTCACTTACAAATAAGTATACCCACCCTTGAAAATCCATTCCACTTAATCCAAGATATCCAAATATACGAGTAATAACATGATATTAAAAATACAAAGATGAAGCACATCTCTTAAACTTGTTACTCAAGCTGTAAAGGAATCTATGGGATTCCTCATACTAGGCTAACACAAGTACACACCCATTGGTAGGTTTTAACAGGATTAAAAAAATTATTTCCTGATGTCTCACCCTAGGGTGACCTTGAAATGGGAAACGAGTTACAATGCACCGAATTGAAAACCCCTATCAACCCCACTAGGTCCATCTATAGCTACTAATGTCTACTTAGTCAAAAAATAATACCGAAGTGGAATTACATAAAAAATAGAATTTAGGCCAAAAACATGGAAAACTCTTAGAAAATCTGAAAAAATGTATTGACCTCCTACATAAACTCAGTAGTAGACAACTCTTCCAATATTGTGTCTTGATTCCCTCGGTATGGAACAATATTGATGAACTGATGAAGAACAGAATATTATGGAAAATGATCATAAATTCAAATTGCACAGTCATTGTTCTGAAAAATCAAGAATGACATAAAATGAATTGAGGGATTACCATTGCGGGTCTATAGAGATGATAGGCAATCAAAATGGAAGTCAGATGGATAAAATGGCCCAAAGCCTACATTAGGCACCAAATGAGTGCTCCACCGGAATGGGGGTTCGATGCCTGGAAGAGAGAAACAAATTATATTTTTTAAAAAAATTATTATTTTTATTTAATTTAAAAAAATATATTGGAGGGGTCACACCCTTTTCCCGCACTGTTTTCAAATCTGTACGGAAACCACACTCACCTTACTACCCAAGAGGGGAAATTAGCACAGTTACCCTGCACGGTTTGACTAGACGTGTAGAACCACTCTATCCAAAACCTACATTTCTAATTTCCATCACACAGTTTGGCCTAACTGTTCCAAGGCCATTCCCAAACTGAGCACCATACCATTTTCAATATAAAACATTGATCCGACCTCCCAACAAGCCCCAAAAACCTCCAAAACTCCCATTATCATGTTAAGCATTCACATAAGTCCACAATAAGGAATATAAATTGAAAAGAGAAAGATCTATACCTCATATGAAAAATAGGGTTCTTACAGTTTAGTTTATCCCATAAAAACCATTAATTGGTTTATCATGTAACCACCCATCAAATGTCTAAGTACCATTATATAAACATAAAACATAAAATATTTTAAATATCAATGTTTCACTAATAAAATTTAATTTGAAATCATAAGAAATCATTACAAGATATTGAAATACTCAATCCATTTCAAAAAACGTTTTCAAAATAAATACCCAAAAAGGTAATAGGGGATTTGTTTTCCTTTTAAATCATTAACTCTTATAAAGGAGTCCAAATAACAATTATGGAGGTAGAGAGGTCATTGTTACCACATACGTTAAAATCAATACATTTTTCATTTTTTAAAACTCATCAATGATAAAAGATTCTTGTTGAATGAATGTAATATTAAAATCGGTTTATTATACACCATTTAAAAGTTGGAGTTGTATGTTGTCAAAACATCCCTCAATAAAATGATATTAACATGAAGTCCCTTACCTTGTGTCTGATTCATCACGTAGGTTTCTTGTTCTTCCTGAATAATATATAATAATTTCAACTTGTGTCACTTAGAATAGTATACTGTATAAACATTACAGAATATATCAGGTCCAATCCCGGTATATAATCATTATAATAATAATTACATGACACTTACCGCTATAAAAAACTATAATAAGTATCTGCTACAAAACTAATATATATGAATTAAAACATATTTTAATAGACATAGAAGTAAGGATATCATAATATCACATAATAAGACACAATGTATAATTATGAACATGTACATTTACATATCTATTGCACATTTCATTTATCCTTCGATCCGTAACCTATAACACGAAAGGTGTTTCAATAATTCGGAAAATTCAATTTTTATTGATATAAATATTTCAACAAAAAATCGTTTAATTATAATGTTTATCTATGAAATTAGTCAAATATTTTATAATAAATGGTTCTCTCACCATAACAATATCCATTTATCTTGTAAAAAAATTGGATCAATGGATATACTAGGAATAATTTACTTCGTCAATTAATTAATTAATTAGCATGAAATGTTGGTAAATTTTTAGCATTAAACTTAATTTAAAATTATAATATTTTACGGTTATGGTTTGGAACCTCTACAATAAACTAACAATTAATGAAGTCCTTCTAAATGGTAACACTGACATGGAAAAAATTAGAAAATTATTGTAAACATATCATGATATTTATTTCAAAAATTAGATTTTTATAAGGGATAAAAACGATCTATGATCATGAAGAATTAATAATAGGTCAAAAAACCCCAGGATACAAAAACTAAATGAAGAAATATAAAATGTATGAAATTACTAAAACTAATGATCAGGTTAAATACATGGAGTTTAATCCATTTAGATCCCATGTATTTATTTTTAAATAGATTCACTAAAAACCCAATATCCTCAGCATAATTGTTAACACAACTAATCATTTTGAAAAACTGAACAGTTTACACGATGTGTAACTGATTCATTTCCTACAATATTTCATGACATGTCAAATGGTATTTATAGGTCATGTAACATAATAACAAATTATAATCACTGAACATATATTTTTTATACCAAATTTTATATAAGGACCGAGGCCATATCCAAATATAGAAATACCATTGAAATCCCCTCATAAACCCATTTCATACATTTATATATTGATGCAATTATATTAAAAAAAATCATTCCCTAAACATTAAGTCAGTTTTCTCAAAATAGACTCTCATTTTGGGAATAATACTCCTCCAAGAATCCTTAAATAAAAAACTAAATAGTAGACATAATTAGAAAATAAATAGATCATACAGTTCTCTTCCTCACTCTCTGCATTAGTATATTATTTAGGAATATTGGACACAATGATGTAAGACATAGTTTCTAATAATAATACAATAGGAAAGCTTCTATATCACTATAAGAAGATATTATGATAAAGTTGTTATCTTTTTCAAAGCCTAATTTGGTGATAATGTGAAGATTATGGAGATTTCAATTATGTCAGAAAAAAATAAAATAATATTTATTACGTTACATTGATTAAAATTATATAAATTTACAATTTTTTAGTCTCATATTATTTGATCAAATTTAAAGGTACAACATATTTTGATTTCAAATATCATGTCAAATTTTTAGTCTACGACAATGGGTTAATATTAAAATTTTCACACCTCAATCAAGGTTTTGGTCAAATACATCAATGTTTATAGTTAGGTAGGATTTACCACTACAATAACTCATATAACATTGATTTATTACATGGAATCAATAATCAAAAAAATTGAAATTGAAATTCCATAATGGTTGCCTCCGTGCTACCTTTTGTCAAATAAAATAATCTTCTCTTGATATCAACATGGTAATGTAATCCTAAATCATAAATTATTAAATTCTAGTATATTTATGTGTCCATACAAGTTCTGAACCATCACATTGACCATTGGTTTTATCCTAAGTCAAATATAAAAGGAAATAAATAGGCTGATATCTTTTCATGTAATTTATTTATATAAATATATAATATTTAGTTTAAATTTGACCAATATATTTAGTATTATATGGAATAGAAATAATAGATTAACTATATAATGATGAGATAATGTACACAAAATCCAAATATTTTATTAAATTTTTCATGTTTTTAGATTTTTTACATTGTGTGATCATTATTAATTATCCAATGATCATTAATATTAAACAAATATTTAGATATAAGTACTAAAAATATATATGGAATGATAATGATATTTCTTATTGGTATGTATCAAGATGAACATATAATAACCTTTGATCATTGGGGAATAGATCGTTGATAAGTGTTTCATTTATGTTATATAATTATAGACATGAACTGACTTTCTAGGGCCCATATTGTGCTAGAGAAAATCTGAAAGTGGAAACCCAAACCTCACACTAAATAATATGGAAATAAAGAACAGCATTTTGTAGGACTATACATCACATGGGATAGATTTTATTAACAAATGCACAAATTGAATCATATCTCTAATAAAAAAATGATTTATCAACCCAAGAAACAAACATAAATGGGTCTTACTAAACAAAGTATGAAATATGAATAAAAAAATTCTATGATCCATATAAATTAATTCCATTAATAACATGATATAAAAAAATTAATAAATAGACACACAATAAACAAAGAAATACTAAAAACCTTCCACAATGAAGAGGCTTTACACAATTATGGAAAAAAATCACATACAACCATAATCACTAGTACCAACTATATCAACATAAAATATATTACCAAATAACTAGAATTAATCTCTAGATAATCTGTGAAAACTCATCATGTACATGATATTATTTGACAAGTGTGTCATCTGGAAATACACAACAAGTGCATACCCAAGGTTGTGCAATGGTGAGTATAAACATTATCTTCGGGATGGCCCAAAAAAGATTCATAATGAAAAACATTCGATAATAAATTTGATCTAGATGTGTCATAGTGGTTTATGAATTGTAAAATAGGATCAAATAGTTAGATCATAGATCAAGACTCAATAGTGTATCCAAAATAAAGTCATGATCAATATTCTATATATTCTCTATATATTGATGTTCTAATGACCTAGGGAGGCCCTATTATTCTCTTAAACTACTGTTAGTATACATGTTTAATGGTAAAATAAATTTTTTTTGAATAATTTATGAGTCTATGAAACCTAATGTCGATAGCCAATAGAAACATTATATCTCATTCGAAGCCCATTGGGTGGTGAGGAACCAGAATGACCATAGAAGTTGATAATAATCAGACATCAAAAAGAAAAAATTATTCTTAACTGATTAAATTGGAGGCCTATCAATGTCAATATTCATTCATTACATAATGATAAATATAATCCTTTTCATGGTCAATATATATTTATCACTATTAATAAAAAAATCAGTCAACTCTAATATGAACACAATATCTAACACACGGGATCCTTGAATTTGAACTCAACATTAATCCTATGAAACCATTTTACACATAAAATATTTTATAGGAAGCAAAGAAAATATAGATTAGTAGAAATATGTATTGTTTATTGCGGATCACACAACAATGATAACTCTTCATATAAGAAAAAATTCTGACAAAATAGATATTGTATGTTATGACCATATATGTGAGTGAAAATATTGAACATATCTGACCCATCAGTATATGATGCTGATCCATGGTAAAACACTCAGTAGAAAATGTGAATTTTTGATCCTTGAATACAAATGTGGAGAGGAATATGTGGATGAATGAGATTGCAGGTCATTAAGGATAGAAAACACACAATAATATTATTTACATCCAATCATTTCCACGTAAATGGAGATTCACATTGTCATGATAACCTAATCTAAAAAAATATGTTCCGTCAAAATTATGTCCACCATGGGTTTCCCCATATAGGAAAATAGTAATGATAGACTATTCATTTTTCCAAAACCATTATCTGAAAATCATACATAATAGTTTTATTATTCTATAAAGAGTACATAGTATGAACCTTATCTAACATAGTGTCTCATCTTTGGTCAATGCCTTAGTAATGTATCATTCTACTACATGGAATATAAAATCACAACATAATTGTGTCTAGATTAGTTAACAAGACATGTATGAAACATGGGTTCCCTATTTTTCATATATTTTATGCATCATGACGTATTTATTGGATAAAATGATTTGTGGGACCAGTAAGATGACATTGAGATACTTTACTCAGTCTAGAATCCCAAGTTTCACAAATCTTATTTTACATTAGTTTTTGTATTCAAGATTATAGGTAGTGTATTTGGCCCTCTGTGGTATTATTCATCTTTCAACAAAAGTATAACATCATAATCTGATTTCACCAAAAAAAACACACAAAAAATCACTCAATGTGTGTTAACTGCTATAATGTCGCTTCCCGAATATAGAATCAATCCATCCTTTATCACAATACCACTTGGTGTGCAAAAAACTAAATCTTCAGTGCATTGCAAATAATAAAACCACCTATTAATCATCTCATATTGATCCATTTGTTATAATTTTCTAACATACATATCATAGAATTTCATGTTGAACATAATAAAGTGATTTATTGAAATGTTGATAAATCGTGAAAAACATTCTTCCATGGGGATGGTAATGTAACTAGATGCAATAAACAGACAATGACTAAAATTAGACGAATGTCTGATATTAACCATGAAATTACAAAATTGGGTTAAAATAACTAAAATGTGAAATAAACCATGACCTATAGATTTTAAACTAAATGAATTTTTATTAAATAACATGATTAAATGATAAATAATCATGAATCACATATTTAACAAATAATTACAAATTATTATGTCCCTCCAACAAACAATTATTTATTGAATTTTAGAAAATGTTATCCATGATCAAATAATAATAATGAAATGGTTAATATATTAAATCAAAAATTCATAAATGGAATTAATATATATATATAATAATTTTTTCTAATTTATTATCATATATTCTATTAAATTTATCCTAGTTCCTAGATCCCAAGTTCACTTGCCACAACATCAGGCATGGGTCTCTTCTTCTAAGAATTTTTATATTTTGTATTACTATCCTTATTGGTGCCTCAAACAAGTGATATAAAATTAATACAAAATTGGATTGGAGAAAAGAGAAAAAAGTTAATCCAATTATTTAATTAATTCAATTTAATCCACCACAAATACATCTGATCATGGGGATATATGTATTAATAACCTATATCATCGGGATGGTAAAAAACTTTTTCATTATTTAAACTCACTCTATATATCCTTACATGAGAAATCATTCATGAAATTATTTTATTCCATCATAAATAATTTCATGTGGAGTAGATTTCATATATCATATTTATTATATTATATTTGGTGAAAAAAATAATCATTATTTACACCATCATATCCTTGGGGTAAACATTAAATGTTGAAACAAAAATAACCCTCTAAAATATTTATTAAGAATGATTGAGCTATGAAATTGAATTTTTAAACCATGGAATGTCCCCAATAAAACAAAATTAAAATAAATCTGATTCTCAAAATGGAAATATTGTTGTAACTATATACTTCGTAAAAAATATTTTTATTTCATCAAAAAATAAAAATGGTACTAAAAAACCAAAAATATTGAGAATAATTTCATGTGGAATGCCTTATTCTGCCATAGACCATTACATACACATTAATTTTTTTTCTCTAAGAGAACTCAATACAACACTATCATTAAAGGAGAACACCTTTGTTCATCTAAGAAGATACCATTTCCTTTACTCTTGACATAATTAATAAGTATAAACCTGAATTAACCCTAGATACATCTACTCAGCCTTTATGTGAGAAATCCATCTCTATAAAAGATTTATTTTAACACATTTGAGGTAAAAAAGTTGAAAATATTCTATTTATCACCTCAATATGGTTTCTCAACTGAACCAACATTGGTGGGTATTATCTATAACTCATATTTTAAATAGTGTACCAGATGGTAAAATAATTAGTGAAGTTAATCTATTCCACCACTCCATAATTGTTACATAACGATTTTTCATTGATAAAATTGTAAAAAGGAATAATGTTTTATATATTTCTGAATTTGTTTTAGTTATCGGGGGAAACACCTTCCAATACGGTACAATATCTCTATGTGTGAGCATTTAGAACAATATAAACATTAAATTCCACCTAAACCAAGACACATGAATCATCAATAATGTTTCACACATAATGATCACTAAAATATTCTTTCCCATAAATGGATGAAATATTGTAGAGTTTTCATCACTCATTTCTGATGGATATCGATGAAATATCAATCACAGTAAACAACATATCCAATTAATAAATTCCTCAAAAATTCTCATTATTGATCCTGTATTCCAAAATACAATGTAGATAATTAGTTTCATTTTGATAACCCTACTATATCGGCCCAATATCTCATAATGGAACCTAGATGAGTGATAAAAATCTGCAGTATCCCATGAGAAATTCATGCTTCATTTAAAATGTTACTAAACATACCAGGTTTTCCCAATGAAATACGTCTGAAATGAAACACAAAATACATTTACTCAAAAAACCCCTATAATTTTACAATTAATTTATCTTTATTAAATTTTGTATATTTTATTTCTTACCTAACATGCAATAACGAGTTTTAACAATACATGATATAATCATAAAATATTATTAAGTTATAGTTTCCGCCTATATATTGAATTGGTAACTATGAATATGTTTAATCAAATATAAAAAACCTATAATTTAAACATGTATACAACTAAATCATTAATAATAAATTAATTTTAATTGAAAATATTAAAATATTTTTAATGTAAAAAAAAATTATTCAAATTTTTTTCTATGAATGAAACATATTATTAGTATAATAAATAATATTAACCACTATTAAGCATTGATTTATATTACATTTATATATAATATAATGAATAAAATTTTAATATAGTAATATAATATTTTTATTATGAATAAGAATATATTAAATATTGTTTTATTCATTTAAAAATTGTTTTGATAAATCATTTTTTAACACATTTTGAAATCATATTTAAAAATTAAATGAGTCTACTTATAGGTATTGAATTTGATAAAATGTGTTTCATTTTATGAATTAGGATGTAAAAATTTGGTAAATATAGCCTTTTTTAAAAGAATAGTAACCATGGGAAAATTTACAACCACAATCAGGTATAAATCGGGAAAATCTTATTTACAAAAAAAGTGAATAGGTCCTAATATTTCAATGCAGGAATTATTGTATAATTAAATTTTTATGTTACCACATTATGTTTGAAATTGATAATTTAATCGAAATTTTTCCATGAAAATGGATAATATAATATTTTAATCAATGAATTATTCATAATATCAGTCCCTTATTTTAAAATATCTCTTATGTGTAAACATAGAAACAATATATAGGGTTGAATGAATTTCAATTTATATTTTTGTCACAATTAATATATTTTATTAAGTGGAATTTATTTCTAATTTTAATTTATTATATAATAAACTTATAATTTTATAGAACACTGAAATAGTATTTATTAAATTAATATAAAAATATAATAAATGAGATTTGATATGTTAAATGTGATTAATTATAAATTATTTAATGAGTAAAATGAATTATATTGATCCACATTACATTCTATGATCATGTGAAAATTCTATATTTTATTTAACATTTTTAATTAATGATTTTAATAGCACATTTAATGAATAGTTAAGAATCAACATTAGTGAAACTTTATAATTAATAATATCTTATTTGATGTTTTAAAAATAAAAAAAACATATTAAAAAATGAAAGGTATATGGTTGTAGACATTTCAAATGGTCCATGTATGGGTTGATTTCCATGTCTAATTTCTAATATTAAGAATTAATTATTTTAAAATTAATTATGGCTATTATATAAATAATGGTTATGGGGGTGAAAACAAATATAAAAGGTGGAAAACATGCCCAGAACATGAACTCATTTTCATGTTTTAGAGTATTTAAATTTATTCACATCATTGATTCAAAATATATTAATTTGGGTCTATTTAGTTTTGATAAAAAATGTATTATGTTAATAATATATGAATATCTATTTATTCCTCTCCCCTCAATTATAATGGGATGCATCTCACTTATCTTTTTTACTATACATTGAGCTATCTAGCTCAACCAATCCTATCTCATTACTCTTCTAAGAATCCTTATCCATTTTCTAATGGTTCTAGTAATTCAAATATACCTACTATATGTCCAACAAGAAGATATATAATAAAACTCCACTTATTAATATGTAATCGTCATTATTATTTTATTCTTGTTTATTTTTACATCAAAATCATCAAAAAGAGTTATACCAACCCTATGATAAAATCTATATTATCATCACATTCAGTTGTTTTTATTATAAAGATGCAACCATATTAAATCTCCATTCTATCCTATGAATGGTGAAAACATTTATCACATGTACATATGGAATATTGTATCCACATATGTAAAGACCGGGAAATTTCAGGGAAACTTTTTTCTTAATTTCCTTGTAATTTTACAAGTACGCAGTTTCTGAAAACACCTGATTCCAAGGTCCTCTGTGCCTGGAATCAATTTCCAAAGTTTATCTCAGGTAAGTTCAGTGAACGGATGAGTGGGTTTTTCTATCTTTTGAACTGGTGCTCGGAATTGAAATCAGAGGGAACCGATGAACTCACAGCGCTGGTAATTTCTTAAGGGGACTTTTACCCCAATAGCGTTTGAAGCTGGTTGAGAATTATTAATTTTGAGTTTAGTTAAGAAGTTATATAAATTTGTTACAAAATATTTATTTCTAAGGAAATTACATCCCCCCATGTGCGGATATATGAGATGTGGGGCCCACACGAGCCCCATCCCCCCATCTTCCTATAACTCTCTCCAACCCCCACTTAGCACCTCTTCAATTTAATGTGACAACACCCCGTATTATGACAACCATTCCCCTCCCAAATTAATATTCCATCAAGGGTTTGAATGCTAAAAGGGCATGATAGTATTATATATTGGGGAACCTTCACTCAATTATGGGTTGGTAGATATTTTGGAGAAGCTTGTGGGAAACCTTTGAAGAATTTTAGAGTGAACTTTAAATCTCCGACGAAGAACTGTTATCCAACGACGGGACTTCCAAGATCTTCGATGAAGATTAATCCATCAAAGGGGGTCAGATTACGATGCGTCTCCGATGCTCAAGCTCTAATATTATGTTTGAGGTGAACGTAATGATCTAAGTCAACTCCATTCTCTTTCCTAGGCTCAACGTCGTGCGACATCATAATCACGGTAGGGGTGTGTTTTGATTTGATCAATGATTGAATCGTCTTTCCTTCCTTTTTTTTCTTTAACCACCTACTACCGAACTAATGCGGAGAGACCGGGCCAAAATAACACCATCTGAATCCTCCTCCTATTGTGTGATTGTTGTCGAATCTTCGTGTTCTTCATGGGTGACGAACTACAGATCGTTACGAGTTCATTAAGCTACGCAAAGATCGAATATTGAAGACTAATCATCATGGAAACCTAGCGGAGGTGTGGAGAATATAGCGAGGGATTGTTCGGACTGGAACCAGATGGACCGTTCCTCGACTGTTCTTCGAGATAGAATTCAAAACTTGTTTTCAGAGCCGATTGGATGCCCGAGAACGCCGGAATTGACTTCGGGACAATGGGGCAACCTAGAGTCTATTGTTGCATGATGAACGAATGATCAGAATGAAATATCTACATCATGGGAGATGCGCTAGCCAGATGCGTCGTTTCTGGAAAATTCCAGATTACACGGCGTGTACTCTTGGAGAACACGCCTTGTAGTGCGGGCATTCTGTAGCTACGGTTTCAGATTTCTAACGACTAACACATGGAGAGTGACCTCTGTCACATAGTTTATACTTACCAAACAACAAGGATGTGGCGGCTACGCAAGACACGGCGTGTAAACTGGGAATACATTGACATAGTGGGGAGTACATGGGCATGTACACTACCACACAGCCACACATGGCCAATGGTGCGGGCTAACTCGTGTACCAATTACACGGGTTTGAGAACACTTGTTGAGGCCGTGTATGAGCACATGGCCAGCGTACACGGAGCCGACCCCAGATGTTTGGACACAGTGTGTCACCATACCACACGTCGTTTACATAATTTTGACACGAACATCCCTTCGACATAGGCTGTGGTACATGGATAGTACCCGAGGACTGAAGAAACAACGTGTAACCATACGATACACAGTGTACTTACTTTTTTCACGAACAACCCTTCGACATGGGCTATGGTACATGGGAAGTACCAGAGGTCTAATGACACGGTGTGTAACCTTACGAACAGGCCATTTACTCTTTTGGAAAATGTCTTGGTCAACTTGTACTCAATGTCTTTACAAGTTAGTTTCGGGGGAGTTTGGGTGTGGCCGGGTTTGTTTGAACTCGAAACCAACCAGACCCTCAGAGCGGAAATTGTTATAACATGAGGTCTGGATTTCTAATTGACCAGCCGTCGACATTTTTCGATTCCTCTTTATGAGACGGTTCTTTTGGTATACTTTACTTGAGCTTTGGACGTAGTTGGAGTATGGCCAGGTTGGATTGTACCTGAAATAAACCGGGCCCCTGGAACGAAAATACTATTAATTCTCAGACCGAACATCTGTTTGACGAACCATCAGTGGCGTTGGCAATCATGTTGAGAAACGCTTCCTTTGAGTATACACCACTTGAGTGTTCGAGTTACTGATGAGATACGGTCGGGTTGGTTCGTACACGAATCCAATGGGCCCCCTGGAATGGAAATGCTAATAACTCAAAGACCGGTCAACTGATTGACGCGCCCTCTGTTGCGATGAGATAAATATGACGTGGAATACTTTTGGGATACATTTCATGTTATTTTGTGACAATTGGAAGTATCGACCAGTAGCTCGTGGAGCGGACCCTCCCAGAGAAGAGTGTACAGAGTTTAGAGACCTAGTAGCTGTAGACCTGACGACTCCATGACCAATTCGACTCGGAGTGATTCAATTAAACCAGTGGACGGAGCATCCGTTATTTGTTGGCAGACCCACAACAGACAGAGCATCTAGTTTTTTGTAGTAGACCCATGGTACTCGATATGTGGAGTATATTTGTAGGCTATTAGGGGGAGCTCCCAGTATTTGGCGGCAGACCCCCAGCGAACGGAGCACCCTGTATTTGGCAGTAGACCCGCGATACTCGACAAGAGGAGTACCTCCACAATATAAGGCCAGTGAGTAGCGCCTCAGAGTCGTGGCAGGGCCACTGTTCTCGACACAGGGGAAGTTCTCCAGAAGATGTTGTTTCGATAATGAAAATCCTGGTTTGAGCTGAGTCAATGACCTTTGAGTTTATCTCATGACTAATATGGGATACTTGATAACTTCTATATATGTATGGACATATGACTAAGTAATGGTTATCTGTTGAGATCGTTCCTAGTTGTTTATTTGTTGGTTTTAGTGAGACCTTTAGGGTCTCGGGGTCCCTAATGAGTATTGTAATACTCACCCCTGAATGGGCTATGCCTGCACCATGTTGTGTTGGATGCAGACGACGGACATCGCTAACAAAGACTGAGTGTACGAGGACTGGACAGTACCTAGAGGTGGATCTCCTGAAGAGTTGGTACCGAAGGAGGTTGATGGACGAGGGCGCTGAGGAGACTATCTGTACCTACCCTTCATGTAGGATCTGAGGTGGAAGACCCATGACCAGCTTCTATATTCCATCATTTTGTCTCTTTTGTTATACTTTTGATCAGTTGTAGCTGTACTTTTTAGTTGGGTTTGTATTCTGTCCCATTGAATTTTCAGGACTTTATATTGTACATATTTTTTTACTTCCACTGGTACTATTGGTTGTATGTGTTTTTGTTTTATAATGGTAATGCCTTCCCAGTTACAGGGATTTACGCCTTTGGTGCTAATCTCAAGCCCCTGGCCAATGAAAGGCGGGTTTGGGGTAGTCATGACATGGGCCCCGAGGATGGGTCGTGACAAATTGGTATCAAAGGAGTCGGTTCTACCACAGAAATCAGGACTCTGAAAATTCTTTTCAGTGAAGAAATAGTTTTAAGATTACCGAGTGTGGTCTTCAGTTCAGGGTTTCCAGTGTTGGTGTGGCGGCTAACGTATCCATAAAACAGGACCCTGACTAATGATTTCTAATGTAGTGCACAAAAACACTGATTGCGAGTGTGTTTTAAAATGTTTTAAATTCATCTCAAACCAGGTCATCTTAGCAGGTATAAATTGTTTGATCGTGTCACATCTGTTCCGGATGCCTCCACATAGAAATTTAGTTAGAGTTCTAAGAGAGTAATCGATGAAATCCCAATGAGTTATGAGGCTCCAGTGCAGGGCCCGTTTACTATGTTGGCGCCTTCTAGTGGTGTACCAGAAACACCACCACTAGTTGGGAAGTAGATTCCACCAATCATACTAGTGAACGGTGCACACCGATAGAGCGCATTTCACGAGTTCCAACAGTAGAGGCCTCTGATGTTACGAGATGAGACAGATTCTTAGGCAGTAGAGGACTGGATAGAGATGATTGCAAGAGTTTTCCACCTATTTGAGACACTAGTAGAGTGGATGGTAGACTTAGCTACTAGTGTTTTTCAGTGAGTGAACATGAGGTCGGTCCGCATGGTGATGAGGCCTCAGTACATAAACCGATTCCTAAGATAGTACCTTCGGATAGTGTGCCAGCTATATCACTACTTGTTGGTCAAGAGACATTACCAGCGGTA
This sequence comes from Viscum album, assembly GCA_963277665.1. Classification (NCBI taxonomy): domain Eukaryota; kingdom Viridiplantae; phylum Streptophyta; class Magnoliopsida; order Santalales; family Viscaceae; genus Viscum; species Viscum album. The sequence continues at coordinate 974,993,959 of OY728126.1, read as the reverse complement.
TCAGTAGAGGACACTTGTAGGATAAGTGCCTTGCATGTGTTTCATCAACAAATATCCCTCATGTTATGAGGTTAGCCCAACTCACAGGTGGCTGAGGACTGGCTTGAGGAGGTGGCTGGGAGTTTTCTAGAGCTTATACCGCTTGGGCAGGATGACATGTCTATAGTTTTGTATTCATCGAGACATACCAACCATTCCTAGTACTCGATGAATACGATGCGAATAGTGCATCAGGTCTCGGCCTTCTAAGAATGGTATGATTAAGAACAACAGAGCCATCAATTTTACTCTATTCATTCCTACTCATGTTAGGGTTCTAGAGAAAACCTTTGTGTTTGAATGTTATTTGGATGATCGGTTATATCCATTGAATGTTAGCAGTGGGAAGAAGTGAACGGGTTCTAGTTTTAGAGACTTTGGTGTATAAAATGTTTCCTGAAGAGAAGGTGTTAAGGACAGATGGATCTCCAGAGAAGCAGACATGGAAGTAGATCTTGCAGAGCAGCATGAGGTGGTGTACATTTCTACAATTTTTGGATAGGGTTTTCCATGGACGGTGAAAACGAAAACCCAGAAAGCACAGGATGGACTCATACATAAGAGGGTGCAGTTGATCACTTAGGATTCTTCCAGACTTACCATTGTTCCAGAATTCTCCAAAGTAGCAGAACTACTTCTAGCAATATAAAAGGAAGGGAAAACCTTCGTGTGGTCTGTTAGATGCCAAAAGTGCTTTCGGGAGATGAGGCAGACATGTATCATGGCAGTTAAGACTACATAGAGCAGATAGATGTCCTATGTTTATTGGAGACAGAGACCACTTGAGTTCGAGGATGGAGACCATGTATTCTTACGTGTCTCACCTCGACGAGGTCTATAGAGATTTGTCCGAGGTGGAAAATAATCTCTGGTGTTCATCAGACCATTCCAGGTCCTTAGCAGGGTAGGCGAAGTGGCTTACCGTCTGGCCTTTCCGCCTCAGTTGCACTGGGTGTGTGATGTCTTCCATGTATCTCAGATGAGGAGATACGTGAATGACCCTTCACACATAATCGACCATAGGGAGTTGGAAATAAATGATGGGGTTACATTCACGGAGGTCCCGATGGAGATCGAGGATTGAAAGGAGTGGGTCCTATGTGGATGGTTGATTCCTCTTGTGAGCATTCGCTGGCTGCACAGGATCCTCTAGGAAAGCACATGAGACCGGGAGGCCTGGTTGCATGCTCGGTACCTTCCATATATTCCCTAGTTTGTGTTATATCTTTACGAGGATGAAAATCCCAGAGGTGGGAGTAATGTAAATAATGAGTAAATACAACAAAATATTTTTCTTAATTTCCTTATATTTTTACAAGTAGGCAGTTTCTGACAGCACCTGATTTCGAGGCCCGGTGTTCCCAGAATCAATCTCCAAAGATTATCTTTGGTACGTTCAGTGAGCGAATGAGTGGGTTTTTCTATCTTTTGAATCAGTTCTCCGAATTGAAATATGAGGGCACCGATGAACTCACAGCGCCCGTAATTTCTTAAGGGGACCTTTACTGCAGTTGTGTTTGAAGCAGGTTGAGAATTATTAATTTGGAGTTTATTAAAAAGTTAAATAAATTTGTTAATGGAAATTTATTTCTAAGGAAGTTTAATCCTCCCATGTGTGGATATATGAGAGGTGGGGCCCACAGAGGCCTCATCCTCTCATATTCCCATAACTCTCTCCAACCCACCACTTAGAACCTCTTCAATTTAATGTGACAACTCCCCTTATTATGACAAACCTTCACCTCCGTAATTAATATTCCATTAAGGGTTCGAAAGCTAAAACGGAATGATAGTATTATATATTGGGGAGACTTCTCTCAATTATGGGTTGGAAAATATTATGGAGAAGCTTGTGGGAAACCTCTGGAGAATTTTAGAGAGAACTTTAAACCTCGGATGAAGAACAGTTCTCCAATGATGGGCCTTCTAAGATATTTGATGAAGATCAATCCTTCAATGGAGGTTGGATTTCAATGAGTCTCCGATGCTCAAGCTCTGATATGAAGTCTGAGGCAGATTCAATGATCGGTGTTAACTCCATTCTCTTTTTGTGGCTCAACGACGTGAAATGTCATAAACAAGGTAGGGGTGTGTTTTGATTGGATTAATGATTGAATCTTCTTTCCTTCTTGTTTTGTTCTCTTTAACTGCCTTCTACTGAACATATGCGAAGAGACCAGGCCAAACTAACACGGTCTGAATCCTCCTCTAATTTTGTGATTTTTGGAGGTTCTTCATGTTCATCATGGGTGAATAACTACAGATCTTTACGAGTTCATTAAGGGATGAAACGATACAAAATTAAAGACTCATCATCACGACAACCTAGCGGATGTGCGACAATAATAGCGAGTGATGGTACGGATCAAAACGGGATGGACTGTTCCTCGACCATTCTTCAAATGAGAATTCAAAATGTGTTTTCGAATTCGATCAGATTCCCGACAACGCCGAAATCAAGTTTGGGACAATGAGGATACCTAGAGTATGATGTTTCGTGACGGACGAACGATCAGAATGAAGAACCAACATCAAGGGAGGTGCGCTGGCCAGAGGATTCGTTTCTGGAAAATTCATGATTACTCGGCATGTACTCCTAGAGAACACGCCCTATAGTGCGGGCATTCTGCGGCTAGGGTTTCGGACATCAGACAACTAACACATGGTGTGTGACCTCTATCACACGACGTGTACTCGCCACACAGCAAGGAGGTGGTGGCTATACGAGACTAGGTGTGTAACCCAAGATTACACGGACACAGTATGGAGTCCACAGGAATGTACTCTACCACATGACCAAACATGGCCAATGGTGCGGGTTAACCCGTGTACCAATTAGATGGTTTGGATAACATTGGTTTAGGCCATGTATGAGCACATGGCGGCGTTCACAGAGTTGACCCCAAAAGTTTGGACACGGCGTGTAACCATACCACACGCCAGGTACATATTTTTACATGAACAGCCCTTCGACATGGGATTTGTTACACAGACAGTATGTGGGGATTAAAGACACGACGTGTAACCATACCACACGTTGTGTACTTACTGTTTACAAGAACAACCCTTCGACATGGGCCGTGGCACATGGGCAGTACCCTAGGTCTGAAGACATTCCATATAACATAACCAACACGATGTGTACTTTTTTGGAAAATGTCTTGGTCATATTGTTCTCAGTGTTTTGGACACGTTTGTTTCGGTGATGTTTGGGTATGGCCAGTTTAGTTCGGACTCGAAAACTACCACACCCTCGGAGCAGAAATAGTTATAACTTCACCTCCGGACGTCTGATCGATGTGCTATCAACTTTTTTGGATTCCTGTTGATGAGGCAGTTCTTTTGTTATACATCACATGAGGTTTGGACACAGTTGGAGTATGACTGGGTTGGATTGTACCCCAAATCTGACCGGGCCCCTGGAACAATAATACTAGTAATTCTCAGACCGGACGTTCGTTTGATGAACCGTCTACGACATTGTTAATATAGTTGACAAACACTTCATTTGAGTATACTACACTTGAAATTTTGGTGTACTATTGAGATACGGTCGGGTTGGTTTATACAAAAATCCAATCGGGCCCCTGAAACTGAAATTCTAATAACTCACAGACTGGGCGTCTGATTGACGCGATGTCTGTTACGATGAGATACCTATGACGTTGCAGACTTTTGGGATACTTCTTGATGGGACATCGTCGCACATGTAAGTATCTACCAGTAGCTCGTGGAGAGGATCCTCCATGAGATGAGCATATAGAGTGTAGAAACCTAGTAGCTGTATACCTAACGACTGCATGACTGATTCGACTCAGAGTTAATCGATTAGCCTGGTGGATGGAGCACCCGGTATTTGGAGGCAGACCCATGGCGGACGAAGCACCTGGTAGTTTGCAGTAGACCCACGGTACTCGACAAGAGGAGTACCTTCGAATGCTATTAGGGGGAGCACCCAGTATTTGGAGGCAGACCCACAGCGGACGGAGCACCCAGTATTTGGAAGCAGACTCGTGGTACTCGACAGGGGGAGTACCTCAGCAGTATAAGGTTAGTAAGTAGCGCCTCAGAGTCGGGATAGGGCCATTTTACTCGACAGAGGGGGAGTTCTCCCGTAGTTGTGGTTTCGATAATGAACATCCTGGTTTATGCGGAGTCAATGATCGTTGTGTTTACCTCATGAATGAGATGGGATACTTGACAAAATAGGTATATATATGGACATATACCTAAATAAATGTTATCTGTTGAGATCTTTCCATGTGGTTTATTTTTTGGTTTTAGTGAGACCTTGAGGGTCTCAGTTTCCCTAGTGAGTGTAGTTATACTCTCCACTATATAGGCTACGCTAGCACATCGTTGTGTTGGATGTAGACGACAGACAGTGCAAACAGAGACTGAGTGTATGAGGACTAGATTATACCTAGAGGTGGACCTCATGATGAGTCGATACCGGAGGATGTTGACAGATGAGGGCACTGAGGAGACTATATCTACCTACCCTTCAAGTAGGATCTGAGGTGGAAGAACCTGGAGATGCATCTATCTTCCATTAGTTTGTCTTTTCTATTGTAATTTTTTTAGTTGTAGCTATAATTTTCAGTTGGGTTTGTATTCTGGCCCATTTACATTTCAGCACATTCTTTTGTACTTAATTTTTTACTTCCACTTGTACTCTGGTTGGATGTGTTTACGTTTTATAAAGGCAATTCCTTCCCAGTTTTCAGGATTTACGCCTTTGGTGCTAGTCCGCAGCCACTATCCTACAAAAGGAGGGCTTGGGGTAGTCACAACACGGGCCCAGAGGACATGTCGTGACAACATAGATGTGTAATTTATTTTCCAAGACAATTCCACATATATAGTTATAAATAACGCATATATATATATGATATGAATTAAAAAATGATTCTTTTCAAATTAAAATGGAATATATTGTTTTCCTACAAATCTATTGGAAAATAGTAATGTCAATCATCTATATGTGTGGAAGGGCACCCCCATGATTATATTTTTTCTATTTTTCATTTAATCATTACAAATATGTTAATAATGATATATTTATTAAATAAATGTAACATATTTTTGTGGTGGAAATTGAAATTCTATTTCTATCATTAATGTGTTACTCTAAATTCATATATAATTATCATAAATGATATTTCGGATATAATTAACATTTTTAAGATGATATAACTCTGATAAATGTAAAATGACTGAAACTATTAAACTAAAACATACATGAAAAATTATGTATGTATTACCCAAAAACTGTGACATAAAAAAGGAATTGTTAAAAAACAATTAAACAAACTTTTTTGTTAATAATATATTTTATGATACATATGAGTATGCTTATGGAAGGAAAATATAAAAAAATATAAATATTATATAAGAGGATTGAAGGTGATCCAATGTAATTGGACCTGAGGTAATGATTTATTTCATTATCTATTTATTATTAGAGATTTTTTATTTTGATGTCTCTATTCAGATTATTGTTTTGTATATATATATTTAATAAAAATAATATATTTTTAATATCCTATGGTTATTAATGATATTTTCATGTAATTTCACTATTTTCCTTTATTGTGTATTTTAAAATATTGAGGCTGTTTTTTTAAAAAAAGGGCTTCATATCTCTCTTCAATTAAAAATAATTTTTCATATATGTCCATGATTTATAATAATAGTTTCAAATATGTTTTACAATTCCATAAATATTTATCAATATAATTGTGGTTACCATTTTTGCAGAATTTTTTTTAATTAATATTCATTTCCTTTTCAAAATGAGTTACTTCTGGACCTTTTTACCAAAGTGTGGAAAGATTTTTTTACATATATATCATGTATAAAATTCCACATTGTAGTGATCGATAATTTTTTTGAAAATTACAAGGAATTTTTAAATAGTAATTTTCAATTAAAATTAGTTCCTTAATTAATGGGAAATATTTTAAATTATAAATATAAAATAGTTATTTAACAATTAAAATATTAAAGAAATATATTATGTGATATTTATTCTATTTCAATGTAATTTGATGAGTCAAATACATATTATAAACACTAATGATACCAATGACCTTTTATCTATTGATCTTTTTTGAACAATTTTTTTTTGATTTACCATATTGATACAATTTTCCATATTACTCTATTGGTGTTATAATTATGGTTGTGGGTTTTCAAAATAAGTAACATTCCATATGAAATTTCTTAATATGAAATCTTACCTTGATTATGTTTCACCCCGTTCAAATAAATAATGAATTAAGAATTATAATTCGACTATTGGAGATTGTGACTTCGCATCCACTAGATGATTTTGTTCATATGATGAGGCGATGTTTCATGGGTATTTGGATGAGACATAACCAATTTGCATATTATGTATTGGAATGATGATTTAAAATTTTGTATCAGATTTATATAACAAGGCCTCCATGGTTTGATATTTATATCCATCATTATGCATTCCATCATTCAGAAATCGGTTATTGATGTTACTGATATTTTTTAATTGTATATATATCCATGGAAATGTTTTTACATATTTTTATTATTTTAATGGGACTATATTATTAACATTTATCCATTCCATATTACAAATTCTTTATATAGATTAAACTATATTAATTACCTTGTTGAGAATCTGAGCTCACCATTTTTTTTGTTTTCATGCTCTAAAATATGAGGATTTATTTTACAATATATATTCATGGATATGATATTAGTGTCTATGGTGTTCAAAAATAAATTACAATTTTGATTTTTTTTTGAAATTTATTTCTTTGTTTATGTATGTATTTTGACTTTGAAGACTAATAAACTATTATTACCTTCTAGAAATCAGCAGTTGTATCTTATTCCAATGTAATAATATTACCATTGGATATGTGTTACTAGATATTTGGTCATTAATGTTAGTATAAGATGTGGTTTATTATATACCATAGGAATAAAATTTTAAATACAATGATTAGGGAACCTAAACCAATGAAGATAAATTTTATTATTCTCATCAAAATCAATGTTATTATTATTATATAAGATATGGATAAAGGTTTCAATTTTTTCAATGTGTTTCAGTATTTCTTAGATTATATATTATGTTTCAATATTTAATGATATATTCTAGTGAATTATATCTTTTAGAAAAAGTGAAAAGCAGATGGAATTAAATAATTATCAATTCATGTAATATCTATAAGGATTTTTCTTCTAGGAATGATAATAATACAATAGATGAAATAATTAATAATATATCAGAGAAGATGGATCTTTTTAGGATAAATTACTATTCTTGTATTGAGAATCATACAAATACAAAATGATGTGTATATTTTTTTGTCCGAATCATGTGTCATTATTAATCACTGGGACTACAAATAATTTTTTTATATTAGTGGATATTTTACTATTGTAAGAAACTACATTAATTGGGAATAAACAAATGGTTTACATTTTACATGGAGGTAAATCACCTTTTAAAAGATGTGGATAAATATAAGACATTATTTCAATAAACGTTATATACAAATGAAATACTTTTCTTGACTGCAAATTGTTTTATGGTATTTTCATTGAAGAAAAAATCCACATTTACAAAGAGTGTATTTAAGAATTCAATTATTATAATTTAGACAAAATAATGTGTAAAATATTTCAATGATAGAGTCAAAATTAAAATATTTTTAATGCAATGCTATATACTACATATGTATTCAAAAGTATATGATTGACCTTTTATTAGTGTGATAAATAAAATAAAATGGAGGTAGAAATCTCTTAGTCATTTTCTTCACATGAAAATATAGTACAATGTGTTATCAATATATGAAATAATTCTTCATGTTGTATGGATTATAAGAATATAAATAGAAAGAGAGTATGTAAGACACAAAATGGATAAGGGGAAGACGAGAAAAAATTATTTTACCACTTGCGATCATTGAAGAAATAAATAACCTAGTACATTCTTGAATTAAATGGATTATTTCATTATGTGTGGATATAGATTCTATTAGACTTGTGAATGAATGGGTACGTACGAAAATTAAGTGTTTAGTTTTTCAATTGCAGAGAGATGTGGCACTATGAAGATTAATGAACCAGTAATCAAGGGATTATCCCTTATAAATTTTTTTGTTATCATGGACATGGTTTTTCTATAATTGTTAAAAATTTGGAATAATTAATGTTCTTGTGAAATTTTTATTTATTAGTTTTGTTGAATAAGTAATTTATAAATGATGTTCCGATTATAAGAATCCTGAAACTTATAAAGATTGTGTTTCAATTGTTTTTTCAATAATTATTTAAAATATTATAATGAATGGTACTAAAGAAAATGAAATTTGATTTCATTTTAAGGTGTTGTTTTTGGAGAATACATGAATAAGGGAATCCAACCCCTCAATATATTCATTTATATGAGTTAATAATGTTTACATTAGATAATATTACTATTTAATAATTTTGTGGGAGAGTATTGGTGACTTGTAAAATTGTTAGTAATTTTATTACAATTTAATTTATGATGGAGCTCATAATATTTTTCACTTGATGAAATATACGTGATTATATGAGATTGGATGAGTTAATATATAGAAGGATGGATGATTTCATTGGGGATTTTTGTTTATTTCCATGATCTTGATCAATATGTGATCATTTTATTCAAATATATTCTATGTCACAATGAATATATACTCTATATTATAATTTAATGTCTATTTTTATTTTTGTCATAAAATATTAGGAAGGTATTTCAGTTTAACCATTTATAGAATGGATTATGATGAATATTCAGTGTTATTGTTATGGTTTCAGAATGTAATTCATTGTAATGTATAAAGAATGCTAAAAATTAGGATTTTCAAAAAAAATTGGAGATATATGTTCTTAATTTTGAATATTATAAATCATTAAAATTTTATTTTATTAATTACAAAATAAAAAATTAATCTTGAATAATAATTTACTTGAGTATGATATAAGGTTGAAATAGGTAAAATCAAAATAAATGGATGAGATTGTTCTTATGATATGGAAATGAATATATTCAATATATATTCATTGTTATATTATATTTAATATAAAATAATACATTATATTTAGAAAAAATAACATTTAAATAAATAGGTTATACCTTTACATTCATTTCTGGTCATTATATAGTATTTTAACTCCGTATATTTTTTTTGTTTTTTCCTTCTCATATCCAGGTTCCAAATAACTCCATATTAATCCTTTGTTGTTAGTTTTTCCTTATGTGTCCATATTTTCACATTCCACTGATGTTCACCTATTTGGAAACGTTATTTTATGGTGACCTTCTAATTTAATTTCCAACATTTATGATAACTTTTGTTTACCATTTTTAGTGGTTTTCATATATCTAACATTAAAAAGACAATAATATATTATCAATAAAACGTTTATAATCTAATAATTCAATTGATATTAGTGTGTAATCTGAAATACAATGATATTTTAAAAGATATTTCACTTTAAAGAATCTAATTTCATTAAAATCTTGAGTTACACAAAAGAATGAGTTTAAAGGAACATTGATATACTATTAAAATATAATTATGTTGTAGGTAAAAATTATCTATTGAATTTTATAGATTGATAGGACTGACTAAATTATCTAAATTTATTATTTTCAGTTTCATGAATTTAATTAATAATATATAAATAAATTATAAATGAATAAAAATATTTGTATAAAAAACATGTTTTCTAAAAATTAATTCTTTATATTCACTAAATATGTTATTGTTATGTTAAATTCATGTAATAAATATTAATGGATAAATTTAATTAATTATATATAATAAATATTATATAAAAAAATTTACACATTCATCTAATATCTTTTCACTTCTTTAGATATGAGGATATCCTATTTTATGATTTGATTTTGTATTATTCTAAAAGCGGTTATCTTCATCTTTTGCTTATGTTATTTAAACTTTAATTATAATACAAATATATATTAAATTTTATATGTTGGTTTCTATATTTGGAATACAGATGTTAAAATTTGGAAAATAGAAGAATTTTATCATTAGTCAATTGGAATAGAAACCATGTGAAATTTATCAGTTCAAAAAATGGTTAATCAGGTAAATATAGGTTATAAATAAGTCATTAGTTCATAATATATTATATTAAATATAGTTGGATAATGTAATTTCAATCATTATAACCATTTTATGGATAATTAATTTTTAATGGACAATTTTCAATTTATGTAACAATATAATATTAATGGAAATTAATGTTACAAAATGTCACTCTCTTATTTTTAAATATCTATAATGTTCACACATAAGTATAAAAACAAGTAGTGTATGAATCACAATAGATATGATGATCAAAATTATAATATTTATATATAAAAATTTTATTTATAGTATTTAGGTATTAAATAATATTCTTAAATTATTACATATTTCTGATAATGGATTTATTAAATTGAAATTAAAACAAAATAACTGATTTAAAAAAACTAAAAGTGATATAATATTAATGAGTTAATGTGTCATATTAATTTTTTAGATCTATATGAACTCTTATGGTGGATTTAATATATTATATTTTAATTCCTTAATTTTAATTATGCTTCAAATTAAAATAAAATGAATAGTTCTAAAATTTAAATTTTTAACATTTTATAATAAAATATTTAATTAAATGATTCAAAGAAAATGAAATGTTATATTCATTAAAATTAACGGAATATGGTTTTAAACTACAATAATGTTCAATTTAAGGGTTTTTTAATTTCTTTTGTATCATTAATCGCCCTTAAATAATATATATGATATAAGAGAAATGGGATATTATAGAGAACCCTAATGCTACGATTTAGAATATTTTTTAGGGATTAAAGCTAATGAAAATACAACCATTTTAGATCTGATTCTTAATCAATCCGATCAGGTAGGTAATATATGTATTTTCCAATATTGTGTCAAAAAAATAATAAATGGTGGAGTATCTCCCACTTTATTCATACAAGTCATGAATGAATTGTTAAACTATGTAAATGTTATCTTTCAAACATTATATCATATACTTTGGAATACCTTGTTTTGGACGTTTTATCTAAAAAGGGTTTACATCCCATAATTATTCAAGTCATGATGTTGGGGAAAAAGTATGAAATTCTTTAAATTATCTTACATCACAAGGTTTCAAATGTCGAATGGTGTGGGGATGAATAAATTCAATGATATAACAGAATGAATTATAGAGATATAAGGATTTGATGAATGGAAGATAAATGATATTGTAAATGGTTATTATTATGTTGTCATCCCATCAGTTAAATACATGATAATTGAATGGATGCTTTTTTATTTTCAATAATACATATATTCCTCAAAATATATGAGTGGGATTGAAAATAGATCTTCAAAATGTCAGTAAAACCCAAACCCATCATTGTATTAATATTTTTAATCATAAATAGATACATTAGAACTTAATAATCATTTAGGATATAGGATCATTAGTAAGAAATCCTATTAAGATGGATAATAATATATACATTCTAATCTTTTTCCACTATACCATTACATTTTTCCTTGATTATATGTCTATAAATTTTGTTGAAGAAGTTTATTTATAGATAGATATGACATTATAAATTTTGAAATACTTTATGAGAGGAATCCCTAATTCATCATAAAATGAATTTTTTTTAAAATGTTTATTCTAAGAGTAAAATTGAAAAAAAATATAAGTTTAGCTAACGTAAGCTGGAATGATTGCTCATCTTGTAAGATAAAAATAAAAGGGAAATATTATGGTAGGTCCCCATAGTACTGCAAATCCTCAGGATTCCTCCAATGTTGTAGGAGATAATGACCAAGAAAAATGGGTTGGGTATTGGATATAAACCTTTTGGATGACTTCATTGGACTAAACATCATAGGTCATAAGTACCAAATTGGGGATATATCAACACATTATGTCACAATTAATATATTGGAAAATTAAATTATTTCTTGGTTTGGATTGTATAGGTGAAGGAGGATTTAATAAGCTATATTGATTCCACCCATCACCCAATATCTTACAACTAGACCTAATATACCATAAATTAAATGATATATTTTAATTTGATAGGAATATTTATTCAATAATGAATTATATTAAAATTTGGCAATCCATTACTCAAATATTATTGTTGCATCCTAATATCTTTAGTAAAACCCATTCATTGAGTATAGGAGTGAACACAATTTGATATCATGATATAGTATCCTAGAATAGGATATGAGAATTCATCCATGTATATTCTAGATCATGATGTGGTTCCAAACGACATGGATAGTGATGTTGTACCTTCTACTCTAAAGGTGAGTCCTACTAAGGTCACATGTGACAACACACAATAATATATTAGGTAAAGGTATCTCAGATTGGGAAAAGAGGCTACACATGGTTATTTAATTGACCCTTCTAAGGTTCCCCAGTGTATGAGAATGGATTTTTTCTCTCATTACATGCGATGAAACCTAATATGGGAATATATAAGTTCACTCTTAATTGGAATTCCTTATCATTACATCATTTTGTGCTTGTGAGAACTCAATTTAAAAGTTCTCACACTGATGGTATGCTATAATGTTCTTTTATAAATTTTCCATATTCTAAATATGATATTTGGAGGAAACTTGAGGATAATCCAACTATTATATTTCCTTACAAAAATAAATCAGGACTATTAGATTGTGTTTTTTGGATGATTTCTAGGAGGATTCTGAGCATAATTAACTAAATTATGATTTGATTGTCCGATCATTAGAATTTACAAAGAAGTTGGTATTTTATCCTCCTTAGGTTGAATTGGAAGAGTAAAAGGAAAAAAGTAAAATATATAAACGAAATTCTACAACACATAAATCCGATAACAAGATGAAAATCTAATAAAATAATAGATTATACACTAATACTACAAAGGTCTTTGTAAATACCTTTACTTTTATCTCAGAGACACATTCTTATGACTTACTATCCCCTACCCACACACACAGATGAAAATTTGTATTTCATATCCAATGAAGTAGTTTGATGAGTGGATGTATGTTAATTGGGGATCCCTTGAATATATATTTTTCATATAATACACATACAATATTGGTATGGACCAATTATAGATATTCAAAGATGACCATTTCAATCTCCTCTATTATAGATATGTACCAAAATGTATCATATTGTCTCTTGTTATACAGGGATCCACCATCACCCTTTCATTCAAAAATTCCCTATATCATATATAAATATATGATGGATATGGAGGGATCATAGTATTTTCCTTAGAGGAATGTCTAAAAAATTAATTCTTTATGTGAATTTTAACACATTCTTGGAGTTGAATGAAAAATATGGATCAAATTTCGTTAGGTTGGGAACCGAAGAGATCTCAATGTGCATTATTCAATGATGGATTTTTATGTTCTGAATTGGTATAGGTGAATTCACATGGAACATAAATTCTATGAATTGAAGGTAGATAAAAATAATGTTATATTCAATATTTAGGTTGATGATGAATGTTCTTCAATTTGAGATTTATTATTCTTTTTTATCATGATCTATTCAGATCATAACCCTTGTGTAATTTATGTTTTTACGTAGCTAACAAGGTTATTCCCTCCCTTTTAGAGTAAATAATTTTTGACTATTCATAGTATTGTGTGGAGAAAACATTATGAATTGCTAAAATATAGTCTATAATGGTAAAACCGATTAGCTCATTTGATACATATTGAATACAAAAAAAATTCTCATTGATTTAGTGGAGTAAAAAAAATTCCTTCCTTAATGATGGTATTAACGTTTCAAAAAATCCTCTTCAATGCTATATTATTTCTATAAATACATTAGAATATCCCACAATGGTAGAGGTGTAAACCATTCCCAAGATGGGTGTGATCCTAGTAATAAAATGGAGGTTGTATAGAAACCTATAAATTATTATATGAATATATAATAGTGATTGAAATAACAAAAAATTTCAATTGATAAACAAAAACTTTTCATTATAGGAGTTCAAGATATCATCACCTATAGGTCTCCAATAACATCGGAAAATGAAATCTCCAATATAGTGGTTTATTACATTCAAAACTATTAATACAGTGATGGGAATGATTTTGCCCAAAAATAATATTTCCAAAATCACTTATTGTATTGATTATCATCAGAATAAAGGCCTCATAGTGGCCCCTTCTGATGAGATAAAAATATTTGTTTTTCTCACTCATCAATGATAGTTGATCTTGGCCTGATGGGTTCACTAATAACATTTAAATATTCTCTAGGGAAATAATTCATTGTATAATGAATGATGATGCGAGGGAATTATTTAATCATTATTCTATGGCCTATGGTGTAGACATCCTATTTTTTACCATATATCTTATAAGGAAAATTCCATTGACAATAATAAATTTAGACCAGTTGAAATAGGGATCATAGTTGCTAAAACTATCAAAAGAATGTAAACAGTCCAAATTGAAAATTAAATTGGGAACATAACCAACCAAAACATGATTGGATATTTTCCCTAGTAAGAACATCCAAAATTTACTTTCCATTACATCATCATGTGACAACATGATGAAGAGGATGGTAAATAATGGTTATTTTCAAGGGAAACTGATATCTATAACATATTTTAATTCCTGAAATGTATATTTATCATTATTTTTGACAAACAATATACATTCTCTCTTATTTTAATTAAACATATTTGAACCATTATCAATTATTTAATGATTTCCATGTTTAATAAATTTTTCCCCAAAGGATTCATTCAATTATCAAGGGGGAATTATTAAAGTGAATCCTCATTAAATATCGCTCCTTTTATGGTTTATGATTTTTTATCTAATAATGAAACAGTTTTTTATTTTCTCAAAAATTCATTCAATGCTAGTCGAGGTATGTAAACACCCTATCCTTATATCATTACTGATGATATCATATTTCATTGGTTCACTACTGAAAAAATTTATCTTCCATCAAAGACATATTTTGAAACTGTCATCAAGTGGTTACGAAAACTCTTATCTAGAATAAAACACCCTTATTTTTGGAATTTGAATCTTAGTTATAAGAACAAAATGATTTATAAGATACATGGTGTGAGGATTGTGGACCTTCACTTTATATAACATACTATCCCAATTTTTTACGTTTATTATCAATGAATATTCATTGAAGACACCTTTTATAGAATTATTAATCAGCTAGACATGTGGAAGGAAAAAATCCATGTCTTTGGATTAGAGAGTCTTCATAGTGAATTCGATGATTACAACCCAAATTTTCTACACATTCCCATTATATAGGTGGTTGATATGTCTTATTAGTAATATTAATTTTGTGGTCCTGAATTTCATATAGACTAGATATTTGGTTTGTTGGATGATCGTCAAAGTGGTGATAGTAAATTTTAATATACCCATGGGAATGGAAGACTAATGCATAATGGTTCTCAGGATCATTGATGATGCCAATCTCATCCAATACATCGTGAATATATTAACTTATTGTTATCCCTATATTGAGTTTCATTCTAACATGTTGAATGAAAAGATGTTTAATCTGTAATCTAACAACCATTCCACATATACTTCAACCACAATAAAGCATGATTTTAGTGGTAAAATTTATAACAAAAAATGGAGTTACTATAGACAATCTAATCATAAATGGTGGGTAACATTATTTCTTGAAACGTACATTATTAATGTATGTTGTGCATCATAATACTGAAAACCAATCCATTGATGGTTGATACCTATCAGGACCCATCAAGAAACAATTTTTCCATCCCTTATTTCTAATTAGTTTCAGTTTTATGTCATCATAAATAAGGATAACATAACAAGGTATCAAGAAAAATTTAAAATTAATTAACATGGGATTTTAAAAGTTAAATTTTTAATAAATATTCAACAAATTATCATGGATTATCTATTCCAGAGCCCCTTTTATTCTGCCTTGATGATATCTACTAATATAGAAAATCTCAAAGCGAATATCTCATACTCATGAATTGAATCATATGTCTAGTATAAAAATGCATCCAACATGTAATATATGCTTACAGGCTGTAGAATTTTACTTGTATAGCTTTATTTACTGCTCATTATTGTAAATTATTTAGCGACAAATCTACCGGTTGTTCATCATTAATATATACATAGAAAACCATAATTAATACAACATACTATATATTGTTTTTATTATACAGAATAATATCAAGTAACACATACTTATCATGACTATTAGATCTACAATTTCACACACATGGACATCTAGAAATGAGGTCATCTTCTACAATCAGACACCATATTTTCATTTGGTTATCATTTCAATTCATAGGGATATATTTTTATCCTCCCATGTTTAAACTATTTCATAGAGAAACAACTATTATGACCAATAATATTTTATGAATTTTGGGTGATCATGTTAGGAAATAAAGACCATTATTATGGAAATATATGTACTGGATATCTATAATCAACCTATGCATCATGGTTAAGATTGATGGTGTATATTTTTGTGCACCATGAACCATGGGGTTTGGTGGTGATTTCTATACTGATTATCGATTTTTCATAGACAATTTCAATCATTATATTGAAAACTAAAAAATTATGATGTTGAACTATAAAATGACTTTTTTACATTAAATCATACTCCACATAACACTTTTAATTATATATGGAATTAATTTCATTCTTAGATGGATGTTGATGTACATCAGGAACATTCTACGATAATTCCATGGAGGTTGTACAACAATTGTATTTAGTGGAATGATGTTACCATGAACAATAACATTAACTATTTTCATGCCTCTAAGGAATCCAATTATGTTTTTGGTTCTTTTTGAAATAGTTTAATCCGTGAGACGGGATCAATATAATCCATATGAATTTCTTACAAAATTTCATCGATTACTAATGATGATATGAAATGTGTGATTCATTAATGAATTTCTTAAATCCCTTTAACACATATAATTTATTAATAATTGATTTTAATAAACTCTAGTAATTTATTTTTTTAGTTCTTTAACCTCATAAATATTTACCCTTACAGTATAACCAATAATAATTTTTTGGGTAATTGAAAAAATGGCAAATTGTGGGTTCTAACTAAAATATATGTGTAAAAAATACATAAAATATTTTAAATTTATATTTGAATTTTATTATATGATCACATCCCCATCATAAATTTGAATTATATAAATTTGTTTTTATTTTTTACCCAAAAACAATCAATAAAAATTAAATAATTTTGGAATATCCAAGAATTCCTTTTCTCTAAATTATAAAAGGACACCACTACTTCATCATACATACAAAAAATAGATATATAAATCTCCACCAAAACCAAAAAATTACACTTTTCAATTTCCATATTGAAAATATAGGGGATCTTATCCATCATAAATAACTATTCTAATTCGAAAAATAAGAGATATAAATGAAGTTTAATTTAAAATTTGTAAACCTATTTACTATATCCAATTACTATATTTTTTCTTGTAATTAAACATTATGTTTCATTAGAAAATAAATATAAAACAAATAAATATTTGTATTTAAAATTATTATTTCTTAAGATTTCTGGAAAACCAAATTCCAACATTTCCACATTCTAGGAAAAAAAACATCAGTCAAGCGAATGTATAGTTTACCAACTCTACGAAGTGGGGTGATATATTTTTCATAAACATTTTACTTAGATAGTTATAAATATTTGAAATATAAAATATATATTCCATTTGGTAAAAAATATATTTTCTGATTTAATATATCATATATTATTTCTATCATTTATTCTGTTGGAAGTCTATACAATCACTTTTGCATACGTGTGGACTACCACCTCAGTGAAGGGATGTGTGACGTCTTTTTTATGTATTGAATTAATGTTAGTGGGGATCTAATAAAGGAATATATGAGATATAAATGATTAAATAATTACTTTTTGTTTTTTCATTATTATTAATCATATATTTGGTCTATACATTAGATGGTGGAAAAACACCCATACATTTGTAAGATTTACCATATCAATAAATGGTATAATTAATTTTTCTATGTTTTTATATTATGAATTATTAATATATATATATATATATGATTAATTTATATGATATCTATATAATTTTTACAATTATCAATCTAACAGAACATTGATAAAAGATTAATGAATGAAACATCTAATCCAAAGCATACATGAAAAACGAATAATTCATTACACAAAACTATGATTTTCTCAAAAAATTCATAAAAAACTAATGATAAAATAGTATAACAGAATTTTATATGGTAAAATATATATGAACATCGTTACTTTTAAAATTTATAAAATATATATATATATATATTATAAATTATATTTTACATGTAAGCAGCAAATTGGACTTGAGGTAAGGGTTTATTTCACAATATCATCATTATCTTATATTGAATATATTTATGTATACCATGTGGGAATTATTTGATATATTTAAAATAAATAATATATATTTCAAACTAAAATGGTTATTCTTGAACAGTTCTTGTAATAGTACCATTTTAAATACTCTAGTACACAAAAGGATTATGAAATTGTTTTAAATAAAACGGAATTCATTTCATATTATGATAAACGAAGCTTTTCAATAATTCCCATGTTTAAAAAAAAACTATTTTTTAATTTACTATATATATTTATCATTGAAATTATTCTATTTTTTTATTTTTACCAACACGTATAAAATGAATCACAATTTTTTCTCAATGACAAACATTTTTTAACTTTTTCAAATATTTGAAATTAATGTTTTGTTTAACTCATATCGTTTTAATGGAATTTTCCTTCCATCCTGTCAAAAAAAGTTAGTAATACAACCATTAAAAATTCAAAATATTATAATAAAAAATAATACTTTCGGTAATATTATAGAACTATTTAATTTTCAAATTAGAAATTGAATTTTACATAAGAATGTTTCCATTGATATTTTAAATGTATTTTCATCTATATCAGAATCCTTAGACTAATGATAGATTAAGGACAAACAATAATGACACAATCCACCTTATCTTTAATTATGGTTTTGCAATATTTTAAATGGAAATTTATTATTTTGATACCATTCACCAATTTACTCTATATGGTTTATGATTATATTATTCGATTAGGGATAGTATAAATAATTAATATGATTTTCATTAAATATAAATATTTATGTTGAGTATGTTTCACCCCTTTAATATGAATACTTCACTAAACATAATATGTGATGAGATGATTCTCAAATTATATATTCTCTCGATTCATCTTTAGGTCTCATGAGATAATATATATTGAATATTTTAGATTACTTGTAATGACACCATAATGGTATGATTCAAATATACAGAATTTTACATTCCATCATTATATAACTATTTTATATTTTAAATGATATTATTTAAATACCTTTTATATTCCTAGATATGCTTTCATCTCATGTGATTATTTATACGAAATTATATGGAAAACGTTTTTTTCTTGATCATTTATGCCTTATTAATATTTTTATTTATGTATTCTGTTATTGAGAATATATTCTCATAGATATATTATTTTTCCCTTCCCTAGATATCCAAGATGTGATTTATGAATTATAAATAGGAATATGATTAAAGGTATGATGATGTTATCAATTAATTTTTTATATATTTTAAAATTTACTGTGATAATCAGATATGTAGATAGTTTTTTGAAAAAAATAAACTATTTTTCTTATATATGTCATCTATTGTATATTATCAAAAAAAATTAATGAAACAATCAACTCTATGTTTTTCGAGAATATTTATTATCCTTAATTTATTATATCGGAATCTTAAATATATTTTAACCAAGACATCCATCATGTAAACTGTTGAAGAAATTCTAGCCACCGAATTATGTCGATATTGGGATCTCGACTATTAGGAAAGCATTCTAGTCTCAAATGATTAATTATTCCACATCTCACACATATAATAATCAACAAATAAGAGAGGTGTGAGGGAACCAATATTGACCAAATGAAAGTAATGCATCCATTTTCTATAAGGAATCGACCTTCCAAAGGAAACAACATACAAACCCATATATTCCCCTATAAAAAACGAATGTCCAAAATATTTACATTCATAATTTAATCAATGAACTACTATAATCTTATTATCCTCAAAACCTTAGTTCTATGAAGTTTCATAATTTTTTACATGATTTTTATTCAAATTAGAAAGTCAATAAATCATAATGGGTTCCACCATGAACCAGCACAATATAAGGATTTATTTATTACACTATAATTCCATAATGGTTAACAACATTCAATGTATATTTCTGATGAAGAAAACAATAACTATTCATTGTCCCACTATTGGTATACCTTTTAATGAATACAAAAATTCATCCAAATTAATTGTATTGTGACATTTTCTCTATAGGTGATTGGAATAATTAAATTCTCAATGTATGTTTGAAAACTAACAAAAAAATTGATTCTTTCATCTGCATACCAATCCTGAGGTGCCTCTCTCACTAATATAGACTGAGCCAAAACTATTAACAAAATTACTAACACCTAATAGAAACCACATGTGTGACCATCTTATACTTGGGTGTGTAGTGTAAAACTTCTTCTCTGACAGGAATGTATTCTTTAAATGGACACTTCCTCCAATAGGAGTAGCCTCATTCTACTCCTAGTATCAGTGATCAATTGTAATCATTAAGGGTTGTTTTAAAATATACCATATTCTATCTCAAGGTTAAACTTAAATCATTATTTCTTAAAAATATGGAACTAGATGACAGGTGAATTCATATAATACATATATCTATGGACTTTTGGGACAAGTAAGTAAGAAAGTTTGTAGGTCACATCAGTTATTATCAATTTATAGGTATATACTACTCACATCATTCCACAAAATATTTTGGTAGAACTATGTTCTAGTCAATATCCAATACATGGGTGATTTTCATGGTGAATGATTGATGCATCACCCAATGACATTAATGCATTCTATTCATATTTCCAACCATGAACATCCTAAAAAATATGTTTTAACAATAATTTTTTCTTTATAGATTCAACATCTAAAATTTGAATTTACATCTGTGAAAATACATTCCTTATAGGTAATATAAAATATATCATTTCCAAACCACTATGGTGTATCTCTTCCATTATTCATAGATTTTCCAATCTTTCATGGGTTGCACAAAAGTATGTGGTACTAAAATAATGCACAATAATAAAAGGACTCTTTATCTACTGTCTCTATTATTCATAGAGCCCATAATATTACCCCAAATAACAATCTCCAAATATACATTCCAATGATTGTGTGCCTAGGTGGGTACATAAACATGATCTTACCACCGGGTGAAATATTGAATGATATCTATTAAAAAAATAACTCATATGGTATAGAACTCAAACCATTTAATAATAGTCCTATAATGAGATCAAGAAAAAAATAACCATTAGATATTTGTAATACATTGAAACATAAATAAATGAAATAGAATATAGGATGAAAATGTTTTGATGAATAAATTATAGAAGCTGTGAACCTAGTTGATCCTATATATAGCAAGGATAAGGCTCCCCAAATTTTTTCTAGAGGTGCATACCCTCAGATGTATGCATCGTAACCAATCAAACTATATTCTATTCTTGACCAATACCATTGTGACAATGATAATGAAATATAATATGTTAAAGGGAATAAGCATTACTATAGGTACTGGGATGATAAAACCTCTCTATTGAGTATCTAGAAATAATTCAACATCACTACCTTTTTAGTGGTTATATATCCAATAATATGCAATGTGTCATAAAAAATTTACCCCTAAATAAAATATTTCTATGAATGAGAAGTACCCAATAAGAAATATGATACACCTTTAGGGTTATATTTTTTTATATAATCCAACATGATAGGGAATTAAAATTTTATAACATTCCATTATATGATGTACATATGGACTTATTAGTACAATATAATCTATGTTTTGGGGATTTAGGTTTTCGAATAGGTTATAAATTTTTACGAGAAATGAAAAACAAAATATTACCTAAATTGGAAACTCTTGACTATTAACCCAAATAAATCCCCACATCTCCACATTTAACAGTATTCCCAATCAAATCATTTGATAAAGACTAACTCCACTCACTATCCCAAGGAAAACCCCACTCTGATACTAGTTTGACATGAACCAATCCACTAGGGCCCCAATAGGGCCAACTATAATCCAAGTGTTCAACCACAATACAACATCCAATATTCTAGGGGCTAGTTACTAGCACCAAGTGGGAATATCATAGGCATGAAAGGATTTATCCTTCTAATTAATATAAGAGCATCATATCAAAAAATATAAATGTAAGAAATAACAATAATAAAAAATATAAATGTTATAATTTTATATTGATAAGACATAATAGTGCAATATATTATTAGATCAGTGTAGATATATGTTGTGAATAAAAAAAATACAAGAGGTTAAAAATACATGGTTAAATAATAAAATTGAAAATTATCATCTATCCAAATGAAAGAGTCCCACATTAGAAGATTGATTCAAAAATGATTTTTTTACAAGTACCATTAGATAAAATCACAAAATAAAATCACACATAATATCCACAAATGTATATAGGTTATAATAGTAAAAAATAATCATCAACACATCATCCACATGACTATATCCAACATATTTGTTTCCTAAATTGACAAAATATGTGAGGGACTATATCCTATGGACATGTTATTATAAGCACACTCATTATGAAACACCAAAAAATTATTCACAAAGAAACACTTCAACCCAACCCATTTCCCACGAGTTTATTAAGAGTTTAATGAATATGAAAAATCCGAGCATTATGTCAATGTATCTATGGGGATATTTTAATGATGTTATGAAGAATATTGTACACATTCTCAGTCATTTGAAGTCTCATTGACATAGAGTGGTCCTGATCATCATAACACTAATAATTGAATGGAACATCATGTGAGAAGAAAGATTCACTCTTAACACTAAACTGTCTATGAATCATAATGTAAATATATAACTATTACAACACATCTTAGGGGAAAACCATAGAGTTATGATGAATTATAAGTCTCATATAAATTAATAATTCTTAAAATTATAATATATAGACCACCACTAGAATCATTGATAGAGAGTCTAATCAATGATATGTATCCCACTTAGGTTAAAGTAAAAGTTTCTCATTTTATCTATAGTTGCTGATCAAGCATCTAATAATACTCATAAAAAAACTAGGAAACCATAAATAAATTTATAGTTAGGAGCATGGAAAGTCAAATGATCTATCAACTTATGTAAAAACCTAGAACCAAATCTATAGTAGAGGATACAAGTGTGTTATCAAGGAATTATTAGGAGTGATATAGAAGAAATGAATTGAATTTTCATCTATTTTTTCATAAATATCATGATTCATTATAGAGATGCGTGAAACATTAAAGAAATATTTTGTGAAATAACAATGTTTATAGTCAACATCAAAATGAATTATCATTGCAAAAATTTGATCGACGTTATTTGTCCTCTTTTTTGGATAACCATTACATGAAGATAATAAAAATATATTCACACTATATCATTAAAAAATATACCATAGTTCCGTGATCACAATGAATCAAATATTTTGTGCTATAATAGATTATTAATTTGATTATACAATTTGTTAGATTACCAAAATATCATGTAATTGATCCTCATTTGTGGATCTCAATGTACTGGATCATTCTATCTAGATAAATAAAATAATGAGAAAAGATTGGAGAAAATATCTAAATTAAATTTAATTCTTTAATGTTGTATTCTTGGATTTAAAATGAATTTATGTATTAATGGTTAACATTCCAATATTTTCATAGGAAGTTGGATAATTAACCCTCATAAATAAGAACACAAATACATGAATAACAACATTTACATTTAATAAAAATAAGAATAATTTATCTACGCACTAGTGACATTATTCAATATGATTTTATAAACCATGATCCATTATCATTGATTTATAACCTCTTATAGGATAATTAACCATTATATGACTTCCAATTGAAAAATAATAGTTTTACAGACTCACATTAATAATAAAATTATCATTTCATTACACAAAAAAAATAAATTAATTTAAAATTATTCAAAACCAAAATTAGATAATTTAATATAATTAAATTTTGATTTTTCACCTAGATCCTCATTGGTCCCTACAAATAGATCACACATAACCATATACTCTGGTTCAATTGAATTCATGGATCTCTTGAATAAATAAATTATGTGTCCCTCTTTTCCCTCATCTCAAAAGATGTCTATCTAACAAAGAGTCTTATTGAATTATATAGAAACACATCAAGAACAATATGGAGAAATGTATATTTCAATGATATAACTCCCTTCTTTGAATAGTGATATATCATACATGAAAGATTCATCACATGTTCAATCACCTATATTTCATGAATAACTTTATTTGAATTTCTAGAAAAGATCAAATCAACCAACCATAATTTAAATGATATTATTATGTAGTTAAATTACAATCCTAGGTATTGATATATCATCCTTTATTATAAGAAATTATAAAAAAATATTCCTCCTTTAATATATTATTTCCACATCATAAATGATGCACAAGACATATAAAAAATAACCGTGAAATTATGTTATTGTAGTTTACAAAATAAAAAAAAATCTATGAGATGATATATATTAATGATATATTAAATTTATAAAGAACAATACATATATCCATACAATGGAACATCCAATTAAAGATTGAAAATGTATATTTTATGTTATCAAGTAATTTCTCACAATGCACCTGTCTTATATATTTTCAATTTAGAACATATTTATAAGAACAGTTATGGAATTATAAGTCTCCTATACATGAAAACTGAAAGTATATGTGTCTTCTAAGGTGACTTCATTTATCTATTTTATATGAATTAAATAATTCTATCATAAAAAATCATCATTATCATTATTATGGGGATATTCTATAACCATTCACTATGGAAACAATTCATTATTTTTTGATGATGTTGAACAATGTGGAAAACAATTTAAATATTACCTTACCACATATCGATAATCATATTATTTTTCATTAAACTATTCTCATTCCTACATAAAATACTACCTAGCAGGTATAATGATCGAACTAGATCATGGAGTAGTCAAATCGTATGCCACCAAAACCCATTCTCATGGAAACAAGGGAATCAATTTTTGAGACATGTATCCCTCTTTAAAATCATATTGTTCAACTAGAGAATTTATTTAATTATAATATAGGGTTAATAGGGGAAATATTTCACACCACATCGATAGTGGATGTTGTCCCGATTAGAGGAGGGATATAGAATATTATTTATAGAATGATATTAACCCAGACATCATCATTTATTCATTTTTATCTAATATAATACTTTTTTATGTTGATATTGACACTAGAATATATCATGGATCCATTCATCATGAATTATAACCCTTTTAAATATATACCATTTGTATTATTTTATGAAGTGGAGTGAAAAGAATGATTTATTTTATTTTTTCAATTTCTTTATAGGAATCTTAGGGAATAGTTTAACTCCACATCCAACTCATCCTTTACCAATGGGATGTTAATAAATACTATTGTA
This sequence comes from Viscum album, assembly GCA_963277665.1. Taxonomy (NCBI): domain Eukaryota; kingdom Viridiplantae; phylum Streptophyta; class Magnoliopsida; order Santalales; family Viscaceae; genus Viscum; species Viscum album. The sequence goes on along the minus strand of OY728126.1, from coordinate 974,968,112 downwards.
GATTATATGTATCCGTGTAGTAGATCATCCTTAATTGGCATTAGTAATCTTTTAATTAGTGATATCAGATCAACATTGACGAGCAATGATTTCTATTCCGATCAATAATGATATTAGTTAGGTTGATGAATTGAGAATATCAAAATTCCTCCAAGTATAATTATTTCATGATAAATCTAGATATTTAGATATAATAATTTTAAGAATTCAATTTTTTCAAGATTTTTTACCATTTATATGTAATATCAAAACAAGAGTCCACTCAAAAATAGAGTCATTAGTTATCCTCTTCGATCAACAATCTTATTCAATTTGTGATAGATGTGGAAATAATGTGCTGGAATGTTTTTTGTCCAAACGATTCCTACCATCATAATCTTCCTGATCTGAGGAACACAATGAAATAAATACTATTTTGATATTTCTTAATTATTGTTTTTGGAAAATTATTGGATATAATTGGATAGTGGGTATTCATCCAAATTTATTTATAGAGTATTTAATAAAATATATTTCAAATTCCATGTGATTTCATCTTCTAATTCTCCTTTGACTATATCTGTGACATATCTATACACCTCTATCAAATACGTTTCAATGTATCTAATGAATTATACATTAACTTCGAGGAACATGAATTTTAACTAAAACTATTTAATAAAAATTAATTTCTATTAATAATTTCCCAGGCATGGACATTTAGGTAAGCCCCATTGATGATGTATTATTGTAATTTCACTCAATTATATCCATCAGAATGAATTGTATGTAAGTTTCAAAGAGGTATAATTAACCGTTTTCTAATCTTGGGGAATAGGGAACATTGCATGACTATTTTTGTGACTATGGGACATGCCTTACAATAATTTTGTTCTTTTCCTTTATTTCACTATCATTTTACCAATATACATATATATAATGTCTATCAAGTATAAACACAATTTTTTGATTGAAATAACTTTGTAGACTTTTGGACAAACATATTTTATGCAATTTTTATTGATTCTATATACTGCATTGATCATGAAATTAGTGTGTCTATAATGATGTGGATCTACATTCAAATAATAATACCTTATTGTGTATTCACTTGACTGAATATTTTGTATCTCCCCATGGGTTATTTTTGGTAATGTAATAAAAATAAATTATAATTTAGGTTTAGTGTTGTACAACTTTCAACTATGGATGATAATTTTTTATGGTATATATCATTAGTGATACAATTTTATTGTTCAAGTTTATATAACATAGATAAATAGTTAATATTGTTTCATGATATATAGCTCGGACCTCATTCAACTATTAATATAGGTCATATATAACATACATTATTCTATGAAAAAATAATACATCATGACTGCACGAGTTATGGGAAAATGGGATCTTGTACAATAGAACATGAATCAAGCATGATGTGATGTAAAAATTAACATGAATGATCAAAAATAAATCTATGGTGACACATTACATTATTATTCAAAAAAATATCATATTGGATGTAGGAAATTTAGAAAAGGCAAATAATCTATTGGTGTATAAGTTACATGCCTTTATTTAGATCCAACTGATTTGTGGTGAATAAGAGGGATCCATTAGTTCTTATCAATCACCATTCCAATGTCCATGATATATTTCATCATGATTTTTGTTTCTCTATAGACGAAATAATTCATAGATCATTAACATTAATCAAAGAATCTATACCACTCTATCCTTGGTTATGTCATTGAGAATGAGTATTCATGATAAGTTGTTGAAACATGCCATAAGGAATACGTTATATAGAATGGGGGTCGAGGAATTGTTCAAAACCTTTATATCATTTATTAATTCATGGGCGATGAGTATTCATTAATTATTCAAACACCATGACCGCTTCTATAATTCAAATGGGGTGACTATTCAATAATGGTTTAGAAATGAAGAGAACATTAATCACTAGAGGTTGATGTGTATTCAATAATGCTTCAGTCATCTAGTATCATTATTTCCTTATAGGTTTTGTATATAACTACATGATGTTAGGTTTGTCAAATAAACACAAATATATTGATTATGCGTTGTGTGTATTATTTCTCGGTGTTGTTATAATGATAATGATGATAGGTAAAATCATTTTTGGGATAATCAAAAATCAATATGAGATAAAGATATCACCTAAAATGTTTTTATAGATGACATGTGTTAGAGGATGTTATTACTAATAAATGATTCCATTTGATGAAAAATAAAGGTCACTATTTCATATTAGACTCTTTAAATGTAATGAATAAGTATCTCTTAGAGCTAATATTATTACATTAAATGTTAAATAGATTATTTGTGATGATTAACAAAATATAATCATGATTTATGTCATGTAAAAATGGAAATCCATGGAAGTGTTTGACCCCATTATGAGAATGCATGTAAAAAAGGACCAGTGGAAGATTACTTTGATGAAGATAAAATTGATGGCAATGAATGCCAAAAAGATAAATTTTTTATTGTTTTGAATCTAAATCCCATATACCCTGAGGGTTAGGGTCATGAAATTAGGAACACTAAAATAATTCATGCTATCAGCGATGTCCATGAATTATATTGAGTTGGTATACTCTGTTGTCATGCTATTAGGTATCATGAGAAATATATGCTAATTTCTCAAAAGGACATTCCTATAGATTATTGTACATTTCTCTTATTTATTCCAAAATCATAAATTTTCATGAAGATAAGTCCATGCATCTTTCTATGGTTCGTGATAGTTTATGGAATCCTTAGATACTCAATGCATGAAGTGTAGTTCATTAGATGATATAAACTAAAAGATGATGGGTGAACCACAAATCTCATGTAACCATGGTCATTTTACTGGGATCATTAGATAATTAGTGACAATATAATTTTTTTCTCATTTAATGGAATGTAATAAGGACACAACTATCATGAAATTTCACATCATACCAAGAGGACTTAAGTGTTATGTGGTTTATGTTCATCTATGGACGACCATATAATGTGTAGTAAAATTTCATGAATCAATGATACTTATTTAAAATTTTAACATCATATGATGAGGACATAGTGAAGTTACAAAAAATAATTCCTATTATTTTTTATAGATACATTGGATTTCTTAGGTGATCATGAATGTGGGATATATTTAAATCATCACATAGGCATATGATAAAATGTATATATTTGGGGTAAACATATTGTATATTTGGATCATATAAAATAAACCCATGTATTAATATATCTCATAGGAGAGAAAAGATATAATCTATGATTTTAAAATTCTGATTTATTTTTAGTTTTTCATGATTGAACCTCATAGCCTCCAATATTTAGTCATGACGCTCCCCATGGGGTTATAGTCCCAAAACTCTTACCACACATGAGCTTTAATCATTGTATGAAATATAATGTGAGTAGATAATAATCCATACTATGTTTTTTAGGGTTTAATTTCCAATAGATAAACTTTTATAGCAACATACGATGGAAAACCACCAATGTGAATGATTGGTGAACTAATCAAGAAATCCCTATATGTTGGAGGAATATATAGTTTCTAGGGAAGTACATACTAAGGGATTCATTATTCATCTCATAAGGTCATGAATCCAGATAAAAATAATCATTTTAGTCAATCTCCCCAACATATGTATAGATCATATAAAATAGTTATGGGGAGGTATTTGAATATTCTAGCCGAAACAAAGATGTAGAATCTAATTGTCCATGTATATCCATTTATTATCGAAATAAAGAAGCTCATATTTATCAAATGGATCCACCCATAGGGTAAAAATATAATTGAGGAAGGGAAAATTATTTTAGAAGTAAGAATTATGTAATTGATTTTTCTAAAACATAGATATAGATAACATTTGTGAAAATGAGAAATAAGTTTTAAAAATAATAGCCATTTGGAAATGATGTATCACTACAATGGTTATGAAATATAATTTATAAGGTTGAATCATACCATTTAATTTTATTTATTCCAAATTATATGGATTTAAAACTCCGTATACATATATAATAGTAATGTTTACAATAGAGAAAATGGTGTATCACTATTTAATAAATTATGGTTTTTCTCATGATGGAGAATAAGTTAATCACTATATTTCAATAATCGCTGAAAAACCATAATAGCATAATCTTTTTGTAAATTTTCAATTACATACGACTAATTCATATACATGGGGTATTCTTCTCTACATAATAGAAACTATTCTATTTCAATATGGTATGGTGACCCTAGCATAACAACATGGATGTTATATAATTCTAGATGAATATTAATCACATTATAGAAGCACATTCCCAATGACTATATTATTTTATTTTCATTCAATACATTGAACACAATCCTATGAAATGGTGAATGATATTAAATGTTTCTAACACAAATCATCCCATTATATATCAATGTGCATAATCAAATGTTATGGAATAAGGATTGGAAGTTCATAAAAAATGAATCATAAATAAATCAAATAACATGATCCATTAGACCATTACATAGTCATATGACATAGATTATGTGGAACATACAAAGTAATTGAAATCCTTTTGTCGAAGTTACCTACCAAGACCATCATAACATGGTGGGATTGTGATAATCACCCATGTACCAACTTCTAGATTGGGATGAAAACCAATGTACTATTTTGTTTTATAGATTTGGATATTACCTGTATACACTCTTTTTTTAGCTTCTGCTAAACCATATGTACCATATTAATTTCAGTATTGGTTTACTACCCATGACCCCATAGTTTTCATGCTTTTGATAATACCATTTTATCCTATTGTTTTATGATTTGTGAACAACTTATGCACCCTATTATATTTGGTATTGAGCTACAACCTTTGTTTGGACTTGTTTTTTAGCATGTAATATAACCAATTTACCCTCATGTTTATGGGATTGGGCTACAAATCAGAGAACCTTCTATTTTCAGGTTTGGGATACAACCCATGTACAGTCATATTTTTTTTATTAGGCTACAACCAATATACCATCTTGTTTTAGGGTTTGGGATATAATATATGCACCCAATTTTTCTTCATCCTTGGGCTACGACCCACATACACTATGATCATATACAAGTTATCATCATCTATTTTATTGGAGAGACATATAGCTCCTACACATTATATAATGAAAAATATATTTATGTGTTCCTTGATATCATCAAAACAACATCATATCATAACCCAAGGAATGAAAAGGATGTTATGTAAATTTTAAAATTTAATAACCTAAATAACATATAAATGGTTTTTAATCATTACTTCATAGTATAACACATGAAAAAAATTGGGATTTAATATGGTGTCTCCATTGGGAATGAATTTTTTTTTATAAACTACATGTACTAATAATAATTAAGAATTAAAATAATGAATAATAATTGTTTCATTGGACCAATTTCCAATTAAGTGATGAGTATCTCAAAAAGTATTCAGATGAAAATTAAAATATGTTTTAATTATCATTTAAAACAATTCTTGGGGGAAATAATCTTTCCAAATTAAAAAACACTTTTTAAAAAAAATTTAAAAATTTTATATTTGAAAAATACTATAAAAACAAAGACTTTTCATAACATTTAGAAGAATATTTTCTTTAAAGATAGTCATGTTTACATTAAAATAAATCATCAATGAAATTATGTCCATGATAACTGATAAATCCATTCATATTGAATATTCCTTTTGAAATGTAAAATGATTAGAAATTGTACTTGATCAAAAAACAAGACGATGATTCCTCTTAAAGAAGTTTTTTAAAAAGGTAAAACCTGGATGATAATTTCATTTAAAAATAGAAGTACAATATTATAACATTTTGTAATACATATTTAACAAACATGGTTTTGAATGAAAATTTATTTTTTACCAAAAAGTGCAAAAAGTCGTACTTTTTTAAAAACCCTTTATTAATTGACATAAGAAACAAAGATAAAAAATGGGTTTTATAAAAATCTATATACTAAATAAAAAACATAAATAAAAATTATTGGTAAATATTGGTATATGTATCATTATATTTTATAAAATCAAGAAAAGTCATAAAAAATATTGATAAATGATTAGATTGTATCAATAAACACTTTTCACTTTGGTAACCACCAATACAAATACCCACGAAAGAATAACAATGCATAAATGATAAGATGTCGATAAATGATGTAGATTCATCATATAACAGTTCAAATGGAATGTTTATACATATTTTTTAATAATATTTTTTATAACATATGATGAGTCTTATAGAAGGAAAATTGTGGAAAAATTCCCTTATTGATATATTAAATTTTTAACCACAAACACGATGAAAAAATGAAATTAAAATTGATATATTAATACCAAAAAATATATTGAAAATATTACAAAATATATTCATGGTAATTTTATACACCTCATATAATAATGATTTGGTGAATACTGCTTGTGTCTAACTATAGTTAATAAGTGAGACAAAAATCAATTACTAGATAAGATACTATTTAATTGTGATCCCCATGATATAATATCAGAAGTTCAAACTTGAAATTTAGTTGAATCATGTTAGTTCATGATATAAAATTTCAATTGGAAGTATACATAAAAAATATTATATAATATGGAATATGATTCTCAAAAAATTGAGACTGGAAATCCCCTTACTTCTTTAGTAAATTTTGAATCATTAGATCCGTGAAGGATTCAAATCAATTGAAAAATATTATATCATTAAATCAAATAAATTAGTGAAATAAAATTTCCTAGGATATTATATAAACTGTATAATATTAATTATGTTAATGATAATGAATATGTCATGTTGGAATGTAAATTGAGAAAAAACCCTTATCTTTTTTCTTAGCCATTATTGTACTTGTTCAGACGTCCTCTTCTTCATGTAACTCCACAAATTTGAACAAAAAGGCTTAATTAGATTCATTTATATCCAAAATTGAAGCATTTTGTTAATGTGAAGGGTTGTTGGAAGATTTTTTGGCATGTTCTAGATGATTCAAATTTCATGAGAGGTGTGAATAAGTTAGGGGTGAGTCTTCATTTATAGTGGAAAAGTGGTATTTGTGAAAATACAAAAAGGTAAACAATATTGGGAGGTCTCCTCTACATCATGATCGACAAATAATTGTAAAAATTATATCCATGAAAGGATTTGTTCTCCATATATTCTTAGAAAATGTTTTCTACATGTTTATATGTATCCTTGGCCCCTTTAATTTTAATCATATTATGTTTGTAAACTCATTTTTTTATTAATCGCTTTAATTAAATTAAAATTTGTTCATAATATATTTTGGTAAAAATATTTTTCATAACTTCTTAGAAGTAATAAATTATTCTGATTCTAATTATATAATATATTATACCCTATTCTATTCACAAAAGTGGAAAAAATTAAATTAAAATATAATCTTCGAGATTGGATGAAATTAAAGGTATTTAATGTTGAATTGTTAAAATGTCTGAAATGATTCTATATCCAATTTCAATATAAATTGTTTTAAATGACCTAATTTGGATTAATATATTTATTATTTATATAAATAAACTTTAAAACCAATTAAAATATAATTTAACTACATATGTAAATTAGATGACAATGTTATTTTCAATTAATACTCATTGTTTTTCATTATTCATCATAAAATGAAACAACTCATAAAAACTAAAAAAACACCCCATGTAAAATATAATATTAATAATTCTAAAAATAATTATATTTATCCAAATAATTTTTATAATTATGTCAAATATTATATTTAAAACAATCTTCCATTAAAAAGCGATAAAACCGCTATTTCAAATAATAAAACTTTTTAGGCCTAAAACATGATTTCTTTTAATTTTATACCATAATACTTATTAGATAAATTAAAGAACATTAGGTTGAATATATAATAAATAAATTTAATTATTATAATTAACTAGTTGTTATTATTATACATAATTAAGTTTAAACTATTTTATGTAAATAAAATAGTTTCTATACAAAATACAAATCCATTATATTATATTAGTTTTTATTTTCATTTCTAACAAACATTTAAAAAGATTATTCACATTATGGAAATTTATAAACCACAATTTAGTATTTTTTTTAAACATTCATATATTAAATTACAATACCTAGGTTATAACTATAAAAATAATTTTATAATAATATTAATAGTTTATTATAGTTTTGTAAAAATTGGTCTTTCATGTAATTACAAGTATCAATGTAACTCACCACCGAAACACAAGACATAAAAATTGTTTGATGTACTTCAAGCTAATATATGTGTAGGGTGTAGTGAATTATTTCCTTGGTATTTTTTATAATGAAATACAAACTATGTTCTTTCATATAACACCATCTTTTTTCATTATTGTGTCAAATGAAGAATATCACAAGGATTAACATAAATCAAAAAATTCAATTTCATAAAATTTTAGGGTGTTACACTGAGTGTGTTGTATCTATGTCCTGAATATATTATTAAGTCCATGGGTTCTCATATATGGATATTCATAATATTATTATGGAATCTTCACAACCATATGACCACGTAAAGGTGGTATTTCATGATATATATCATTCATCATATGATGATATTATTGTTAAGAAACTATTGATAATAATGATATATCATAAACAAATGTCACTACATATAACTATAGTTTAACAATCAAGGCACATGTAATTCATTAATAATAATTTTCAAGTGTATGTAAATATCATGTACAAGGACTGAAAATATTATATAAAAATTTCTCCTAAAATTATTTTCGTGCCTAATAAAATGGGTATGGTTATCTTTATGTATCCAATGTGAATATGAATTCCGAAACATTTAGTACATGAAAAAAATGTTTGTTACCATATATCTAGATCATATGTAGAGAAAATAAAAATTTGTACAATTGTATTTAATATTTTTATTGGGACTATAATGGATAATATATAAATAATTATATATCCTATATAAATATGAATAAATTGAATCATAGTATACTAAAATATTATTTATAGAACATATTAGACACACACACACACAAATAAATATATATATGAATGTATCATTATAAAAATACATGTATAAATATACCGCATAGATCTAACTCACAAATTGGTGTGTGACATGTTCTCATTCTAAATATTAGAATGAAAGTATTGTTCACGGTGGTGTAATGAAACATCACTACATTTCAAATAATGATAATCAAGAATTTCAATAGTTACATTAATGAATTTTTTCATTCATTAGTAATTATTATAATCATGGAATATGGGAATTAATGATCTATACCAAATATCAACCTGTTTCAAAGACATATATAAAGAACCGTCTCTCATGAATGGAATAAACATGCGATGAATAATGGTATACTATATGAATTTTTATGCTGTGAAATGGGGAATTAGAACTCATTGTTTAACCACATGTGTTAGGGACCAATGATTTTTTATAAATTGGTATGAACTTCATGTGAATTGTAACAAAAACTTTTCTAGTCAGGGTAATAAAAAGACCAAATATCATTATGTAACGTTTCAATCACAGAGACATGGTGAGAGAATATTAAAATTATTATTAAAAATTGGTGGATCATAAGAGGTTAAAAATTTATGGATGTAACTAGAGTAAATTATTTATTAATCAATACGTATACGAAAATATTAGGATTCAAGTCTTACATAGTTTAATTGAATAATTCCATCCCTTTCATTAATGAGACTCATGTATAAGGGGATTATTTATCCATTGATCATGAAATTGTTCTTGAGATAGGTATATATGATTCACATTATATCACATGGATATGGGAATGAATCTGGAATATAGATTTTATATAACGATTCTATAGATATCTTTCACATATAGTAGGGTAATTCTTTGTCATCTTCTAATTGAAATATAACAATAGTAGTTAGATAAGGGTTACATATATAGATCAATCTATTTTATAAGTGATGGTAATTTATGGTCATATCCTAGTAATGGGATGAACTATTTCACCATAATTCATGAAAATGGATTGGGGAATACACCCATTGATATTTTAAATATCTAGATCCCATAAATAATGAATCCAATAAAATGACCCAAACTATATTGCTTATAGTGCTGGTGTATTTTTCATATATATTTTCTTTATCCACTATGTCAATTATTAAATCTGATATACTGTTATTGAAATAAAATATCCACCCATATTTCAATAAATAATTTTTTTATGAATGGTTGGAATTGATTTTTTTCTCCTAATATAGCACCATTAACTTAGAAGAATATACATCGATGATAATATATGTCATTCATGTATGATTGAAACCAAAACTAGTGATGATGTTGGAAATCATAATATGGTTTATTATATATGTACTTTTATCATGAATAAGTATTACCTTATAAAATATGTAACCAGATTTGGCAGTATAAATAATTTAAATGATGTTCTTGGTTATAGTTGAGGGAAATATGACCAAAAAATTAATTCTCAATAGGGTATGTGGTAAATAATACATGGAATTGTGGAACAGTTATCAAGGATGATTAATGATTTTTTTAAGTATTGGGAAAGAAAAAAACTACATGTTAATCTACAAATAGTAAAAAAACATTTTCAACAAAAAAAAATATGATTATTAAATATGTTTGAGTGTCACGTTATTGACTAATAATTATAGTATGAGAAAATGTAAAATTCTTAAAATACATCAAGGGTATCCATTATTATATTTCTTATGTGGAAGAATTTATTGAATCAACATTTACAGAGGTATTTTTATTCATTACATCCATCTTGAATGATGATGATTTATTCTTTATGTTGGATCTATTCATTTTCAGCTTGATTTGACAGAATAATCATATTTTAGATTTAGTAATTTCTGAGGTTTATCAATCTTTAATTGGATCTTCTCTCATCATGTCATAGATTATCACATATCTATTAAATTTCATCAATATCAAAGATGAAAAATGTGGATAAATCTATGTAGTTTTTGATTTATAATATTATATATCTACCTTATAATCAATGAGGACTATGAAAATTTTAGCGAGAACATCCAAACATGCATTTAGTGTGTCATGAATATGAAGTATCATTGGATAAAATTGGAATTTCACCATTATTCCAACAAAATTTCCAATTAAATTTTTCATTTAGTACTTTATGATTTTATAATCAACATTTTTCAATTTGATATTTATCTATAAGTCACCTAGGAAATTCAAATTGTACATCACCATGTATAGGCCTTGTGCATATCCAGGGATAAAGGGAAGGTACACTATCTTTTTATTGTTGTAGCCTATGGATTTAAAAGATCATGGAAGAATAAGGTCATCACAGGAAATGAATATAATCCATAGGACGAACATAATGAAATTATAACATTACATTCTCTTCCTTGCAGTACTTTTGGAGGATTTTTCATATAATATATGTTATTATATAAAGGTAAAATAGTTATAGAAAATTATCTAATTTTGGAGATTTGGGTTTATTGGTATATTTTATGTTGATGAATATGTTGTGATGAATTCATCAATGCTTTCCCCTTTATTCTATTATATGTAAAAAATTGAATTCCATAGTATTGAAATATTTTCACCCATCCAAACAAATGAGAAGTTAGCATTGGGAGGTTGAGAATACACATGAGAATGTTATCATGAGAGACCATGAGGACTTATGGGTGGATCCAATAGTGCCTTAATTTATTAACCACTAATATGGGTGAATGATAGTTCTTATTGATATCATAATATCATATCCTGGTAATAAGAATCATTTAACTGTTATAATAGAGACTATTTTTTTTCTTGGATCATTTATCTATGTCAAATTTTTTTCAAGTGATCATTCAACAACTACCAAAAATATGATGAGTTTCTTACCTTTTTACAATATCATTATGTCCAATGGATATAGTGGATAACAATTGAGTTTCATAATGGTTTTCTTGTAGTATTCACCTCATTTATAGAAGACCCACTTCTTCATTAACATATTGATGGGGATACATTAGATGAACATGTTGGCTAAAAAATTAAAAATCAAATCAATGAATCACTAAATTATTTAAAACACATAGAATTTTTGGAGGATGAAACATTATCAATATTTCTCATGTATTCTCTAGATCAACCTCAATGTTATAGTGGCATAACACAATGATATAGAATTTCATTGAAATTTCCCCAAAAGAAACCTTTCATGGTTTGGTATTTAAAACATGTTTCTATAATTGTACAAATATAATTCAATGATTGGTGAGGTGATCAAAATACTTCCAATACATATGCACTAGTTATTCAACATAACATTCTATAATTCATCCTGTTAAATTCTTATTTATTTATAGAAAAGTACACTAATAAATTTCACAAAAAAATTTCATGTACAAGTGTATGACCTTGTAGAATTATTTAACCGTAGGTTCCATGACTATGTTGTCTTCCTCATCATAAAATCTATATTTAAAAAGTTGATCCATTCTCTTCTATCTTTTATGATATGAGAATATTAGCCTACATTCAATTCAATTTGATGTTTTGTAATAAAACTCTAATATATTCAATTTGAAAATTTTGTTTAGGACCACCGAAATTGATGTCGACCAAAATATATACATTAATTTTTATAATATGGATCATTTTATTAAGACACTTTAGGTAATTAATTTCATTGATGATACTATATTTGATTAATTTTTCAAATTTACTTTTCAGCCCATTTTCATTACTGTTGTGAATTTAGAAATATTTTTAAATAAAATCATGATTTTCATCATGGAATTATAGTTGATAAATATCCATGTCTGGGTCTATCCCAAGAATGTCTATATAATTAAACGTATAATTATAGTGGTGATTCTTCCAGAATTAAAAATACATCACTTTATCTTCTATGGAATGTAGATACAGATCAATTTGAGAAATGGGTCCCCTTCTATTAATTAATATTACTACCTATGTTGATTGATGGTTCTTTAAATTCCTTAATAAGTTTATAGAAGTTTTTATATGATTTTAACATCATTTTATTTTTTTTAATCCTCAACAAAGTATTAATATGGAATATAATATTATATGTGGTATTATCTTCTAACTAGTGAAGGATGAGATGTTAAGAAAAGAATTACTAACATCCTAAACTATAATGGTCATTGCGGTGGTGTCATGGTGTTACAGTACATACTCTATAATATCAATGTGGACATGATAATTAGGGACATTGTGATTTTTATGAAATTTATTAGGGGAGTAATATAATTCCATTGATAGAACAAAGAGATTTTAAAAATGATATAAATCATTTGGAAACCTATATTTATTCATTCCCATTTCAACTCGAATAAATATTTGGGTGTGGGAATGATAAATTATGGTATATAATTTTTGATACCCTACAAATGATGTATATTTTAGCATGGTTACGTTTAGAGGAAATACATACACATCATTGAAAAATATCAAGTCGAATAGACATTTAGTCCCCTAGCTTTTGGGAGTGGAAACCAACATGTTACCCTCTATCATTTTTTACCTTCCGTAACACTTATTGAAAACCACATCATCATTATAGGATTAAAAGTTTTAAAATGGGGTTTAGTCACTACATTACATGATTTAATATCCATCAATGATATATTACAATCATTGATGATATATCAATATAAAATATGTATCAATCTAAATTGTAGGACTAACTAGTATGACTTATTATGTATTGTCCAATTGGATAAAAATGTACATGGTATTTGATATTCGTTCCTAGAATATGACATTGAGAAAGATCTTACCGAGGGTATTTTATTCACTCTTTTCATATAATTTAATGGCTATCATTGATGAAGAGAAATCTTCCATGGTGTATTTGAAAAGTCGAAGTGTTTGGACCAGGAGGTGATTTTGTCTAGAGATTATTTCAACTCGAACTAATCAAATATTGAAAATATATAAATTTATTAATAACATATATGGGTATTCTATACCATTTAATATAATTCAACTACTCTTACTCTATGAACAATAAATTATACTAAAAATAGTATTGAGTGGTTTCAGATTGATAAACCTATTCTAATATGACTTCTATCTCAAACCCCAATGGGCTCTAGACCACCTGAAAAAAATAAACCCTATTATCATTTGAGTGGTGATGATAATCCATGATAAATATAGTTGTGGTAGTGATTCTAGATTTATAAAAATGTATTATTTTTTCACCAAATACTTTTACATTCCAATTTGGAAATATTCTATGTAAAATTTCATGGGAGTTGTTGTGATTTTAGGATTTAAAAGATATTGACATCATATGTGTAGTATACAGAGTGGTTTGATCTTGCTTACCCACACACCTATGCAGATATGATTGTTTTAAAACATCTAAGGTCTCACTAATGAAATTTATAATTGGATTCCTCTTGGGAGACTGAACAAATCATTATGATCCATCTAGTATCACTAAATATTCATCTAATTTTTTTTTGAATACACGTATAGGTTAAATGATGATATGACTATAAAATTGGGATAAACCATTGTTGTATATTCCCTTATTCCCTTTTCTCCTATAATATTTATAACCAGATCCCCTATCAGGTACATAGTACTCAAATCCAAACATATATTCATCATTAGAGAGGTTTATTTAAATGTAAAAGAAATTTATATAATCCAAAAGAATCACCCATTTTAAATAGGCTATAATTTTGTAGGGTATTTCTTATTGTCTAGATAATGAAGGAAGTAAATCATTGGGAGATTAGTCATGTTTGGGATCCCTATTAGGCTCTTCCCACTTCTCCCAACTGTACTTAAAACAAGTATTACCAAGGAAAGGGGGTGATTCCGATGAAATCCCTTAAATATATGATGCAGGTTATAGAAAGACAAATTTTGGTTGATGTTATATTCTAAGAACAAGTGAATGGATAGTACATATTTCATGTTACCGATTTTTTGACCTGCAGTTCTTCCATAACTAGATCAAAATTCTAGTTACATTATTCATCATATTTAATGGGCAGAAGAATGGGGTAATTTTGAAAGGTAATTTACCAATATCACTTGTCTTTAACAAACCATTCCCATGGGGATTCTCTAGATGTAAAATATTTAATTTATTTTGCAGAACAAACTCCAATGAAAAGATAAATCATAAAATTATAAATAAGAATGTCATCCTCATATTTCAAGGGCTCATGTAGGATAAATAAATAAATTTATAAAGTTGAGGGTAAATAACCCTAAACCTAATTATTTCAAAATTATTATACTTTTTTCTTTTATTTCTGAAATTGTTGGATACACTGATGCTTTTTTCCTCATATAATGGGTAGTTTGATTGATACTTCTACTAATATGTATGAATTAATAGAGGTGAACATCTAACTGGTTCTCTAGTTAGAAATGAATATGGTTTAAGTATGAAAATGTTTATTTAAACCATTCTAGAACTAGTATATTATGTTATTATTGTGGGTGTTGATTTACACCTGGTTTTCCAAATGTTGTCGTCTAGATGGTGAGACGTTACTATACACTCAAGAATCTCATTGGAGTAAATAAACAATTAGTGGTGTTTCTAGTACATCTTAGAATTTTTCAACCCAAAAATCTAGAAATGTTTCCTATGATAGAAGTATGTTGAGTGAAATAGCATTCTCTCCCAACTAGTGATAATATAGATGGACATTTTATTATCAGGTTGTTTTTAGTTTGAATAGTTTACGGTCATCATTTTATTTAAAATATTGTAAAAATTGAGATTAGAATTAATGGAATAGGTCCACCCAAACCATGATGGACTATAGACAAAAAATAATCGTGAACATCAAATTAATAACCAAAATATTTGGAACAAATCCCCTCAATTTTGCTAAATATGGATGGTCTCTTGGGATAATCACAGGACATATCGAGACATGAGGTGTGACTTATGTTTCTCTAAATATCATACACCATAAATTTTAATGAAAATAAGGTTCCAAAAATTTATGAAGAGGTATAGCGGTGCCTACCTATTTTTGGATACAAATTCTTTTTAAGATATGATGTTGATATCTCCCCATCCATAATATCCCTATAAATAGAAATATAGTTAATTGTGTTGACATTATTAGGGGTAACATGGTTAGAACTACCTCTTCAGTCTTTGTAATGGATGTAACATATTATAGTTTCCTATAATACACTAGCGATATAATTTTGATCTATGTTGGGATGATGTTATTTTATCTATAATTTAATGGATTTTTTAGTGATGGAAGAAAATCTTGGTCTTCATAAATTATATGGTTTAGATAAGCTAATTAATTTGTTTGGGGTTATCTTATGCTTAGTTTTTCACATTGAAGGTCGGTTAACTCCCTCCCAATTGAAGAGAGTATTGGAATCCACTTCTAATAAGAAATGATACCCACTTGTAATACGTCCACTATGAATTTACTCTTTGATCCATTTTAGGTTTTATATATTATCCGTTTACAATTCAAGTATCTCTAAAATAGAGGGGTTTTTAGACTATTCAGATGGCGGGTGGGAGGTACCCAATTATTTCTCCTATTAAATATTGTAATAGTGTTGAGGTGGAGGTTTCTCATCACTTTTACTGATAAATTGTTGGCTCCTCCACTTTTATTAGTATCATTATCCACATTAGTGTTTTATATTAACACATCTCTATGAGTAGTATTTCTACATTAGCTTACATGGGATCCTCATGTATATAAATATCATCTACATGATATGTAGTGAATGTTTTCACTGAGTAGCATCAATAAGCATTAATCAACTCATCAATATCTACATAATATATTACATATAAATACTGAATTCAACTTTTAGAGATATTCCATGGCATTCTCTCTCTCACTTCGTATCAGTAAGTTATTTTTGGATTTTGAAGATTACATAATATTATATTATTTAATTTATGTTTCCATAGTGTTTCTAGAAGAGTAATGACATTGTGGGATTATATAATTGTAATTACTGAGAAATGTTATTATCAAATGAGAATTTCCATAGGGTCAATAAATAGCTAGGATATACACCATTGGATTCCACTACCTAATCAATGGAAAATGATCTTTTAAGAGGGGATGATAATATTATACTCATCCTTGAAAATGTTGTTTATATAGGGATTACATATTTATATTCAGATCATATTGATGAATTTATGACCCATAAGATGATGATCTATGTAAAAATGTCCCCAGTCCTCTGGGTTTGGGTAGATTTGAAGCGGGTTTCCACATTTTCTAAACCACACTAGGAATTAATGGCATTGGGGTAAATGTGGTGGTATAAATTTAACATAACGTGTGTGATGGGGTTTCACATTAATGGAATCCATAATATCTTCCATCATGATTTTCATTATTTATCACTTCTTTGATAATGCATGGGTCTAGTGCATAACATTCTTATGATGGTATCTACTTACTACATGGAGATTTTCTGTATAAAAAAATAATGAGGTTCACAGTTGTGGTATTCTATTTTCTTGTTTTGGGGAATGGATTATGATCCTATTTTTGTCCATATAAATCCAATAGTAGAGATTTTCATCATAAAATAATGAGATATTTATGGGATTGACTAGCTTACTCACACGGTTTCTGGCCCTGTGATCTCTCCTCTCGAAACAATATTATATAACATGTCATGAACTGAATATGGTAGCCACCAATATTGGAACCAAACCCAGCCCGTGACAAGGCCCTAAGGGAATTTCCTTTCCCCACAGGCTAGCACAAGGGCCATAGATTCATTAATTTTGGTTTGGGAATGATTTACTTGAGTATGAAAGAATAAAACATTAAAAACATTCCATAATATAAATCTGAAATTTCCAAGACAAACAAGTCTTATGAAAAAACCAGAATTGAATACATTGGTTTAAAGAAAATAAAAGTTGTCCAAATAAAAATAAATACAATATAAATACATCACAACGACTCCACAGGACAAGGGGGAATCACCCAAAAGCCAACTCCACAACTCCACACCAATGATGAGAAAAAACACCCTGAACCGCCATCACCCATAACCTTCCCTTTACCTGAGTCAAGCATAATAAAGTATACTTACACCCAAGGGGAGTATGTAGGGTGTGATACTAACCCCTATAGGATACCACCCAATGATTCCAAAAATCAATAAATACAATGTGAAAGAGAAATAAAATTTAATATGCAAATAAAAGAAGTTATAAAATCCATGGAATGCAATATTCATTTGGAAATAGTTTTCAGGCTAAAATTTTTAGAATGTTCAAAAATGTAAATATAAATGTTATCTATTATAATATAATTCTAAAAAACCCATATACAAGGTCAAATACTACAAACAAAATGAACAACAAAATGGGGAACACCCATAGGCACTAGATAGTCTCGGGCCCCTTGTACCTTATACTTTGGTGTAAAGTAACCATTGTAAAATTGGTTCTAATGCATGACCAACTAGTAAAGAACATACCCATTACCTCGTGGTCATCAATAATCATCCATATATTTTAGTTTGAGTTGTCATTATCCATATACTAGGTGAAATAGGTACAAAACTCATTCGGTCCACTAGCCGTACTAGTACACATCCACCATACCTAGGTACCCGATCCTCCACCTTTGTTCTCAAGCAATTTCATCATTCAACAAATATCCATTTTCATGTAAAAAACAACTAATGGTCACATACACCCATTACAGTAGCTACCAAAATTTTATAACATTTATAATACACATCAAAACACTTTCAGTTTCAATAAAAATAACTCCTCCAAATCATTCCTTGTTTTGGTCCCAAAACTCTTTGAAAACCCCACATTAACACCATATACATACTCACATTGACCATAACAGAACATACATAACCTTAAAAACTTATTTACACTCATTACATGAGTTATAAAATTACCACCATTAAGAATCACACAGAATATCCATGTAAAGATCATAATTCAACACCAAATTGCTACTCAAAAATAATTTTCATAATAAACGTGACCCAAAACCAATTTATCAGAAACAACCAAAGAGGAATAAAATATAAATAATTATTTCCTGCCCTATTATAGTTCAATAAAATCTACTAAATAATATTAATAAATCCCTTAATAAACCAAAAATATTTATATGAAACCACCCCCCCCCAAATTTCACATGAAATTGCCATTAAAATTTCACTTAAAATTCAAACACCACTAAAAACAATTTTTTCATCATTACTCAAGTTAAATAGTTTTTAAAATATCATTAATACACCTTGATTATCACAAATAGTGCATAAATGTTGGAATCACCTACCAATGTAATGATACCCTTGAATCACCATGTGAGAATCATGTCGCACCACCGCCACACCAAGATGGACATAGAAAAAAATCTAAAACCACAATAATTGACCAAGGAAACCCATAGTTAAACCCCATGTTCAAAACCATACCCCCGAGTCATTTGTTACATCAAGAAAAAGGGAATAATCCCTAATCAAAGTGAATGATACCCTATGAAATTTGAAATTGGATTGAAATTGACTACCATACTTGATGGATCTTGAAGGAATCTCCCAAAATACACAAGTAGATGGAATTGAAAATTTCCACAATTTAGGGTTGGTTCGATCAAGGATGAGGAGGTCATTTAGGAACTTGAATGGAGGAAAAAGAGTAAGAATTGAGAGAGTTATGAGGGAAAAACATACCTCCTCAAATCTGGATTCTATTAGAAACCCTAAGATGTTCCGCACTCGATCATGATGAATATGAGCTCCGAAGTGGGTGATAGGATATGAGCGCGCATCTGGGTTACATGGAATTTGGGGAGGAATGGAATCACCGAAAAATCCTTATAATTCAATATGTTATTAAATAAGAAAATATGATTTTTAAAACATGAATTGGGATTCTGGGAAGGCCCAATCCCTTAAATCAAAACCCATATACACCATGGTTATGAATTTCTAGAGGCTTAAAATTGAAATTATGTTGTTAATATGTCCGGGGAGGACATTTAAAAATTGAAATAACTGAAAAATATTAAAAAATTAAAATGTTATAAAACAATAAAAAATTTATTTTTAAACTTGGATTTGAGCTCACGGTTTGGCCCATTTCATTAAAACTCACTCATTCCTGCATAAAAGATTTGGAAACCCCAATAACAAGGCATAAATGGAAATTAAATGAACAATAACATTAAAATATGTTATGTTTGTGAAAATTATCCCCACCATGTATTCTTTCCATCCCTAGAATGATAGTGTATGGCATGATACAAAAACCAAACTCAAATGATAATCTAAGATGTAATTCTTTTCCAAACATTCCCCCCAAGGACCAAAACAGACCCTGTGATCAATTAAGTAAGGATTAAAATCGCAACCCAATAATTACACCACGTTCCTAAATTGATCAATCATATTGACACTTTATCCCAAAAAAACACCTCAAAGACTATTTGAACAAGACTGAAGGAATTCACGAAAACAAACACAACTTCGAACAAGGTTACACTTACATTACATTAACATTACCGTTGGGATCTCTCAAATTACAAAGATTAATCAATGATGATTTTGGTATGTAGATAGTTCCAAATGAGAATACCAACCACCATTCAATGACTATGGATAAATATGAACTATTGGTATGGGGGGACACTAGTAGGCACCCCAACATTAGAGGAAACCTATATTTTATTTCGAAACAGAATCAAGACACTATCAGGGGAGGAATAAACAAACTACCTAGTACAAAGGGTATAATTCAATTCATAGTTTACAAAGTAACATACACGAGAATCATATTGGGTCTCCCAACCATAAAAATCAACCATCTTAACTGACCATTATTGGCCGACATATAAGGACCGAATTATTTTTACTGATTTGGTAAGGGCGCAGGGTCAGTCCGCATAGTTTGGGAAATTGTACACTAACTATATAGATCATTCATTCCGAATGGATTACTAGAACACATTCACTACTAATCATGCAAAAACTATGTCCTTAGCACGTCTATCCATTTTTTCAGCCATTATCTAATAACTCAATTGAATCCAAAGTGGGAGGGAATGACATTAGTTAATGACCTGGTTACAGGGCCCTCATCCAATTTTGACTAAATTGGAACTACGAGGAGAAGATGATGAAACTAGAGGTTTAAACTCTTCTAATCTTTCATACTCAAAAAAAGACATTGTACAAGGGTTTAATTGTCCCTGGAATTTCCCCAGACTATGAATCAGCTTCTCTCTGAGACATATGGCTGGAGCTCAAATGATCGAAGCATCTTCGACCTCGCAGTTAGTCTTTGAAAACCCCATGATTGAGGATTCTTCATTTGGTTCCAGTGAAAACTATATTGAAATACCTGATAATATTTCCAATACATAACATATTATAATCCCACTTTTCCCTAACTCGATATTTCACTGAAACAAGGGCTTAGAATGTGAACACACATCACATAATGTTTCTTTGAGTGAGAAACTATAGATTTAAATAACACCTATAATAACCCTCCTCTAAAATGGAAGATTATGATGTTTTTCCAAGGGAGGCATTCTCCCAACATAAAAAGTCTCTCAGAGGATTGCACAAGATTCACCTTTACAGTCAATCGAGTGCATAAAATCACAAGGTTTCACCAAACATGACCATTGTTACTAAATAAAACAATGCACGAAGTGGGACCTTATACAACATCCCCATACAACAAAAAATTCTAGAAAGTGACCACAATATCCACTAATGACCATATTTCCCACACTGCTAGTTTAACGTGAACTACTTCTTCGAAGAGACTATGAAGGATCGAGAGGACCTCTTAGACACCATACAGAAACTCATCCATGCTAACAACCCCAGACAACATCCACCATTGGAAAATTAGGAAACGTATGTGGCTAAGGTCTCTTTCAACCTTCCATGATCACTCTCTCACTACAAGAGGACACACAAAACCAAGAAAGGAAATGATGTATACTCAATATAAAAATCTCAAGAAAAATATTATTTATAGTGATCAATTGGAGGGTCTTCATAAAGAAAAACAATCAGGGTTTCACTTCAGTTTTGAACTAACCCTTAATGGGGCGTACCTTATCCAACAATTAAACCCATGGACCCAACCAGGATGGCCCATTGATCAAGATATACCACAAAACCAATCCAAACACATGAAAGAAACACCATAAGTGCATCCCAAAAAATTTCTCAGAAGATACAACTAACATGCCCTTCAACATTGCTTACTAACCAAACACAAACCCAAAACAAAATTCAAATAGGAGGCATTCTTGCACTCAAAACAAACCACAATATCAACAATTTAAATAAAAAAATAATACAAACCATCCCAAACTAGTCATAAAGGCATCATGTTTCTCATTTAAAATCAACTTTTTGAAAATAAATGGTTCAACAGTTAGAGTATCCACCAATGCTACCCCATGGGCCTTACACTTGCATGTTTCTATGCCACACCGGTCTCCCTCCTCAAATCCATCCGGATCTCATCTGTCCATGAAATATACCATCCATCATCCCATATAACCCCATGCATGTTGTTGCTCAAGTAAATACCAAAGGTCAAAACAATAATTTCTTTCCACTTTTCAAAACCAACACAGTCAACCAATATTCCTTTTTCTCAAAACCGCTTACCACGAAATCAAACACAAATTACATCTTACCAATATTTTCTGAAAGGATTAATCAATTAAATAAAAACTCACATTAATGTCATATAGATAAATTTCAAATCATCTCATCCCATTTAAACACTCATTAATAGTTTATAAAACTCTACTGGATACACTTTTTCAAAATCAACCTTGACATAGTTCTTACTTTAAAAAGAGTGAAAAGACACAATTTTTCATTCTAATAAAATTCTGAGAATTCATTTTTTTATTTAAAAAAATCTTACCATTTTTTTATTATTAGATAATCATTTCAAAAAATCATTATGATTCTTAAAACCATGTCACTTTAAAACCATAGTTCCATGATTTCGAAACTAAAGAACAAATGGCATTGTTAGAGAAATCTACATTCAGTGGGTGACTTATAAATATTGGTTGTAACGATATTACAATCTCTTCATATTCCCAGAGAGTGTTATATTGAATATCCATGTCTCTAAATGGCTTTCCAGACCCTGTGAGCTCACCAAGGCCATTAACCTGACTCTATTTTCATTCCCCTAATCATCATCAAATCCAAAAAATGTAAGAACCTGGTTTTTTCTGAGAAAGACTTTGGAATATTCTTGGTAATATTCCAGAGCAGTGCCTTCAGACGACATGCGATTCCGAGCCCTGGAGTGGCCGAAATTAAATTTTCAGTGCGTTCACACTGGAAACGTCAAATAAATGGGATAACTCCTAAACGGTGTTCCAGATCAGATATCTGAGTGTACGGATGGGTTAGTAATGAGTTTTTACCCTATGAACGAAATAAAACTTGTCGGCACAGGATGTTTGGACCCCTCGCTCGCTTCCGGAAGGTTAAACGGATAAATTAATAGATTAATTTATCCATTTAATGGAAAAACGCTAGTATCTCTTAAACGGTCTCTCAGATTGGAAAACCTATGGCACTGTTGAGTTTGGAATGTGCCGTTTACCCTAGGAGGGGTATAAGCCATGTGGGCGTGGGCCGTCTGTGAAAAATGGCCCCAGGGGCGTTTTCATAATTTGGCGGCCTCGGGCGCTAAGTTTAATAACTTTTGAACGGGGTCTCAGATTAAAAATCAGTGACCGCCGTTGTGCTCGGGAGGTGTTGTTTACCCCATGGGAGGCTTAACGTCAACCCTGATGAGGGTTTGGGTTTGGGCCGACGGGCGGGTAGTTATGCATTTTCTATTTAAACGCTTAACACACCCCCACTCCCTCTTCTTCTTCCTCAAACCCTCCTCCCCCTCCTTCACCTCCGGCGAGGTAGCTCCGCCGAGGCGAGCTCCGGTGAGGCGACTCCGGCAAGGTGCGGTGGTGCCGGCAGATCGACGCAAAGCTCTGGGCGATGCCCAGTGAGGTAGGCGGTGTTCGTTTGAGTTTTAAATCACAAACCCCCCTTTGAACCTCAATTTTAGAATCAGTTCATTGTTTAATCTTTGACCAAATCCCATGGTCGTGTAGTACACATTTTTTTCTTTCTGACGCTTGTTTCGGATTTGAAATCGGGATTCGGAGGCATTTGCAATCGTTCGCCGAAGGTTGCGGGAAATTCTGGTTTTCTGGGTGTTTTCGATGGGTTCCAGCTGCGGCAGGGGCTTCGGCTGGCGGCGACGGCTTCTTTAGGCGGTGGCTGCGGTGGCTCAGGCTCATCGGCTCCGGGCAGGCGGTGCGGCGGCGCGGAGGCCATGGCTTATAAAGGCGGCGTGACGCTGGGAGTGGCGGTGGCAGGCCGGTGGCGCCGATAGGGCGCCGACGATAGGGAGAGGGGCCGCGAGGTGGCGGCCCCGTGTGGCGCAACAACGGCCCCCACATTGCGGGTCGTTGCGTGGAGCATGTGACCGGACCTCATGGCCGGTCGGTGGATCATTCCGCGCGGCGTGCGCGCAGGTGTGAAGTGGAGCGGGCCGCGGAGCAGTGGCCCGCGGCTCGGCTGGACTGGGCCCAACTACTGGGCCGCGGTCCGGTGGGCCGGCCGGCACGGGGCGGCCGGTCCGGCCCAAGGGGCTTTGCCCCTCAGTCTTCGGACGCCCTTATTTCGGGCTACGGGAGTCCGTTTTGAGCGCAGTCAGCAGCATCGCGGACCTTGCGTCGAGGGGAATGGTTTGAGATGGTTTCAGGAATTTTTATTTCCTGAGACGATGGGCCTCGGAGGCGCGACGCGTCTTAAAGTGGAATGTCATTTTTCCGGGAATCTTGTTTCGGGCGGCACAGACGCATCGAACGTCCGTTTTGAGTGTCATCAGTTGCGTTGGGACCCTGGCGTCGAGGTGGAGGTTTCCAGGGTGGTTTCAGACGTTGAGGCCGAGGTTGAGGCGTAGGCCCCATGGCCCGTCTTTTGAGCTGCGTGCAGCTTTTAGCTGCTTTTTCCTCGGACGTCCGCTCAAGGAGTGCGAGCAGTCGATGTTGTGTGTTTTTTCGAGGGCTTCGCATTGGCGTAGTCTGCCCGCTGTAATTCGGCACGATGGTGTAGGGCCCATGAGGGCTGTTTGGGCATCGATGGTGATTTTCCATCTTTATCATCGTGCAACCGTTTTTGACAAGTGAGTGGTCCATCATGTGTGCTTTTTCTAGAGGATCACAACGGTGCAATCCGTTCGTCGAGTTTCGAGACCAAGATGTGGGTCCCACGTGGCCCCACTCGTGTGCGGTGCACCGGAATGATTCTTTTTCTCTGGATATCCGTTGCACTCAAGTGAGTAGTGCATTTTGCGTGTTTTTCCGTGAGAATCGCAATGGTGCGATGCGCCCGACTGCTTTCGGGGTCGAGGCTTGGGATCACGGGATGTCGTTCTGGCGTGAGGCGGTGTTGGTGCCTTTTCCTTCCGGTATCCATTGGAGGCGAGTATGTAGTCGATCTCGCATGTTTTTCTGTGAGGATTACAATGGTGTGATCCTTTTGGTTCTGCGGAGCCTCTTGTGCTATCTTGTTAAAAGTGGAAGCATGGAAGATGCTCCAGTGGTGGTTCGCCCTACATTGTTTGTAGAGAACCCTTGGCGTGTGATCGCGCAGTCTAGGCAGAGTGATATAAATGGCTCATAAGATGTGGTTGGCTATGCCTCAGCCGAGGAGGTGGCAGGTTGGAGTTGTTTGGTCACGCCTTCGCGTTGACGTTGGGTGTCGTGTGGACGATAGCCTATGGGCTGGAACGAGGTATACTCTTGGAGTATACGGGAGCGCTTGGAGGTATGTGTGGTTCGCACCTGAGATGTTCGTGCACTTGGTTGGGGTTGACTTGGGACCCCACGTCGTGTGGGCCCCATGTGCGTGTCGTGTTATGCCTTACGTACTTTGACCTCTCGCAACGTAGAGGGTCCCTCTGTGTGTTTGTTTGACCAGCAGGGTGGAGCTCTTCCCCTGGCTCTATGCTCGTTTGTTGACCAGCGGGGTTGAGTGTTCTCCCCCTGGTTTTGTTCTCGATGGATTGACCGGTAGCGGTGCTAGTGACACCCAGTGCTGGGGCAGACGCTGCAACTCTTTTGGGAGATCTATTCTGGAGTTGGGTGGTTGCGTGACACCCACTCCGTGTTCGGTCGGCTAGTGTTGTACCCTCCTCTGGAGATGGCAGAGCGGTTCTGAGTTTTACCCTCCAGCGAGACTAGGCAGTGGGTTACTCGTCGACTTCCTCGGGCTTACCCTCCAGCAGGGCTGGGTAGTGGGTTGCTCACTGACTTCTAGGGTTTACCCTCCAGCAGAGACTGGGCAGTGGGTCACCCGACGCTATTACGGTCTACCTTCCAGCAGAGATTGGGAATTGGGTCACCCGATGCACTTAGGGTCAACCCTCCAGCGGAGACTGGGCAGTGGGTAACCCGACGACCTCTTAGCGTCTACCCTCCGGATGGGCTGGGCAGTGGGTCTCCCGTCGTCTAGTTCCAGGTCTACCCTCTAGCATGGCTGGGCAGTGGGTCACCTGTCGACTTATACCAGGTCTACCCTCCAGCGGGGTTAGGCAGTGGGTCGCCGGATGATGTATTAAGGTCTACCCTCCAGCGGGGCTGGGCAGTGGGTCGTCGGATGATGTATTAGTGATTACACTCCAGCAGGGCTGGGCACTGGGTCACCCGATATTTTGGTTATGAATTACCCTCCAGCAGGGCTGGGCTGTGGGACACCCGTTGACATTCCAGACTCAGTCCTTCTGACTAGGCTAGTCTATGGATTTCCTCCGTGATTACCAGAGCGGGAGCCTTGGTTATACGGGTTAGTGTTGTTACTGCTTGACTCTAAGGAGACCTCTCGACTGCAGGGCAGTGACGAGGTGTGGTTTAGTTTCCCTAGAACTCTCAAGTTCGAGGGGCGCTTTCCCCACCGAGATGCGTTCTTGTGACGCGATCTAAAACTGTGCGGGCGAGTCAGTGCCGCCCAAAGAGGATAGTGTCGAGGTGTGGTGATTGAGCCCCTTGGATTGCGGTTCGGGGAAGACGTGCGGGATGTTGGGAATCGATGGTTTACTTCTGGGACTGTGGGATACTTCTTCTTGGGCTGAGCTACGGGATGGAGATCCCCTTACGATGCTGTTCGGGATTCTCGACAGAGCATATGGATCTGTATATACCATGTTTCGAGTACCCACTCCTTGGGTTTTGGCTAATCTCCTTCAGGAGAGGCGAAGACGTGCGGGGTATTCCACGTGCTTCCCACATCCAGCTTCTCGTGGTAGGACGAGTCTTCTATATTTCTATTGATGGGTTGAGTTGTTACTCTTTACTGCACCCTTGTTTGTAATCCTTTCTATTCCTTGTTCGCTCTACTGCTCACCCTTCGGTACCTCCTTTGTTGCTCCCTCGAGCCTTCGGTGTATCCTACTAAGTATTTGTATACTCACCCCTTCTTGGACTTTTCCCACACTTGGTACGCCCTTACAGACGACGGACAGGTGGAGTGTGACTTCAGTGGATCATAGGAGCTTGGGAGCTTGGACCGCATGCGGTGGTCATGGCCGGGTTCCAGGTGGGAGACCCGTCAGCAGTTTCTTCTGGTTGCAATTTGTTGGGTTGTGGCACCTTTTTGGTTGGGCGCGTGTTTACCCCTTTCTTTTCAGCTTGTACCTTGTACGGATTAGAGGTCGATGCACATTTTTGGTATATATATAGCAGTTTCTCTTTCCTTTTCTTTGATTGTCCTTACTTTTACTCTGCATTGTTTCATTGAGTTTGCTGCGTGTGTGTGTACAGGTGCTTAGGCAAAGGACTCCCCGAGTTATTTTGCCTTCGGTGTTGGTCGCCATCCCTTGGTCTATGGAGGCGGGCCTGGGGTAGTTGCGGCTTGAGCACGGGTAGGATCAGGTCATGACAAAGTGGTATTAGAGGTGGTTCGTTCCTTGGGACGCCATTCGGACGTCCCTAAAAGAGAAATTGGTTGGGATTTAGGGCAAAAGTGTTAACGTGTCTCGAGAGCGGCTCTCAGGCCAGGGAGTCCAGTGATGGTGCGGCGGCCAACGTATCCATTCACCAGGACCTTGATAACCTGCTTGTCGACTCGGCATGCTGAGACACTTGTTTCAGGGAAAATTTGGTTTGTGCTTCACATAGGATCGAGTCTTTGACGGTCCTTCTTGAGTCAGCTCCCCATCGTTATTGTTTTGGTATATACCTATATGCTCATCTGACCGCGGCACTCCATGAATATTTTCAGGATGTCTCCACGAAGACAGCCAGGCAGGATAGCACCTCTGGTTCGTGACGACGACCCTGTGAGCAATGAGGCCGCAGTCTAGAACCCATCATGTGAGCCCCTTTCTCCGGGTGGGCCGGTAGCAGCACCCCCACCTGTGGAGTAGCAGACTGTTTCAGCAGAGCAGGCTGAGTTCGAGGGCTGTTTGAGCGCGCTTCGTGAGTTCCAGCAGTAGAGACCGCTGAGGTTCAGTGGGGAGCCAGACCCTCAGGCAGCAGAGGTTTGGCTCGAGGCAGTGGTTCGCCTTTTTAAGATTGTACAGATGCCGACAGATCAGAGAGTGGCTTTGGCAGCCACCCTTTTTTGTGGAGCAGCTCGGCGTTGGTGGAGTCCGGTGACCCAGTTTCTTGACGAGTCATCACTTTCGTGGGACGACTTTCAGTTGTTGTTTCGTGAGGAGTTTTTCCCTTCCTGATTGTGCTCAATTCGGATTTAGGAGATCCTGCAGTTTCAGCAGGGAGGGATGACGGTGGTCGAGTACGCGGCTAGTTTTTCAGACCGTGCACACTTTTACCCGAACATGGTCCATGACGACAACCTCCGATCGCGGAAGTTTGAGCAGGGTCTCCGCCGAGAGATTCGTGTTGTCATAGTACCTTTGGGCATTTCCACATATGTCAGGGTGCTAGAGCAGGCGCTGGTGACAGAGGGCTTCCTGTCATGTTTTGCGGTTGGTAGCGGCATTGGGTATGATGGAGCTGAGACGTCTGACGTAGCTAGTAGGCGTCGGAGGATAGGGCCTCGATGCATGTGGCCTTCCTACTGCCGTTTTCAGAGACGTGGTCGTATACCACTATGGAAAAAAGGCGCAGGGCCTCAGCCAAGGATGCCCTTCTGTGAGTGGATTCCGGGCCGTGGTTGTACACCACAGTGGATCTCGAGGACTCCAGGGCAGTCCAGAGAGCGCTGGTGCTATGCTTGTGATGGGTGAGGACACTTGGCATGAGACTGCCCGACCCGAGATGCTGAGAGCTTTGGGCAGGAAGCAGACACACCACCACGGCAGAGGAAGCACCGTGATCGGAGTAGTGGCCAGAGAGGTGGTGCTAGCAGAGGAGCGGGAGGAGCTGGAGGTGGGGGATGATGTTACGAGATCTCCCCATCACCACTAGGCGGTCCACGTCAGGCTCCGGGAGCTGACAGTTGGGACTGCGGGCAGCTGCGAGCTTTGGATGTCTACGATCCTGCATAGCATGGGATGGTGAGAGGTACCCCTTGCGACTCTTCTACTTTTGCAGTGGAATTGTTAGGCTCTGCATGTGAAAGGCTTTTCTCCCTGCTCCTTGTTTGAGGTGTTACCAGGGTGACGCAGGGCATTGGGTGTAACCCTGAGTTGGTAAGGAAAAAGGCGTGAGACCTTTTCCTTTAGTCGATGGTGTTGACTCCTTCGCCTTTTGAGTGTGTAAGAGAGCATCGACTGTGATACCTTGCGTGGCCAAATATCCTTAGGTGTTTCTCTATATGGATATTCTGAAGGAGGGAATCACCGAGCCTTATTTCAGGTGCGGGCAGTGATTCCAGTAGTGGCGTACGACATAGAGGTTGGACCGGGGAGGTGAGCTACCCCCGAGGGCCTTTGGGCCGTTTGAGACCATGCAAAAGGATGGTGAGGTTTCCTACCGCCTTGCCCTAACCCCAAAGTCTGCAGTGGGTGCACGACATTGGCAAGGGCCGACCTCGCGTGAATAGATCAATTCTTTGGTCTGTGTGTGGAGGCACAGAGGTGTGAGTGGTTTCTTCTGGGTATGAGGAAGCCAGGTGTGGGCTTAGTACCCTGTGTTGCTCCCCAGTTTTGCTTTTCGGGAATGAAAAACATGATTGAGGGAATGATGTAAGAACCCGGTTTTTGCTGATAAATACTTTGGAATATTATTGGTAATATTCGAAGAGCAGTTCCTTCAGACGGCGTGCAATTCCGAGCCCCAGAGTGGATGGAATTAAATTTTCAGTGCGTTCACACTGGAATCGTCAAATAAATGGGAAAACTCAAAAACGGTGTTCCAGATCAGATATCCAAGTGTACAGATGTGTTTGGAATGGGGTTTTTACCCTATGAACGACATAAAACGTGTCAGCGCGAGATGTTTGGACTCCTCGCTCTCTTCCGGAAGGTTAAACAGATAAATTAATAGATTAATTTATTCGTTTAATGGAGAAACGCTAGTATCTCTTAAACGGTGGCTCAGATTGGAAAACTGAGGGCACTGTTGAGTTTGGAATGTGTCGTTTACCCTAGAAGGGGTATAAGCCTTACGGGCACGGGCCGTCTGTGAAAAATGGCCCTAGGGGAGTTTTCGTAATTTGGCGGCCACGGGCGCTAAGTTTAATAACATTTGAACGGGGTGTCAAATTAAAATTCTGAGGCCGCCGTTGTTCTCGAGGAGTGGTGTTTACCCCAAGGGAGGCTTAACATCGACCCTGTTGAGGGTTCGGGTTCGGGCCGACGGGCGGGTAGATAAGACTTTTCTATTTAAACGCTTAACACACCCCCACTCCCTCTTCTTCTTCCTCAAACCCTCCTCCCCCTCCTTCACCTCCGGTGAGGCAGCTCCGGCGAGGCAAGCTCCGGCGAGGCGACTCCGGCAAGGTGCGGTGGTGCTGGCAGATCGACGTGGAGCTCCGGGCGAAGCCTAGCGAGGTAGGTGGTGTTCGTTTGAGTTTTAAATCCCGAACCCCCCCTTTGAACCTCAATTTTAGCATCGGTTCGTTGTTTAATCTTCGAACAAATCCTGTGGTTGTGTAGTACACATTTTTCTATTTCCGACGCATGTTTCGGATTTGAAATCGGGATTCGGAGGTGTTCGCAATTGTTCGCCGAAGGTTGCGGGAAATTCGGATTTTCTGGGTGTTTCCGGCGGGTTCTGGCGGCGGCAGGGGCTTCGGCTGGCGGTGACGGCTTCTTCAGGCGGTGGTTGCGGTGGTGCGGGCTGATCGGCTCCGGGCAGGCGGCGCGGCGGCCGTGGCTTCGGAAGGCGGCGCGGCGGCCGTGGATCCGGAAGGCGGCGCGACGCTGGGAGTGGCGGCGGCAGGCCGATGGCGCCGACAGGGCGCCGATGAGAGGGAGAGGGCCCGCGAAGCGGCGGCCCCGTGCGGCGCAACAACAACCTTCACATTGCGGGTCGTTGCGTGGAGAGCCAGACCCTCAGGCAGCAGAGGTTTGGCTCGACGCAGTGGTTCGCCTTTTTAGGATTGTGCAGATGCCGACAGATTAGAGAGTGGCTTTGGTAGCCACCCTTTTTCGTGGAGCAGCTCGGCGTTGGTGGATTCTGGTGACCCAGTTTCTTGATGAGTCGTCACTTTCGTGGGAAGACATTCAGTTGTTGTTTTGTGAGGAGTTTTGCCCCTCCTGCTTTCACTCCATTCGGATTCAGAAGCTTCTGCAGTTTCAGCAGGGAGGGATGACGGTGGCCGAGTACGCGGCTAGTTTTACAGACCGTGCATGCTTTTACCCGAAAATGGTCCATGATGAAAACCTCCGAGCGCGGAAGTTTGAGCAGGGTCTCCGCCGAGAGATTCATGCTGTCATAGTACCCTTGGGCGTTTCCACATATGCTGGGGTGCTAGAGCAGGCGCTGCTGATAGAGAGCTTCCTGTCATGTTTTGCGGTTGGTAGCAGTAGTGGGTACGATGGATCTGGGACTTCTGACGTAGCTAGCAGGCGTCGGAGGACAGGGCCTCGATGCATGTGGCCTTTCTACTGCCGTTTTCAAAGACGTGGTCGTATACCACTGTGGCAAAAAGGCGCAGGGCCTCAGCCGAGGATGCCCTTCATTGAGTGGATTCCGGGCCGTGGTTGTACACCATAGTGGCTCTGGAGGACACCAGGGCAGTCCAGAGAGTGCTGGTGCTATGCTTGTGCTGGGCGAGTACACTTGGCATGAGACTGCCCGACCCGAGTTGCTGAGAGCTTTGGGCAGGCAGCAGACGGACCACCACGGCAGAGGAAGCTCCGTGATGGGAGTAGTGGCCAGAGAGGTGGTGCTAGCAGAGGAGCGTGAGGAGCTGGAGGTGGGGGATGACTTTACGAGATCTCCCCATCACCATTAGGCGGTCCACGTTAGGCTCCGGGAGCTGACAGTTGGGACCGCGGGCAGCCGCAAGCTTTGGATGTCTACGATCCTGCATAACATGGGATGGAGAGAGGTACCCCTTGCGACTCATCTACATTTTTCAGTAGAATTGTTAGGATCTGCGTGTGAATGGCTTTTCTCCCTACTCCTTGTTTGAGATATTACTAGGGTGACACAGGGTGTTGGATGTAACCCTGGGTTGGTAAGGAAAAAGGCGTGAGACCTTTTCCTTTAGTCGATGGTGTTGACTCCTTCGACTTTTGAGTGTGTAAGAGAGCATCGACTGTGATACCTTGCGTGGCCAGATATCCTTGGGTGTTTCACCATATGGATATTCTGACGGAGGGAATCAACAGGCCTTGTTTCAGGTTTGGGCAGTGATTCCAGTCGTGGCATGCGACATAGTGGTTAGACCAGGGAGGTGAGCTACCCCCGAGGGCCTTCGGGCCTTTTGAGACTGTGAAAAGGTTTGAAGAGGTTTCCTACCGCCTTGCCCTAACCCCAAAGTCTGGAGTGGGTGCATGACATTGGAAAGGTCCGACCTCGCGTGAACAGATCAATCCTTTGGTCTGTGTGTGGAGGCACAGAGGTGTGAGTGTGTTCTTCTGGGTATGAGGAAGCCAGGTGTGGGCTTAGAACCCTGTGTTTCTCCCTAGTTTTGCTATTCGGGGAAGAAAATCTTGAAGTAGGGAATGATGTAAGAATCCAGTTTCTGCTGAGAAAGACTTTGTAATATTATTGGTAATATTCCAAGAGCAGTTCCTTCAGACAGCGTGCGATTCCGAGCCCCGGAGTGGCGGGAATTAAATTTTCAGTGCGTTCACACTGGAATCTTCAAATAAATGGGAAAACTCCTAAACGTTGTTCCAGATGAGATATCCGAGTGTACAGATGGGTTTGGAATGGGGTTTTTACCCTAGGAACGACATAAAACATGTCAGCGCGAGATGTTTGGACCCCTCGCTCGCTTCCGGAAGGTTAAATGGATAAATTAATAGATTAATTTATTCGTTTAATGGAGAAACTCTAGTATCTCTTAAACGGTGGCTCAGATTGGAAAACTGAGGGCACTGTTGAGTTCGGAATGTGTCGTTTACCCTAGGAGGGGTATAAGCCTTGCGGGCGCGGGCCGTCTGTTAAAAATGGCCCCAGGGGCGTTTTAGTAATTTGGCGGCCATGGCAGCTAAGTTTAATAACATTTGAACGGGGTGTCGTATTAAAATTACGAGACCGCCGCTGTGCTCGGGAGGTGGTGTGTACCCCAAGGGAGGCTTAACATCGACCCTGCTAAGGGTTCGGGTTCGGTCCGACGGGCGGGTAGATAAGTGTTTTCTATTAAAACGCTTAACACACCCCCACTCCCTCTTCTTCTTCCTCAAACCCTCCTCCCCCTCCTTCACCTCAGGTGAGGCGGCTCCGGTGAGGCGGGCTCCGACGAGGTGACTCCGGCAAGGTGCGGTGGTGACGGAGGATCGACGCGAAGCTCCGGGCGAAGCCCAGCGAGGTAGGTGTTGTTCATTTGAGTTTTAAATCCCGAACCCCCCCCCTTTGAACATAAATTTTAGCATCGGTTCGTTGTTTAATCTTCGACCAAATCTCGTGGTCGTGTAGTACACATATTTCTATTTCCGACGCATGTTTCGGATTTGAAATCGGGATTCGGAGGTGTTCGCAATCATTCGCAGATGGTTGCAGGAAATTCGTGTTTTCTGGGTGTTTCCGGCGAGTTCCGGCGGCGGCAGGGGCTTCAGCTGGCGGCGACGGCTTCTTCAGGCGGTGGCTGCGGCGTCTCGGGCTGATCGGCTCCGGGCAGGTGGCGCGGCGGCCGTGGCTTCGGAAGTTGGCGTGGCGGCTGCGGCTCCGGAAGGCGGCGCGGTGCTGGGAGTGGCGGCGGCAGGCCGGTGGCGCCGACAGGGCGCCGACGAGAGGGAGAGGGGCCGCGAGGCGGTGGCCCCGTGCGGCTCAAAAACAACCCGCACTTTGCAGGTCGTTGCATGGAGCGTGCAACCTGACCTCGTGGTCGGTCGGTGGAGCATCCCGTGCGGCGGGCTCGCGGGTGTGAAGGGGAGCGGGCGGCGGAGCGGCGGCCCGCGGCTCGGCCGGACCGGGCCCAGCTACAGAGCCGCGGTCCGGCGGGCCGGCCGGTCCGGCCCAAGGGGCTTTGCCCCTCAGTCTTTGGACTCTCGTATTTTGGGCTACGGGGGTCCGTTTTGAGCGCTGTCAGCGGCAGCGCGGACCTTGCATCGAGGGGAATTGTTTGAGATGGTTTCGGGAATTTTTAATTCCCGAGACGATGGGCCCCGGAGGCGCGAAACGTCTTAAAGTGGAATGTTGTTTTTCCGGGAATCTTATTTCGGGCGGCACGGACGCATCAGACATCTGTTTTGAGCGCCGTCAGTTGCGTTGGGACCCTGGCGTCAAGGCGAACGTTTCCAGGGTGGTTTCAGGCATTGAGGCCGAGGTTGAGGCGTGGGCCCCACGTCCCGGCTTCTGAGTTGCGTGCAGCTTATAGTGGCCTTTTCCTCGGACATCCGTTCGGGGCGTGCGAGCAGTCGATGTTGGGTGTTTTTCTGAGGGATTCACATTGGTGCAGTCTGCCCTCTGTAATTCGGCACGATCGTGCCGGGCCCACGAGGGCTTTTTGGGCGTCGACGGTGATTTTCAATCATTATCACTGGGTGACCGTTTTGGACAAGTGAGTGGTCCATATTGTGTGCTTTTTCGAGAGGATCGCAACGGTGTGATACATTCGTAGAGTTTCGGGACCGGGATGCGGGTCCCACGTGGCCCCACTCATGTGCGGTGCGCCGAGATGCATCTTTTTCTCCGGACATCCGTTGAACTCAAGTGAGTACTTCTTTTGACGTGTTTTCTCGAGGGAATCTCAATGGTGCGATACGCCTGACTGTTTTCGGGGTCGAGGCTCAGGATCACGGGACGTCGTTCGGGCGTGAGACGGTGTTGGTGCCTTTTCCATCAGGTAACCGTTGGAGGCGAATAAGTAGTCGATCTCGGGTTTTTTTTTCGCGAGGATTACAACGGTTCGATCCATTTGGTTCTGTGGAGCCTCTTGCATGATCTTGTTAAAAGTGGAAGCATGGAAGGTGCTCCAGTGGTGGTTCGCCCTACCTTGTTTGCAGCGAACCCTTGGTGTGTGATCGCGCAGTCTGGGGAGAGTGATATAAATGGCTCATAAGATGTGGTTGGATGTGCCTCAGCCGAGGAGGTGGCAGGTTGGAGTTGTTATGTCACGCCTTCGTGTTGACGTTGGGTGTCGTGTGGACGATAGCCTATGGGCTGGAACGAGGTATACTATGAGAGTATATGGGAGCGCTTGGAGGTACGTGTGGTTCGTACCTGAGATGTTCGTGCGCTTGGTTGGGGTTGACTTGGGACCACATGTCGTGTGGGCCCCATGTGTGTGCTGTGTTCTTCCTTACGTACTTTGACCTCTCGCAGCGTAGAGGGTCTCTATGTGTGATTGTTTGACCAGTAGGGTGGAGCTCTTCCCCTAGCTCTATGCTCGTTTTTTGACCAGCCGGGTTGAGTGGTCTCCCCCTAGTTTTGTTCTCGATGGATTGGACGGTAGCGGTGCTAGTGACACCCAGTGCGGGGGCAGACGCTGCACCTCTTTTGGGAGAGCTATTCTGGAGTTGGATGGTTGCACGACACCCACTCCGTGTTCGGTCGGCTAGTGTTGTACCCTCCTGTGGAGATGGCAGAGCGATTCGGAGTTTTACCCTCCAGCGAGACTGGGCAGTGGGTTACTCGTCGACTTCCTCGGGCTTACACTCTAGCAGGGCTAGGAAGTGGTTTTCTCACTGACTTCTAGGGTTTACCCTCTAGTAGAGACTGGGCACTAGGTCACCTGACGCTATTAGGGTTAACCCTCCAGCAGAGACTGGGCAGTGGGTCACCCGATGCACTTAGGGTCTACCCTCCAACAGAGACTGGGAAGTGGGTCACCCGATGACCTCTTAGGGTCTACCCTCCGGCAGGGCTGGGCAGTGGGTGGCCAGTCGTCTAGTTCCAGGTCTACCCTCCAGCACGGCTGGGCAGTGGGTCACCTTTCGACTTCCACCAGGTCTACCCTCCAGTAGGGCTTGGCAGTGGGTCACCTGATATTTTAGTTATGAATTACCCTCCAGCAGGGTTGGGAAGTGGGACACCCATTGACATTCCAGACTCAGTCCTTCCGACTAGGCTATTCTGTAGCTTTCCTCCATGATTACCAGAGCAGGACCCTTGGTTATACGGGTCAGCATTGTGACGGCTTGACTTTGAGGAGACCTCTCGACTGCAGGGCATTGAAGAGGTGTGGTTTGACTTTCCCTAGAACTCTCAAGTTCGAGGGGTGCTTTCCCAACCGAGACGTGTTGTTGTGACACGATCTAAAACCGTCCGGGCGAGTCAGTTCCGCCCAAAGCGGATAGTGTCATGGTGTGGTGATTGAGCACCTTGGCATGCAGTTCGGGGCAGACGTGTGGGATGCTGGGCATTGATGGTTTACTTTTGGGATTGTTGGATACTTCTTCTTGGGCTGAGCTACGGGACAGAGATCCCCTTACGACACTGTTTGGGCTTCTCGACAGAGCATATGGATCTGAATGTACCATGTTTCGAGTACCCACTCCTTGGGTTTTGGCTACTCTCCTTCAAGAGAGGCGAAGACGCGTGGGGTATGCCATGTGCTTCCTGCGTCTAGCTTCTCGTGGTAGGACGAGTCTTCTATCTTTCTCTTGATGGGTTCAGCTGTTACTCTTTACTGCACCCTTGGTTGTACTCCTTTCTATTCCTTGTTCTCTCTACTGCTCACCCTTCGGTACCTCCTTTGTTTCTCCCTCAAGCCTTCGGGGTATCCTACTGTGTATTTGTACACTCACCCCAACTCGGGCTTTGCCCGCACTTGGTGTTCCCTTGCAGACGACGAACAGGTGGAGCGTGACTTTAGTGGAGCGTAGGAGCTTGGGAGCTTTGACCGCGTGCGGTGGTCGTGGCCGGGTTCCAGGTGGGAGACCCGTCAGCAGTTTCTTCTTGTTTACCTGTTGCCGGGTTGTGGCACCTTTTTGGTTGGGCGCGTGTTTTCCCCTTTCTTTTCATCTTGTACTTTGTACTGATTAGAGGTCGATGCACATTTGTGGTATATATATAGTAGAGTCCCTTTCTTTTTCTTTGGTTTTCCTTATTTTACTCTGCACTGTTGCATTGAGTTTGCTGCATGTGTGTGTGTACAGGTGCTTAGGAAAAGTCCTCCCCGAGTTGTTGTGCCTTCGGCACTGGTCGCCAGCCCCTGGCCTATGGAGGCGGGCCTGGGGTAGTTGCAGCTCGAGCCCGGGTAGGGTCGGGTCGTGACAAAAAATCCAAAGGACTCATATAATTACCGACATCCCTTGGCGAATCAAATCCCATCATGAGGTGTGTTGATTAGGCACAGTACCCATATTCGAAATTCCATGTCCCAAAAATCCTACCTCTACACTATCCCAACTATTTCCCATATAACGTGACCCAAAGTGTTTACTAGAACCTCCTCTGATACCATTATGTCACGAACTGAATATGTTCACCACCAATACTTACACCAATCCCAGCCCCACACAAGGCGTGAAGGGATTTCATGATCCCCAAGGGATGAAACAAGTTCCCGGGTATCATTAATTTAGATTTTAGAATGATTTACTTGAGTATGAAAACATAAAACATTAAAAAACATTCCTTAATATAAATCAGAAATTTTCAAGTCAAACATGTATTAAGAAACAAAAGATATGAATACATTATTTGGAAGACAATAAAATTGTTATAAATAAAAATAAATTCAATAGAATTACAGCCCCATGGACTCCAGACAACAAGGAGTCATCACCCACAATCCATCTTTACAACTCCGAACCAAGGATGAGAACTAACATCCTGAACCCCGATTACCCATAACCTTCCCTTTCCCTATGTCAATCATAACAAATTATACTTACTCCCAAAAAAGTGTAAGTAGTGTGTGAGACTAATCCCAATGGTATACCACATAATTATTCCAAATACCATTCAATACAATGTGAAAAAGAAAGTAATTTTAATATGGAATAAAAAGAAATTATAAAATCCATGAATTGCAACATTAAATTGAAAATAGTTTTCAAGCTAAAATTGTAAGAATGTTAACACATTTATATAGACAATTTAGATAATGTAAATTAATTAAAAAAAACCCCTATACAAGGTAATATACCACAATCCCTATGAGCAACCAAATCTGGAACACCCCTAGGCACTTGATAGTCTCGGGCCCCATGTACCTCATGCCTCGGTGTAAAGAAAACATAATAAAATATGTTCTCATTCACGAGTCACTATTAGGGACAATACCCATAAAATAGTGGTCCCCAATCATCATACAAATAGTTTAGTTTGAGTAGTAGTTATCCAAATTCTAGGTGAAATAGGGACAAACGCATCCGGTCCACTATCCGTACTAGTACACATCTGCCCCACCTAGGCATCTGGGATTTCCCCGTTGTGCTCAAAAAATTTCATTATTCAACACATATCCATTTTCATATTAAATTCCACTACTGGTAAAATTCACCCATTACTGTAGCTACATACAATTTATCCCATTTAGAATACACATAAAAAAACTTTGAGTTTCAATAAAAACAACTTCTCCAAACCATTCCTTGTTTTGCACCAAAAACTCATTGAAACCCCCACACTAACACCATGTGAATACACACATTAACCAAAAAAGTATTTACAACACCTTAAACATTTCTTTAAACCTATTACACGAGTTATAAAATAGCACTCGATAAGGATCACATAGAATAGCCATGTGAAGAACATAATTCAACACCAAATTTCTAATAAAAATGATTTTCTTAACCAATGTGATCCAAAGCCAATTTTGTAGAAACAAACAGAGAATAATAAGATTGAAAACATTATTTCCAGCCCTAATAATATAAATAAAATCAACTAAATACTTATATGGAATCTCATAATGAACCCAAAAATGATTTATATGAATCCCCCCAAATTTAACCAGAAATTGGCATTAAAATTTCATATGCGATACAAAAACCACTAGAACTCATTTTTGAAGCATTAATAAAATTATATAGGCATAAAAATATCATAAATAAACCATGATAATGATATATATTGCTTAAACATTTGAATCACCTACAAGAGTAACGAAAACAATTGAATCCCCGTGCGAAAATCAAGTCGTACGACCCCTGCACCAAGAGGGACTTAGAAAAAACCTAAAACCACAATAATTGACCAAGAAAACCAATGGTTAAACCCTATGTTAAATACCCTACCTCATGATCATTTTTCAGTAAAATGAAAATGGTATAATCCCTAGTCAAATTGAATGAAACCCTAAGAAATTTTATTGAGGAATGAAATGGACTAACTTTCTTGAGAGATCATGAAAGAATATCCTCGAATACAATAGTGGATGAAATTTAAAATATCCACAATTAATTGGTGGTTCAAAATAAGGATAAGGATGACAAATAGGAACTGGAATGGAGGGAAAATAGTAATAATAGAGAGAGTTACGATGGAAAAACGTATCTCCTCAAATTTGGTTGTTTTTAGAAATTCTAACATTTTCTGCACTTAATCGGGGTGGATATGAGCTCAAATGTGGGAGAGAGGATAATGGTAGCACGACTAGTTTAAATGGGATTGGGTGACGCTTGGAATCACTGAAAAGGACATAACATTTAATATGTTATTAATTACAAAAATTTGATTTTTAAAACATGAATTGGGCTTCCAGGTAGGCCCAATCCCTTAAATAAAAACTCATATACTCCTTGGCTATGTATTTCTAGTGGCACCAAATTGAAATAGTGGTGTTAATATGCCAAGGGAGGCAATTTAACAATTATAATGGGGGAAAAATATTAAAAAATTACTATGTTATAAAAGAAACAAAAATTATTTTTAAATCTGGAATTGAGCTCATGGTTTGGCCCAATTCATGATAACTCACCCATTCCTCCATAAAAGCTTGGGAAACACCAAAAACAAATCATAAGTTGAAATTAAATGAAAGATAACTTTAAAATATGTCATGTATATGAATGAACTCCTTGTCTGGGGGACACTACTATCCTAGGGATGGGGTGAACTGAAGATCCTCAAAATCACCCCATACTTGTATATTTATATCTAATGGGTATTCATTTGGTATTTTCAAAAAAATTCGTGGATATGGAGAAAAAAACATCAAAGGATTTGGGAGTGATTTTTTAACTGAAATCTCAATCCTTGAATATGATGGTGATATCGATCTGGAGGCATATAATTTTCATGGACTAAATATGATAATTATACCTTAATAATGTTGTCTCTTATCAATTATCCCTTAAAAGGATACATATATTTTGTTTATTGAAGCATTTAATTTCTATTTTAATTTATGGGGACATCGTATCTTGATGTGGCGATGAGATAGAATATTATCATGAGGTATTTATCTATATGCACATTGAGTATGTTAACTCCATCCACATACTCATAGATTGTGTAATAATCAAAATTGTAAAACCACATAAGTAAATAATATTTAGAAAATCAATAATGAAGAGTATTATATCGAGACATTTTTCAACATTCAAGGAAGTATGCTGACGATGGTGGGGTGTTACTAGTAGTTGAAAAAGGAGAATGTATAATTTACCCCAGTTTTTTGTGGATCTATTATTACAAAGGTACATACATATGGGGGGGATTTACCAAATAAGGTGATATATATCTACATAAAGGTTTTCTACATTGGAAGTTAGGGGTAGGGTCCATATAATCCATCA
Source organism: Viscum album (assembly GCA_963277665.1). Lineage (NCBI taxonomy): Eukaryota > Viridiplantae > Streptophyta > Magnoliopsida > Santalales > Viscaceae > Viscum > Viscum album. Next base: position 974,926,823 of record OY728126.1, on the reverse strand, counting down.
ATATGATACCACGAGGTTGACTTAAATGGTATGTATGAACATCTACCTTTGATGAAGAGTAATGAGGTCACGAATATTCATTAATTGTATATAGTATGGCCTCATGGATTATTTCTTTTTATAGGTTTGGATAATGAGCCTCCTCTTATGTTATGGTCATAATATTCATACATACCATCTTTGGTTAAGTAGAAATATGAGCTTATATTATGGAGTTGTTAGAATTATGATGATTTATATCTATTATTTATAAATTTGAGTGCACTATTATGATGATTCTAGTGTATGCATACTGTATTGTGTGTTATTGGATGGATTACGAGCCTACCATTTTTGTTGTTTTTTATAATTTTCAATAATACCTCATTGAATCATGAATATTTTCCTTATATAATTTATTATTATATGTCAAAAATCTCATATGTAGATTTTAAATTGATAATGGAATGGGGTAATCATTCTTTATATATTTAAAAGGATTATAGTTTATTCATTCCTCACCATGAGTATGAATATGCATCCTTATCCAATAAACTACTATAATATATTGAGAGTCTTTTGATCTAGTGATATTGAACTTCCCATTAGTAACATTTGGGATATATTGATGAACCTTGGTTTAATATAGAATATATACCTGATCCTCATCACATGTTTTTATTTACATCTGCTCATATTTGATAGGGCTATGTGCCTATATTGAGGTGATTTACAAACCCAGTTGATGGGCCCCAGTTGTAACTATGATGTGACCCTGGTACATGGTATCATCCTTTATAAGAATATTACTATTATCATTCTATTTGTGTTTAAGAATATTTTCTTACTATTAGTTAGTCATCGAGTCATTCATGACATACTCATATGCTACTCTAAAATCGGGAATATGATTAATTTCATTCCCCTATATTATCATTGTAATATGATTTAGATCCCCCCCCATTGATATAAATTCATTGTGTCACTTCATAATGGTATGAGCATGAATATAGACATGCATGTTCTCAGTTTATATAAGACACTAACAGTCAGCTATGACTAATGTATATGATCTATAAACACTATTATCCTTTATTACTCACTATAAAATTTTTAGGGGATTCTTGAATGGTGGATGGAATGTATGAATTTATCCTTTTTCCTTTTGGAGTATGTTCTACTAATTTATATTCATGGTAAGGGATATTCGCCTCACCAACATTTTTTTATCATTGTGATTTGGTGTGAATGATATAGTTGAGAAGGGATATAATCCCTATCCCTAGTTCAAGTTGTAATATTCAAATGGGATTCATTAATTAATGTAGGAATATCAACCTACACCACATGAACAAAAAAATAATGTACCTTGAGATATCATATTGACCCATATATCATGGGGTCAAGGGAGATAGAATATTCGTGAGCACCCTCATCAAGTGACTAAGGGTAATCCATCAAAGGATTCTCGTGAGGGTTGATAGGATCCCATTTTAGTGAATGTGGATCAATGATAGACTCGTGGTCCACAACTTATTTCGTATTGTTAAGGAAACGTAGGTGGAACTTGTTTTTTAACAAGAGATTAATACTCTATGAAAAGTGTAGATGGGGTAGGTGTCATCATATTCAGTGTCCTTCCATGAATATTGTTAAACAATTTTCCTTAGTTACAGGGATCAAAACATGGATCTAGAAGTATTAGGATATTAAATTTCCACTGGTACTCGATCACTCTAAGGTTTCCCACTATATATTGAATGTGTTTGGTAGGTTTCATATTCCTATAGTCTGTAGAGGTAGTTCCTATTGTGGGTTTACTATTACACTTGGTTGATTATGTTATTTCCATGGGTTATAATAAATATTTTATGAATGGTTTAGGTGGTCAAATATAATACAAAATAACACTACCAATTAGGGTTTTATCACAAGAAAGGAAAATGCTTAATTAATTATTCATGGGGACCACATTTGTTTCCAGCATTTTTTGGTATGTTCATATAATGAGAGGTTCTTTTTGGTTGATACCCAATTTGGTTTAATTTTGGTGGATTCATGTCATCTTCACTATTTCCTATTTAAGAAGCACTAGACAATATGTTCTTCTGTGTTGTAATTTTGTTAATGAGTTATTCACATAGACAATACGTAATTTTTTACATGGTTTAAAAAGATATTATTCTTGGAACCATTAACACACAATATATTACACAATCATTAATGGTTGTGGGAATATAGTCCAAATGTAGGAGGTCATTAGGTATTTTTTCCAAAAATAAAAAAATAACTCAAATTGGATGAGTTTGAGGGAGGTTGGAATCATCACACTATGTTGGGGGAAGTTATTTCTAACCCAAATATTCTCTCCGGGGAACGCCTCGCTAGTTTCTGGAACTATTCCTCCAATCAGTGGGGCACTGTGAGGTATTTCCATCCTTTAAGCTCTTAAAGGATCATTTATTTCTTCTACAGGTCTTAAATCTCGCTCGACCATCCAGCGTCTGGATGATTGAGGTTTTGCCGTTGAAGCTCATCCTGATGCAATCGCACAACGCCAAGATCATTGTAAGTTTTCTTTAATGGGTCGTGTCTCTTATGCCAAAGGGGGCAAACCCTGGTCCTACATTGATTTAAAACAAAGAATATCTCTTTGCTGGGGCTCACTAACTGGAAATGATCCCCCTGGGAAAAGGTTTTTTTTCATATGTTTATGCACTCTCAAGAGGATCTTAATGCTGTCTGGAAGATAGGTAATCTTTTGTTAAAGCCTGGAATTATGAGACTCTCGGATTGGGACTTCTCTTTCAATCCGAATACACAAAGAGGAAAATCTGCTCAAATATGGGTCAGGTTTCATAACATAAACAGGTTTTTTGGCATCCTAGAATATTGAATGACCTTGCAGCCTGCATAGGTACCCCCCTTAAAAATGATCAAAAAACTATTAATGCTGATTTGGGTGTGTATGCTAGGATTTTAGTGGATGTGAATCTTGAAACCAAGCCTCCTGAAACTATCACCTTTCATGCTAAAGACTACAAAACTGTGATTGATCTTGAATATGAAAATATTCCCTCTTTCTGTGATTTTTTCAAGATTGTGGGTCACTCTGTCCAAAATTGTAGACTCATTCAAAGGACTCCCAACCATCATAATCCTTATTATTGGACTGAATCTAGGAAAAGCAAGAAGGAAAGAGCCCCCCTCCCCACTGCTAATTCTGACTCCTTGCAAATCAAATCTAGGAAATGGATTTATAAAACCTCAAAGGAACCTGGGGTAACATGGGCTGATCAGGTTGAGAATCCGGAGCATGACTCACATGATCAATCCAAAGGAAAATTAGATACTGTTGATAACTTTCCTTCTCACCCCTCTCTGATTGGGTGTCATTCTGTCTTTGACACATCCCTAATTCTAGGTTGTAGTCCAATTTCTGAAGACTCCCCTCTTATCCCCAGATCACAGACTCATGTAGGTGAGTCTTCTTTGACAAATTGTAGGGTTGGATCTTCCCCTATGTCCCAGCATGAACTCCCTCTTCCTATTTCAAACAATACACCTGAATGTGTGCAGGAAACATGCTTTTCTGAACTCCCTCCCCCTATTTCAAATAGTGAACCTCCATGTGTACAGGAAGCATGATCTTCGGAAAAGGAAGAATGCACCAGGCAATCTTCACCTGCCGCTGTTCCCTCTGAATCTCTGGATAAGAATGATTTTTCTGCATCTTTATTACAATCTGCTGCTCATGGTACTCTCCCTACTCTGTCAACTGATTTGTCCTTCACTATTTCCAGACATGATACTCCAAAAACCGTGGTTGATGTAAATGCACCAGCTCCCAATCCTACTATAGCAAATCATATCCATCAAGGGATCCCTCTTAGGATGGAGGTCCTTCTGCTTTGGGGGACATTTATGTTTCAGACCTAGATCTCTTGATTCCAGGTCATGTTCTCGGGTCTACTTGTGTGCAGTCTACTTCTGGACCTAAGGCAGGAGTTAATACTTCCAATCCTAAATCTCCTTTGACCAAAAAGGATAAAATCTGCTCTACTAGCAAAACCACTTCCCCTAGGAAAACTAGAGTCCAAAATTATGGTGCCAAAAAGAAAGGGGGGTCAAACCCAAAAGGTAAATAATTATGCATATTCTATATTGGAATTGTCAGGGGATTGCAAACCCTAGTACCATTAATGTTTTGAAGAATATTATTCTTACTCACCGTCCCATGCTAATTTCTATTGCTGAGCCTAAAATCAACTTTGCCCCAAAGTTCATGCACCTAGATAATCTTGGTTTCTCCTTCTTGGGTGCTTGTAATAATGGACATATGGAAACTCTTTGGATTTTATTCCACTCCTCTTTGAAAAATGATAATATCTTTAGTCTCTCTACACAAGCTTTGACGTGTGATTATTACCTTGGTAGTTCTCACATATTCATTACTTTTGTCCATGCCAAGAATAATTACATTGATCATAGATCTCTTTGGAAGGAGATTTCTGACATCAATATTTTGACTCAAGATCCCTGGGTCTTGGTTGGGGACTTCAATGCTATTTTCTCCCCCTCTGAAAAAATTGGGCACTCCTTCTCCTCCATCTCCGCCAAGGAATTTAAAGCTGCTATAGAAGTTAATAATCTCATTGAGATTAACCTTACTGGTGCCCAATTCACTTGGTACAGACACCACTTCAACCAAATGGTGGCGAGTAAACTAGAAATAGAATTCACTAATGAATCTGCTTTTGATAATTTTCACCAAATCTTATGTGCCACTCTAACTAAACTCGCTTCTGATCATCATCCGATCTTAGTCAGTTTTTCTCAAAATTCTCGGAAACCTTTTTTTCCTTTCAGATTTAATTTGGCCTGGTCTTCTGACTCGGAGTGTGTCTCTCTTATAAATTCATCCTGGTCTAACATGGGCAATCACAGGGATCCCTTTGTTTGCACCACTATGTTAAAAAATCTGAAGGGCATTCTTAAAAAATGGTGTTCTAATAAAACAGATTTAATTGACAAAGATATCCAAGACATAGAAAAGGATTTGTCTCTCATTCAAGTTAACAACACTTCTTTTGTTTCTAACCCCCAGGATGAAATCACCCTCTCTACTAAATTGATCTCTCTTTTAAACTTTAATGATAATTTAAAAAAGCAAGTCTTTAGAACTAAATGGCTCAAGGATGGGGATAGAAACACCAAATTTTACAACACTCTACAACGGATTAGGAAAACCTGAAAGCCTCTCTCTTGCTTAAGAGTTTAGGGTAAAATCATTGAGTCCGAGGAAAAGATTTCCAACTATGTTGTTTCTTACTTCACTGTCATTTTTAATGGTCCTAGAATTAACAAAGATATCCTTCCAAACATTATCCCTTGTTTGGTGTCCTCCAATGATAACTGTTTTCTTAATTGTATACCGCTTGATTCTGAGATCAAGGATACTGTTTTTGGTTTGAACCCGGACAGTGCCCCGGGCCCTGATGGTTTCAACAATGGCTACTATCAAAAACATTGGGATGTCCTTCAAAATGATATCTGCAACTTAGTAGGATCTTTCTTTCAAAAAGGTGTTCTTCCACATGCTCTCAACTCTTAGTTTCTCACGTTAATTCCTAAAGTTGATAATGCGGATGAAATTCACCTTTTCCGTCCCATTTCCCTCTTAAATTATCTTTTTAAAATTATCACCAAGATCCTTACTAATAGGATTTCTAATATTAGTAACAAAATTGTATCCTGGAAGCAGTTTGGTTTCATTAAGGGTAGATCCATTCAGGATTGTATTTGCCTCGCCTATGAATCCACCAATTTATTGAACAGAAATACTAGAGGTGGGAACATTGCACTTAAGCTTGATATCACTAAGGCTTTCGAAACGTTTGACTGGTCCTTCATATTTAAGGTCCTTTCTAGTTTTAGCTTCAATGACTCCTTTATTAATAAAATTAAAATCATCTTCAACTCTGAAAAAATATCAGTGCTTATTAACGGCTCTCCCATGGGTTATTTTAAATGCACTAAAGGTGTTAGGCAAGGTGATCCGCTTTCTGCTATTATTTTTACTATCGCCAAAGATTATCTTAGTAGACTGCTCTCCCTCAATGTTGAGGGAGGTAGACTCAAACCTATCATTGCTTCCAGGAATCTTCATGCTCCCTCTCACCTGTTGTATGCCGATGATATTATCCTTTTCCTTCAGGGAGATAAAATAAATGTCAATAACTTTAAATCGATCATTGCTCATTATGAGGAGATCTCTGGTCAATGTATTAACTGGCAAAAATATTTCATATACTTTGGTAAAAACATCCCCTTCTAATAGGAAAACTCATATCACCAATGCATTAGGGATAATTGAAGGATCCTTTCCTTTTACTTATCTTGGTGTTCCCCTGTTCTGGGGTCTGCTTAAAGCTTGCCATTTTCGTAGCCTTGTTGATCAAACGCTAAATCATTTTCCTTCCTGGAAAGGTAAATCCCTTTCTATGGCTGGAAGAAGTTGTCTTGTGAAATCCACTATTGTCTCTAATATTTTCTATTCCAGGATGGTCTACAAATGGCCTTTGGGGATGATAAAAAGACATAATACACCTATCCAGAATTTCATCTCGAGTGGAAGTACTCTGGAGAATAAATTAGTTACAGTTTCTTGGGCCACTTGCTGTAAACCTATTGAAAATGGAGGAATCGGCATTAAGATTCATAAAATTTTTAATGAGGCCCTCCAAGACAAACTCACATGGTCCCTCATAAATAATAACTCCCTCTCCATGAGTTTTCTCAAAAGTCGCTTTATTGATAATCTTATGTATGGCTCCTCTAATTATATGACCTCCTCTATCTGGCCATCGATCAAAGTTTCTTTTCGCTCTATTATGCAAAATTCTAGATGTCTTGTCAGTAAAAATTCTTCTTTAAACTTTTGGTTTGATAACTAGACTGGCCACCATCTCATTTCTGATATGCCTAATAACTATGCCCAGAATATTTCTAATTGCTCCATTAGGGAGATGATCAATTCCCCTGATTCTCAACTTCCGGATCATATCAAGGGGATTGTGGATAATTATTTTTTCACCTCCAATGAGGATCTTTTTGTTTGGGAACCTGCACATAATGGTTTGTTAGACTCTAAAAAGTTCTATCACTATCAATTTCCTAATGAAGATTAAAATTTTCATTGGTTTTTTAAGTTCAACAAAGCTTGGATTAAGCCTTCTCGCCTTACCCTTATGTGGCGCATTGCTCATCAAAAAATTCCAACTGATATCTGCCTGCAGTCTTACAGCTTTAACCTTTTCTCCAAATGTAGATTATGCAACCAACATCACGAGGACAACAATAATCTTTTTTTATCCTGTGATACTGCTATGGCCCTTTGGCATTACATTTTTGACCTTTTTGATTGCAGATGGCTTTTAGATAATTTTATTCTCTCTCAGCTGAAAAGATCGTTGGAACTCCCAAGATCGCCTCAAATCAAGAATCTCTTTCTAACGGCTGTTGCGGAGCATATGCATATTCTATGGTATGGTATAAATGATTATGTTTTCAACAATAATCCCTTTAATATAAATGCAGTGGAAATGCGGATTCTAGTGGCTATGAGGGAAGCGGCTACGATCCAAAAGGATTGTTGTGACAATTCTTTCATAGATTTTGAAACCCTCCGCCGAATTGGTGTCAAAGGTAATTTTCCAAAACCTCGATACACTATCGAAGTTTTCTGGCAGGCTCCTTCTCCTGGCTAGATTAAAGTGAATGTGGACGGAGCTTCAAAGGGCAATCCTGGTCTTGCCGGATGCGGGGGAATTTTTAGAGATCATCACGACCGGATCCTCGGATGTTTCTATGGAAGTTGTGGAATTGCTTCTGCGTTGGAGGCGGAGATGATTGCCACTATTCATGATGTCTCCTATACGAAGCGTTTCAACTGGAAGAATATCTGGATCGAGAGCGATTCCACTACCATTGTGCAAGCCATCTGGAAGGGTGATATTCATCTGGCATGGCCTCTCACCCCCAGATGGATGGATTGCCTCGCTACGCTCAGTGACCTCAACTTTATTGCCACACACACCTTTCGGGAGGCTAATATGGTCGTAGATGGGATTTCCAACAAGGGTGTCTCTCAGGAGATCACTTGGATGAACGATATCCCGCCAGAGTTTTTTCTTGTTTTTTTAAGGAATCAAGAAAATTTCCCTCTTTTCGTCTCCTGTAATTCGCTTGTGACGTTCTATTTTGAATAAATTTCTTGGTTCTGGTCTTTTGACCAGAACCCACCTAAAAAAAATTTATGGTATCTGAATCGAACCCATAATGAGGGTAACCCGTGCATCTTTATGAAATGAATCAGAAACCACACAGATTGATGCTACATAATAGGACATTTTGTACCTATAAGGGTCATATGATGAGGACTGATCCATATATATTAGCATCATATGGTAAGTAAATCTAATTGAACGGTTTCTATAAATGGTTTGTTAGTACAAACACTTGAGCATCCCAATATAGATCTCATTAGAGATATTATATACATATATGGGAAAATTTATTTCCTATAGAGTATTTATTGGTGGAGACTATACCCACTAGAAATTTTGAACAATGATGATATGAAATAAGTAACCTAATAGAATATATCCCTATAGATGGGATTATGTGTATATCTGAAATATATCCTCAAAAAAGATGTTTTTAAGAAAAATATACATCATAGAAAATATTCAATATGTAATTCGGTCATAAATGATATGAAGTCAAGAATTAAATGGTTATAAAATGGGGATTGATTCCAATAGTTAATATCCTAAGGTATATTAAAAGATGATTGATATTTATAAATGATAACATATTGAATATTCCCTCGGGGAGGCATCTTATTTAACCCATTTAGTATAGAATCAAATAATGCAATTTTCTAGATTCACTATATAAATAATTTTTACTAAAACATATTGTAAATATTTACATCAAGTGGAAGGTACATATATATAGGCATTAACATATAACATATAGGGGATCAGGCACAACAGTGGTGTTTTATGTACCCTATGAGGGTCTGAATCATATATCAAATTTTAAAAAAATATTATCAAGAATATAAACCTTTGAATGTGATGAAAAAATATTCATGACTTACACCAAAGGATGATACCCACTTTATATGAATTTTATTATGAGGATAATACAAGGAAGTTGTCCTATGATAACTTATGTGGGAATATGCACCCCTGATTTAATTGAAAATGAGTTTTGGGCTTAATCCTATGGATAATTATCATATAAGAGTTATTTTTCAACAGTGATGAGGAATTATAATGTAATCATGTGTACCATTGATATTATATTAATTTAGAGTGATCATAGTTTTTACATTTTTGAAATTTATATCATAATGATGGGTCAAAAGAGGTTTGGGCAACCCGTTTTAATATAAGGATAGACTGAGCTACTTCATTGATTTGATTTCGATTAAATATAATATATGACATGGTTGAGACATAAACCTATAGATAATTGACATAAATAGAGTTTTTATTATTCAAACAAAAATATCAATAAAATGAACTAATCCCGCATGAGTGATGCTTAGTGTGAGAAATAAGATATTTTGGATGATCAACCATATTGAATATGGGTGTGTGACATAAAAAATAGGGATTTTACAAGATAAGTAAATATAAAAGTCATTTGGAATGTCTAATTATGAATATATTCATTTAATATTTATTTTTGGGCCTTAGAAAGGCATATTACATAACATATTTATAATAATCATCATATTCCTCATAGTTCATATAGTCCCTTGACTGCTAATTTGAAGGGGTGGATTATAATCATAAGGATTACAAAACTATAATTTTTGGTGTGTTGAATGTTATTAAGTGGCATAACATTATGATAATGAAAATACTAATGAAATTTTGTTTGGATCCCATGAGGGATAGGTGATCAAATGACTTTCATGAATTTGTGGACTCTTCATGAAGTATGAAAGGACAAAAACACAACATAAAGGTTGTGGAGTCACACAATAATGTAACGACATAAGGTGAATGAAACAAAATAACTAATATATGGATGTAAAATCACATAGTAATGAATAATGACCATGAGTACATCTCCTAATCATTTGACAATATCATGATTTAATTACCATAAATTCATCATTTGATCATATGTCCAGTGGTTATTGGGTGTCCATCCCATAATCACTGATAAATCATTATTTCTAAATTTCTTATATGATACTCACTCAGTTTTATTATGTAGAAGACATTGATATCAGGTGATTCTTCTACTTTATATAACTAATTCCCATTATCTCTTCCACAATTTTTTTCCTCTTTTTTTGTGTTCATTAAATTTCTTGTTGGGAGTGTTATGGACACTCTCTTAGTTAAATGTCACATTGTGTGGTTGGAAGGACAAATAAATTTGTTCATGTTTTTTGTGGGAGTGTCGAGATAAAATAATAGTATCTCATGTGATTCCATACATTAAATGTTGAGAATATTTTATTTAAAAATTTGGGGGTCCAAGGCCCAAACAATTCATGGGTTATGAAAAATACTGTAGAACCATAGAATCATCCCGAAGAATATTACCATGCTCTTAGGGCAAGGATATAATTCTATAAGAATCAATACTTCTGGAATCTAGCAAGGACCAAGAATCCATGAAATCTACAACCATTTCTCCATCAAACCATGTATTGGTGATCATAATATAAATATTAAAAAACCATTGCACATATGAACAATATATGTGATGTCCTAGGGGATGGAAGTCACACCATTGATTGAGTTGATTAGATGCAATAAATTAATTTGCACGCCATTGAGAACAATACCATGATATTGACACTATGAAATGACATTATTAATGGTCGTAACATCTCCTAAATGAGAGTCACCAAGACAGAGAAAAATCATGCAAGTATTTAAGACCAGCCCGTTCACTTCATGAACCACCCCTCGTCCCCATATAAAACCATTCTTGCACGAGTCTTCAATTTTCAGAATAAGTCCTTACTTAGGAAGAGACCACCTCACCTAATTGCATGGATGATCCTCCTATGGTTATGTGTCACAAGTTCATCTACCAGCCAAGATTGAGTGTAGAGATGGGGAAATTTTTCACTACATTATTAAAGGATCATGATAAAATGCAAAATCCATTTCCTGGACATTCACCTTTTCATGAGATCAACCACAAGTAATCATTTTTGGCCTTATTACGAGAAAAATAGTGAGTCCAAATACATACAAGAAAACACACCAATCTTATAATATGTTTTTATTAATTTGGGATTGATCCAAGAAACCATGATTCAAGGAATAAATAACCAAATATCCCCTGAATGTTCTTTCCATTGAAGATGCAAAGTTCATGCCATATAGAACTCAATTAAAAATTGTGAGAAAAAAAATTGATTAGTTGTCTCAACATGTGGGGTACAATAACAAACCCATTTAGAAACAATGGGATCCCCTATGAACAGTACACACTCATTAGTGTGTAATTTATGCTTTCATAGTCTCCAAATGACATTGATTAATATAAAAGGTAATTATTCGACCCAAAATATATATACTAAGCATCCAATCAATTTAGACTATATAGACAGAGTCTATTTTACATTGTGTAGAACATAAAAGATAGGGAGAAAGAAAAAACCATATTTTCCATATCAATAGAGGATGAAATTCCTTAGATAACCTCCATATATTAAAAGTTGAGAATAGATTGAGTAATAGTAGGGATGATTTTTTCCTTAGAAAAAGTGATTATAAGTGTTTGGAATCTATGAATTCTTGGAATAGTCCCCAAATAATTGTCATTAATGAAGCTAAGTGACCCAAATACAACAATCCATATATAGTGATTTTGAAGGTTATAAATCTGATGATGAGTGACCTAACACAATTTAGTGCTTCTTCCTTTAAAACACTCTAAACTAGATCAATCATTGTGATTGGTGAAACTTGAAATTAGATATTTTCCTTCTATAATATACAAATCTAGTTTAGCTTAAAAAAATTCTTTGGTGTCCCTAATATTTTTGAACATTATACCACTATCCTCAACATAACATTATATTCTATCCCATAATGCCCTGTTGTATATCCCCTCATCCTAGGAATCCCATATGAAACTAACCTTTATGTTCTCTATGTTGTGGATAATCATCATGGGTACACTAGTTGTAGATTAAAAAATTCAAAGGGATTGTGGTTAGAATGATGTTGAAAAGGATGAGATGTCCCATGCAAGTGATAAATATATTTTTATGTTCAGAATATAGTATTAAATATTATTGACAATTACATCAAAATATTGAATAAGAATAATGCCTAGGGAGATAGGCCCCCTTAAATATTCTATGAGAAACTGTGTTCTTTTAATCTTAATCCTATATTCAATTTTCTTCACTTTTTTCCTGAGAATAACATTGAGTGGTATATAATAGTTTTCCAATGGTTAATGATATGTACACTCCAATTGAAATAAACATCAAGAATATGATTATGTTCCATAATTTTTCTATGGGTTCCATTAGAAAAAATGAGAATATCCTTAAGAAAAATAGTGACTATTCCCATGGATGTTCGGTCTACCCTGGACTGGTCGAACATAGAAATATCTGTTACATTTGTTTAATTAATTTCTGATGGAATATTGGATGATAATAAAAACACTAAAGTTGAGGGGATCTCTCTATCGAAGACATTGTATAGATTTGATGAAAATATTATTTTTAGCATAAAATGTGGTTTAGCCATAGAGATCGAATACATCGAAAAAATCAACAAAATTTTCAATGAATCCCAGGAACCTCTTGAATATAATGATGTAACCCTACTAAACACTATAGTGTACTTTTTCAATGTCAATATTGATAGATATGTTCTATATTGGGAATTTTTTATGGTTTCACACATCATTTCATGGGCCACAGGAATGGATGTTTGAGTGGATATACCATGGAACAAACCCTATTGATCATAATATACAAAATTGTGAAGATAGATTTCAAGAGATCAGGTGATAAAATATCTGGGGATTTTATAAGGGATGTTGTACAAATTGATAAGCATCAATTGCATTAAATATGAATGCTTTTTAAACACTGTAATTATAATCATTGTGTTGGATCATGCTACTCTGGAAGAAACCCCTCACCAGTGAAAATCATTGATCCTTCCCACCATATCATCATTCATGAGAATCTAGAATGCAAATTAGAATAAGTCTAGAAAGCCATCCAAACTGGGGGAACAACCATGGAGGTGATAAGAGGATTCCCCCATAAATATTATTCCTATGGTAGATTTTAAAAGGAAACATTAATATCATAGGATGCCACATAAGGGATAGAGTTGAATAGTTCTGTATGAAAACTAGTGTATAAATCCAGTATTCAAGGGTTAGATTCGACATAATGATATTGAAAATAATACCAAGGCTTACCTACAACAACATGGGGGTCATTGGTAAATGTTCTATCCTCCGAGATGATATTTGGAGGATTCCTCAATTTTCTATTTCTGATAAAATCAATTAAGAAGGCGGTGTTTCTATCCCCCTATTTTAGCAACATCACCAGTGATCATTAGATGGAAATTCATTACATTTGAAGGAGTATATAAAAAATATGATTATTTAAGACAACCATTTTATTAATAATATCATAATTCCATTGAGATTAATGGTCTGATTCTTCATATTCAGAATTATATTTGAGGAAATCAATTTTAAGAAACATTGTGGGCATAGATATGTACCAGGTGTAGAGGTATTCATTCAATCATATATTTTTTTATAAAACAACACCCCTGATCTAACATTCAGGTATTTATCCTAGGGAGATTGAACCACATAAAAAATATTAAGGTCATCCTCCAATAAACATGAGTAGAATAAATATTCACTATAGGAGAAGCTATCCTTTAGGATGATTAAGTTAGGGCAGTGATCAGCGAGTTCACCAACCATGTTTACCATAACGAAATTCAAGAATTATGAATTAAATAGAATATGAATGAAGTAGTGATTAATATGACTACACACTTAGTGGTTTACATTTTCATTATTACACCACGTGAACCTATCAGTAGAGGATCCTAAAACAAAAAGAACATTTTGAGATGAAATTCATGCATTCAAATGTCTATCCTTGAATATGAAAAACCATCCTCCATTATTTTCTGATGAATTTTGAACTTCATTGAAATCTCCACCAAATATCCTTGGGTACGCCCCGTGATTTATGTTTCTCAGGTCCTTACCATGATCTTCCATACTCCTTGCATCACATTTCTCAAAAACAATATATATAAGGAAATAAAAATTACAAAAAGTATTCTTATATGAAATATGTTAACCTAATTTAATAATCATCACCATAGATTGTCAGTCATTCAAAAAATCCAAATAAGGAGACGTTTTGGTTCCACAGACATGATGTTATTAAGAGAAATCAACAATAAAAATTATTCAATATTATAAAAGACTTGTTTGTGATACAAAATTTCCAACATCAACACATTTTAATAAAGACACTCAAGGAAAATGAAATTAGTATTCACCCAAATCCTCTTGCGCTAGGAATTTTAGTTGAGTAGATATACCATTAAAGGGAGGGCCATCCATAATTAGCCCATGATGTCATAGAACACAAGAAATTTATAAATTTTTGGGAATTTTCTTATATGAAATGTGTACGAGTATGAGAAAATATAAGAGGAATGGAAAACCTGATGTGATCTGTATAGGGGGTCCAAATTAGTGAAAACATTGAAACCGTTAATGTAGGGATTAGAGGCAAGGGATGAGGGGAATCATCTGATTGGTGAGAGGTAAATATAATAGGCATTATCATTAACATTATTATCATCATAAGATGATTTCACCAGTTGAGTAGCCACTTATACAAAGTACTGATTCAAACACTCGGAATCCACCAGACCTGATTCATCATCATCTTGGACAATAATCAACATGTTATAAAAGTTATTAGATAATCATGATCCAAAAATTAAGTGATTTGGGCCTCATTCTAACGATACACTATTACAGAAAGGAGATTTTCTTTATTATGAACAACTATATCCAATAAAAAAGATATATTTTTAGGAAAAACTAAATCATAAGCCTTAAGAGATATCATAGGAAGTTAGAAGTCATGATGTTAAAAGCATGTATTCCTTAGTTCCATTGAGATCTTCCCATTCTTCCTGACCTAAGAAGATTTCATTTCATGAAGCACTAAATTAATAAAAAAAGAATGTATATATGATCCGGGAGAAATAATTAAATAATATTAATATTTATGATTCCAAATATTTTATCTATTTTAAATTATGAAATTATATTTAGTGTTGGATTTTTTTTAAATGGTTAGAAATAGAATTTCATCATAATATAGATTATAAATTAATTACACGCCATGTAACGACTCCTAGATGAATGCTAAAATATATTTTTAATATATTATATACTCATATAACTAGTAAATTTTTTTACACAATATAAAATTAATTTATAATGATAAAATGACATTATGTGTAGAATTTTTATAGAACCACAAATTTTTTAACCTTCAAATTTTTTTATTGATATTTAAAACGATTATGAAACTATAGAATTTTATTTATAAATATTTAAACACTATATATAAATAATATATTAGGTAATATTAATACAGAAAAATCTAGTGACTATGAAATAACAATAATAGTAAATATATATATATTTTAACATATTATCAAGGTTTTTTTAAACATGGTATTGTTTGTAAAGAAATCAAACATTGAAATTAAATATACATAGATGTAAATATATATTATATTTAATGGTGGAATTATTATTATTCAGATGAAGACTTATATATACATCAAAATATGAGATGTGATCCATGAAATATAAATTGGTAATATAATATAGATTATAAGAGGTCTAGAGTTATAATGAGTGTCAACATAATATGGTGAAGAGTGATTTATAGTCAGTGATGATAGACTTACTGAACGACCGAATAAATTATAACCATTATTCATAGTCTAATAACCCAGATGAGGGTTATATTATTAGGTGTGATACACAATGTTTTAGTTTTCTTACCACTATAATGGTTTTTGGAATGATACTTCTATGTTTTTATTTTTTAATAGTATTTTTAACAATATATGTTTAGGTACAGATTGATTTTAAAAGGGGATAGATGTGAATAATCGGAATGATATTCAATATAATCAGAGATATATAAATGGGGATACCTTCTTTGGGGATTGAAATTATTCACTTGACTATGAATTTTTCTTATTACTGGTTAAATATGTGACACACTTGGCTTGGTATTTCACATTAAATCAACATTAATATTTTTAGGATTGATTTGGCTTGTTCAGTTCCATAATATATTATATATAATAATGGTTAACTCATGGTTCTAGACTATCATATTTTTTTATTAAATGAAATATTAAAATTTAAAAATAGTTTGTGTGAGATGCCTACGTAGATTGAAAATATTAATTTTATAAAATTTTGTGATGTAAAACAGAAGATAACAAGTGTTCATAATTTTATTTGGAATAATGAAAAAAAATAATTACCAAAAATATTATGGTTTGTATAATCAAATATAGAAATGATATTCATAGTGTGCTTATAATGTTTTTAACCATGTGTTTATACTTTTATATGAATTCATGGAATATATTTAACCCAGATTCAAATATTAAGGATATAAATGTACATGAAATTATACCAACCCACAAATTATTATAATCTTTTCATACACTAGGTGAATGTACATCCAACCTTCTTCCTTGAGCGGGCTATGAAATGTTTTTCATATGAGTAACCGACCTACTATCTATTTTATGCTAGGGATTGTTGGAGAATCCATTTTTCATTTTGGAACTCATTAAATTACGTATGAGTAAAAAATTTAGGTAATCTAATTTAGAAAATGATTGTATAATTGGATTGATGAATTTGATTGTTCATATAATTATTTTATATGGTATACTCATATATATATATATATATATTATTTTATTTCTATGATTAGAGGTTTCTGAGTATTTTGTTACTATCACAATAGAAACATTTAACATGGGCGACGTTTAGAAGTTGTGATTGGATGGTAGGTCAGAGAATAAATCCAAATAAACATGAGATTGTTTTTGTAACACTCTTGTAATAAGGAAAAACATTATGGTGAGTATGTGGATTGTTAGTAATACCTCCTTCATTGGATAATTTTTTTTATTTTTACAATGTATATAATCTTCTCCTAGGATGTTATTATTCAATATATATGATTTTTTTCCGAAAGTGTTTATTTTGTTAGAGAGTAATTATTTATATAATTAATTGTATTATTTCTATTATTATGAAAAGTTTTGCACTAAATATATATTTAATTATTATTATTTTATGATTAATCTAATAGTTTTTATAATAATAATCGGTGTATTTTCTCTCCATATGTTTTTTACCAACCCAAGCAAATAATTGACAACATCTAGCATATGGGGAGTACATTAGATCATATAAAACTATATTATAATATATTAAACAAGTTCGTTATTGGTGGTTTAGATGTAGGAACTCAAGTTAATCCCGTGATAAGGTATGAATAACCACTTCATCATGAAACAATATTTTCCTTGGAGTCTAGATAGAATAATTGATGAAAGAATCCATAAATAAATTTTAGTCTCTCAAAACATATATGTTTTCTCACCCATAACATCTAATTATAAGAAATATTTTTCATTCATTAGGATAGTCGCATTTTCATATGTCATGTAAAATCATATGAACTTGAAAAAATATTTCCTTACCTCAATTGGATTTTAAATGTCATATCGTGTGGGATTGAAAATGAATTTTCAAAAAATATTATTGAAATTATTTGTGAAATATAACAAAATTGTAAATAAAATACATCGTTGGATGGTAAATAGACCCAACTATATTTACAAAAGAAAATTTCTTATTCTGAGCATAATTATATTTTTCTCATAGGTAGATGGAATTTACATTTTTAACCAAGAATAATTTTTTATTTCATGGTTTTATAAAAGTTACTCATATTAATTATCCTTATCATGTTGAATGAGGTAGCAATATGATAATTATATTTGAGACATTGATATCTGTATTACATGTGATTGATGAAATTGGGCATGTGACTGATCAAGAGTGACATAATGATGAAAATTGATTCTTTGAATTCACATGATGGAATCCCTTTTTTATTATGTGATGGAATAATAAATAAAACTCATGATTTGTCAAAGAGGGTCTATCATATTATTTAGATTATTTATATTTATTCTAAAATTAAATTAAAATATTATAACCGCCATCCCAAGTGAAAATATTTTATGTATGAGATAATAATGGATCTCAGTTTTTTCGCTGAACTGTCACAAATAAAATTAAATAATTTGATTATTTTTCTATTCCTTCAAAATATTCTTATATTCTTGAATGCTTGGGAGTTTCTAGGGATATGTAAGTGGATGTGTTATAGGTTTTATATAGTTTGTTTGGAGATTATAAATTTTTTACTATATATAATATCAAATTAATGAAAAATAACTATTTTTTAGATATAATTAATTAATTTGAGTTTTTTATAAGAATTTCATTTTTATTTTTCCAACATATATTTCACTGGTAAATAAGATTGTTATGAATGAATATGAAATAGGTTGTATAATAGGTGAGGTTTTATTTTTTTCTCATTTATTGATGGGAATATTATTATGTTTTAAGAGTATTAATTGGGATATAGTTAGATGATATTGGCATGCCATATATCATCTCATTGTATGAGATATTTTCGATTCTACCAGTGTGGTATCACTACACATATAGAGAGGGATTTTTCTAATAAACATATTTGACTACTTTAGTATTGCAATAGAGATTATCTAAATATTTCCAATGGTTACTTATCCTAGGATTATATTATTTATACTTCAAAATTAGCACAATTTATAAAGATTATTAGAATGTTGGAGATAAATCATAATAGTTGATGGGCGTGAATCCATATATAGGATAATCTCAAGAGAAACAGAAAATAAATAATTACAATAGATTACAAACAAGGTGAAGATAAATTAGTACATATTGTTAATATTAATTTCATATTTCATATTTTATAATATATTATATGTTTCATATGGCTCAATTGATCAGAAAATGATTCACTATTTTATTTCAAACTTCTTCAACATTATTATACCATTTTTTAATGATAATCAAGATAATAGTAACCAATATCACATCAAATATCTAAATATTGTTTTAGTTTTTTCAATAATTTGGAGAAAATTTTAATATTTTTTGGTCTTCATAATATAGGAGGAGGTTATTTTAAAGGACTACGATGAAGTACAATAAAAATGAGCAAGAAAATGTGGATACCCAAGAACGTATCAAAACTTTTTCACATTGACTATGAAATGCTTCCAACCAATTTGGATGAAATTTTGTGAGATGATCTAATAAATAATGGGATACAACCTATATCAACACATAAAATCCAAATTCATCCATATGGTGGAACAAAAAAACTGAATTTTTGAGGGAACACAATATTCTTGATATCAATAGCTTGATTCAGTATTCCTAAAGTATCTCACATTCACGATGTCCAAAAGCCGCCAAATATTACATTGATTCAATCAACGAGATGTCCATAAACACTTCTCCATTTTAATATTATATTTAAGATAGTTTACTTATCTAAAATTGATACAATAGTATTATCTCAATATATGTATCCCTACAATCACATCAGATATCCTTTAAAAAAATGAACCATTAGAACCACATTTTCATGATCAACATGGGGATAATTGCTTATAATTAAGTGTCTCTAAGGATTCCATTAATCACCATTGAGTTTTATGAAAACAAATATATTCATGGTAAGATTTTGTATGAATTTATAGCTCCACATGGTCCTATAACTAACCTCTAAGTCAATCTAAATTGTGATAGATCATTTTGAAGTTGATAGAAATATTTTCAAGGGTTTTATATCACAAATTTTTGTATTGTTTTAATTTATTATGGGTTTTACAACATTTCATTGTTATGTATCATAATTTAATGTGATCTTAATTAATTTTTTTTCATCTATTAGGACACCAATTTATTATTAACCTATTAGTGTAATTTTTTTGAGTGTGTGACTTGTTTTTTATAGTTTATACAACACAATAATAATTTTCTTCCCAAATATATATACTTCAATTTAATTTTTATGTCACAACACCCAATATATTATATGGAACATTTTTAATAAACAAAATTTAAATGGGTTTCTTATTCGTTGATATTAAATCATAGATAGTAATCAATATTTTGACTAATCTAAACCAAATACCTACATCAAAACTAAATTTTTCTATAAGAACAATGAACATGCCATGTGAAATAGTAATATTTCAATTATATCCTTCAATTTCATTTAAAAAACTATTTTTTCAGATATTTGACACTTTATTTACGATAATCCCTTTTAAAATAACATTTTATATCATCATAATTTTTATTTCATTTTTGAGATTCCTATGGATGATTAAAACTATTAGATGTTCAATTCTTCTTCCGAGATAAACATGGTCCCCACCTATTCTATAAATTTTGTTCTTCAAATATAATAACTTTTGCATTTCATGGCCACAAGGTCAAATTTTGGAGAAATTCTATACAGATGATTATGTTTGTAGTTCATATTTTTCTTTCGAACTGTTTTATTTTTGTTAATAACTTTAATTTAAATAATTACCATATTTATTTAAGTGGTGATCTAACATATTTTCATTTTATGGTTTTTTTCATGAATTTATCTCATATATGTGAAGCATATCCATTTGACCTCGAATATGAATGTGTTATTATCCAGTGATAATGAAACTCACAAAGAAATCATTTGAAAAGTGACAAAAACCTCATTCTAGATCTTCTAAACCCTTATTTATATTTATATTCATCCGAAACAAAAATCAGAATGTAAATTATCTATATGAAATTGAAATATAAAAATAAAATTTTAATTATATAAAATATATCTATGTATATATACAACAAATATATTCAAATAAATGATGAGGAAGAAAATTTGGATCTAAATTATTATATAATTCAGTTGTAGGAAAAACTTCATGGAAAATTTGGAGAATACATACATATTCACATAAAGTAATTACATTATATATATTTAATGATAAATCCTTCTAAATTTTTTGATGAATTTGTTAATATAAAATTATTCTGATTATATTTATATCACTGTTCAATTAAATAAAAATTCTATTTTAAATCCAAAATTAGTGGTTGTGAGGAAATGAAACACCTTTTTCATGAACATTTTCTCATCACCTCGAAAATAAAATTATGTTTTCCACATCACCAAATAAGTCACCAACTATTAATATTATAATATTATTATGGTTTACAGAAGAAATAATATAATATGGCAAATTTTTTTAATGTTGGTGAACCAATTCACAAGAATAAATTTACTTCAATGTCTCATATTGAGATCATGGAACAAATGATAGATAAATTTGTTTCATGGTCTACTATATCCATCAATGGTGTCCATTAGTTAGAAGGGTCTATATTTGAGATGAAGGGGGACATGAAAAATAGATAGGTAAGTTACCTACTCTGATAACATTCTATTTTCTCTAGGAAATAAAAACCTCCAACTATAAATAATTTTGGCCTGTTTTCCCATTAAGAACATTATTTTGACCAATACACTTAACAAATTGAACAATATTAATGTTCTAAGGTAATAAGATAAAGAATTACCTAGAAAGAACCTTTATTCCAAATCTATACAACATGTCTAATTGTATTTGAATTGATATGAAATCCCATTGGAAATAGAATATTCCAAAAAAATCAACATTCATGGTTCCACCATGGATATAGTTTTCATCATACACCACCTCCCAAAGATACACAACAAAATGAAAAGCCTTTATAAAAAAAACGTAATATCCTGAACATATCCTTGAAAAAATGATTAAATAAGTATCTAAAAATAATTAAAAATTAAAATAATCTTCCCATGATTTCATATTGGATTTTTTATCATGACGATGAAACCATTCCAACTCAGAATTTGAAATACAAAGTCAAGGGATATGAAATCTAAATTCAGAGCCTGTAGTCAACCATACAGGCAAGTGAAATGTTAGATAAATCCCTATTTTAGTGGAATAGAACATAAAATTCAAATGATAGTTCCATTCATGTCATCCACTCCAAAGAAATCACAAATTATAGAAATTAATAATTATCCAAATGTGAAAAAAATAATCTTCGAGTAAACCCAAAAAAGAGAAATGATTATATTTTGTGGAAGATCGATGACAAACCATTATAGTTACAATTATTTAAAAGTCCACTAAACCATGAAAATCATATTAATATGATCATGATAATGAAATCATGAAACGATTCAAAAACCTATACGTTGAAATACCCACAATTCATGTTGTGAAGAAAATTCAAGGATACTCAATGTTAATAATGTATATGTCAATACACCGAATGTGAATTTCAGAAGGCGAAAGGGGGTATTAGGGATGAAAATTTCAACATTGATAGAGCTATCACCTTCCACAATATTCCATGATCTAGAAATATTCTTGCTTCCATGGATGATATTGGAGTTATTTTTTGATGATATGTGTATTGGAACATATTTGTTCAATCCATTCTATTACTGAAATCTAGTGTTTGAGGTGTTTTGGGAGGCCAAGATGACATGTTCCCAACGTATTTCTTCATTTATAGTTCTATAAATATCTCTTCCAATTCTATGAAAAGTACCATCAGTGAGTCATATTCATCTATTGGTATGTCATCTTCATATATCATTGTATGTCAGTAATCTTCATCTGTCAGTGTTGGTGTGTCATATTCATCCATCAGGGTAGGTGTGTCATCATTACTTTTTAGAATTAATGAGTCATATACATCTTTTAGGGAGTCATATTCTTCTGTCAATGTCAGTGATTCATCATCATCTGTTAATATGACATCTTATTCAATCAGTGTTGGTGTGTTATCTTCGTCTGTTGGTAATAGTGTTTTTGTCTTCCTATAGTTTCAAACTTTTGATGTTTTCATTTAAATAAAATATGTTCAAATAAATTTTTATGGTATTTATGATCGATTCAACTCCCATAACTCACATCCTAATTTTTATGAGGGTCCATGTTTTGTTACCCTGTAAAACTATGTACTATTGAGGTGATCCACCTTTAATGGAAAATATAAACCATATCTAAACTGCTACCCCATTTTGATTTTAAAAAGACTAAGATATATTCAACCTTGTTCATCCATATTATTTTCTTGGTATGAGGCACCATGAAACTTTCTTTCTTTAGGGGAAGTGTGATTATGGTGTAGAACATCGATCAGTATTTCCCTTAAGTTCTTCCTAATATATGTGCACGTTCTGTTTTGGTTCAAGTAGATATTGTCAATCTATCTTCAATAGATGGTATGTTCTATCTCATTTATTGTTAATTCCTTAATCTATTTCATCTCATTTCTCCATGCCATGTTATATAACATATTCTCTATGTTTTTAATGAACCTTTCATGGGGATAATGCGATTGTTTCACGACATCCTCAATTAGATGAAGTCATTGTGGGAGAGGTGATTGCAGTCTATTGGGTTGGCCCATTCTCATGTAATAAAGGTCTTAAAGCTATTAAGTTAGGGAATTTTTGGATTTTATATTATATTCACATGTAGTAGTACAATAATCATTCTTTAGCCCAAGGTATAACAATGGAATTGACTTAATAAATATGAGAATAATATTAAAAGAATAGGTAAAAATCTTACATTGTTTCTTCTTGTTTTTAGAGATAGTGTTATAATTATGCCTTGTTGTTTAGCATGTTGTTCTAAAGGGTAATTAGTAAATTACATCAAGCTAAGATTAATTGTAAAATAATTTTCTAAATATAAACAATCATGTTAGTGAATATCGTTATTTATGTTATAAATTTATGATAATCAAATTGAAATAGTTAACATGTGTAACTATGATAGATTGATAAACCTGAAACACAGTGATGCTTGTTGTTTAATATCATGTCATATTATTTTTGATACCAATGATCATATTCTATTTATTTTCCCATATTTTGAACTTACTAATAATGAATTCGATAATTCATAACAGATTAACATACCTATTGATCAATGAAAGATAATGCCTTGTAGGGTTCTGTGTTAACCTATTTCTTGTATGTCCATATTCCTTCTACATTGGAGCCACGATGGGTCATCATGTGTGAAAGATGAATGCCTTGCTTGGGGCTAAAATCCTAGTTTCTTTGTTGTTTGTTTTTTAATGAAAGTGTTTATATGTGAGACTATTTGACTATTTTGATATGTTGGGACAGAGAGGACCCTTGGTGGTGGCATCAATTGACACATTGAGAGGAGAGATTCATCATATTATGCATGTGGGGGTCGAGGAGGACATCGCGGATGATGGAAATTTTTGAAGATGAGATTACTATTTATATGAATGTTATTGTTATGGGTTATTTTGTTTTTTTATCTTATTTAATTTATTCACTTCTTGAGTAAGATGGTCCATCTTACCCTCCTTCACGATAGGCAAAGACGCATGGGGTATGCCACATGATATATGTGTTTAGCTTCCTGAGGATGGATGGTCCTAAGCTCTAGTTATAGGTGGAAAAGACTCAATGAGAAGATAATATACTCTTCGTGTTGATCCCCAGGTGTTTTATTGATTTTATTGTTATCATAGAATACATGTAATTATGAAATTGTGATAATGAAGTTAATAAATGATGTTAACCAATGGGGTTGGATCTTTTTGGGATACAATGTTGAGGTTACAATTTAAAGGAACTATGGACTTTGTTTGATTATGCTTGAGTGCATGGATATTTGTTATAATTATAGTGAAATGTAATTTGGATATGATAGTGGTTAATTAATGGATAAATAATAATTTAATGTAATGAGAAATTGATAAAAAGTGATATTATAATTTAATAATTATCTTTAAATGGCTGAGTGCTTATAGGATATCAGTATTTAGTAGTGGAAGCCATGAGTTAGGGAGATGTTAGCTATAGTTAATTCAAATACAATGTTATTCCCATAATTTGTTTGTGATAAATAGTTTATTTTTTACCTTTTTTGTTTCTATAAGTTCCTTCACCCTATCTGTTAGGACAACTGACACCATGGGGATTCAGAGTAATGGGGGGGGGAGTATTTCCTATCATCCTGATTAGAGGATTGATGGCTAACTACCCCCATTTCACCCACTCATTCCTTTTGTTATTTACTTGTGCTAGTAGAAAAAATAGTTATTATTACACATATGTGTGTGTAGAGGGTTTTAATGGTTCTGGTTATTCATACAGATATATTCTTTGTATAGTTTCATATAGACTACTATAGGTGTAACATGTATAGGCCTTGATGGCTTGAGGATCCTTACTCAGATAATGAGTTGTAATGGCTTGAGGAATAATACATGACATATGATTGACATTATGAAAGTTGTGGTGGATCCCAAAAACTACGTGGTTAATTTTTTTACATAGATTTGTTGGTTGTGTTGGACGAGTTTGGTATTGGGGTCCTTCAATCGGGTGCATACATGAAAGCCTTTTTGGAGAGAGAAGATGATGACGCATGACATTGGGGAAAAGTTCAAATCTAGTAGGTAACTGGCTGTGGTGTACCACTGGTATTTATTATTAGAATATATTCTCAGGTCTTTAATACATAGTTATAGTATCCAGGGTGATTCTAGAAACATAATATACATTTTTAGGTGACAAGTTAGTTTCACTTGTTGTTCATTATTCTATATCATGCTTTCTTGCTTTTTCACAAGGGGATATTGGGGGGGGGGGTGATAATACAGTCATACTCACCCTATGTATATATAAAATATTTCTCTAGTAACTTTGGTAAATTCAGCGATCCTGATTTTTACAACTAGATTAGGACTGCATGGGTTGTTCAGGCTTTTTTGGTCAATTTCATTATACATAATTTGGGTACTAATCATTTTCCCTTTCAGTTGTAGTAGTATTTCATGACATTACATATAGACACATGCGATTTATTTTATATTGTATTATTATTTGGTGGTGGTTGGTGTCATTGTATTCTCTCTCTTTTTCATGTCTTCTCTTATAGAGTAATGCATCCCATTTGTGTGATGATTATACCATTAGAGCTATTCGCCAACTCAAGGCATTCTGGGGGTGAAATTTGGGTTTCACTATCTCCCTTCTCACATTTTAATCTCAAGAGGGTTACACATTCTGGGGAGGGTGTTGTGACATATTGGAATCATTGGATCTAGTTGAGGGATAGGATGGAGTTTGGAGTTATACATAGGTGAGGTTGAATGGGTTGGTAGGGAAACAATGTTAGATAAGTTTTTTATGTTATGAAAACACTGTAGAATAGTTGAAACACAAGTATTTAAAAACCCCTATGATTTGATGCACATACCATTAAGTTTATAATTGACTCTAAATGATGTGTTTCTAATTACAGGGTAGAAACCTATGAAAGGATCACAAATCAACATCATTGCACTTGTGTATGAATGGGTTGACCTATTGATAGGATATAATAAAATGAATAAAAGAAAACAATTATGTAATTAATATTAAATTATTCTATATTATTGGTTTAGGAGATCTAATTATGTGTACTATTGTAGGTATGGCTCCATGTTGACATATCTTTCAGGTTCATGTTGAAGATGTTATGAAGGTTGAGACATCAAATCTCAATTGAGTAGAGGATTATGATAATGTCACTTGGAGGAGGATACTATGAGATATTTATCACCATATTCTACTAAATTATGAGGACTCCATTTTAGTTGCTGTAATGAAAGACTATTTGGGAGAGGATGGAATAAATTTCAGTTCGATCTATGAACGGAAGGACCAATGAGTTCAATTTGTAGTGACAATTCCGTGTGGGGTAGTGGGGAAGTAGTGATTCTTAATCATTGGGGATCATGTGGAGTCGATAGTAACATGGGAGGAGTTATATAACCAGTTCAGAGTCACGTTTCAATCTTTGACAGTGATGATGGCCAGTCGACAGTCGCTGCTTATCCTTTGACTAGGTATCTCTAGTGTGTGATAGATTGGAGTTTGTTTTAAGAACCTTTTATGAAAAAATCAGAACCTCTTTCCTTGTGAGGATTAGAGGGTGTTGAATTTTATGGTGGCATTGCATCAAAATATCTATTTCTTGGTCACCCCATTTATGATGTAGGCTTATATGGTTGTGATGGAGAGGGAAGAAATCAATGATAGGATGTTATCAAGAGATAAATTATCATGAGAGGTGTGTTATTAGGATTCCTCATGAATGGGAGATGTGGAATGGGGTTTCTGGTTATCAGGGTAGATGAGTATCCATTTGTCCAAGGTTAAGTCCCAAACCTCAATATCTCATTTCCATGGAGGATGTGGATCTCATAAAATTTCAAATGGATCATGATTTTTTCCATATAGAGGATGTGGTTATCTGTAATGATAGTTCCCAACCTTTCCTGGAAGTCATTGTGCACATGGTTTTTCACTTCATGTTCCATCTATGATCATTTTCATCCGAAGAATCATAAGATGGTTTCTAAATCTTTGGATCAGCATAGGGAATATTGGGATGTCATAGGATAGCCCTGGGATGCTTCATGTCCATCAAGAATCAAGTTCTACTGTGGTGGTGTTCATTAGTAGGGATAAGAAGTCATGAAACAGGTGGTGTTTAGCTTCATGCATTACGGTTCCAAGTGTCGGTCTAGACAATTTTAACTTAAGGTAGCCATTTATTATTTGGTAATTGTGTGTATTACTTGTATCATTTAGGGAGACACAACCCTTCATATCACCTAAAAGTTTCTATGCCTTGGGACATGAGATATAGAGGCTTCATATGCCCTTCTCATAGACTATTATTGTTGGCGGTCGAGCTATATTGGTTGTAGTATGTAGATAGTATGAGATAGTGTGGAGGTAGAACTAATCTTGTGGATATTTCCTATGTTTATGAAAACAAGAATATAATGTCATTCCTAAAAATGATTGGTTTTATTCGATCTATGAAATCATCGATTGCATAATGGGGTTGGTGTAGTTATTCAATGTTGATATAGTACAATTAGAGTTTGTTTCTGAGTGAGACCACATGATGGTTTGAGGTGTGTTCTGTTGTTTTCATTCTAGAATGATGAGTTGATTATGAGTTCATTATAGGATTATTATTTGGACTTTTCCAAGGGTCATAGAAGAGTACCTTGATGTATTTATAGAGGAGGATAAAGCCTTACCCCCTCAATGAGAGATCATGTTCGGGATAAAGATACAGCTAGGCATGTCTCCTATCTAGATGCCTCTATATAAGATGCCACCTACTATGTTGCAGGAACTATGTATATTGATCAATCCTTTGTTATAGTGAGTTTTTTTGGCTGAGTTGGTCCCTGTGGGGCACACCAATTTTGTTTGTGATGAAGGATGATGGCAGTTTGCGGTTGTGTATTGATTATCATAGCTTGAATAAAGTTATTGTGAATAATCTCAATTATCTTTCGCTGATTGATGATTTATTTTATCAATTGAAGAGTACATGATGGTTCATAATGATGTATAATCGGTCGTGATATTATTACACTCTTCTGAAGGATAAGGATATCATAAAAACTACTTTCTATTGTCATCATGGGTGGTATGAGTTCATTGTGATGTTGGTTGGTGTGAAGAATTCTCTAGCTATGCTCATGGGGCTGATGAACTATGTGTTCTATTAGTTTGAGAATAAATAAATGGTTTTATTCATCAACAAAATCCTTGGGTAATCCACATCAATGGGGGAGAATGAGGATTATCTAAATTCTATTTTGGGAGTTCTTCGTCAACAACAGCTATTTGTGATGTTGTCTAAGTGTATTTTTTTGGCATGAGAAGTACATTTCATTTGGATGTGGTATCCCAGTGGGGAGTATAAATGGATCAATCAAATATATATGTAATATTGGCTTCTTCATCCCCTAAGAATGTGTTGGAGGTGCAATGTTTCTTTGTGCTCACAAGCTATTGCAATAGGTATGTATCAAATTTTTGTCGGGTTGCTACTTAAATGGCATCGAGGACTATAAAATATCAGGTGTTCGTATGGACTATTCAATGTAAGAAAACATTTTTGATGTTGAATGAGATGATGGTCAGTGCTCCACTTAATTGTTTTCCAATAGAAAGTGTTCAATTTCACATTTTCTATGATGCTCTACATTTAGGGTTAGGATGTGTACTGCTGTAGTAGAGATCAGTTATTTCTTATGGGTATCAACGATAACATCCCCATGAGAGTAACTATACCATCCATTATCTTGATTTTTCCACAATGGTGTTTTCTCTTAATTTGTGGATACATTACCTCTTCAGAGACTGATTTTTGGATTTCACTAATCATAAACACATGAGGTATGTATTCTCCTAGCATGACATAGAAATATGAACGTGTTAGTGGATGTAGTTCTTAAAGCATTACAGAATTGAAATATCATATACACCTAATAAGGGGAATGTTGTAGATGATGCGTGAATCAGGACGTCAAGTAGTAATATAGTGTGAGAATATGGCAATTCGTGGAGATTAATGTAAGAAAATTCAACATTATATCTTGATATAGGAAAAGATAGGGGAGAGTCTGTTTCTTCCCAGATAGTGTAGTCATATTTGGTGAAGAAAGTGGAAGATCCCCTATCGTGTTATCATGATGTGAACGTCAAGAAAGATCGAGTTGTTTCTAGTGAGGCCCCTGATGGCTGGTCTGAGGATGAACAACACCAGGTTTTGTTTCATGGATGTCTTTTCATTCCTTTTGCAATGCGTGAGATGGTTCTCAAAGAGTTACATAGTTCTCCCTTGGCAGTATCGGGTGCAAAAAATCTGTATCGATCTTCGAGGTGTTATATTTTGTATCTGGGTTGATTTGTGCAGTTGCAGAGTTTGTGTCTCAATGTTTGGTCTGCCAGATGGTGAAGGCCATGGAACATGTTCCTGGTGAGTTTCTTAATATGTCAGATGGTCCTTCGTGGATGTGGTAGAATATAATGTTGTACATTGTTAACAATTTACCTAATGATCAGGGAGGATTAGATGCTATATGGGTAGTTATGGATCATTTGAATAATTCATCCAACTTTAAACCTATAAAAGAGTATATTTCATTAGATTTTTTTGAGGTAGTATCTATAGGATTTGGTGAGACTTCAAAGAGTCCCAATGATTATAATTTATGATTTAGATCCTCGTTTTACCTCCATGGTGGAGAGAGGTCTCCAGAATTCTCTCAGTTCGTAGATATTTCATAACACTAATTTTTATCCACAGATGGATGGTGAGATATAGGGGACCATCAAGACTCATTAATACATGTTTTCATCTTGTGTCCTAGAAATGGGAGCTTCTTGATTGTGGAACATAACCATCATATAGATTCCCTACAACAATAATTTAACCTCAAATATTAGTATGGAATCCTATGAATCCTTCTATGGCCATTGATTCAATTCCTTGTTTTGATAGACAGGGGTCATAATGCTTACAATTCTTGGGAAGAAACTGGTATAAAATACGATTAAGATGGTTCAGATGATTCATGATTGGATGAATGTAGTGAAAGATCATTTGAAATCCTAAGCCGATCATATGAGGAGACCATTACAATTTGTCTTTTTGGACCACATTTTCTAATGGTGACTCATTGTTTTTTGCAACAACACATTGGTCATGGAAGTATGCTTTCTCATTTCTTTGTATTTCTTTTTAAGGTTTTTGTTTATGTTGGTGTGATGGCGTATCATGTAGCACATCCCCCGCAGATGAGCCAGACACTCGATGTTTTTAACATGTCACATCTCTTTCTATATCATCATGATGAGTCTCACATATTTGATTTAGGTGAGATCGATGTTGAAAATAATGATACCTTTGATGAGTTCTCATTGATGACCTAGTACCATAAGTAGAAGGTGTTTCAAATGTTTGAAATCCCCTTGTTTGTAGTCATTTTGATGCACGATGACATGAAGTAGCCTACATGGGGATGTGAGTTAGAAATACGTTCTCAGTGCCCTAATTTTTCTTATGTTTATCTAATTTCATGTAACAATGTTCATATTGTGTTTCAAACCTTACCTATTTATGATATATAATGTTTTGGTGATTGTTGTTTCTAGCTATCTTTTGAGAGGTATCTCTATTTACAAAGTAGTTAGGAGCTAGTTTTAGTTTTTTAGTGGTTTGGCATTGTTACTTTGGTGAATTGGTTGATCTCCTTTGGTGGTGAGAGCCTTGGGAGGTATCTAAAAGGGTGTTTGTTCATACAATTTTTATGTGTCTACTCTAGGTTAGTTTTTGAATTTTGAAGTGGATAATTTTTTGAGTGGTATATAGATGTAATGCCTCGGACCTCTCTAGTATATTACATTAATAAAATATTGTGTTTGAAATATTATGGTCGGTCAAGGTGACTTATTACCTCAACATTTTGATATTTCTAGTTATTTGAATTGTGTTTCCTGTTTATGAAAGTTCCATCAGTGATTCATAATAATTTTTCAGGGTCAGTAAATGATCTTCGTTTATCTATGTCAGTGAGTCATCTTCATATGTCGTAAGGTGTTACAGTGTTTCTAGATCAACCATTGAACATTGTTTCCAGTTCCCTATAGTTTTCTCATTTTATATTATCATTTATGTAAAATGGATTAAAATCATTATTTTAAGGTATATAAGGACAATTCAAATCACATAACTCGTATCATAGTTTTCATGAGGGTATATGTGCTTTTACCCAGTCAAATTACAATGTCTTGATGAGACCATTCATTAATGAAAAATCAAAACCATATCTAAACTGGTACACTATATATATTTTCAAGAGTCTATGATATTCAATTACTTGTTATTCCATCATGTGTTTCTTAGTACGAGGCTCTCAAAACCATTCTTTTTCAAGGAGACATGGATTATGGTGCGGATCATGGATCGAGTTTTCCCGAGAGTTCTTTCTAATGCATCTACACCCTTGTTTTGGTGCTAGTAGTGTCAATGTTTCTTCAATAGAATGTACATTTTATATATTTTCTTGTGGTTTCATTGATTTGTGGCCACCAATTTATTATTTCCATGTTATTTATTGAATTCTACTTCTTTCTAGTAGACCATTCATAGGTTTTTATTGATTTGATTGTGTCGCAACATCCTCATGTGGATGCAGCTATTGGGGTAAAGGTGATCATGATCCATTGTGTTGTCCATTTTCCTGAAAAGAATTTCAGAATGAACTTGATGCAGGGTATTCATGTATTCCTTATTCTATGTAGATGAGGTAGTAGATTCATCATTTTCCCCCACTAGATCACAAAGGAACTAACATAATACGTATTTTAATTAGATTAAAATAATTAGTATGTATCTTATGTTTGTCCTCTTAATATGATTGATACATTGATATCAATGTGTTTATGTTTAACATGTTTTTATGAATGTCAATTAATAAAGAATGTAATGTTTTGAATAGTTGTAAACTAATTAACTAATGACAAAGAGGCATGTTAATGAATCTGGATGTTACTATTGTAAATTGATGATAATAAAATTTATGTAATAAGAATTTTTTATTGTAATATATTGATAATCCAAAATCATTAGGATTCTTTTTGTTTTAATCCATGTAAAAATATAGGTGATATCATTGATATCATTCTGTTTAGGATTCCAATAGTTAAACCAAATAATAATTAATTGGCTAATTCAAGACAGATTAAAGATCCAATTTCTTGATAAGAAAAAGTGACTAGTAGGGTTCTGATTTACACTCTTGTATGTCTGAGTTCCTTTTTCATTGGATAAAGGAGAGTTCATCGGGAGTTGAGGATGAATGGCATGTTGGGGGCCAAGATCCCATTTTCATTGTTTTTATGTTTCGTGCTACTTGTGTTGCGAAGTGATTCTAGATGGTTGTTGTGAAATTTTGGGGCAATGAGGCTTGATGGTGGTTGCAGTAATTGACTCCTAGAGTGGCGAGATGCATTGAATTAAGCGTGTGGGTCTCAAGATGGACACTAGGGATGATGGAACATGTTGATGCTAGGATTACCATTGATATAATAGTAGTTACTGTTGAAAATGATGCCTTTTTATATTCTTTAAAAATCCCACGTTTTAAGCCATATGTTTTTCTTACCCCACTTCCAATAGAGGGGATGTCGTTTGGGGCGTGCTGCATGACTCTTGTGTTTAGATTCGTAGGAATAGTTGGGCATCCGCTCAGACTATAAGTGGAAAATACTAAGCATTTAGTTCATCTACTCACCGTGTTGAGCCAATTATGTTTGTATGTTTAGTATGTTTTAATAGAATACCTATAATTATGGAAATGTGACAATGTAATTAATAAATTATTTAATTAAACATGTTAACCCATGGAGTTGGAGATTTCATGTACAATATTATGAGATTAAAATTTAAAGGAACTATGAACATGGATTGGTTATTCCATGAGGAAATGGATCTTGGTCAGAATGCTTTGGAAATGTAATTTGAAGATGATAAGGGGTTAATAACTAATTAATATAAAGTGACATCGAAAAAAGTTATAATGTAATTTAATAAATCACATTAAATAATTGTGTAAATATAGGATATCTTGTCATAGAAATGGTAGCTAGTAGCTAGAGAGACATTATCTGTAGTTGAGTCGAAGGATGGGTTATGACCATAGTGTGGTTGTGGTATATAATATATTTTTTTGCTTTTTTTCTATATGATACTCCACCATATTGGTTAGGTAATGTAACACCCCAAGGATTCTGAGCCATAGATGGTGTTTTCCCAAAAATCTCAATTTGAGGATGTATGAGAAACTTCCCCCTTTGTCCCCACTCTCTTCTGTTTGTAGTTTCTGGTGATGGTTGGCACAAAAATTAGTTTTTCCCGTATATTTTAGTAGATTTATGTTATTTATTGCTGATATTTTCAAAAATATATTCGGGATATTTTTTTCTATGTGCAACTATAGGTGTAACATGTTTAGGCTATGATTGATTGAGGATCCATACTCAGTGAATGGGATTTAATGACTCGAGTTATAATACCTGACATATGACTCACATTATACATTTTCTGGTCAATATGGTAAACTACCTAGTTATATTGGATATATGTACTTGGTGGTCTTGTTTAATGAGAATCATGTTTTCGTGCTTATCCCAAGTGTCTCCAGGAAATCCTTTTTTATAGAGATTCATACAACATGCGATGCGGGGGAAAAGTGATAGACTAGTGGGAAAGGGTTATTGGGGTAACCTTGATATTTTTTGTTATATTGTATTCTTTTATATGCGATACTTGGTTAGAGTATCCATGTTTATTTTGGGAACATAGTATACATGTTTTAGTGATGAATTTGTTTCACTTGTTGTCCACAGTGCTTTAACATGATTTCTATACTTTTGAATGAGAGGATTTGGGGAGGATCCTACTGAGTATACTGTTACATTCACAATAATCATATATAAACTATTTTTCATGCCATTTGAAGCAAGTTGTAGAATATGCTAGTTACAACTAGCTTATGAATGAATGAGCTATTTGGGCATCATGGTCACATCCATTTTACTTTTGTTGGATGCATAAAATTTTCCATTTCATTGTTGTATTTATTAAAATAAATTACGTATGTGTGAAAGGGGTTTTTTATATTTCAATCTGAGAAGGTGTTGGTTTTTTTCAATCATATCTCTCTCGTTCTCATGTGTTCTCTTAGAGGGTAATGCCTCTCATTTTTGTGTTTACTTTACCCAAGGTGCTAGTCTCCATACCAAGGCATACTAGAAGTGGGAATTGGGCATCACTATCTCCCTACTAACATTTCCATCCCAGGAGGGGTACACTTTGTGGGGGTGGGGGTCAAGACAATTGGTACAATTTTTTTCATCTAAAAATATGATTCCTCACTCGATTTTCTCTTTATTTAATTTTGGGCAACTAAATGACAATGTAATTTTCATTCAACTAGAAAATAGGGGTACTACAAAACCTACTAGTTTATTAGAGGATGGTCTTCTGTGGTTTAAAAATATAATGTTTCGTAATTAGTTTTATGTGAATTAATTTTAAGATAATATGGTGAATGAACAAGACCATGTTATATTAGGGACACATTTCCAGAGATCCACAAAAATCATTATCTATTTACATAATTGTACATTATATATAATGTTTGATAGTGACATTATCAACTTTGTCATCCTTGAATCCATGAAAACTCCCATAGAATAACATTCCACTCTCTTAGATTTTGTAATTAATGTACTCCCTTATCATACAGAAACATATTTTCTTCCTATTGATCCCATTTTTTCGTTTTCAACACTGAGTGCAATATTACTTAATAGTTCAAGTGTCAAAATTTCTAGTCGTTTAAAAATATATTTGTATTCTTTAATAGATGATTTATTTTTCACTGGCGGTCCTATGAAAATTTATGATATTTATTTTCTTATAATATCTTATTCCACATAATACATGTCATCATTGTGTAGTTTGATAATATCATTGACCTCCCAAATTTACATTAACTCCCATTAATCTAAAATCATCCTCAATTATAATTGAAACCACAACCTGAAAAAAGGAAATATTTCTATATTTAGTTTAGAACCCTGTTTGAAATAATAATTTCTAGTTCAATCCCTCAAGTTCATTAATTGTGATTTTTTAACAATTTGAGGGAATATAAAAAAGATTCAGGATGGAAGCATTTTAAAATTCCTAGTATTATCCTATCAATTTTCATGAATCTTATATTATTAAATGATGAGGATAAACTGGTGACGAAGGATAATTATCAATTAAACCCAAACTATATTAATTTTCTAAAAAAGGAGGAAAATATTTAGTAGTATTATGAATCATTAACCACGTATCTTATAGCTAGTGGGTCAATAAAATGTAGGTTGTCAATCATAAGACTTATTTTAAGGAAATAAAAAATAAATTAATGAATTGGTTATAATATAGTTGTAGAATCATTAGTGTGAATACATACAATATCATCGTAACCTCCAATTCATTAAGAATGCCCATTTCTTATTTCATTTAATTAAAATGATGATTCAATGACGACATTTGAATTCTCCCAACTATCTCTTTTATGAGAATTCTACATTAAATCATATCTATATTTCGAACTTTGATTAGGAACATACAACCTCTACAATCTTGTTTGGAATATTTCAAGGTAGAAGGATTCCATTTGGTATATTCAATGATCTAGAATCGAAACCATGTCTCATTTGTTTATTGATCCTCCATTTGGATCATAATCATTAAATTAGGGATAAAAGGAGTAGATAATGTGGAGGATGACTATATTGTTGGATTATTCCATAAAAATATGTTATCTTAACCCCTTATATTATCATAAATAACATGTTTCCAAAAAAATATTATTTATTGAGTGCGAGATGACACTTTGTTATAAGGAAGCATTTTCAATAGAATTTTAGAATCTTGAATTCCTTAATATTTCATTAAAAACCAATCTTATTGCATGAAACATGATTTTTATTGGTAAATTTGGCATAGATTTTGTATTTGGAACACATGTAGTGATAATATACATCAGAATTATATTCTTCATAGTGTGTTTCAATAAATAATTTTATTTTTTAGGTACGAATACATATGGGGGGCCACATTGGTACTCAATTGACTCCTCCAAAATTTGTTTATTCTACTATATTTTGAGAAAAATCTATTTATGTATTGCAATTTTTTTTATAAATCTTATCTGCATTGTTAAAGGATAGGGAATGTCTCTTGATGAAATTAAATACCAAAAAACGGTTTCGATTTAACTCAATTTTTAATGTTAGTGGAATTGAATATAAAACACCATATCCTAATATATTTTTAAAATTTCAATATTCTTATGGTAGTAAATCATGTGTTAATAAGGGAATATACATCAAATAAAACTACTACTGATCTGAAAACTGCTGTAGAATATTTTAGATCCCATATTTTCAATTTGTTTGGACTTCTTACTATCATAACCAGTTATCAACATTCAAAATATATAGTATAATAATGATAATAATTCATAATTATGTGTTTGATCATTGAGTTTTTTCAGTATATCACCCCAAAACCAACAATTAAGAAGAGTTGTCAAATTCAAGGTAAAACTAATTATTGAAAAAATAACTTCAAGAAAATAATAAGGTTAAGAGTCTTAGTATCACTTATTCTTCGGGGGGTTACAATATGGGATCCCAAACTCCAAATGGTATGACACCTAATGAACAACATTTATTAAATAATATTCACCTCACTATTGAGATAGATCACCAACACTATATGGAAAATAAAAAAGTTTATTCTAATTTTCATAATACAGGTGCATAGAGGATGATATAGATTTATCACATAGTGAAATATAATAGAGACTCTTATAAGATCTCCTTTATATAAAATTAGTCAACCAAGGAAGCCTATGATGTACAAATCATTCATCATTAGTTCCATATTGGGAAGAATGTTCTTTTTCAATTTATGTATAAATTTTCACCTAGGTAAGAATCATTATTAATGGTTCGACAATTAAATGTTTTTTTGTATATTGATTTTGATTTATGTTTGTTAAATATAAATAAATAATAAGTAATTTAATCATCTTTAGCCATCGAAAAAAGCACATTTGTGAAAATATTTTTTATTGGATGAAATTGACCATTATGAATTAAATGAACAGTGATACCATCAAATATATTCATTATTCCAACATTTTTATTTATTAAGTTAGAGTCAATTAACACTCTATATGTGTGTGGGTGGATAATTTTATTTTTATTTAGGATTTTTAACACCTTTCATACATTCTATATTTTTAAATTGTATATTGTATATTTACATTCCACACCATCCTGTATTTATTAGGACTCACTAAATCATTTTTATTGTTCTCGTTTTTTCTTACTTAAATTTATATCAACCCAATCTCACCAACATTCTCACAATGAAACACAATTTCATTCTCTCATTATCATAGAAACTTTTTCAAAAATGTGTATTCATTCCCTATCCAAAATTTTATAATAATTTTATTAACCATTTTTCACTAATGGGATGTTATTTTTATAATGATTTCAACATTTAGGTGTGATTCTTATAGTAAATTGGTCCTTTATTGATAATATAATTTTTTCATATCAATGAATCGTTTTATATGGTAGATACACTTATTGTGATCATTTTATATGAAATTGTTTCATTATAAATCTCATCAAATTATTTCTCCCAACAATTTGGTTAGAATATTTCAAATTTAATGAGCATTGTATATAAATATGATTAGTTTTTCTCATATTTAAAAACTTATTTTTCTCATCATTAATGGGTCTTTATAATTTATTCAAATGAGTAGGATGGTTTGGTGGAATGAATATGGTATTAAGAATATTATTAAAATAACTTCTATTTACTTCATTTAAAATGGATTGAATTTATTTTAATGGTAACAACCTACATATGTGAATTTAGTGTAATTTTGTATACATGTTTTTCCATTTAAGGAAAATTATTATACATCTCCATGAATTTTTTTATGAAATTTTTTTGGAAAATACATTCCAAGAAAATCTTGAATCATTCATTGGTATTGGTTTTAAATTGATCTCATGGGTGTTAGGAATTATATTTTATTTGAATTCTAAATATTATTAATTTTTTAGAATGTTAATGAATAATTTTAATAAAATATTACTTACCAATGAGTGAAAATTTTTATGAGTGGGTGTGTGATCACATCACCTTTAACTATTTTATTTCACCATTATTCAACTATGTGAATGTATGTTTGTAATGAAATTGATAAGAAAACAAATTATAATTGTAATTTAATTTAAATATTTAATGATAGTAAATGATAAATTATGAAATTTAACATTTTTTGTGTTATATAAATATTGGATTAGGTGATGTGGTGGGCCTATGACAATTTCAATGAAAAATGGGTAATACTACATGGAATCCAAAGAAGTTATGTAATTTGTTTCACAAATGACAAGAAATTAGTCCATCCAATTATGATGGATGTTTTTGGTATAATCATGGAATTAGTTTTCCAAAACTTATCATAAGACATAAAATTACAATTCCTTAATCTTGTCACCCATCAAAATTTATATATCAAGGAAAATTAATCTTCTTCATTTCATGGGTGTGGTAAGGTATTTTCACAATATCTCCCAGTATATATATCAAATGGACACTAAAGTGTACATTGAATAGTCATGGGGATTGAAAATATTTATTCCCATTTTCCTATATAGGTATTAGGTTGTTTATAGATTTAAACAAATATGAAATGGAATCTATACACCTTGGTTCACAGAACCACCTCACATTTTGACCAAAAAATGGAATCCTTGGCATGCACAACCATAGAGTGATGTGCTTTCTTTTTTTAACTAAAAAGGAGTCCTCTACTCACATTGTATTATCTTGAGCTCCATAACCATATTGGGAGATCATTGAAAATGAAGTAGAAACACCATTTAGTCTACCTTCACATGATGGAATTATAAATGGTTGGTAATCATTTTTAGGAAGATACACATCATGAAATTAATCATACGTAACTAGTTTTGAATTTATTTTGATTTTTTATTTGGATCGAAATAACATCATTAAAAAACATATTACATTAATTCTAATTTTACGATTTTTTTGATTAAATTTAAGGTAATTCAAATTAATTTAAGCATACCAGTTTGAGGTTTTGAGTGTGTGAATTCTTTTTCACCGACTAAACAACATAATAATTTTTTTACATTCCAAAAAATTTGATGTTTTAGTTTTATTTCGATGTTATATTACAATTCCTAAGAGAAAATATTTTCTATACTATTGTTATACAGAGTTATGGTTTTACTGACACTGATATGAAATCATAGTGAGTAATAAAGGTTCATATCTATCTCCACCAATGGATTTCATCAAACAAAAAATGAACCCATATAAATAATGAACATGATATGTGGTGTTGTAGACATTCAATGATTTCATTAAAATTCATATCAAATCCCATATAATTGTTTTGACTAATATTTTAATAATTAATTCAATCCATTTTGAAACATCATTTTAAATCCCGACTATTTTGTATTTTTCCTAAAATACATAATACATCAATGCGTTATAAACCACCAAATATCCTTTAAAAACAACATATGGCCCACCCTATAATATAAATAAAAAATATAAACATAATAAATTTTCCCTTTCATGAAAACAAACTGATTTATCTCATTGGTTATTTTATATAATTGGTGTATACTAGCTAAATATGATTATAGAGTTGATTTCATGTTCTATGTAAATAGAGATACTTCTTAGAGAAGGTGTATAATAAAGATTTATGTTTAAATATTATTATATATTTATTTTGAAATCCAGAGGTTGTGTATAATATATAATTTTTATAGATGGTCTTATATGACCTATTTGTTAGAATGGATTATATAGTGGAATCAATGCCCTTTAAATTAATTCATATGATAATATTGGACACACTTTTTCCTCATCAGTGGGAAATTTATATGTGTCATGAATGACCGATAATTAATCATCCAGAATAATTTTATTTAAATTAGTTTTGATTGGGTCTTAAATATATGGAATCGAAAATTAAAATTCATTTGATTATGTTGATAAATAATATCATGTATTTGTTTACTCAATACTTATCTAGGATTGCACTAGAGAAAGATGTGTTGTTATTTTTTTTAACTCTTATCCAATTATGATTATAATACCAATGTATTCATATAGTATTCATCCTATGATGTTATCGTAGATTATGTTTCAGATTTAATATTTATAGGTTATGTTCTTTAATTTTATGAGGGTATAACCTATGGTGGGAAATATAATGATTTCTAATAATACAAGTGTTATCATTATGTATTATATTAACTAGAATATTTTAATCCATTTGACAGTGAATAATAAATATAACTTCATATGCTTCATTAATTAAGTTTACCAGTTGACAGAGGATTTGTGATATTTAATTTTTCATATAATATTTAAATATTAATAATTATGGTTAATGAATATTTATAATTCCATGTTATATTTAAGGATAATATATGATAATTATATATTCATTTTAATTTCATTTAGATTTTGATAATAATATTTTTGTTTATGTCATTGTAATGAATTAAATCTCCCATGATTACATTAAATTGTTCTTAAAAATGCTATTAAATTATATTATTGATTAATTAATATTATAAAAGGAACTTGAAAGGGAATTAATCATAATTTTAATTATAGAGAAATAAAATAGATATTTTCTAAATATACCAAAATCTAATTATTTTGATGTAAAATAAAAATTTATTTGAAAATTTTGTTCCATAAAAGTTTGTTTTGTTAAAATTTATTGATGTTGATATAGTTATTTTGCAGTTAGTGGTCCATGAATATCGTCACAAAATAGAAATTATTCATATTAGATGATTAATAGTGATATTTCATTTGAAAAATCTAAATTGTACAATAAAAATGATATAATTAAATAATATATATTGGAATGTTTAATGATATGATATGATTTTTACGATTTCAATAAACTGATGAAAAAGTTTAAATTCTTAATACAATTTATCTTAACATTATTTAGTCATGGTTATTCAATGTATTATAGTAAATATTAAGGTATATTATTATATTTTACTATGGAATATGATAACATGGTAGTGTTTAGATCGATAAAGTTATTACAAAATGAAAATATAAATTATATATATTATCTATAATTATATAAGGTCAGTCAAAACATTATGAGATAAATGGATTACATGTTTTTTGAGTGGTTTATTTTTAATTTATATGTTTTAAAATTTT
Source organism: Viscum album (assembly GCA_963277665.1). Classification (NCBI taxonomy): domain Eukaryota; kingdom Viridiplantae; phylum Streptophyta; class Magnoliopsida; order Santalales; family Viscaceae; genus Viscum; species Viscum album. The sequence continues at coordinate 974,884,719 of OY728126.1, read as the reverse complement.
GATGTGTATTTTACCCTATTTAGATGAAAATCCGAGGCAACCAATATGGGTGGAATATGATCATACATTTGAATTTAATATATATTCCTAACTAGTTAATGGTAATATTATGGTTGAATCCTTGATTATAAAAACCCATATTCTGAAATAAATAATTATTTATTGTAATTTAATGTGGTTTATAGAGAACATGAATTGGGTGTCTCAAAGGGGTGTTTGCATTATATTTACATATATGATTTTAACATAAATTACATGATTGTGAACTGATTAAAGGTTGTATTACTACCCAAAATTCAAAGAAGGAAAACAGGTTACAATTGAAATTGATAGGATTCAATTAATCAGATGTCACATACGAATAACTCAACTACCAATTTCCACGATAGAGTAGATTTTCCCTTCTATATAATGGAATAAGAAATAAATGTTCTACTTAATTATATTATTGTAGCTTATGTAAGTGAAAATAATATGTATCTAGAAATAAATATGATTGGTTTCTAGGACTAGATGTGTAATGATAAAAAAATTATTTCTGTTATTGTTAAATTTCATACTCGTTAAGGTAGACAATAATCCACTGAAAATTAATTTAAAAAAAATATCATGTGCCAATGTAAAAATGGATAGATATCTTGATTGTTTTTTTATAATCCATATATCAATAAGAACTAATGATTCAATATGGGTAATTTTTTATAGACACATGGAATCAGAAAAATTGAAACCCCATCATGCATCATTAATTTTTAATGGGAATGATACGTTATACATGAATGGGATAGTCTTTATAGAGTTCATTAAACTACCAGGAATGATTTGAATTTGATTTTTAAATAATGAATTTTCAATGGAATGGGGATAAGAAACACAACTTTATTGAATATGATTATGTGTTATAATAATCAATGAGAAAAGATATTAGAAAAATGTATATAAATATTCTTCATACTTATTTACTATATTTTAGGGGATCTAAGAAATTTCATATAACATTGGTTGAGTTTTTATTATAATTAATACGTTTAAGAGATGATTCATATTAATCTATTTTATGAATTTATGGAAGAATTATGTATTCATCAGATGATGATGATGATGATGAATATGTTTACCTTGTTGAAAATGGGTTATAAAAATTTCAATGATTATACTGATATAAAATGCTTCTTATAATTATTGAATCCAAAGTAAATATGTTTGCGGAATATTCATTAAAATTATAAAATCCATAGTATTATAAAAAACCATAGTTGGATGAATGTTGAATGAATGTGTTTTTTCATGTAAAATTATACCACATAAGGTGGTATTTTATGAAAATTATTTATAAGGAAATAATAGGTAACTATTAAAAGTATTATTTCTAAAAGATGATGTAATAGAGAATGATTAGTCTTGAATAACATACACTACATGGGGAAAACATCAAATGTAGAAATAGAAATAGATGATGTATTTTGGAATTATTTATCTATTAAAAACAATATAATTTATGTGATTTATTAATATAATCATCTCGTAAATAAAATATGATTCTAATTTAATTTAAATATGATGACTACAAAAAAATAATTTCTATTTGTGATTTGATAATTAGTTGAATGTAATTATAATTGAATGAAATATTTCTTCAATATGCGCAATGTGGATTGAGTGATCAAAATCAACATGATGACAATATCAAAATAACTATATTGGTGATTCACATTCAAATGTTTATGTCTCAATAAACTATAATTATTATAGATGTATGTTCTTGATTATGATTGTTCATCAAACAGGGAGTTTTCTAATTCCAAAAATAATAATTATTTATTAGTGTATGTATTAAACACCATCCAAATAAAAAATTATAATTCCAATAAATCAAATAATCAAAAGTATTTAATAGTTTAGATTTTATGACGATGATTGAATTGGAAGATTAGAATCATGAAATGTCATTTTTAATATTTCCCAAATGTTATAAATTATATGATTCTATGTGAAAACACTAGAACATGGATATAATATTAATTATAGATGAATCATATTTATAAATGAATCATATAAGTGTACGTAAATGGATGATTTTTATCATCAATTTAAAAAAATATTATGAGAATATGAGTCTCTGATAACCATATCTAGATGGTTGAAGTTAATAGAATAAAAGTATTTAATGTTGTGTCAGAAAAATATTGTTTTATAGATCTATTCAAGTGACAATTAATATGGTATTTATATATATATAGTGATACAATCATGAAAGAAATAAAATATAAATATTTTTTAGCAAAATTAAATATATCACCAAATATAGCATTTTAGATAACTGTAATGGATTATTATTGTCATGACCCATCCTTGGGGCCCGTGCTGTGACTACCCCATGCCTGACTTCCATAGGACAGGGGTTGGAGACTAGCAGTAAGTCGTAAATCCTAATAAAAATTGAAGTAATTTCATTTATATAGTAAACAAACACAATATAGTATGCAAAAAAAGTAAGCACTATGTAAAACTGTATACAAAAGTAAGTGATGAAAAGAAAGGCAGCCGGAAATACATGCCCAATAGTGAGTACAATACAACTGAAAGAATATTACAACAATAGTAATGTAAAGCAGAAACCACAGTGTCAACCTTCGGGAATCCCACCTGAAGGGTGGGTATAGATGGTCTCCTCGGAACCTCGGGTCTGTCTATCCACTCTGCGTACATCCCACCAAGTGGTCCACCTCCAGGTACCGTCTAGCTCTACAAGTCTCTATCACGATCTGTGATGTCTATCTTCTACATCAAACATAATTTAGGGAGATCGTTTCCCGTGCAGGGGTGAGAATAACGATATTTAATAGGGACCCTGAGACCCTTGATGGTCTCCCAGAATCTATGAAGGATAAACCAAAAATAAAATATACAATCACAAAGTATTAACCAACTCTACTTAGGTATATGTCCATTCATATACCTAAGTAATCAATTCCAGTTCGGCTCCAACTCTCGAACCCAAGCACAACCTAGTCCATACAAGAAAGAAGTCAATCACACTGATGATAATGGTTGGATGTCAAGACTTAGCTCACACATGTATACATATCATGGAGTTGGGTGGAGATGATTAGATGTATTCTCTGAATCATCTCCTCTGCCGAACCCATGTAGGATCCTAGTACATAAGTCATAACTTCCAAACCCATGGAGGATCCAAGTACAGTAGTCATTTCTATTGAACCAACAGAGGATCCAACTATAGTATTCATCACTGCCGAACCCCCAGAGGATCCACATACAATAAATATCATCATCGAACCCACGGAGGATCCTATTACGGTAGTCGTCGCAGTCACAACTAGCTCTAAAGATCCCACACAAAACATGCTTGATTTTAGGAGGGTCCGCTCCTCGATCCAAGGGGGTCGGTAAATCAAATATCACTAAGTCTTGAGTTGATGTACTCTGAAGTTCCCTCTCATCAAAAGGAACCCAACGCGACAGACGACATGTTAATTAGATGCTCGGTCTGAGAGATATTGGCCTTTTATTTCCAGGGGCCTGGTTGGAAATATGCTCGTTGAAACCCATTTTCCAAATTCATCCAAAACACATATTGAGTATCTCAAAAGTACTACTTCTTCTAGAGGGTCCCCGTGTCACAGACGGTGTGTCAATCGGACGCGCGGTCTTATAGATATTCACATTTAAGTGAAAACGACACGACCAGTTAATCCCAGTGGGCTGGCGGGTCGGGTCAACCCGGTTCGGCGGGTCTGACCTAATAGAGTGTCAGATAGGCCTAGTGAAGTGCACGGTCCACCCTGAGGGGGCACGGCACGGCGCGACTGCTTGAGTGGCTCGGCGTGGGTGGACGAGCAATGTGGGGGGGGGGGGGGGGGTCTCCCAAACCAGCAGCGTCGCCCCTCCAATCCGGCTAGCAGAAGTCGGCCGATCATCCCAGCACGAGCGGCCCGCATGGGCCTATGGCAGTCTCCCTACATGGCACCATGGGTTTCGCAGCATTCATCACCCGTACGACTGACGAGCAAGCCGGTTCGCCCGCCAAAGCAGCCCACGGAGCATGGGCCCCAGTTTTATACAGTGTGCCACCTCTTTGGGCATCACGGTCTCTTCAGTCCGGCCGGCTATGGCCGTTCGGTTCTTCCTTGGTCAAGCGGCCCGTGGTTGTAGGACGTGGTTCTTCATCATGCGGCCACAACCATCGCTCACTACCACCTTTCTATCATTGTCTCCATCGCAAACAAAAGAGACTACAGATGGTTTTTGGTTCGTGTGTGTTCGCCATGTTCCCTCCGCGATAGGTGGTAGCAGTTTGCCGAATATAGACAATGATTTTCTACAAAAAAAAAGAGGTTCAAAATAATCACTTCAAATTGAAAAATCCTCGACCTGAAAATAAGGTTCATTTTAGTCGGGAGTCGCGGAAGACGACGTCGTTGTGTGACGGCGTCAACTCGTTGACGTCGGGGAAGGAGCCGAGGATGGTGCATCATCGGCATTCCTTGCAGGTGGCTCATTCTCCTTTGTCTTAGATGAAGATCGAAGGAGACAATCATTGTTCGTAGGTGGTTTTTGATGGAAGGACTATGTTCTTCAACAAAAGAGGAAATATCCTCTTCAATATCTCAAGAGTTCTCCCAAAAATCATCTCAACACAACATTTCCCCCAAAATAAAAAATACCAATGGCTATTATTTTATTAACACATGTAATTCCAAATTCAAACCACTTTAATTAATTAATTGTAGTTCAATTCATTACTTAATTGGGTTTTCATAAAATTAAAGGGATAGGAGAAGGTGGATTGATCAAAATAAATTAGGGGGAGTTGTCAAAAATTAACGAAGGGAAGTGTTAATGGGGGGGGGGGGGTTTAAGGGGAGTTATTTGGAAATGAAAGGTATAGGGCACGTATTGCTCCCACCACACTAAATCCTCTCATAGGAGGTTTAGTGGGTGTTGGCCTCACTTCTAACTCTCCATTAGAGAAAATAACTACCAGATATAAAATAAAATTGTGTTCCACAATTTTATTTATTTTATTCTAAATCCCCAAAATTAAATTTCAACCCGCAAAAAACCCAACTATGGTAAAGGTCCCCTTAAGAGAATACTGGTGCTGTGAGTTCATCAGTTCCCTCAGGATTCAATTCCGAGCACCAGTTAAAATTATAGTAAAACTGACTCACACGTTGTTTCCCTAGGAATTCGGGGATGACCTCCTTGATGGGAGGTTCAAACGTTCCGATCAGTTTCTAAAGGGTTTGTTCGTAGAACCGGAATCATCCAATGATTCCACATCCATTTGGACCTGCTTTCCAAAGGTAGGCTCTCATTAGTTTATATAGAATTCTCTTGGTCATTATGATGACCATGCTGGTTTTAAATCCACTCAGTGGGCCACTTGAAGTTTATTGCCATTCAAAAGGACATGGATTATTTCATAGTTGGGATCAAACCCGCTGATGGGCTACCTATGTATCCTTTGTTTTTGAAAAGGAATCAGAACCCATGTAGTTCGGGTAATGGAGTATGATGTTTATGATTTATGACTCAAAGAAGGATTTCATAATTACGTTTACCCTCTAAGCTCACGTGAGTCATGATCGGTGTGAGAAACAAGAGGTATTGGTAAAAATTAGACAATTGGGCCATGAAAGATGCAATCATAAGAAATTATGTGGGACTTATGTATGTATGACTGCCCAAAATAGATGAAGATTAGGATTATCGTCAGAGAAGAAATCCCCGAACATGGTCCATAAAGGTATACGTGCTTCATGGAGATTTGTATACTCTAACATGGGACTTACTCCTGAAAAGGAGGCCCAAAATTAAGAGATGATTGATGATTGGTTTTTACTCTTGAGAAGGAATCCCAGATCAAGGGTAAATTAGGATTTATTAAGAGAAATTAATACTAGGGCTTACTATTAAGGAGGATGCCCAGGTTTAGGGAAATTATAGCTGGGGATTACTTCTGAAGAGGAGGCCTAGGTTAAGAATTATGACTGGGTCATACTCTTGAAAAGGAGGCCCAGATTAAGGGAATTAAGGACTGGGGTTTACTTCTAAGGAGGATGCCCAGATTTTGGAACTTTAAGAATTAGGGATTACTCCTGAGGAGGATTCCCAAATTAGGGGACTGGGGGCTTACTCCTAAGGAGGATTCCCAGGTTAAGAATTATAACTGGGACTTACTACTAAAAAGGAGGCCCATGTTAATTGAGTTCTCTCATCTTAAAGAATGAGGTTGAATGAATGAAATCTTAATCTTTAGTGACATAAAGATGTGTAAATCACTATGTTTTGAGAGATATTCCACATAGTTCCTTTCAGATAAGGAATACAAATCAAGAAATCATGCAATAAATGGATTTGAAGAGTGTCTTGAAGAATGAATCTTGAAAAGGAGAGGTGGAATGGCATAAGAGGAGTGAAATGGGAAAGAAGGGCACCCAAAAAGGTAGGGGCACACATGTCCTGGCAGGCACGCAGGTACTGCGTGGGCATGCAAGTCTTGGTCGCGCAGGTATGCATGCACGACATGTTGGGTACATGCGTGATGTTCACCCAGTAGGGTAATACTTGATCGACTTTAGGATAAGTCATTTAGAATCCTATTCAGGTTCTTCCATGAGAGGGGCACACAAGTTCTATTGAAGTTGTAAGGCGGAGCGCAAGTGTGGCCATTTCCCTTAAGTACTGGCCACTTAGGCGTTCAAGTGTTGATGAGTTTCAACAATTATGCCTTTCTACCCCTCTTTAGATCTTCCGTTCTAGGTAATAAATTACCTTAGAAGTGTTGTAGATGCTTTGAGAAGAGACTAGGGCGCTGGGAGCTCAAATCTGAGTTTCTGGAAAAAATCCTCTTAAAAATTGGGTGCCCACAAGGTCTATTTATAGGCAGGAGAATACCCCGTGTGGTTATCACTTACGTCGCGCAAGTAGACTTGCATGAAAATTATAGAACTTGTGAGACAAATGTGCTTTTGATCCCTTGTTCATGCCTTTGTCGATTTTTGATGTTTTCTTTAAAGGATGAATCAATTTGTGCTAAGTCATTTCCCTTTACATTCCTTTGGACTCTTGATGAAAAATGAGAATCCATAAAAGTCCCCCCTCTATGTTGGATCCAAAGGAAAATGAGGATGTGACTCTGAGTAAAAAATGAGACATCCATAGGAATGGTGGCGCGCAACTGTTAAGTGCGCAACACTTGGTGTGTAGGTTCATGTCGTGCAAGGATTGAGCGTACTGGGTGTAGGCGCACAGATAGGCCTCCTAGCCTATATATAAAGGATCCTTGGCCATGCATAGCATCTGCCTCCGAATTCTCCAGCTCTTGCCACGCAAGTTATATTTTCTTCTCAAGTCTCTTCTTTCCGCTGTTTCCTTGCCGTCACACTGCTGTCTAGGTATTTGTACTTGCGCAGTTTAGACTTGCGCGGTAAAAACTAGCGCGACACAAGATCACTTGTGTGCCAAGTATAGACTTGTGTGCCTTAGTACCATTGCCATTTTTTTCGGATTTTGTCACAATGTTTATGAAAAATAAATCCATTTAAGAATTTAATTTATTCAACTTTTGTGAAGAATCAATGGCTCTTAGACCCGGAAAAGTTGATGAACTGGCTAGAAAGCGCATAAATGATATAATGAACATCATTGGACATGATTATTATACTATCAAAGATATAACCCTTCCAAATGTGGATAAGTATCTGATGAAATATCATTTTGACTTCCCACAGAGCACTTATCTGCCTTTGTATGGCTTTGGTATTTTGTAAGAAGTCATCATTCCAGAAGAAAAGAACTATCTTCCATTTTATTGGTTTCAGAATTACACCAACTTTTCTTCAGAAAATATCTCAGTTGGAGGAGTATTTCTAAATTCCGGAATAGTGGAGAAGGATTAAATGATGCATAATATCCCTTGCACACCAGATCTGAAAAATCATACACCTGAGATGCAACCACATTTTCATCCTTTAATCTTCCGAAATGCATAGATGGATCAATCCAAAGGCTGGAAGAAAAGTTGGGAGTTCTGTCCTGGTGGAGGCATGAAGCCAACATGGATGTGGGCATACTGGGTGGTACAAACCTGCGTAGAGTTTGTTGAGGATTTAAAGAGAGATCCAATATATGAAGTTGTCTAGGTTGGGAAAACATATGTTTACAGACACGATAACTTCATGCCGGAGATACTCAGCCACTGGATCCCAACAACTAATTCATTCCATATGACACATGTAAAAGTAGGTATTAGTTTGTGGGATGTCCACAAGATTTCAGGGGCTCGAATTTTGGGTGATATGTATGATGAATTCATTCCTCCAAAGGTGACTTGGAATGATTCAGAGAAGTCTCCTCCTTTAGCTCGGGAATTATTTAAGATCTTCCATAGGCTCAAGAGTTCAGAGAACTCATTAACTAATTCTAGAAAGGATATTCATCCGGAGGAATGGATGAATGTATTTCTTATTGAGAAGAATGAGATGGATCCAAAGGAGAAGGAGCCGAATGAAAAAGGATCCAAGATAAAGAAATCCAAGGATAAGAGGCTCAAACGGCCTACCACTTGCCCAAAACCATAAAAGAGGGGTTCTCCTGGCACATTCTGGCCAACTCAAGAAGCAGGAGAGTTCAAGAAGTGGGGATATGAAGTGAATCAAATAATCCCAAAGAAGACTCGTCTAGTGGGCTTCTTGGCAATGTGGCTCAGTGTTTATCTCTTACTAGTCAGGGATTCGAAGGGAGGCGTCAGGCCAGGGACCTTCATTATTGCGGCAAAGTTGGGTGAGGGAAAAATGGTTGGGGTGGATACCCCCATTTTAAGAAATATTCAAAGGAGTTTACTTCATGTATTCATGGGAAAATCTCCTTTAAGAATAGTGGGACCGTTACATGTTTTGTGGGGATGGATCACTACTCACTTCAGGACTTACAATGTACTAATGGATTACAAATTCCTGGATGTTCATTCAGGTATCCAGTGAAAGCATTCTCTGGAGTTGCTCCATTAGATGTTAATGCTTATGACATGAAAGTGAGGCTAAGCATGTTTAAGGAATTCAACTTCTTTCCCTATGTAACTTCGACAACTGGGCGGTTTGTTGATGATGGGACATCCCATTTGGATTTGAGGGCATACATGATAGCTTGTAGGGATAGTGTGAAATTTTCCAGGATTGATGGAGAAATCATATGTGAGCCCTATGATCCATATAGATTTTCCAGTCAATTCAAATGTCTGCAACAGATTGATGTATGTCCTCCAGTACATGTCAGGTGAGAGCAATATCCGATGGTTGCTCGACAAATGTGGCTGCTGACGTCAAGGGAGAAAACTGGGGCAGTATTTGATCTACCAGTTGAAAAAGCGACACATTATTTGACTACATATTATTCCGAACACTGGATAGAAACATACCCCAAAGGGGTATTGAATCACCCAGTTTATCAAGTGGGGAAAATGAACAATACTGTAGATAAAGAAACGCTTCCTCATGAAGGTGATTCTTCACAAGCTGAAGTTGATTCGACAGACTCCTCTTATAGAAGTGATTCACTAGATTACCATGATGGGGATGATGAGGCACAACCAGTGGCAAAGCAGTTTCATGCCCGATATAATCCTCCGACCAGAATTAAATGACCCACTCCATCAACTCCTGGTGAGTTACTTCATTGTAGTAATTTAAACACTACTACTTTATAAAGCAATATGTCTTACATTCTTATTCTCAATCTGTAGTTGCAAGAGCTGGGAATAAATTGAAGTAAAAAATTGTAGGACCTTCCTCACAGCCTTCATATCTAAGACCAGAGGCTATCCAGATATGGCAGAGTTTATATTGTGGTACTGAGACCACCTGGATGGATTTGTGTGAGGGCCTACAACTCCCTAGAATAGGGAATCTTATGTCTTCTACAAATCATCAATACGAGGACAACCCCAATGATGTTCAGGCTTAAATCAGAGAGATGGAAATGCTCATACATGCCACTAATGAGTCTGTTCCTGTTACCAGGTGTGTGAAGGAAATTATCGATCGTGGAGCCAATGAGGGGGCTGGTGATTTTGGAGATGAGGAGTGGCATAAGTATGTGGCTCCTGAAGATGTTAATTTTCTTTCCTTATTTTCTTTGAAACTTAATTTCAGTCCAAAAATTATTACTTAAGGAAGTTATTTTCTTCATCGTGCAGCTTGCAAAAAAAGGAACCGGGGTTCCTCCACAACAGTATAGCCCTGGTGGTACTGCCGTCGGGGCTAATGCTGATTCTCCTCAAGAGCCAGGCGAGATATCTCCAGGATAGCAGGCCATGAATGAGGCGTTGTACATAGCCTTCCATTTTCCAATCCAAGTGCCAATAAGGGAGACTACCGATACTCCCAAAAAACCAAATAAGCAAAGGAAACGAAGGAGGAAGTCCATAACTAAACGTTTCATTAGCAGCGTTAAGTCCTTCAAGTAATCATGAGTTTATACTCATGACCACATGGTTACTCATATTTCTGGGGATTGCAGGGGCTTCTTCAATTTCCCCCTGAGGGAAAGGACTGATCACCCTTCAAAGACCACAGAGGGTGTTGTGGAACAATAACAGATCCAAGATAACTTGGTTGCTACTAGAGAAGAGCTAGCATCTATTCCCAGTACCCCTCCTTCTGCTGTTGCAAGAAGAGAAGAACCCGTTTCTGGTAAGTCAACAGTGCTTCATAAAAATATTGAATGAAACGCCAACTGACATCCATTCTGTGATACTTTAGGTTTAACTCCTATATTAGAGGTTCTGGCGACTATTGTAACTGATGCTGTGATTATATCTGAAGATGGTGTCCAGGGTCAGGGGTTGCAGGACGTAAGTCATCAAGAAAATTCAACAAATGCTCCCACTGGTGAGACTAACCAGGATTCTGAAATATCATTGGATGAAATGATGAATCATGGCATGACTTTCGATGAATTTTATGATCATTCTAAGTTTTCATGTGATTTAAAAGACTGTGGGTGTGAGTTTTATCCTTCGCCCAGTAAATTTTCTTATAATTTACACTTCTAATCATGATTGAAAATGATATGCACTTCCATCCATAAAAACTGCTGAACTGCCAATACCTGAAGAGGGTGTGGAAATTGATGTCAACCCTACCATTGTAGAAACATTATCTCAAGTAGAGTTAATCTCAGTAAACCCTCTTGAGACCCTTCTTGAAGATCCTGTTGAGACTGGGAAAGATGGGGAGGAGTCTTTTCAGGTTTCTGACCAACCTTAGGGTAAGGGATAACAATATTTGTTATTGTTCGTAACTTTCAAGACAATCAATTCTTTTGTTATCCTTTGAAGCTAACCAACACATTCAATTAATCATGTAGGGCCTTCAACTGTAGTGGCTGGGTCTGGAGGTGAGGCCTCAGCCTCTGCCCCCATGGGAATTGAATGCGAAGAAGCACAAGCCAGGGGGGAAAGAGCATAACTGGGCACTTCCTTAAGTGCATTAATCCCAGATTACCTGCCCCCTGTGATGATGATGTTGAATCATACCCAGAGATGATTAAAGAGTTCAGAATTTCAGGACGCAAGGCATGGAACAACATATGGAAAATAATATCTGAGGTGCCTTTAGAAGAGCTATCATCGAAAATCCCTCGATTGTCATCCCAGTTTGTCATACTAGTACTTGGCAGTTTTGTATATGAAATGATCAATACCGCGGTGAAATAGATCATCTTCAGGAGGGAGCCGGAGCAAAAGTGCCACGAAGATCGGACCAGGGTAAAATTTTCAGTTAACATCGGCGAATTTGAGGCTGTGTTATCCCAAGCTGAGGCTGATTATGCTACCAAGATAAAGGAGCTGAAGCATAAAATCAAAGAAAAAGTCATCCAGTTGATGCACCTTCAGCAACAGTTGGATGGTGTTAGAGGGGAACATGAACAACTCAATAATTCACTGGAGGGAGTTCAAACGAATGGTATGAAGACCATTTCAGATGCCAAGAAATCACTCCATCAGGCTGAAAATAGTGAAGTTGGTCGAGTGCATGAGCTTCATGTAACTTCTGATGAATCTCGGGATGTGGTTCAATAATTGAAGGCTTCTGTTGAAAGCCTCTTTTAATTCTTGAAAAAGAGAAGAGTCACCAATATGTGGATGTCCTTCTAACACTTATGTATCAAAAAACACATTCACCTTCACTCATTTATACCTACATTCTCTTTTTCTACATGCTTTATATTTTACCTAAGCCAATGAGCCTAGTAAGCATAGTTTGATTTTTACTAGGATTAATGTGAATAACCCTACAAACATCAAAAGATTAAATTTCTCAGTGTTACCAAAATCATACTAAATGTATGTTCAGTGAGCTGGAACTTGACTTTTATTCAGAAGTGCTTTGTCTTTTGTGGTCAGTTTAAAGTCATGCACATCAGACATAAAAAAGGCTATTGTTTTAGGTCAAAATAGCTTTGACCAAAATGAATTAGAATTGACACAATTCCTTGACAACTCATCTGAAAACATGTACCATACTCATGTTTGAGGGAAAATATGTAAACAATTACTTAAGAATATTTGAATCTGAGGAATGATATGAAAAAGAGCTAAAAGGAATTAGAAGAAGTATTTCCCAAGAATGAAGTTACCATTATTTAACAAACCCGTTAGGGGGTTGAATTATGTAGGGCCACCTAAGGGCATTGGATGCATAGTTAAATAAAATAGTTTCTTTTAGCTAACAAGTCTGTTATGTAGACTATTTATGCAAGGCCTCCTATGGGCACGTGCTGCATAGTTAGGCAAAAGAAATCTCAGAAATTTACTTTCCTAGTGTTAAAAGCCAGTGAATGTTTATAGAGATTCAAATCTTCCAAAGTATAGAGTTTTTTGTATGGAAACAAGTACTTGAATATGGAGAAGATATTTCAAAACAAGATTATTGAAGAACTGGTTGAATATCACTCCTATGAAGGTATTACCCAAACATAGGGAAGGAGAATATAAACCATAGACTTGAATACTTTCAGATCATGAAAAAGGATATGGGACAAATATGTTAATGATGAATATTTTTGCGGATCCCTACATACTGTCATTTAAGACAAATAAGGAAAAAAGAGGCATTCTTCCCAATAATGAAGTCACCACTATCCGACAAACCCGTTTGGGGGTTGAATTATGCAGGGCCACCTAAGGGCATTGGCTGCATAGTCAAATAAAATAGTATCTTTTGGCAAACAAGTCTGTTATGTAGACTGTTTATGCAAGGCCGCCTATGGGCATGTGATGCATAGTCAGGCAAAAGAACTCTCAGAAGTTTGACATTTTTGTGACTAAATGTCATTAAAATGGTTATGAGGACCTGAAAATATTTAAAGTTAGGATTATGACACATAAATATGGATATTGTTAAATGTATATAGAGATACACAGATCAATGCTAACCATAATCATGTAGTGGTTGGGTCCTGAATTGAAATGATGGACTTCACTACGTATCCCATATGGATGAGAATCAAGCCATACAGAGTTCTTAATATACATTTTAACATCATGTGGGAAAAATGATTAGAGATCTTAGTTTAGGGTCATAGAGCTTGGACCATTGTAAGAAATACACAGTGTGTGTTTTCATGGGGACTTTCAGCAAAGGGACTGAAAGTGGAATTTTGGGTTAGTCTCAAAGACTTGTGGATAGATTCAAGGGACACTCGAACGTTCCTACGTATCCCATAAGGATGGGAATCAATCCCACGTAGTTCTAGAAATACCCTTTGTAAAATTTTGTTCGTACCTATGAAGGGTGAAAGGGGACTTTAGTACAATGATGGTTTAACCCATGATAAACGTTTTGGGCGTTTCCATGTATGCATGTAGTCTTTCAAATGAAACATGATTGAAAAATAAATGTAAATAATGGTTCCCTCTTAGCTGAGGGTATCAAAGAATATTGTAGTTTATTGTCATACTGGACACAAGTGTTGTATAGTTTAACGTCGTATAACAAGGACAAATGTGAACCAATGTAAAGATATTGATTCTATTGGTGGTTTCACGAATCAACATCGTATGAGATGGAGGTCAACCGATGTGAAGAGATTAGTTTTGGGCTTGAACCTTGGGAGGTTTCCTACATACCTAGCCTAGAAGGCAAGGATCAAAGTCTGTGTAGTTCAATTAAAGAATGAATTATTGATCAAGTTGTTCTTGGGGACAATGACCTTAATAATGATGTTGGGACTTACACATGGTTAGTAGCCCAGATAGAGTGTTATGGTTGAGGTTTTCTCTAAGCTCATGTGAGTCATACTCAGTGTGGGAAACAAGAGGTAGCAACAACTTTAACAATACATTGTTTAATGTCTTGTAGGACGTATGAAGGGACTATGCGGTTTAAATTTTTGTTGTTAGGACTATTGGTGCTGCACAATATAATGTCATGTAGCAGGGACTAAGTACATTTTAATGTCATTTAAGACGTATCAAGGACTTTTTGTACAGTTTAGCATCATGTAGTTAGGACGATGGGGACAATATAGTTTAACGTCATGCTGGACGGAAGGGGGACAATGCATTTTAATTTCTTGCTGTGAGGACAAAAGAGTACACCATTTAACGTCATGTTGGACGCATTGGGGATTTTTTCCACAATTTAGCATCATGTTGGATGTTAGTGTGAATAGTTTAGGGTCATATGCATGGACCGTGGGTGGTGCAGTTTAATATCATTCTAGACAAAAGTGTAGTTTAATGTCATACAAGACCTTTGATGCTTATGTAGTTTAACGGCTTTCCAGATGTAAGGGACATCTATACAGTTTAGTTTCATGTAGTTAGGACATCACAGTTTAACATCTTTCTGGACGTAAGGGACTCGCAAATAGTTTATGGTCATATGCATGGGTTGTTGATGATGTAGTTTAAGGTCATACAGGACCTAGTTGCAGTTTAAGGTCATACTGGACCATTTGGGGAACTTTTTCACAGTTTAACATCATGTGGGACGAAGTTGCAGTTTAAGGTCATACTGGACCATTACTGTAATGATTAACGTCATATAGCAAGGACGAACAAGTGCTGCATAGTTTAGTGTCATTTTTCAAGGACATTAAAGGTACTTTGTAGTTTATACAAAATTCTTCTTAAAAAATATGGCATTGATTGGAGTAGTGATGAGTTCTCCATCCATCGAGATTAATGAATAAGCTCCATTAGAGTAGACCCCATGTATTGAATAAGGTCCATCCAATTTTCGGCTCAGGATTGGGAGTTCTCTATCCTGGTATCATTTGAGTTCTGAGAACTAATACCAATTCTCCCTTAGTAAATGAACGATAACGAACTTTTTTGTTAAAAGCTCATGCTATTCGATTCTGATAGATTTCCAAGTGGTGCAAAGTGCACAATCTTTTCTCATTTAACTGTTCCAATTCATTCAATCGCTTTTGATTTCTCATCTGTAGATTACTGATTACAAATGGCTATACTGAGCGAGGGTAATTGACCTTCAATGGGAAAGACGGCTTCCGTTCCATATACCAATGAATATGCAGTTGACCAAGTTGCAGTGTGGGTGGTATTCCGATAAGCCCATAAAGCATGAAAGAGTTTGTCAGGCCATGAACTCTTATCTTTATCCACCATCTTTTTCAGTATATTTGAAAGAGTCTTGTGAAAGGCTTCTATCTGGTCGTTGGCTGCTACGAGATACTGAGATGAATGGTTGGATTTGATGTTGTAAGGTCCCACCACATCCATCCCCCATGTGGCAAATGGCCACGAGTATTTAGATATATGAAGCAACTCTAGAGGTTGATGAATGAAGTTGTCATGTACATGTCATGAATGACACTTCTTTGTGAAATCAACACAATCTCGTATCATTTAAGGAAAAAAGTATCCAAGCCTTGGAATTTTATCAGAAAATCTATGTCCAGACTGGTGGGCACCACAGACTCCGGCATGCACTTCTCTCATGACAGCCATTCTCTCTTCACCATCAATGCATATGAAGAGAACTCCATTAAACCCATGTTTGTAGATAATTTTTTCTAGGTGATATGAGATATCATAAAGAGTAAAATTAACCACACATCACTGGATTTTTTCTTTCTCGGATCTATCAGGTGGAAGTGTTCCATTTTGAAGGTATTACCTGATATGTGACATCCAACCTGTAGTATGACCATACGGTTTAGGAATGGGACTAATTTCATTTATTACCTCTATTCTGATTCGAACATAAGGTGAAATTGCACGACGGTGGGCAATATTGATGGTTGGCTCATCCCAATTTGGATATGCCAGAGCTGTGGCTATATTAGCCAGCGCATCAGCTTGAGGATTTTGTGAACTTGGGACATAAGAAAATGTCGGTTCTGAAGGGAATTCCTCCATTAACTCTCTGACGTAATCATACAAAGGGATTAGTTCTTCTATTCGGATGGCATACTCCCCATTTTATTATTTTATTACCAGGTCTGAATCACCCTTCACCTTTAAGTGATTCATTTGTTCTTGAAGTGGTAATTCCAAGCATGCGATAAGAGCTTGGTATTCGGCTTCAATATTGGTACCACATTCCAAAAATAAGAAGGAATAAGGTAACAATGACTTTTCTGGAGAAATGAGCACAATTACTAATCCAACATCGTTGAATTTATGATTTCCCATTTTCTTCCCTATTGGACTTCTGGAAGAACCATCAAAATACATTTCCCATTCTTAAGGACTTTCTTGAATAGATAAGATTTCCTCATCAGGGAGTTCAATATCTGAAGACGTGTCTTCCACTGAAGGGTGTTCAGCCAGGAAATCAGCCAGAGCATGGCCCTTTATCACCTTTTGAGACACATACTGAATATCAAATTGCTGCAAAATAACTGCCCACCTTTCTAGACATCTTGTAAGCATTGGACGACTAAGGATGAATTTGAGAAGGCTATTACGAGATACCAATTGGACCTCGTGATGTTGCAGGTAGTGTCTCAACATTTGAAATTCAAAGATTAATGGCCGGAAGCACTTCTCAATACTTGAATACCGGGTTTTTGCATCAACCATAGTTCGAATGATATAGTAGAGGCTGTTTTAATTCCTAGTATCATTCTTTTGAGCAAGAAAGGCACCCAATGATCACTCTAGAGCTATCACATAGAGGATAAGTGGTCTTCCTTCAACAGGTGGAATGTGTACCGGTGGACTCAAGAGGTATTTCATGAGAATATAGAATGCTTCATTACATTCTTCAGTCCACTGGTAAGTGACTCCCTTCTTCATCAATTTGGTAAAGGGTAATCTTTTCCCTGCCAAATTGGAAATGAAACGCCAAATATAGGCTAAGTGTCCTTGAAGTCCTATTAATTCATTCAAATTTTGATGAGATGACATACCAAGGATTGACTTGGTCTTCTCAGGATCGACTTCAATACCATGATGGCGTACAACAAAGCCAAGAAAATTTCCTGTGTTTACCCCAAAATCACATTTAAGGGGTTCATTTTCAAATTATGTTGTCAAAGATTGCAGAATATGAATTCCAAATCAGCCAAGTGATTAGAATGTTTTTGGATTTAACCACCAAATCATCTACATAGCATTCATCAAACTTCCCTAAGATGGTTTTGACGATACGATGCTTGGCGCGCTGATATGTTGCACCTACATTCTTTAAGCCAAAGGGAATTACCCGGTAACAAAAGACACCCTGAGGGGCTTTGAAGGCTGTTGATTCCTCATCTTCTGGGGCCATTCAGATTTGATTATATCCAGAATATCCATCCATGAAGGAAAGTGCCTCATAAAAAGCTGTTTCATCAATTAAAAGTTCTATAATCAGAATTGGGAAATCATCTTTAGGATAATGCCGATTAAAATCTCTAAAATCGATGCAAACTCTAATTAAAAGTTCTGTAATCGGAACTGGAGTGCTATTTCAGAACACACAATGCATGCATGTGACGTTCCTAAGAACACAATCTTCATGTCCAACATTGATCCTAAAAGTCATTACATAAACCTATCAGTTGTCCATAATAGATGAGTCCTAATAATTACACATGAGTTGTGGGGAGGACATACATTAATGGCTTAGAAAATTCTATGGGTACTACCTACCATGATATAGCATCTTACGAAACAAAAACATTGACCATATCTCTTAGTCACTAAAAACTGAAATTATCAGATTCAAATGCACATTTTTTGTTTTATCCATTTCAATTAATTCTTTTCAACCTTTCTTCATTTGAATGAATTTCAACAAACACACAATTACTTTTTTACATCAAGTCACATGGTTTTTGAAACAACTACTATGGGAAATAATAATCATTCCATCAAAAACATCATCCTTAATCATTTAACATTTAGTTATATTCAAATTTAAATATTAAATTTAGCATCTAATTTTTTTACCAAGATGGAGACGTTTGAGGGTAAAATTTATTCAATCTGGGTTATTCAAAAAGCAACCCAACAATAGTTCATTTCATTCCAAACTGAATAATTTTACATTTAACACCATTTTCAAACATAAAATTGTTATATAAGGTTCAACCACATGGGTGGCCATCTACCAATCTATAAGTCACCCAGACAACCTTTGTACTGGCATTTGGCTCACATTTATGACAATCAATATTCATTTAACATTATAACATTAGAATCCCTTTCACATATCAAAAAATCTCGTGCATGTAATTATATGCAGTAACACAACAACCTGATATAACATTGATGTATTAAACAACATCAAAATATGCTAATATTAATGGAATATAATAACTCAAGAATGTAATATCTATCACTGAAACATTAAATATTCAGAGGCATGCAAAGCAGATAAAAACCTGGCATTTCACCCAAGGTACAAAATCCAAATTCATATTTGTAGAGACACATACTTGAAATATATGAAAATTACATAAATTTTTGCAGATTAATAAATACATAACAAAACAAACACATAAGGACCGTAATAGTTTAGTATCTTTGGAAACATGGAACATAATCTTCTAATCGTGGTGAATGATCTTCAATATCTCCAATAACAATCATCCCCTCTTGTTTTCTTACCTAAAACTATTATCTAAATCCTTGGGAAAACAAAATATATAAAGGGTGAGCTCAAATGCTTAGTAAGTGTATTCATAGAGAAAATAAAACAAATCATATACATTTGAACATAAAAAAACCTGAACATAATGTTTAAACATAAAAATCATGAGAAACAACATAAAACATTGCAGTACGTAAGGCATTGATCATAAACAAATATTAATCATGATAAAATAGAATGGAAATAAAACATGTAATTGTGAAAACCATTAATCACATGTTATGATGTCCATAGTAGCGAAGGCAATGCTGCCAAGACCATCTTAGTGGAGAAAGTCCCATTCTGAATCGAGTTCACACCTCGTTTCAGTCCTATATCACTGAACTGGATTAACTTCTCATTCTAGCCATGTCTATCTCATGAGATATAAATCATTACCCAATTAATTGAAGTAAGATATAGGTCCCACCCATCTCATAATGAAATCATTCTTACTTGTCCCAAAACATAAATATACATCATTAATAATAACCCAAAGAATAAAATGTGTTACATAAACATCATTCCATCATAACATAATCCATATAAAACAAATGGATATCATTTAATCATAATAAAATTTAAACCATGTAAATAATAGAGACATTATACTTGAATCATACACATAGGAAATAATTTCATCATAGATGGAAAATGGTTTTGATAAAACACTTGAAATGTATTCTTGAGGAAAATATCCTTCATTCTTCAAAACCATTTTGTTTTCACAAAATGCCACGCGACTTTACAAGAAAAGTATTTTATTGAAAATAACCATAAAAACTTGTAGAATAAGCTTCATGAAAAATAGGTGTTATGAAACCGTAATAATCATTTCATGCTGTATAAGTTAAAAAACATTATCATCGTACTTTTTTCGGAAAAGTCAAAAAGTACCACGTGTGGTTAATAAAAGAAAGATTCATTCCATAACACAATATAAAAGTCAAAGGGGGTAAAAATGACTTTAAAAATAGTTTTAATAATATTAAACACTTTATGAAAACATATTTTTGGGCAAGGATGAAAAATATTACCCTAGTAAATACTTACGTATAAGCAATCTCGAATAAAAATGTGATTGAAAAATTATCCCTTACTTTAGGTCTGATTTGCTTCGTACGTATATGAACTTCATGTATAATGATTTAAATAATTTCATTGACTTATTATGTAATCATATTCATTATTATTTTATGATATATAGTTCACTAATGTCTTAATATTATCTGTTCTTTTGTAAATTCCTTGTTAAAGCAGCGTTTTGGGTTAAATCGTTTTATTTATCGTACGTGTTTGGACTTGTTGTTCTTGATATTATTATTAATTATATCCTGATTTAATTACTTTCAGAATGTAAATCATGATTTATATATAATATATATTCAGTATATATATATATAATATATAGATGAATGAAATGAAATACACTGTTCAGTGAGACGGTAGGTCGTACGTACGCATGAACGCAATATTCCTTTTCTTATTGACTTGAACGGAAGTAAGTAGATGAAATATATATATACATAAATTAAGTAGAATTATTATGTCATATATATAATTATTATTTATTATATATACTTTATAATTATTCTTGAATGGTTAACTTGGAGAATGAATCTCACCACATAATGGAGACGGTAATCCGTATGTACGCACGAGGGATGATATTGTTCCCATAATTATTGGATAAAATTGGAGTGGATGATATAATATCTAAGAATATATATGATTTTATAATCACCATATATTTTTATTCTTTACACCATTATACCCTTCCAAGTAAGGTGGTGGTGGAAAAATAGATTACACCATGACGTGGAGACGGTATTCCGTACGTACGCAGGTGCGGTGATTTCAATTTCCGTATGATGGATAGAAGGTGAAATGGGGTTGTTTCATATTTATAATAACATATAATTAAATTATTGGTATGTATGTTATTACTTTATAATGAAACAAATAATGAAGAGGAAGTTGAAGAAGAAAGAAACCTTAACGAATCTGTAGAAGAGATTACCTCTTCTTCTACGCACCTCTTTTAAGCATCCTCTTAATCCACTAGAGTTGGTCTTTTGAGGAGACCAAAACCACTATAATGTTTCTAGGGACGTTTATAAGGAAAATGGTCAGGGTATGGCATACCATTAATGGTCAAAATTGTGTAATGAGAATGGCGAGGAGTTTCCCTTTTATAAGGGAGGAGAGGGGAACTTGAGAAAAAACATAAAATATTATTTTATAATAAAGTCATATTCGGTTTACAATAGCTCAAAATTGATTTATTTAGAATCTAAAGTGTATTTGGGTCGAAATAATCTCAACCAATAGGTTTTAGAGAAGTTTATGTTACTATTTTAACCTTATCATTTCGATTTAACACTAAGTTAAATAATTTAACTTTTACCGTGTCTTCTTGTTTTGTTACACTATATTGTAAATAAACATACCATTAAAATAAAAAATAACCCTAAGTGGTTCATTATTAATATATATAAAATTATCTATGTCATTTTACAGAACCATAGATTTTTAGGTATAGAATAAGAATTAATAATATAATATTTGTTTCAAAATGTATTTTATATCAATTTTGACACTATTAGGTAATTGGTTTTTGTGAACATCATAACAGCATGATTAGTTCGAAAAAATTTATTTGAATCAATAATATCATGTAATATTGACCTATAAAATTAGTTTAATTGATAAAAAGTCGCAAATTACATTTATTTGTGTATTTATAATATCAATTATTTTAATATGTCATTAATAAGGTAATTACATCATCATCATTGTGTCATAAATAAATTATATTATTTAATACGTAAAAAATACAAATAAATTACCATTATGTAGGAAATAATTTTATCTTTCTAATGAATATTTATAGTCAAATTTATCTTATGTATAACCCTATAATAAATATGTTTTACTTATTAAAGATTGGTTTTAATTATTTTAACTCTTCCTTGAATAAAATAATAATAAGTTTCATAATATATTCCTAGTGGAACCAGAGGGTAATATTTTATTCCTAATGTTTTCTTTGGTGTAATTACACTTATCAAATAGAATTAGGATATGTTTTAGGGTAATAATAATATCCATTTTACCCTCAATTACACTATTTTATTTTAACCATGGAAAATAAAAGTAAAAAGTTACTACCCACCAAAAATTATTTTTATCATATTGAACAACATTTTACTCCTTAATTTTAACCATGTCTCTCAAATTTTTGAAATTCAACTCAAAGAAGCGGTAAAATTATATTTTATGTACAATTTCAAATTCTCATAGGAGGTGGGTAAAAGACGGTGAAAAGTTCAATAAAACTTATATGTATATATAAATTATAAAATGAATCCCATGAATTACATTGAACATATATAGATTTTATGTATCAATTTTGTCATAAAATAAATTTAATAAAATAAATAAATATTTAAATAAAAATTCAGATTTTAAAGAGTAACCAAGTGTTTTCACTATTCATCAAAAATTGAATGTTTTCATAAAAATAACAAAAATTCACCCTAGCCTAATTTTGATATTCTGAAATAAAAAATAAATTCCATTTTGAATGATAAAATTTAAAAAGTCGGTATTACTATTCATAATAGCTAGTTCATAATAATATTTTGATAATATCTCATTTAGTGAAACCTAGTATTGCATACAACACACGCTATCGAGGAAGGATGATCTGGCATGAAACACAAGCCTATAAAGGTTTTTCCGTATACTGTAAGCTAATACAATGTTGCGTATAACACAAGCTAATCATGGGGTAGCGTACAACACAAGACATCAAATTAATTAAATATAATATTTCCCATAAAATCTAATGGTGTTACATTTTACACCCCTTAAAATGAATTTCTACCTTGAAATTCATCATGGTTATAAATCATTTACTACTTGAAAGTTTCATTCATAGTAACCCACATCGTAAAAAGTAATACTAAAATGCAATTTATAAAAATGATGTATGAAACATAACAGTTACCCTAATTAACTCATCAATGGGTTTCCACATAAAAGAACATAGGTAAAAAT
The DNA here is from genome assembly GCA_963277665.1 of Viscum album. NCBI lineage: Eukaryota > Viridiplantae > Streptophyta > Magnoliopsida > Santalales > Viscaceae > Viscum > Viscum album. Next base: position 974,861,539 of record OY728126.1, on the reverse strand, counting down.
ATGGATTTGGAAGAGAAATCTAACCATCATGTTCTGATGAAAAGTGGTAGATAACATGGAAATGAAAAATCCAACAGTCACAAAGCCATAAATTTTTTATGATCTAAGGTACCATCTAATTCATCAGATATATGGGTAATTGGACAACATTTTTGGTTTTCATGATCATTTACCAAATGTTGAAGAATTTTTGAATTAAAAGAAATACTTACTTGATTTGGTACAATCACAATATTTTTCATGCCTTGAACAATTTAAACATCATATCTTAATTAAATGAAGTCAGATTTGTCTTCTGTGATGTGTTTTCAGATCATGCGATAGAATGACAGGTCATTCCATCTGTCTCAAATATAAGGTTAGAAAAAGTAATATACCTAAGTCCATCTATGGTGAGATTAATCGTATATGGTTCCAAAAATGGACTTAACATCACTTATCATCCTTCTTAATAAAATGAAACTAGTTTCTACTATCTATGGACTTCCTGTAGGCTAGTGGTAGTTGATAATGGCCTAGCACACTTCAGTGGTGGGTTCGATTATCGCAACCTTGTCTAACACGATAGGTTGTCGACAATCCTACATGTTGTCCCTTTTTCTAAAACTACATTATTATTACATTCCTGCAATAATATCGAAAAAAGTTTTAGCTATAAACAATTATATCTTATGTTTAAATTAATTCATTCCAATATTTAGGATTATCCAAAATACTTTGGTCCATGCTCATAGAATAAAGAAAACGTTTACTTGAAAGGTCACATAAAAAGCAAGTGAATACCATCATTTATACCCATATATCATAAGATATATCTTGTTTGTCACATTCCAAATATTTGAATAGCTTAATTATGTTTTCTTTTGAAACATGAATAAACATAGAACCTTACTGAAAACATTAATGATATCAAAAGTTAACTCTTTCCACATACCAAAATCCCAAAATTTTAATATACTCAAACCATGATATCACTCTGTCCTTATATCAGTCATGAGCTCATGAATACTATTAAACATTTCATTTTATCCATATCAAATAATCTGCTTTAAAAAATCACATTTCATTTTTTTCGGTACCATAAATTTTTTAAAAACCATAATAGAACAATACATAAATATTGCAATATTCCATGATACTATATACAACATAATTTTGGAATCCAATTACATAAACACTTAATCATTCAACCACATCGTTGTCATATTCAACATCGCCAATAGTGATCACATGTGACCTTCCTTTGTCATTTCCTCAAGAGGTTGTTGATGTCGATCATCATTAACCCTTGGATTAGGGCATTGGATAGAATAAAGCACCATTTAGCATCCTCTATAATATTTTCTCCATTCAAATTATTAGCTACTTTTTTCCCATTACATCGACACTCAACTACTCAATGACATTCTTTTCCACACTTAATACATTCTCTAGTACCTTTTAGACAATCTCCACCATGCTTCCTTCCACACATTGACAATAACAAAACATTAATCCTCTTTTTATCATTTTTATGATATTTCTCCTTGAATTCCATCTTTCCTATCTTTTCAAAACCATGAGATAGATATGTAACACCAACTTCTAGTTCTACCTTGATATCACAACACCAAATTTCTTCATAGATACTGAATTATCTTATCACTAATGCCCTTAGAAGGATCGGTTTTATGCCACTAAAGAATCTATCAACTTTACTTTCAAGTTGGATGATAAATCCAGATTCATACCTTGCCAGCATTGTAAAAATCACTTCGTATATAACAACAGATTCATCATCCTTTGGAATAATATTGAGGAACTCTTTTTCCATCTTTGTTCGAAGAATAAAATTGAAGTACTTATTAAAAAATAAGTTCTTGAACTCATCCCATTCCATGGATTCAATTTCATCTTGGGGACTCGTATTCATAATTAGATTCCACCATTTGTCTTCTTTAACTTCTAAATAGTAAATAGCAAGAATGAATTTTTCATGTCCCGAACAGCAAATTATGGAAAATTTCTTTTCAATGGTACTGATGCATTATTCTGCAACAAGTGGATTAAAAGACCCTCTGAATGAAGTTGGGCATTGCTTCATGAAGGACTCAATAAAATATTGTCCCCTTATCTACTCATTTGTAAGTCCATAATGATTCATAGCTTATGTAGGGATAGAAATAAGATTATGCACTCCATATCCCATAACATTGGTTTGTTCAATAGGACAATCATTGCATAGTCCGTTACATTGATCCTCATGGTTCCTTCGGGTTCCCGCCATCTCCTAAAACCCAAAAAGAATACTATGAGAGAAAAAAACTCATGCTAGGTAAAGAAACATAATAGTGGGGGATTTCCATCAATATCTGACAACTTAGGTTTAATTCTAATATTGTTTCTGTATTTCTAGGACTATAACATATACTTATATTTACCCTTAGGGATATCCCTATGCATACCGTAGAAATATCTCTAGGGATTTCACTAATTTTTTCCCATCCTAGATTCCAAATGTTAACTAAACCTTTCCTCTGATACCAACTATAGAGACCCAAATCTTTACATACATGGATATTACATTACTTTTTGAAAAATATGTAATACATAATAAAAACAAACAGACATGGACTGTAATAGTATAATGTATTTGGAAACTCGAAATATAATCTTCTAATCATGGTGAATGATCTTCAACATCTCCCATAAAGATCTTCCCCTATGGTTTTCTTTCCTAAAACCTTTCATTAAATCATGGGGAAAAGAAAACATATAAATGGTGAGATCAAATTCTCAGTAAGTGTAAGCATGGAGAAAATAAAACAAATCATATACATTTTAAAATAATAAAATATTAACATAATGTTTAAACATAAAAATCTTGAGCAATGACATAAAACATGGAAGTATGTAAGGAATAGATCAAAAAGGAACATTAATAATGATACACAAGCATTTGAATAAAACATGTAATTGTGGAAACCATTAACAAAATTTTATGATTTCCATAGTAGGCAAGGAATTTCTACCAAGACCATTTTAGTGGACAAAGTACCTTTCTTAATCGAGTTCACTCCTCGTTCCAGTTCTGTATCACTAAACAGGATTAACTTGCCGTTCCATCCATGTCTATCTCCTGTGATATATATCATTACCCAATGAATTTGAGGGAAAAATAGGTCCCATCCATCTAATAATGAAATAATTATTACTTTTTCCTCAACATAAACATAAATCATTCATAATAACCTAACAAATAAAATAGGTTTCATAAACATCATTCCATCATAACATAATCCATATAAAACAAATGGATATCATTTAATCCTAAGAAAAGTGAGAACCTATGAATCATACAGACATTATACTTGAAACATACACATAATAAATAATTTCATCTTAAATGGAAAATGTTTTTGATAAAACAATTCAAATTAATTTTTTAGGAAAATATCATTTCTTCTTCAAAACAATTTTCTTTTCACAAAATTCCATGAAATTTTAAAAGAAAAATTATTATTGAAAATAACCCTAAAAACATGTAGAGGAATCATCATGAAAATTAGTCGTTATGAATCTGTATGAATCTGTTCATGCCGTATAAGTTAAAAAAACATTCTCCTCGTATTTTTGCTGAAAAAGTCAAAAATTACCATGTTTGGTAAAAAAAAGAATGATTCCTTCCATAACACAATGTAAAAGTCAAAGAGGGGTAAAACGACTTTAAATATACATGGAATAATATTAAAAACATTATTAAAAACATTTTTATCGACATGGATGTAAAATAAAAACCCCAGTAAATACTTACATATAAGCAATCTCGAATAAAAATGAGATCAAAAAATTATCCCTTACCATAGGTCTGATATGTTTTGTATGTAGCTAAACCTCTTATATAATGACTTATATAATTTCATTAACTTATTACAGAATCATTTTCAATATTATTATATCATATATAGTTCACATATGACATTATATTACTCATTCTTTTTTAAATTCAATGTTAATGAAACGTTTTGGGTAAAATCGTTTTGTTTGTCGTATGTGTTTGGACTTGTTGTTCCTGATATTATTATTACATATATATTTATTTACTTACTTCTAGAATGTAAATAATTATTCCTATATCATATATATTCATTATATATTTATATATATATATATAATAGACCGATGAATGAAATGAAATACACAGTTCATGGAGACGGTGGGTTGTACGTACGCATGAACGATGTTTGCCTTTTTCTTATTGACATGAATGGAAGTAAGTAGATGAAATATATATATATATATACATAATTCCAATAGAATTATTATGTCATATATATCATTATTATTTATTATATATACTTTATAATTATTCTTGAAAGGATAACATGGAGAATGAATCTTATCGCATCTTGGAGAAGGTAATTCGTACGTACGCACGAGGGATGATATCATTCCCATAATAATTAAATGAAATTGGAGTGGATGAAATAATATCTCGAAATTACTATGATGTTATAGTAACCATATATTGTTATTATTTACACCGTTATACCCATCCAAGTAAGGTGGTGGTGTAAAAAGAGATTACACCATTACGTGGAGACGGTATTCCGTACGTACGCACGCGTGGTGACTTCGTTTTCTGTTGGATGGATAGAAGGTGAAATGGGGTTGTTTCATATTTATAATAACATATCAGTATATTAGTGATAATGACGTTACTACATTATAATTATAAAAATAAAGAAGAAGAAGTTTATGAAGAAGGAAACATGAATGAATCGGTAGAAGAGATTACCTCTTTTTTGACGCATCTCTTTTAATCTACATCTTAACGCACTAGAGTTCGTCATTTGAGGAGACCCAGACCTCTATAATGTTTATAGTTAATTTTATAAGGGAAATGGGCAAGGTTTGTCTGATATTTAAGGCTCATAATTGTGTAAAGATAAGAGGGAGGAGTTTCCCTTTTATAAGGGAGGAGAGGGGCACTTTAGGAAAAACTAAAAATATTATTTTATAATGAAGTCATATTAGGTTTATAGTATCTCCAAATTGATTTATTTTGTAGATAATGATAGTATGGGTCTAAATAATCTGATCCAATAGATTTTAGACAAGTTTAGGTGACTATTTTAACCTTATCATTTAGATTTATCTCTATGTTTATTAATTTTACTTCTACCGTGCCTTCTTGTTTTCTTACACTATATTGTTAATAAACATACAATAAAAATCCAAACGAAACCCAAGTTGTTCATTATTAATATATATATATATATCATTATCTACTTCATTTGTCTGAACCATAGATTTTTAGGAATAAAATAACAATTAATAATATAATATTTGTTTTAAAAAATATTTTATGTTAATTTTGACACTATTCGGTAATTGATTTTTTTGAAAATCATAACATCATGATTAGTTCGAAAAAAATTATTTAAATAAATAATAATAAGTCATATTAACCTATAAAATTAGTTTAATTCATAAAAAGTATCAAATTACATTAATTTGGGTATTTATAATATCAATTATGTTAATATTTTATTAATAATGTAATTACTGCATCATCATTGTGTCATAAATAAATTAAATTATTAAATTTATAAAAATTATAAATAAAATACCATTATTTATTAAATGCATTTATCTTTCTAATAAATATTTATAGTCGAATTTATCTTATGTATAACCCAGTATTTAAAATTTTTTACGTATTATACAATGATTTTATTAATTTTTACTCATCTTTGAATAAAATAATAATAAGTGTCCTAATCTATTCCATGTTTACCTAGTGTGTAATATTTTATTCGTAAGGTTGTTTTTGGTAGAATTATATTTATCCAATAGAATTAGGACATGTGTTAGGGTAATAATAATATCATTTTTACACTTAATTACCCTATTTACTTTTAACCATGGTAATTAAAGTTAAAAGTTACTATTCACCAAAAATTATTTTTATCTTATTTTACCACATTTTACTCATAGATATTAACCGTGTCTCTTGAATTTTTAAAATTCAACTCACAAAAGTTGTAAAATTATGTTTTATGTACAATTGCAAATGCTCCTAGGAGGTCGGTAAAAGACGGTTAAAAGTTCAATAAAATTTTATATATCTCCAATTATTATAAAATGACTCTAATGAATTAAATTGAACTTATATAGGTATTATGTATCAATTTTCTTCCAAAATAAATATAACTAAAATAAATAATTATTTAAATAAAAATTCGGTTTTTAAATAGTAACCCAGTGTTTTCACTATTCATCAAAAATTGAAAGTTTTCCGAAAAATACTAAAAATTAGCCCTAGGTTAATTTCAAAATTCCAAATCCAAATATAAAGTCCATTCTCAAAGATAAAATTGAAAATGTGTGTATTTATATTCATAATTTCTAGTTCATAATATTATTATTATACTGCCCCATTTAATGAAACTCGGTATTGAGTACAAAACACGTTATCAAGGAAGGTTGCTGTAGCATGCAACAAAAGCATAGAATAGTGTTTTCCTATACTGTAAGCTAATTCAGTGTTGCGTATAGCACAAGATAATCTTGGTGTAGCGTACAACACAAGACATCAATGTAATTAAAATAATATTTCTCATAAAATCTCAGGGTGTTATAATAGGCATCCAACTAGTGAAACTACATGGCATGTTATATGCATGACATGCAAATCACAAAGTCCCTAATATGATGCATGTATGAAAATTAATTTCCAAATCATGATAAGAAATTTATTTTTCAAAATTATCAAAATCATTAAAAAGATGAAAATACACCAGTCACTCAAGGTGAAATCATACCAAATGTAATATCTAAAATAATAAACATTAATTCCCAACCCTGGCCACATGGTTATTTCACATACATGGGGTGATCAGTCCCATGCATGGTTATTTACTCAATAGTGGAAACATTCATTGAATCTTGCCTATATAACCAAAATAGAAAGTTAAAAGGAAATGGAATTAAACCTATATCTTTTGATATAATGATTATCATCCACACCCATCTAACCACTAATCTGGGGGCTAGACCAGTTGTCACATAACCTCAAGCGCCTCTCCCCGTACACCTGAGGTAGCCATCTAGTAGCGAGGGTCTATAGATAGTCAATGGGAGACTATAACTTCACATAAAAGTACAATAATAGAAAATATAAATAATATACGGATGCAATTGAATAAATGATAAAGTAGCAGAATGGATATTTTATAAATCATGTATAAAACATGTGGACAATGATAATTATACAGTAGATACATGCATGATATGATAATGATACAAAAAATAGAAAAAAGTGATTAGAACAACATGATTTACATTCCAATAAATAAATAAATAATGAATTACTCAAGGACCCCATGGTGGTCTCCTCGAGCATCCTGACCTTCCGCTCGGCCCTCTACTCCAATATCCCTACTAAATGCAAAAAACAAAGTCCAGCAACCAATTACAATATAATCGGGTGCCCTAGTGAAATGGTAAACCGAGTAGGGTGTGAAATATACATATTAGTATACTGTTACTACTTTTGTCTACCCAAAATCTGAACATTTAATAAATAATTTAAATTGTGTGGAATCATGAATAAATAAATTAAGGTGTACAAAGTAACTATATACCCAAGTACCTGCTTGAACCCTCAGCTGGTGTATAAACCTTAAATTCATTTTTCATGCATACTAAACTATAATTACCAAATAATATTCATTTATTAATTATTCAAAACTCATTAAATGTTTAATCTCTCAGGATTCGGTCTAAGCCCGACATCCCTTATATATGTCGCTCTCCACAGTTGTCTATAAAGAATATCTATGTAATCAATGTAAATACGGAATCCATTCTTGTGGATTGAATTGGATAATATGTCATAACATATTCAATTAAATATTTAATATAATATAACTGAGAATGTCCACTAAAATTAGTTATTCACTTTTGGTTCTAGCCACTAATAGTGATTCTTCCAATTAATTAATAAGTCTGAACCATTTTTCATATTCAATTAAAAAATCAATATGTCACAACATTTTTCATTTATAATAAATTCATTTCATATACGAATAATTGGATCCACAATCAAATGTCAATAAATGTGTGTAGAACATCATGTCTAGCACTATCGTGAATATTTGGAGCGTCAGTACGTGTCTCACAACCCATCAGTATTTAGAGTATTAGTCCATGTTCCATAAAAGAATATTTTCATTCAAAAGGGATGTAGAACATCATTTATTTCGCCTCATGAGTATTTGGAGCATTAGTTATTGTATCACAACCCATTTAACAATCTTGCATATATATTTATCATTTGTGTAGAACACCTTGTCTAGCACCCCATGAGTATTTGGATCTTTTATCCTTGTATCACAACCCATTTATCAATCATACATTTATATATTTATCAATGGTGATTAACACCATTTCTAGAATCCAGAAACCATCAATTAATTAATTCATAAATTAATTAATCTAATCTTTTAATTAATTCAACAACTAGATAACAACATAAATTGCATGCAAATAAGTGTAAAATTAATTAACCATTAAACATATCAATAGTAAATAATTAATTAACAATTATTGATTCTTTTTAATCCGAATAAATAATTATCTCAACATTTTATTATCAAAATTCTTTAACAATTCGGAACCCGCCAACTAAAACTTAGCTTTGTCCAAGACATTAACAATTTACATGCATGTTATAATCATGTCAAAAAATGCTGAACAAAGCCAATATATTTAGCAACCATGTCACACAACATATCATATTTTTTTAAAAAAACCATTTATGAAAAATTATAGCTTGGTAAAATAACATGCATCAAAAGGTACCCTTGGCCAATAGTCGTAACAAAAAATCAATTGAAAATATTAATTTAATTAAACCAAATTAATATATACAAAAATTAATTAATTAAATCATATCTTTTTAACCAATCATCAATTAATTATCCATTTACCATTTAACATCTAATAATTAATCCATCGATTATTTATTACCAAGTTCAAATTTATATTCCAAACACGTCTAATATTAAATATTCTCAATAACCAAAAAAATCCACAATTTTATTCAAACTCATTACTTGATAATTACTACTATAATAAATTACTATATTACTCATTCCTATATTTCAAATAATTTGAATATTTTATCATATCACATCAAAAAAATTACAAAAACATGTGTAAAATAAACACATGTTCATGTCCTCAATTATCTCACATGGGAGACATCATTAAACAACATCAAAAGTGTTAGGAATCAACATATCATATATCTGCTCTAGCAAGAATGCATATGAAAATCCAAATAGCAGCTTGTATGATTTGAAATTACCACTAACCGGTTGTTCATCCTTAATTAGTATTTCCATAAAACATTGTAGTTTAATAATCCTGGAAACTAACATTTTCAATTTATTTAAATAAGATATAATTCTAAAATAATTTTTTTTAGGATTTGGGACCCTACCTTGGGGTGGAAGTTTTTTTATACTGCAATGCATTAATGTATATGGAAAAAACATTCCACAACTAGTTCGTAGTCACACACATGCACACCTTTATATATATATATATGTGATGTCATTCTCTACATTGATAAAATAATTCTATATATTAAATTGGCACCTATTATCAATGTAGTAATGAAAAACGCACATCTATCAAGGTATCATGGTCTAATAAAAAATTCACAAGCCTTAATATAATATAAGAAAAAATAAATAGCGGGTTTGGAAGCATACCTGAACCGATGGTTGAAAAACAATTCAAGACCATTTGCCTCTCCCAGGGAGGCAGATTCCGGATTATTGACCAATATGTCCCGAGTCAACATTTTCATATCCAAAAAAAATGAAAATAATGATCGGATTAAACCCAAACCATAGGGTTTTATCCTAGAAAATAATGAAATATAGAGGAGTCAAATGGATGATATGAATCTCAAGTTATACATATACTGACTCACCTTGATGAGGTGTACAGGTTAAGTGAATACTCTGAGTGTAATCGTTGTGCCTATAGTTGTTTCCTGGAGAAGGGGTCATGTGCCTCTGGGTATTGCCCGGCAGGGGGTCGTGCCATGGTGGTTGCACATTGCAGGTGCTCTAACCGGGTGTCGCACTAATGTAGAGATAGTTTCATGGGGGTTGTTCCCTACTGGAGGTCCCGAGGAGGAGGTTCGTGTGAATGATAGATTCGTAGATGCTTCTGCGTCACACATCGAGGAAAAGAATAATGGGGGTTGTTCCACTTGTAGGTCCCACATCCCCTATTTATTTACTTTTTCTCCATTTAATTAAATCAATATAATTGAATATATTAATTAAAATAAAAATATTCATTTTATTATTATTATTAAACTGATTATACACTTACTTAATAAGTGAAAAAATCACCATTTAATTAAAAACTCTTCTTTATTTATTATTCTCTTTAAAAAAGTTTTGTAATTAAAAATGAAACTCTCTATTGATCATTAAATTATTTTAAAATTTATTTAACTATATAAACTCAAAAATAATAAAAAAGTAATAATTATTATTATTCCATCATTATATTATTTAACACCCAAACACACGATTTATTACAATATCATTAATATGATAAAAAATCTAACCCATAAAAATTTATTTACTTTCCCTAATAATAATAATTATTACATTCTTAAAACTAAAATAATAATAATCACATTATTATTGTTGATACATTTGATAAACCCAACACCATTATTTAATAACAACACTTTATTAAATCTGAAACATAACATTATATTAAAAATTTCTTTGAGAAGCTCAAAATCCATATTAAACTCTCATAAATGATACACTCTTTTAACATGCTATTAAAATCATGAAGCCTCAAAAAAAATTTATAACACTATAATAATAATAAAAAATTATTATTGTTATAACCTTACACCAGTTAAAAATAAATTGTCCTTTAATAATTTTGAAACACTTTATTTAATTAAAACGGTTCTTTGACAAACCCAAATTCCATATTAATTTCTTTAACCTTTATTTAATTATTTATTTATCATTCATTTAATTAAAAAAATAAAAATAACAATAAAAATAACATCATTATTATTATTTTTAAAACATTTTTTAATTAAATAAAATATCGCATATAAAATTTTTAATTAAATTAAATAATTTATTAAACAGGGTAAACTCTACGAGTTGTACCGCAACCATGCATTTCTCATATAGATCCATTAAAGTGTTATCTTCTAGATCTGGTGCTCCCGAGACTCATTAGGACACTAGTAAAAATTATTGGGTAATTACAGAAGTCCAAAAAACAACACCTTTATGTTGTCTTACAATTGGAATAAAATAACAAAGATTTCATTAAAAAAACAACCCATGAACAAAAAGTTTTTTTTTAAAAAAACATCATATTTTAACCGGTTTTAAAAATATTGGACTTTATAGTTTACACCCATTTTATAGAGAATATTATAATTTTTATATTTCTTATTTATTTATTTTTAGATGTCCCACTCTGAGTTACGGGATATAGCCCCACCCCAAAGACATATCATTTGATATCTTCTACTATTTGGATACCTATAGCGCTCTAGGAGGTACGCCAATAGTCATTTGGTGAACCATTTTGGATGTTTTCATAATTTATTTCAGATGGGATTCAACAGTGTAGTATAAGATCATATTTATTTTATTCACACAATTTTTATAGTTGTTAAATAGATTCCATCATTAAATATCATATATTGTGATTGAACCTAGAATATTTCATCATAAACACCTTTTCTATTGGAATCCTATTCTACTATTAGCATGGAATTGATGTTCATAGATTCCACTATATTGGTTGATATAATTGTGAATTTTTTTACACACATTTGGTTTGATATGTATGGTACTGAAGTTATATATTCTTAGATCCCGGACAGTTCGAAGGATTCTATCTGTGAATTTTTTCTATTCTCTTACAATAAAAGAAAAATATCATGCATAACATTAGGAATACAGTATCCAAAAATATAATCTTACAATTGTGAATTATTTACTAATTAATAAATATCAACTATTTAATGTTTTAGAAAATAATCTTTTTAAATTTCCCATAAATTTACATTTTCTTATTCTAATAATTTGGGATAATATGTTTATATATATTTTAATCATGTTTTGTGTCTTATTGATCATATTGAGATGACGGTGGTGTGGTATCATCAAAAAAATAATGGTAGAGATCCTAAGAGGATAATATGGTAGTATAATTACATTGATAGAAACCCCAAAGAGTCAATTTTTTCATTTGATTAGTTATTTAAGGCTCCTATAGAAATATATAATATGGGTTTTCAAATATCATTCAAAAGTACACTACATAACTAAACATTACAAATATAGTATCCTTATATAGATAATCTGGTATGACTCTACAAGTTAAATCCCTTATAATGGGTGATTTATTGATCTTGGATGGAGAAGACCTATGATTATAATAATTTAAATATATTCCATATGGTCCAATTGTATAGTTATACATTCATGGTGGTTTTGTTGAGAGACTATTTGGGGGGGGGGGTGTGGAAAGTGTCATAAATTTGTCTATATGGAACATGTGAGTGGGTCTTTGGATTTAATGTTTTACAGTTGTTTGCGATGGTGGTTATATTATTCCTCATAGTTGATACCGTCTTGTGGGAGGTTTGGTATTTTAATGCCATGTGGTTTTGATATATGAACAATGTGGAATTTTTATGTGTTACAACGTTCAATGTGACATAGATGTGCTCGGGTGTATGAAATAATTGCCTTGAATGTAGGTTTCAAAATTGGTTAAGTTGGAAGACTAAGATAAATTAGACATAGTCCAGACTCTATAGGGTGGGTGCTTAAATTTTTATTAGGTAAACCACCAAGATGGTTTGTCCTAGGGGTAGTGGTTCTTTATAGGTGGGACACATGGTTAAGTTCTTTAATTTTAAGACCAGTACCCATGAGGTGTGGGCATATTTATATTATATGGAATTATGATTCATTGGTTCTTTTTGAAAATTTATGAACCATAAGTATATGATACATGCAATCAATTAATAATTGGATGTGAATATTTTTTCAGGTGTTTGGACCTATTTCGATATAAATGATTATTATAATATGATTTCATCAGTAAATTATCATGTGGATATAGAGAACCAAATAGTTATTAAGCATTTGGATATGTTTAGGATGTAAAAAATTTGTGGGTTTGAAGATCTCACAAGGTTTTAAATGTCTTGGTAGATCATGAAATGCGTGAAAATCTCATTTTTGAAGTGGAGTGATAATAGATATCCATGAATAATGGTACATATGCACCATAAATCATTCTTATACTTGTATCGGGTATTGTGAAAGTCACTATTTTATGAGCTGGGTTCTTATAACGGGGTGGTGTGGGAGCATACAACCATTATAATATATTTATTCTATGTAAGGAAAAAAAAATTTGATGTGTGGTTCAATTTTGTTTATAGTTTTGGGGGAACAAGATGTGCATTAGTTATGTTTAAATGGGATAAATGACATACACATTGTGTAGGACAATAATAACAATAATGGGTAAGTAGTTGTGACTTAGATGAGGGAAAAATTAAATTTTTAGGGTTTTAATGAGGTTGTGGTGACATAATTCTATAAATGTAGTGTAGTTCATCATTAATAATGGATTTAGAAAAAAAATAGTATGTGGGTTATCTAGTAGTAGGTGAATGCAATTGTTGTCAAGGATTAGAAGAAGCCTATATCAGGTTGATCGTATCAAATGTTTGATGATGGGGCCCACTAACAATTTTCATTTCGATTTTTTATGTTAATCCATGTTGTAGGGAGTGAAAAGGTAGCCAGTAAATAGTTGTTTATAATGTTTATATTATAAATTTATTAGGCATCATGAATTACAATTTTCATTGGACAGAAGCCTTTGGGAATATCCGTTTTAGTATAGTTCTCATAAATATGATTGTTATCCACATCCAATCATCATGTTCATGGTTTTATTGGATATGGACCATGATTCACTATTTTTAATCATGTGAATATATGATAAATGATTTTCATTAATGGGAGTGTGATGTTAGATAAATTTGGTAAAATTTCATGTAGGTAGGGTCCTATTTATAAATGGTATGTTGGTAGGACTATCTAATAGATTTTTTACACTAATAAGGGTAGTTATTGATTTCAATTAATTTCATATGGTTTGTGTAGACCAATCAGAAACTTTTGGAATAGATGAAATTATAATGGAAAGAGGTGGATTGAAATTGAGAATGAATCATTTCAATTAGTAAGTAGGATGTTTCTCAATTCATCTGTTGATATGTAATAGTTTTATTGAAAATAATTTGTTTAATTTTTCTTTTGGTGTTGTGTTATAAATGTTCATTGAATGATACATACAGTTTCTATTTTAATGGGTAATTTAAAATGGGAAATTTGGTTGGATTCTAATGGAAGTGTTAAATGATTACGATTGTTTCTATTATCTTTTTTCTAAAAAAATAGATTTATGAAAATTTTATTTTGATATGTAATTGAAAACGTTACTTTGGAATTGGTTTGAATTGATTTTTTTCTATATATATAAAAAAAATTAAATGATTTTAGATAATGGAATTGGATTTTTTTGGAATAAAATATATAATTTTTCCCTTATTCATTATTGGGTTAATTCTTGGTGTTATATAAAAGATTATATATTTACCTAATGATTTAATGAAAATTGTATTATTATTTGGAATTCATGGTTAACATTTGTTGACTATATACCCCATGGGACATTTTTGGGTGTTATGGATTACCAAGTGAGGAACAAAGACATTTGGGGTTGTAGAGATATTATGGATAACCCTTGGCGAAAACATACATTGGGAGGAAATGATATTTATGGTTATCTAATTTTAAAAGTGGTCTTCTGGGACATATGGGATCGTTATCCCATCGTTAACATCTCCCCAATGGAAGATATATTTTGAGGATGGGTATACAAACCTGAAATAATGGTTTCGATATGGGATGTGTACATCCACCCCAGTGGAGACATAAATGGAATATACATTGTGATGTTTTATGGACACATCAGCAATAGACAATGAATTTATGTACCCTAGAAATGAAGAAAATGTCAACCAGGTTTTCTGCTTCATTATCTTTCATTTGTAAATATATTAAATGGGATTGCTTGTAGTCCTTTAACATCATGAAATTATATATGCATTTAATTTTCCACGACATGATAAAAACAGGGATAATTACTGTGGGGGTGTAACAATTTGAACTAACACCGAATTATGTTAAAAATAAAACTTGGGTTCTAAGTAGATACATCATTTTTTAATGTATCATGTAGAGATTATTCCTATGATGAACATTTAATGGTCCAGTTGGATGATTCAGTATAGGTTTCCAAATTGGTATAGAGAATGGATTATATTTATTGGTGGTCCTTATACCGTTTTCTTGTTCTTCTCAATACATTTTACCAACCTAGTGGGAGATATGTTGTATACCCCTATGATAAAATTTATTTCTATATATATATGTTTATTTTATTTTATTAATTTTACTCAAATGACTATGATATTTAATTATATTATATATTATTGAACACTCTCTTTCAGGGGGGGTATATCCTCCAAATTCACCTCCATTGATCAAAAAAACATGTTTGTAGCATTAGGCCACTGAAGATGTGTTACTGAGGTGATGAATCATGTCGTATTTTATTCATGGTTTGATTAGGGTGGGGACATTACAAAAATAATTCATCAATAGTGATTATTATTATTTTTATAATTAAAATAAAATGATTATCTAAAAATTTTTTCTAGATAAATATATATTTTATACATTCGTATGTGTTTTTAATACCAATTAATTGATTTTTGATCATGTGTGAACATTTAATTTTATTAATTTAGTTTTTTGTATTCATACCCACAAACACATATAATAGGAACTAACTATTTCATTGAAAAATTGATTTGATATTTAATTGGGATTCATTTTAACATAGTGTTGTATTTAAAGTTATCAATAAATGCAATTAAAATTATTTAAATATGGACTAAACATAAAAACATGAAGTGAAAAAATTATCATTTCAAACGAAGATTAAAAATTCTAGAAGTAGTACGTTTGATATATCGATGATATTGTGATATAACTAACTTCACAATTTTGGTGATGACACTTTATTTTATTTATATCTAAATGAAATTGATTATAAATCAAACTGTATAAGATTATAATACTAGATTTTATTGAATATAATTATAGCTTTTGATTAAAAATTAATTCATTCCTAAGAATCGATCATATAAATTATCAATAAATCAAAATACAAGGAATTTTAACCTCCCAAAATTATTTTAAATTAAAAATAATTCAAATGAATGTAAATAAAAAATATTGTTAAAATTTTCCACCATAGTATTGTTTAATGCATTATTTTTTCCCTTAATATCTATTATATATGACAATTCAATATTAATTTAATTTACATCACAATGAAATTAAGTATTTTGAATATGAGGTTACCATTATTTCTTGCAAATGTATAAATTCTATTAGAATTTTGTGACCATGAGAGGATTGAAACTTTCTTTTAAAATGGCATTGAAAAATAATGGTATTATAAATGGGAACACATTAATGAATGAAGAATATAATAATTAATAATTTATAGTTTTTTTTATTGAATATATACCCTACAAAAATCACAATTGTGAAAATTACAATGATTTAGTAAATTTATACACACTAAACATTGAAGGTAAGTCACCATTAATGTTCAAGGTTTTCTATATTCAAATTTTGTATCTATGGAGAGTTATGGAAAATTAATGTTTTAGGGAAACGTCTCATGTATTATACAATGAATCAAGGAATTTTGGATTAATTAATATGTATTAATAATTAATAATATAGACATAGTGGTATTTCATCTCAATGATATATCCATGGCTTGGGCGGAAGGTATTCCATTATGAGAAATGGGACCATCCCATAGACCATTTATCCTCACTTTTTTGTCATGTATGGTGTACATAATTTTTCTATTAGAATACAATTTTCCCTCACAAAACCCTAATTATATACATAATAAGATTTTATATTTTAATATAGGGTTCATTTGGAGTAATTTTATATCTTATATACCATGGGACAATAAGAATCATTATTAGATACAATGGATTTATATGGAATACATGACTTGATATTATTGACCACCATAGTTTATAGATTTATCCCACTAAAAATCACTCATTATCACACTCTTTTCACTAGATAAATTGATTAAGACAGTGTTTTTATATCATATTGTGCTAGATCATAAATGATTGATGAATGATTTTCTTTATGTGGATAATAGTTAGTGAACCAGATCATGAAAGTTGGTAATAAAAATATTGTTTCTGTGATCATCATATATTAATTTTCTAAGGATGGTTGATCCTATTAATTTCACGATGGTCTATGATTACATTTTATGTGATTGATGTGATTATTAGTTATTTAAGCGAAATTTTTCTTTATCAATTAATTTCCCCAAAACTTATTAAATAGAAAATAGAGTTTCCATGAATTTTGAAAAATTATTTTTGGATTTTAGAAATAAAAAATATGTGCATTATTTTAATTTTTTTTGGAAATCATGAGTTTAGTTTATCAAATTATATAAATATTGTCACTATTTTTATAGGTATTTATTAAAAAAATTAAATGATAAAAATTATTTCATAATTTATTTAATAATTTTATGAGAAACAATATATAAAATTTTAGATATGATGGAATGTATTAAATATTGATATTTATTATATCTATCTTCAGGTTTAAAATATATAATGATTTGTTATTATTTTAAAAACATGGGCATATGATGATACAAAATTTTATTATGATGAACCAATACGTATCTATTTATAGTTATACTGTGTTTTATATTTTTATTGTCTCTAGGATGTGTAATGGATAATAGTGATTTTAATGTCTATTGTGAACCAAGAAGGGATAGTAATATTGTTTGAAAAAATAATGTATCATGACTTTAGGTTTTAAATTGGATTTATTTTTAATTTCATGAACAATTATTTTTGAATTTTTTGGGATTTTTTTTATAACATTGAATTTCTAAATACAAATATATTATGAATGGTAATGCATGATTTTCTATGGGGAAATTATTAATAGCCCAATATTTTGTTATTCATTCAAAATTTGTTTCATATTTTGATTTTTTACATTATATGGATTTTTGAGTTATATTTCTTTACACACAATATTATGATTGTCTTTTTATATACAAAATTCTATGTTTATCTTTGGTTATATGAAACACCAACATTAAACCAATCATGTCTTACTATAAAAATAACATTATTTAATATAATAATTATCGACTAGTTTTTTAAATCGAAGATATTAATAGGATTATATAAACAATGAAAATATTATTTTCAGATATTTATCTAATGATTTAATTGGTTATCTTTTAACTATAATTGAAAATAAAATCCTTGAAAAATAAAACGAAAACCTTTTAAAAAAAGTCACTTTTTATTCACACAAGTGTGGTTTGAATCAATATATTAACCAAATAATTACTATATAATGATTTTAAATAAATTTATATATATTAATATTAGATAATATTTTTAAATTTCATAATATATGTTTTTTTAAAAAATATATAATACTGAATCTAATTTTAATTTTTAAATATCGTATCTTTTAAAAACAATTTTTATGATTTTTATGGAAAAATTATTTTAAATATTTTTATTAAAATTTCGAAAATTAACATCGACAAATGATAATCACATTTGAAATAAGAATATTAAATTAAATCACTGATAATTCATTTGATATTTCCGAAATGTTTTTTAATGAGTATTTAAAAATGCACAATTTTTATTTAAAAATTCTTTTACATTTAATTTATTTAAAAGGATAAATATTATTATAAATTTTTTCCAAAGAAAAATTTATTCAATTATAGATCTACTAATACAATATATGTAATTTTAATCAATTTCATATTTAAATTTGATACAGAAAACTTTATTAACGTTTGATCATTTTCTCTT
Organism: Viscum album; assembly: GCA_963277665.1. Lineage (NCBI taxonomy): Eukaryota > Viridiplantae > Streptophyta > Magnoliopsida > Santalales > Viscaceae > Viscum > Viscum album. The sequence goes on along the minus strand of OY728126.1, from coordinate 974,842,407 downwards.
TAAAACCAACTTTCTTGTCACATATAAGGGATTTATTTTAACATATATTTTTTCAGTTCTAGGATTTGAATTTGGAAAATTTATTCCATATTGAAAATAATGATAATATATATTCTATATTAATTTTAATATAGTTCAATAAAAAAATTAATATTGAATTTTATAAAAAATTACTTATAGGTGTTCAGTTAGATGTAATTTAACAGAGGTGTTAATATATAATGATAAATGGTAAAATGAACTATAATATTATAATTAATTTATTTGATGTGTTAATAAAGTTATTTTACATCATATCCTAGAAAATATTTAATTTTTTGTGGCATTACATCGAATATAACCCATATAATAAATCATGTCATGAAGAATCCTAGAAAAGATACATTTATGGAAATTAATATCTATAAATATTTGGGATATGAACATAATCAACATAAGTTTGGTTATAACTCACAATTTTAAATAAAAATGATTTTTATGACAATTTGTTTTATTTTTGATATGAAATAATTACTGAAATGATTTTGAAACTCTCTCTCTGTAATCATTTAGTAATCAATTACATAAAATTAAATATACATAAAAAATTAAAAGTGATGTAAATTGAATAAAATTTTTAGTTAATTTTTTTATTATATAATGTAAAATTACTTTTAAAACAATACATAATAATCTCAACATATTTTTCATATATATATAATTTAATTGAAATGCATAATGTCAAATCTGAAAATAAATATATTTTTAAAATCACATTTTTTCAAAAGATTTAAAATTAATAAAAAAAATTAAAATTAAAATTAATTTTTAAATGAAAATAAATAAAAAATATGTTCTATTAATGGACCAATTGATCATTCATATTTAATATATATATCATTAAATAATAAAAATATATAGGTATAATTAACGATGATGAAATGTTTATTCACATTTAATGCACTTCTATTAAAAATACATTTAAACACGTATGGGAATTTATATGATGATTTTTAATTTATTATTGGGTAAAAATTATCTAATAATTCTCTATTAAATTTAGTTTTAGTTGATAAATTACCATGTTTATACGACTATTATTTATGGTGAAAAACCATAATGGAAAAGTATGGAAATATAGAATATAAGAATCAAAATTTATAAAACATTTGTTTCATTATGTGGTGGAGGATTGGATCAACAATTAATCCCTAAAAACCAATATATATAAATTTTTTATCCAAGAAGGTTAGTATTTCCATCCCAATGTCGAATACTTTAGAGTATTTATAAGAATGCCACTCATCCTAAATTATAAAATGACACTCAATATTCTCCTTTTTTCACTTCTTGAAACCACTTTCATTAATCCAATAATATCAAAAACGAAATCTCAATGTCCCTAAAACAATCATAGTTTACTTTCCTTAGATAAACCGATTGTATAATTTCATTTAGTATAATCATAATGAGGAAATCTTTAGAAGAAGAAACATTCATCACTAGGAATTAATTTATTTCTTCCACAACACCATTCAATTGTTAATATATCATGATTATATATTAACCAAAGTATCATCCATATAATTAATGTTTTTTGTTTATTTAATGACCTAAAACATCTCAAATTATATCATATGGTTTATGAAATCATTACTTAACTGTAAGGAAGACTAAAACCTTGTGAACCAATGTCACTCTATTTTATATTTTCAGCTATCAAGAATTATAAAAATGATTTACTAATTATTTTATGAGATATATTATTTTTAGGGTTTAATAATGTTTCATTAATTTTTATGTAATTCATAAATTCATTCTATTCATTTTGTGAGAATACAATAATATCATTCATGTGTACGAAGAAATATCACCCTGTGAAGCTATGTGATTCATTCAAGATTTACATTGAATTTTTATTGGGTGGGATTAATAAACACGTATGTTGTATATGAAATAAAAATAATTATTTAATGATAAAATATTTCATTTAATTGTATTCCATAAAAACTCACAAAAAATTTGTTTATGAATAAATATGACCAACCATCTAGATGAATGATGTACTTCATTTCTATTGAGTAAGTATTATGAGAATCTATAAATAAATATATACTAAATACATATCATATAAAAGTAATTGATATAATTTCAGATATTTTGGAACCATTATCAATGTAATATGTCAAAAAACACAATAAATCCAAACATATATGAAAATAAAATATATCATTTCATGAATCTTAACTAACCACATAATTGTTAATAAATAGGTAATAAAATGATCATAAGATAAATTATATTTATTATTATAATAATGAATATGGTTATTTTTAACATTTATAATGAATTTATGATAATAATATAGTATTTTTGAATGAGTAAAATTAATGTGAGGACTTAAGGTATGGTATTTCTATCTCATATTCTACTTCTATTAGTCACATGCCTTGTTCAACACATATGTCTTTTATGTGGTGTAAATACTATACCTAAATTTAGTTTTTGACTATTATACTAATAATTTTTGGTATTTCCTTATAAATTTTAGGATCTATATATTATTATGTTTAGGGTTAAAATTTTACCAAATGGTAATGGATTGTTATCTCAATTTTCTTTTTCTAATAAGTATATTTTGTTATGCACATATATTATTTAACATACTATATATAAAACCCATTTAACATGTTTTATAATTTATTTATTTGTCTTCTAAATATATTACATTTTATTTCCTATAATTAATTCCTGGGTATTTTGATTTAATGTTTGTAAAGTGGTAATGATTTTATATTTTAAAATGTCATCATATAACAACATTGTTTATGAATATATCTCTAATAATGAAATATCAGAATGTAACTCTCTCTAATTCTCATATATTTTATTCCCCTATAGTTATTCATGATATCTTCAAGTAATAGTGAAATTTTTCAACACATTGTAAATTAATATAATTAATAAATTTTTTATATAAATCCATCATTATTTATCATTTCGATCGAAAATAAATTTTATAAAAAATCAGGTTTTCAAAAAACATTAAAAAAATTATGATTATAAATATTAATTATGACATATATTATTACAAATTTTTGATTTGTTATAATATTTTTTAATTTTAATTTTTTTAAAGCATTTCTCATTCACATTTAACAAAACCATGGTAGGATTATTTATTTTAATGTATAAGATATGAAAAAAAATTCACCATCCTGAAAAATAATTTCATGGAATATTTAACAATATATTTTTAAGGTTACATTAAATGAAAAATGTTTTCAAAATGTTATAAATTTTAAAAATCAATTTTCAAATCATAATGTATATTGTTTGAAATATTTTTTAACTGATATTTCAAAATAATTTTACATCTATGATTTAATCTATTGATGTTACATATTATTTCATGGAAAATTACTTAATGATATAGTTATTATTATTTTCCTAAATGTTTTATCATTATGCTTAGAATATTTATTTTTACAAAAATTTTCATTCCATGGGTTATACAGTGTAAAATGATTATAAAAACTAACTATTTTTCTATGATTAATTAATTTATAAAATAGTTAAATGATTATAAAACACATTGATTTTCTAACAGATGTGTTTTGATGAAATTTTTATAACACTATTATCATTTAATGGGATATGATATGGTAAATATTTTATGGTATTATAGAACACATATTTATTATTTTCATTATGTAATAAGGGTGACATTTATCTCTATATAATTCATTGGTAAATGATAAATGTTTTATGAGAACATATATTACATTAGTGGTCATACCATGCCATAAAATTGGGGTACATGGGTGTTTATGCCAATCCAACATGAGGTTACATTGGAGGCCATACCAATCATGGTGATGGTACATCCGTGGTTATTCCAAGCCTATAATGTTATAAACATTACAATGGGTATCCCTGATTAAAAATATTATATACATATGTGTATTCCTTAATTACATGTATTATGGGAATGCTTTATATCTCATGGATCATGTTCTTTTATTACCTTATAATTCATGTCATATTAAATTCCACTCATTATGTCATGTCTCATTTTTCTGATATATGACATATTTGGTATGAACATCATAAGTGTTTTAATTATCATTTACATTTATTTTTATAAAATTATATAAAATTATCATAGAGATATATCTCATTTATTTAACATTACAGAGAATCTCATCTCACTAGTTCTTATGATTACATTCCACACGTCGTGAAGAAGGTTTTTATATAGATAATGTCTATGAATACAACTAAATGGTAAGGTTTTTTTGAAACATTGATTATCCTCCACTAGATAAAAATATTGTGTTCCTTTTTTCCCAAGTCATTAACTATTACAATTATTAGGTGTGTGTTTAATTAATATAATCATTAATCATTTAAAAATATTAATTATTAATTTATCAGATGACTAGGGTGTTATAGTTTTTATCAAAGGAAAGGGTTAGATAACCATTATAATCATGGATGATAAATTTTTTTGATACACTTAGGGATATTTCTAAGTATATATATTTTGTTCCCTATGGATAAGTCTAAGGATTAGTTATAGTATTGAATAATATCCTAGACATTTGATAAAGGACATGGTGATTGGATTCCGAAAAGATAAACCTATGTATTGATATTAAAAATGGATGTGGATTTTTTATAGATGTACCTAGGGGTAATAACACTAAAAACACATTATTAATATAGAGTTCAATGGGATGTAGATCAAAAAATGTGTCTTACTACTTACTGAATTTTACACTATTGGGGGATATTATTTAGAAATTCAAAAACTCTTTATGAACTGTCATGAAGGATTTAAAAATACTATGATTTTAATGACAAAATATATGATAGATTAATGTTTTTAAAAATATTTTGGATTAAAATATTTTATGTTTTATGATTATCTAGTTCCCCACTAGGATTATTGTTTATCACACTATACATTTCATTTTAGTAAACAACTTTAACCTACTGGAACATAATTAATGATGAGTGTGATTAACTATGAAATTATTATCCTCCTAAGAATCCAATTTAAATAGGAAGTTCAATATAAAATCTCAATTATATTGTCACAAATATTTATCAAGATATTAACCATTCTAGATTTTAAAACAATCAAAAGTGGGAATAGCATTCAGATAAGTCCTTAATGAGACAACGCCTACCTTCCTTCAGTGGATTTGTTGATCCACTCATTTTTTGCGAAAGGGATATATATCGTTGAGAAGGTATTTTCACTTATATACTATTTTTAATAATATAAAGCCATTTTTTATATTGATATATTGGTTGTTGAAGTAATCAATGGTACAATCATATCAATAATATGACGCCACAGGATGAAATTGAATCAATGAGTTTGGATGAGTTTCAGAACATTTTTTATAAGTACATCCCTCTTAATATTCATATGATTATGGATAAATATTTTCAAGGTCTGAAGAAGAATTATTGTTATTTCATTTGTATCTATGAAGAATATATTATAATTAAAATGAGAAATGATTATTTCATTATCATCCAATGTGAATTTTTGGGATATTGAATTTTATGTAACATGAAATAAATATTTTGAATGAATTTACCCATAAAAGAATTTACTAGGTATGAAGAGGACATTTACTATGAAATAGTAGTGGAATCTGATGTTGTAATGACATATCAATGTCATTGTTTTGAGAATTAATGAAACATAGAGTTCAATGGAAAATCTAATAACATTTGATATAAGGATATGAAAATTATATTACGCTCAATGTGTGGGAAGAAACGTGTAAGGAATTGTCATAATGGACATAGTATATGTTTTTTCTTAAAGAAGGTTTATATAGTGGATGAATGCTGTTGAAATTATTTAAATATATCTAATTATTTAAATAATATAAAATCCCCCAAATAATGTACCTCCCACACATTAGTGATTAATGTGAAAGAATTTTTATTACTAGGTAATTAGTTCCCTAATTCAAGAACAAATATGGATTATAAGAAATAAATTCCTCTAAATTGAAATGATAAATGGGAGTATTATCCAATCATTATGTTTTAACACCACAATGATAATTAGGGAACACTTATCCTCTCCTCATAGATGGTAATTTCATCTTTTAATTTGAATGAGTGATCCCTTTAAGAATAATATTATTCATCATCTGGTGAATTTTCATGTGAATATTTACATATAATCTCAAATAATAAATGTACAAATTCTATCCAAACAAGGATGAACATATGATTAAAGTAAAATTGTTTTCTAGGATAATAGTTTATATTAATAATGGATATTAATGTATGTTTTAAAAATTATTTAATAATAATTTTTGTTATTACACAGTTTCTAGATAAAACATAATGAGGGTATAGACATGATATTATCTAAAAATAATGATATAATTTATGATATTCAGGGGAAACTTGTCAAAATAATATTGATAAATTTATTTAACATCTTTATAATGTTTTGTATTTTCATATTTTAGAAGTTTCAAAGTGAAAAACATCAGTGAAATAATCCTTTTTGTTCTCCCCTTTGTTGGGTGGAAGGTTGTAAGATTTCACTTCTTTGGTTGAGACTTGTCAAGGAGACAATTTAAAAGATTCAGTTGATTAAGAATATGATTGATGGTGCTCGATGTTTTTAGAAATAATATGAGGATCATAATCTATGGACATTTTCATTCAGGTGACTGATCACATGTTCATGGAGATCTTTTAATGTAATTGGAATCGTTGTATTAGAAAGTATGGATACCTATATAGTAGATACATTTTCCTTTTTGAGATACATAAAAGGTTTTTTGAGTTGGAAAATCACTTTTATTTTCCAATGTGGTTCACTATAAAGAAAATTTAATTTTATCAATCTCATTTGAATAAGTATCAGTTTGATCATGACCATATTATTTTATTGCATCACATAGTCTTAGTTATAGATTCTATGTTAGAACATGTGCCAATACAGATTGTTAAAGGAAATACAAATTCATGCATGGAAAAGAATTGGTCTAATATAGGTTTTGTGGATGTTTGGTCAAATTAAAGAATATTCATGGGAATAGAATAAGGAAATAATCAAATAATGGACCATTATTATTGAAGATATACGTGGTTGTATAATCTCTTATGATGGAATAGATAGTGGGGGGAGAATGCAGAACCCCACATTTTAAGTCAGTAACCCATTATTTATTTTTCTGTAATATGTAATTTGTTTGGGGTATGTTAGGGAAAATATTGAAGGCATTTTTATGTTCATGTCAATTTTAAAAATGTTCATGTATGAAGCAATGATAGTATAAACAATTACAATCCCATAAAAAGCAATACTCAATTAGATGGGGGCTCATAAGAAGCAGCATGTGTTTGCACACATTCTATCGAAATCGTGAAACCACCTAGGTGAAACCAAAAAAATTAAAATAGATAGCTTCTTACGATTATCACATTGTTTGTATTATAATGCATACTAACCATTAATGGTGATACTTGAGGTGGAGTCTTGCATACATTTTGGGCATGGTTTTCTTAACCATAAAACTAATCAGGAACATTTCAAAATATAGATCTTAAAAAGAGGACTAATTTTGGAATTAGATCTAATTCCATTTAATTGATTTATTTTGACCGTAACATGAATAATTTTCATCCCCAAGTATATGGAGGATTTATCTATCAATTAGGAATCAACAGAAGATTTTCATGGTGCGTTGATCCCTAACAGCCATATCATGTATACATTTGATTGGGTTTTTATTTAATCTACATTATACCTACGTGTTATTTGTTAGTTATAGTTCTTCTTGGATTAATTAATTTTTTTATTCCAATTATTTATTAAAAAAATTGTTGTTTTAGTAAGACATCTAATGTGTGATTTTGTAGTTCTATCCTTTTTTAGTGGTTTTTTTGTTCTACTCTTTATTTCCATCATAACTCCCAGGGTACGTGGCTTCACACTCAACTCTTATTACAAGAACTAGAAGGTTGTTTTTAAAATTGGGGTTTTATCTAAAATCTATTGTAAAATTAATGTGAATATCATGATAGAAACCATATTTAGTGATGGTTTTGGATTTGTGGAATTGAGGAATTTTGGTGAAAGGTTCTTTGTTGAATGATTTTAAAATTAGTTTTTGGGATTCATTTTCAAAAAAATGGTTGGTCGGATGTTTTTGAATATAAATGTTGTTTTATTGAAATGATTTAGATCAATAAGAATGATATCTGTTTTCTAGAATGAGTTTTTATGTGTTCTTTTTCTTTGGAATGACCATTTGTATGTGGCATGTCTCACTAGTGAACTGGTAAATGGTTACCTAATTATGACTTGGTAGATTGATGAGGGACCACTCATGAGTATGAAACATTCATGGGGGGATCCATGTGTGGATTTTTTGATATGGGGATAAATTAAATTTAATTTTATTATTCGAAAAGTATTGTGAAATGGTTTAAAACTATTTTTTGAATACTTATTATGGAAATAATTTAGGTTTAGTCCAACTATTTTGCATCGAAACTATTGAACATGGATACTGCATCTCTTTTACATAAAATTATTTCAAATATTTGATATAAATTGTTTTATAGAAATGTTTTATCAGGTTATATCATAGTGGTTTGAGTAGGGATGTCATCTTGGGAAATATTATTGAGTTGTACTAGTCACCCCATATTTAGAAAATTGGTTCCTTTGAACATATTTTCTATTATGATATAGGTAAAATAAATATATCACATTTAATTTTTGGTGGTTATTTTTACATTGACATTATTGTGTTGTTTGATCATAGGGAATTTAAAGAGATTTAGAGTTAGGCCATGTAGACTTTTTTGGTTTTTTATTTCGTTTTTTATTTGATGATTAATTTTCTTCTCATGTGATACTATATTGTAGTTCAGTTCTGAATCAATGGTATTATATTAATGTTTTTAATTTATTATTATTAATCTTGAAGTTTTTTTATTATGTTTGGTTGGGTATTTTTGTTTTGAAAAGAAAAATTTTCACCTAACTATATTGAAGCCCATGGTATTTTCTTCTGTCGTTTGGTGGCATGCAGATGATGATTAAGTGTGTGTAAAAATTAATCCTCCTCACATTCTAATGTATAGGGAGTATTTATTACATATAGAATTACATATCATTTTATTTTCATATATTATTATTTTTTATTGATTCAAGAATAATAGATCCAAATTAATTTCATGGAGTAAGTGATGATGTCGAAATTTCCCAAGGAGAAACCACATGGTGAGATTTTTCCTTTGAAATATAATGAAATAATTTAAGTATATCTTCTTATGAAAATTATTCAACATTTGAAAAACGTGTTTGAAATAAAATATTATCCTTTTATCAACAATTTTTTGATATTAATGCAATTTTCACCCCTATTTGGGATATTTATTTTCTGTCACTATCATTATTAGGATCACCCACTTTCTGCTGATTACTAATCAATATCACTCTTCATAGATATTAACTCTTTTCTTCTATGTCAAAATATTTACCTCACGCCTATGTTCACTGATGTGGAAACCTTGTAAATATTATCTTTGGAAAACCATTGTGTTCCTAAATTTTCATCTGTAATGTTTGTTTAATGATTAATTTTTATGATGTGGGTTTAAATGATATAATTTTCACATATTAAACCCATGATGGATAATATGAATTTCAAAGAAAAAATACATTTTATGGGGTAGTAGAGTGTACCACAAGTAATTTTTATGATATGTTTCAAATAAAATTATCATTTTGATATTTTATGTTACATGGAACACAAATATTATTTTTCATTACACATAATATTGTTTTTTCTATTACACGTAATTTTTAGTTCTTCATGCGTTATATGAAACACTATGTTTAATCCAATCATTGAAAATTATTTAAATATTTTCATTTATTATGATAGTAATAAGTATGAATTAAAATGATAAGTATGGATAAAAATATATAATGTTTGTAAATATGGATTAATCATGTTTATATAATTATTTATTTTTGAACAAATTAATTATAAATGAATATAAAACTCTATTGAAAAAAGAATTTTTTAAAAAACTATTTAATATGGAGTACTATGTATTATATTAATATATTATCCAAACAACATCGTGTTAATTTTTTAATTTAAAATTATATATTATATTTGAAATAATAAATTTATAATTCATATAATGTTATTTCTAGAAAATGATATTTTAATACATCTAATTTTATACTTAAAAAACATTTTTCAAGAAGTTTTAATTTCAAAATTTCATTTGGAACATATTTTGAAGCTATATTTTCAAAGATTTAGTATATAAATTTGATAAAATACAAATTAAATTTTCAATAGTAATTAAAAATTTATATTAGGGTGGATTTTTAGTATTTGTTAAATGTTTTTTGATTAATAGTTACAATTTATGATTTATTGTTGAAAAAGTTTTTTTGTTTAATTTATTTAGAAAGAAAAATTATATATATACCTGATTTGAATGTATAAATAGTTAATTTTAGTTCATATAATTATATAAAAGTGATTTTATTAAATTTAATATTGATATTTGATATAAAAACATTGTGAACATTTGATCATTTTATTTTTAAATAACCAATTTATCCTCATGTATATGGGATTAGTTTTAAATTAAAATTTTCAAGTATGTGATTTGAAATTTTAAATATGGATTATATATTTAGAATAAATGTTATTCAAAATTTATTATAATTTCAATATTACATTAAAAATTGAATAGTGAATGAAGTAAAAATTAAATAAAAACGTTTATTGTAAAAATAATATTACAAAGGCGTTAAACATGGATAATAAGAGGGAAAATAAACTAAAAGATTATATTAATATTAAATAAAGAGTTCATTTAGAAAATTTCTACAAAATTCATGTTAATATGGAAAGTCACATTCAATTATCCACTAAATTTGGCCAATAATAAACGATAAGTAAAAATGAGTATTATAATTATTTTAATATTTAGAATATATTTAGATAGGGGATAAGGAAGAATATGTTAATTTTAATAATTATTTTTAAATATAAATTCGTTTTTATTTATCAATATAATTTTTATTATTTTTTATGTGAAAAAATTAATAAAATGCCTAATAAATGAAAAATAATAATAATTATGTTAATAATTAAATTAAATAGATGATACAATAATAATAAAAGTTATGTATTTTGATATAATTATTGTGTTCTATTGTTTGTATGTGTTAATATATCATATTACATTGTTTTTATGATAATATACTCAAATTTTATAATTTTCATGAAATTATTAATTTCATTTTAAAATAATAATTTCAAAATTGACATTAATGTTATATTATTATAAATTATATTTTAATAACGATTTATTATTAATAAAAATATTGTCATCATCCAATTGATTTTTAAATGTCTATAAATAAAAAAAATATACACCATTAAATGACTAATTTATTTTTTATAATTATAAAATTTACCCTTAAAATGTAAAAAATCTTTTTTCATGGCTGTGGTTAGAGATGCATATTTACACGACAAATGTGCATGGGTTAAAATTAATTTTTAACGCATATAAAATTTTAATTTGATAAATTTATATTTTGCAGTGTGTAAAAATTAAGTGATATTTATCACATTAAAATATTCCTAAAGGATAAATTTCCGATGTTAAAAATGATGTTATTATAGTGATAAAATAAAATGGTAAAAGTAAGGAAAGGTATATGTTATAGAAAATTTGTTAAAAAAAATTGTTTTTTTCTTGTTGTTGGTGTTTCATGACCTTATAAATCCACAAAAAACTAATTATAAACTTTGGATTTACTAACTATGATATTGAACTCCCAATAATGAATAATTATTTGTTTTTACAATATTACCACTCCTCTTCGTCTATAAATGAGAAGTAAACATCCTCCATTATTAACACATTCAAACCTTTGTGGATCAAATAATTCATGAAAAAATAACCTATAAACATATTCAACCAAATCCTATAAAACATATTTTTTCGATAAATCAATCATAGGAATGATTTATTTCAATCCTATAGAGGATACTCGACGAATATGTAATGTCCATCATAGATATTTTTAGTTCTATTTCAACCACCACCCCCTTCAATTTGTATTCTATATTTTTTATATAATTAAAAAAATTTAACATATAATGATATATTTTAATGATACATTACTTACCTAAAACCTACTACTCTTCTATTAAATGGGTTTGGAAATCATCATTCTTATGTTTTTTGGACTACCACCTCAAAAACCAATGTCCAATGTTTTCCAATTACTACCTATAGTGGATGGTCATAATGAAGGATTTATTAGTTATATTTGAAAAATATAACATTGATGATGTTTTTATTTTTCATAATTATTATACCATACATTTCATTAATTATTCCATTTTTTGGAATGAGATAACATCATTCATGAGTACGGTGGACTACAACCTCACAACGCAATGTGGTTCATTCACACATTATGTGGATTTTATTAAGTATGGTTTTGATAAATGTATATGGTATATATGAAATTAAAATGATTCTTTACAGATAATATATATCAATTATTTTTATTTTTTTAACTCAAATAGAATTTCAAAAATAATGTTCAGGCATATGTATGTTCTACCATCTCATTAACTGATGTATTACATTTATTGTCAGTAAATCTAATGTATTACATTAAACACATATATAATAAATATATATGAAATTAATAACATAGATATTATTTTGAAGATGATGAAACCATGATCAATGTATAAGAACCGAAATTTTAATAAATCAAAGCATATATAAAAGAATTATGTTATTACCCGAAACATAAATTTAACAAGGAATTGTTAATAAAAGTGAAATAAAAGGTTCATAATAAATAATAAATAGTTATATATATATGAATATGATTATAAAACTTATATATAGTTAATATATATATATATATAATAAAGGTGTTTTTAATGAGTACAATAGATTTCAAGACTAATTGTAATGGATTTATGTCTATTTTTTTAGCTTCCATGAGACATATGGCATGTCCACCACCAATATTATTTGTCTAGTTTGTATGTTTTCCATTAATGTATTTTAAGTTTTCTATACTTATTATTATAACGATTTACATGTCTAGTTAGGATCTATATTTCATGTTGATTGTGGTTTAAATTATACTAATGTGGTAATAGATTTTTTTCCTAAATTTCTTTCTGTGAGATGTTCATTCTTTTATGAACTGTTATTTATTTATGAGGGTTATATACATCTTCATTTACATGTAATATAATGAATTTATTCATAATAATGATATTTTATTTTTAAATATTTTTTAATCGTTCATGGGGATTATAATTAAATGTTACAATTTAGTAACGATTAAATGACATAATCACATCATTTCCATCATTGATTATAATTATGTCTACTATTATGAAATCACATGATCTACCACTCATGATTTATCATCAAGATTTTTCTCAACCATTTTTTCATTATATTTTCATGTCATGTTAACATTTCCTACTCTTTGTTACTTAATATAATTAATAAAATATTTTTAATAAAATATAAACTTGTGTTGGATGAAAACACGTTTTCTCCCAAAACCATGTTCAAAAAAAATTAATAATAATGTTATATTAATTTTAAAATGATTTATTTGGAATATTTTTTACCCATGTATGGTTTTTAAAAAAGAAATTGAAGAAATATTCATTTCATTTTCTGAAAAAATGAATCTTATTTTTAAAGAAAATGCTAAAATAATCCTTATTTTATCATGTAAGATGTAACATCATGAACAAAAATTAATTCAAAAATTCTTTTATATATTTCCATGGTTTTTAAAAAACTGATTTACAGTAATTTTAACAATGTGGAAAATACATTTTATCCCATATTTGTATAAAATTATATTATAAAATAATTTTCTATATATGATTTCCAATGTTGATATTATTTAAACTTTGCAAGGGATATGATCCCTATATACAATTATTATTAATTATATGTTGGGTTAATTCTTATAATGACATGATGTTTATGCAACATGTTTCTCATTATCTAGTTTTACATATTAAAATGCTTATGAAAACAACATATACTTTCATGGTCTATGCATTGATGAAACAATGAACGGTTATGAAAAATGTTTTTTTAATATTATGTTATTATGAAATATATAGGAACAAATTACATTCCCTGGGTTTTTATATGATGAATTTTTTATGATATTCTGAAGCATATTTTTTAAAATTTCATTTTTTTGAGTGTGATAAATTTATCCTCTATTAATAAATTCAAAAATGATAATTTTTCTAAGAGATCAGAGGTTATACATGTGGTTAGCCCAATCAAAAAAGTATGGTACATATGTGGTTTTTCCAAGACCAAAATAAGGTATATAAGAGGTCATCCAAAGACCTAACCAAGTATACAGCTCATTAACCAAATCCTATCATTTTCTGAATACCTTGGTGAGTAGCATAGACATATTATTTTCTAAGATTATTTGTATTCCAAAATTCTAGGTAATATGCCAATATTATTCTCTCAAGAGTCATTTTCTTTGATTCCATTATTATTCATGTGTTATTAAATTCAAATAACTATTCCATGACTCATGTTTTTGATCTATGAAATGATGGTTATGAGCATCATATGTTTTGTTAATTTTACCATACACATATACATTAATATGGTCCTAGATTGATATCATGTATTCCTACCCTTACTGAGATTTTGTTCATATCGTTTCATATGTTACCTTTGGCCATGTTATGAAAAATGGTTTTATATATGGTATTTATATAAAGAGTACTAAATTGGATGATTTTTGTGGGAATGATTAAATATTATTCATCATATTATTACATCATGTTCTAGGTTTCCAATTACACTAAAAAATTACAAACATCATGTTTTTATTTTTGTAATGTAATGAATATTTATTAAAGAAGATGTAATATCCATTAATAAAAATTCTGGGTAACTATAAATTATTTATTAATTTTCATGTACTCAATCATTCCCACACATAGTGGTGTCTGTATATAAGTAATATTAAATTATACATGAATGTTAAAAGCACTAATCTATAATAATGACGGATCATTGGACATTTTTTCTTTATGAATGTGATGGTATATATAAATATATTATATGAGGAATCAAAATATATAGTATATATATATGTAATTTTTTTATTACATGTTAGTTATTTTTTAATTTGGACTCATTTTGGTTTTATGTTTATAACAAAATTGAATTTTCAAAATTTTATTGATTAAATTTTAACCAGAAATTTTCATTCTCTATAATATGTTGTTTGTTCATTTTCAGTAGGTAAAATCAATACATTATGATTATTATTTATTCCCCAACATAGTATTATATCTTATTAAAACAATTTAATATACATTAGGCCTTATATTAATCTTTTATGTTTTATGTGGTTATAATTTTGTGATGAGCCAACATCAAATTAACCAATGATATATTCATTTCATATATTCATTGATTTTTTTGATATTTTATAAAATCATTAATATAAATATGAATATATTATACATATCATATGATATCTCTTTTATTCATATCCATTTTTTCGAAAGGTATTCTCTTCACTCGCATTCATTAATTCAATCATTATTATCCATAGGATATTTCATTGTGCCATTCTCAACATGATATATTTTTGTTGTTTTGTATAATTTTGGTTTTTCATGTTAGGATTTATTAATAATTTTATAAATTATCATTACCCTTAGTTTTATTTAGTAATTATTTTCCTTTAGTTATCTAGAATATTTATCAATGTTGGATTCAAATATTTTAGATCACCTTATTTCACTTCATATTTAATTAATATTATTATATGGATATTACAATTCATTTTATCAAAATACATCATTTCCATTTTTCATTCATGGATATAACATTTGTCTTCAAATCCTAGATTAATTTCAGTTTGTAAATATGGACAACATGTGTACTTGGGGAATCATTTAAATCATGTTATGTAGTATGAAATGGTGTCTATGTCTACTTCTAATGATATATTATAATATTCATAGAAATAGATTTTAAATCATGTGTTGTTGAACCTAGTTTATAGTATATATTTTTATTTATGGTTTTTATAACCATCCCTTATTCATGATTATTAATACTTCTAAGTTGATTATGCAATTATAACTTTATATTATAGATTTTGGTTCATTTAGTTTGGTCTTTTTAAAGAAATTTTTTGTTAACTAGTTACCTAGTGTATTAATGATGATATTTGGATTAGAGGATGTTTTTAGGGTCTAATACATTAGTGGTGATGAAATTATGGATATGTGAAGGGCTGTATGAAATTAAATGTTAATGACCTCTCATATTTTCTTAAGGTGAAATGGATTGAATAATTGTTTTATAACTTATCTATTTCATGAATGATGATGTATTTAGAAATATGTAGGTGGCATTGTTTTTTGGTATTCATAGTGATTATCTATAATGATTATTCATTATTGATCATTATGATCAATTCATTAATGTTAATTATTATGGAGGATGATAGTGGGGATATTTTTTGGAATAATAAATCACATTACATCATATGATCATAAGTGTACACAATGAATGAGGGTCATATTGATCTATATGATTCCAATCATAGACAAATTACACGAGGTCTATGTTTTTAACACATTTTTGGGTATTTTAAACTATGATTTTATATGAAATATGTTCTAAAATGCACTTTTATATGATCTATATTTAATTCTTTGGTATGATAATTAAATATTTATTCCGGTTTAATAAAGAATATTTTTTCATATAAAAGTAATTCAATAACATTAATTAAATTAGATCTATTTATAATTCAAATGTTGATTCAATTATTTAAAAAATATAATGCATTTATATACATAATTGTTTTAAAAATGTATGAAATTTTATGAATTTTAAACCCCCAATAGATGATACTATAAAAATTTTATTATAAAAATGTTCATTTATATAGAAAAATCATATTCCATATTGGTGACCCTAATTATTGATTCCTTTGGATGAACTTAATTAAGAAAAAAAATACATCCTACCTGATTATTTATGATTTTTTATGAGATATAAATGTTGCCAAACTTTTTTTGGATTATCCTAATTGATATGTGAACCAGTTGATGGAGTTTGGATATTTGTATATAATGATTTATAAATTGTTAGATGATAACCTATCCTAGTGTTATATATCAATATATATTATATAATTGGAATTTTTTGCCTCTAAAAGATATATGGATTAAAAAAAAATAAAAAAATAATTCAAATGTTAATGGAATATAAATATAGGTACAGTGATAAATATAATTTAATAATCTATCATTTTACTAAGTGTATAATCAATAGATGTACAAAATATTTTTTTAATAAAACATTATAATCAATTAATAAATATCATTATTTTACATTATAAATTAAATAAATTTATATTTTATTCCATGATGATATATTATAGATTTATTTTTATCAAAAGATAATGGTGTTAAACAGTATTAATGATCACATTTGTAAAAGAAGTATATTTTTTTAAAAAAATTTAAGGTCAGTTAAAATTATTTTTATAATCTTCACTCAAGGATTTTTATTACATTGAAACAATAATAATCTATAAAAATGAGGATTCTCTCAACAATATAAAATAATTGACCAAGGGGCATGCATGTATATGTCCTAGAAACAGATCAACATCTGTTGGGTTATTTGTGAAAACATAATATATTAATATAATTATTGGATTGATTCAAAAATTAAATGTTAACTATTATGTGTCATTCGAAATTAGAAATTATTTATTAATGTCATATGATTAAAAGGATATTATTTCAAGATTAATATTTACAAATGTATATAAATTAATGATGTTATTTTAAAAAACATCAATATTATTATTATTTTACATATTGCTGAAAATGATATTAAAATTTATAATATTAAATTAATTAGTTCTTTGTTAATTATTCATATGTGAATTATCATGGGAACATTAAACTAATATATACATTTAAAATGATTCAAAAATATTGTAAGATATATTATTGAAATCTTTTTTTATTAATAATATTATACATGTAAATATTTTTTATTAGATAAAATATCTTAAAATATTTTTATTATTTATATAAACACATATTATAATATATTAGGGTTAATTTATATTGGTGTACATGGTCTAATTATTATTTACTAATATAGTTTTTATTAATACATAATAGTAATTTGTTATAATTTATAAATATAATTTTATTTTCAATGATTTCTAGTTTGGATTATTTGAATCCTCATTGTACTCTAGACTACGTGTATAATCATCATGAATAACTATTAATGTTCTTAGAAAAATTTATGGAATGTAATATTTATTTTAAAATTTTATTAACTATCTATTTGATTGTATAATTATTTCAAAAATTACTTCTCTGGTTATGTTCTAATATAAATATATACCTAAAATAAGGGATCATAGATTTTTAAACATGTTTTGGTCATTAATTATTAAATACAATCTTCATATATGAATTTTGGGGTATTTTATAGAAACTAATCGATTATTAAACAGCTAAATTACATATAATGATGTCTATAAGACACTTTATACGATATTAATGGAGAAAAATATTTTTTATCATTTATAAAAAATTAGTTTATTAATACACATATGACACATATGGATTCAAATAAAATTTTCCAAAAATTATGCAAACAATTTTAGGCCATACAGATGAAATTAACCTAATAAAATCATTATAGATCAATCTGTAATAATCCTTCAGAAAAATTAGAATTTAGAAGCACTCAACATTAATAATTTCAAATAGAAATAATTTCCATTCTAAAAATTAGAATAGTAATTTATGTGAAATATATAATAGTACTTTAATATATTATAAAAAATTGGAATAATTGGGAAACACAACAACAACAAGATAAAAAAACTATAAAGAATGCGCATTTATTTTACATTATTTCAGTAATTTTCTTTGTACATATCAGAATTGTGAAATCCTTTTTAGAAAGAAACAGGGTTGTGTCTTTGCATATCACTTATATAAAAATATTATCAAACATTATAGCTTATGCATATCATTCGAGTATAACTATGAATAAATTCGGAAATGATAAATTCATATTTGTAATTTACATTGGATATTTTAAAACATGTGTAGTGATAATGTTGTGTATGAAAAAAACCCATATCAATTATCCATAGAAGGTTAGGCCTTAAGCCTATAATTATAAAATAATATGAGTGAATTACTACAATAAAAAAGAATTAGGAATAATAAGAGTTATCTATAAGGCCTTTTAAAATGTAATAAATCCTTCAAAAGATCATCATGAAAGCATAAGATATACCATGTAAAAATAATATGTAATCATGATATAATAAACATATTCAAGGGAGAATAACATTATCATAGGGTAGAAAACTAAAAATAAAATTCATTAATTGATTCATAGTTAAACGACAAGACCATACTAACAAAATGCATTTAGAATCTCTACATATGTCATATAACCTTGGGTATCAATTGAAACTACCAGTATTCTATAGTTTATTAAGAATCATTACTCTAGTCCCTTAATAATCTCCTTAGAAAGAATACAGTAATAATAGAATTGAAGAATTATACTGGACCCACACATCACAAAATGATTAACAATATATATATATATGATTCACAATAATTCAATAATACATATTATCTTGAAAAAACTCTTGTATATAAGATATCATGTTTACATTTTCAAATGGTTACAAATTATATTAAATCATGAAATTGGATGGTTAATGGAAAAAAAACAATCACACAAAAGATGTATATTAAGGATTATTTAGAGTATGATGATGAAAAAGTACTCTATATGAGATATAAAATTCAATAATAGAGATAAAACATTAATTGAATCTCAAAAAATTGTTTTTGTAAAACCATTATATTTTTATATGACAATTATCATTTTTAATTACTATTTGAATTAGTATTATCCAAAAGGGGTATAAAAAGACATAAAATTCGAAAATATAATACTTAATAAATCAATTTGTAAATTAAAACATTTTAATGATGTTTAATTATGGATTTGAAAATACAAATTAAATTAATATATATGTAATTACCATTTTTTACTTCCATTTCAATTTTTATGAAATCAAAAAATTATTTATGATTTATAAATTTAATATTTTCATGGAGATAAATGTAAATATGAACACAAAAGTTGGTTATATATAATTTATTTAAATAAATATAATTAAAATATTTTTTGTTATAATTGATACAGATATTTTACAAAAAATATAAATATAGTGGATGTTAATAATTTATAACAACATTGAATAATTTGGATGAATAAAATCCTAAAAATAAATATATCATGACATTAAAATGTTATTTCTAAAAATGTGAATATAAAATACCAAATGAAATATGAACATAATGGTATAAAAAATAATAAAATAATATTTAAGTGGTATAAATATTCTATTCTAATCAAATGAAAATTTAATCAATATAAACATTATCCTGGATTTATGCTTATCCAAAAATTATATTTTTCAAAATATTTTTATTTTTAAAACCATATCTCTATTTATTTTACATAATAGTGATATTTATAATTCCACATTCATGATATATTAATTATTGATATTAAATATTATTATTATGAAGTAAACTACATAGTTTTACATGGTTTCTTCGGTTTGGCAGTTGTATTAGTTTATCTATGATCATTGGATAAAATTCTCTTTAATGTTCAGAAATATATATTTTTATTACTTTATATAATTATCTCGTCCCATGTAAGTTTCATGGATAATATTTTGATTGTTTTTTTATAATTAAAAAAATATATTTTCAAATGTTGTTGAATTTAGAAAAAAATTGAAATAACTTGTGCATATTTATTTTGATATTACAATTAAATATTTTTGAAAAAGATTAAATTAATAATCATTATGAACTATTATATAAATTAATACATCCCATGGATCTTTGATGTAAATGTTATTACATCATTCATGTAGGTGGTAAATCCCACAACACCAAAAACATGTTATAAAGGCTCGATGAGTATGAATATTTTATTGAATTGAAATAATATCACCTTTCATGAGTTTATTAAATCTAAAAGACATTTATAATGTGATAAGTATTAGTTATGTATATATGGATATATAATATAGTGACAAATAATTATATATATATTAATACTTAAATTGATGTTGGGAATGTTCTTATAAAGAGCCACCTCAAAATAATGGATTTGGGAATTGTTATTATTACTATAGGTTCTATAATATTGTATATTATTTTTGTGGAAGGAAATAACATTTGGTTTAAATATAAACCAAAATGGAATGTTTATATTTTTTTGGCTAAATGAGGTGGCCATCCAAATATAAAAAGGGGTTGTATATTTGTAAAAACATATCCCTATATAAAAAAGGAATTCAATTTCAAATGAAAATAGAAAAAAACATTAAACATTCCACACCGGCACGGTGGCGGCGGCAACCGGCGGCGGCTGCGCACTGCCGGAAAGGAGGTGGCCGACGATTCGCCGCCGGCCTCAATCAGCGGTGAAGGGTGGGGGAGCAGCGCACCCCGCCGCTCCGCGATTCGGCTCGGCCACGCCGGCCGCGCCGCGGCCGGCCAGTCAGGCCGGAACGAGCCGGACCGAGCCGGGCCGGGCCGGGCCCAGACCCCCATTTTCGGGCAACTTTCGGTCAAATGCTCATAAGGTGAGCTAAGGGTCTCCAAACGACTCACCGTCAGTGGCAACACGATCCTTGGACCGAGACGGTCGTTTCGGTATATCGCACTCAAGGTTTATGATTACTTTGGGTTCAGCCAGGTTCGTTCGGATACGAAACCAAACGGGCCTTCGGAGCAGAAATGCTTATATCTTGAGCTCCGAATGTCCAATTGACGTGCCATAGACTTTGTTGGAATCCTATAAGTGAGACAGGTCTTTTGGCTTACTCAGATCGAGGTTTGGATGCCGACGGAGTGCGGTCGGATTGGATCGCTCCCAAAACCAACCGGGCCCCTAGAACGAAAAAGACAACAACTCACAGACCGGGCGTCCGATTGACGCGCTGTATATTTCGTAGAATTTCTCTTGATGAGATGGAACTTTTGGCATACTTCACCCGAGTTTTGGATACAGTTGGTAGTGGCCGGTTTGGATCGCACCCGAAATCCAACTGGGCCCCTGGAAAGGAAAAGCTGATATCTTTCAAACAGGAAGTCCACTTGACGAACCGTCAGCGCCGTTGTTGATCACATTGAGAAATGGTCCCTATTAGTATACCCTGTGATAGTTCGGGTTACAGTTGATATATGGCCGGATTTGGTTTGCTCACGAAACCAACCGGGCCCCTAGGACGAAAAGGCTAGTAACTCATAGACCGGGCGTCCGATTGATGCGTCGTCGTTTGCGTTGATGCCCCTATGACGAGGCGGTCCTATGAGAAACTTTTTCGTGGGACTTTGAGATACTTGGAGTATCGACCTGTAGCTCGTGGAGAGGACCCTCCAAGAGATGAGCGTGCGGAGTACGAAGACCGTGTAGCTGGCTGAGACCTGACGACTGCTTGACCGACTCGACTTGGACTGAGTCGACTAGCCTAGTGGACAGAGCACTACTTTCTGAGGTGCAGACCCATGGAGGACGGAGCACTACCTGTGTGACAGTGCAGACCCGTGGTACTCATCCAGAGAGTTCCTTAGTAGGTTACTAGGGGGTGTGCACTACTGTGTTTGGATGACATACCTCGGCGGGAAGAACTACTGTGTCTGGGTGGCTGACCCGTGGTACTTGACAGAATGAGTACTTCAGCAGTCTTAGTTTAGTGAGTAGTACCTCGGAGTCGTGACAAGACCACTGTACACTCCAGAGACGGGGCTCTTCAGTAGTTACGGTTTTGATAATAAAAATCCTGGTTTGAGATGAGACTTTTGACCATTGTGTTTACCTCATAATTGAGATGGGTCACTTGATAACTTAGGTATATGTATGGGAATATACCTGGGTACTGGTTATCCGTTGATTTCATGATCCTTGTGTTTCCTAATGATTGAGATGGGTTACTTGATAACTTAGGTATATGTATGGGCATATACCTAAGTAGAGGTTATCTGTTGAGATATTCTATGTGGTTATCCTTGTTGGTTTTAGTGAGACCATGAGGGTCTCGGGGTCCCTACTGAGTATCGTTATACTCACCCCTGCACGGGCTATGCCCGCACCTCGTTGTGTTGTTTGCAGACGACAGGCAGTGCTGACAGAGGCCGAGTGTTCGAGAACTGGATGGTACCCGGAGGTGGACTACACGACGAGTCAGTACCCGGAGGTGGACTATACGACGAGTCAGTATCTGGAGGAGGTTGACGGGCGAGAGCTTTGAGGAGGCTATCTGTACCTACCCTTCAGGTAGGATCCTTGGTGGGCGATCCAGGAGCTGTGCCATCTGTACCAACCCTTCAGGTAGGATTCGGGGAGGACGACCCAGGAGCCGCTTCCGTCCCTCCAACTATTGTCTTTTTCTGTTTTACTTTGTTCAATTGTAGTTGTAATTTCTTTTGGGTTTGTATTCTGGCCCATTTTCCTTTCAACACTTCTCTTTGTACTTAGTGTTTACTTCCGCTTATTTTCTGTGGTGTTTGTTTACTTTTAAAAAATGCAATTCCTTCCCAGTTATCAGGATTTATGCCTTTGGTGCTAGTCGCCAGCCCCTGGTCTATGGAAGGCGGGCTTGGGGTAGTCACGGCACGGGCCCCGAGGACGGGTCGTGACAAATTGGTATCAGAGGAGTCGGTTCTACCGCAGAACTTTTGACTCTGATATTTTTTTCTGTGAATAAATAGTGTTAAGGGTACCGAGTGTGTTCTTCAGTTCAGGGAGTCCAGTGTTGGTGCGGGCGGCCGACGTATCCATACACCAGGACCCTGACAACTGATTTCCGACATTGTGCATGAAAACACTGATTGCATATGTGTTTTCAATGGTTTTCCCTTGAAATAGCTCAATCCAGGTCAGCTCACCAGGTATAATCATTTGACCGTGTTACATTATTTCTATCAGGATGCCTTCTCTCGGACGACCAGATAGATCCCCGAGAGTGGTTCGTACTGACAACCCTCCGAGCGACGTGGCCTCAGTATAGGGCCCTTTTTCAGTTGAGGCACCAGCAGAGGCACCAGCAGTACTACTACCCGTTGGGCCACCGATGCCACTAGCCCCAGCAGCAGAGGGTGCACGTCTCTTGAGCGCACTGCACGAGTTCCAGCGCCAGAGGTCACCCAGGTTCCAGGGAGGGACGGACCCGCAGGCAGCTGAGGATTGGCTGGAGGCTGTGGTGAGATTCTTCAGGCTAGTGGTGACGCCGGCAGACTTCATGGTGATCTTTACTGCCAGCCTCCTTTAGGCAGCCGCAGGCAGGTGGTGGAGCCACTTGTTCCAGTTTTGCGACGTGATGTCCTTCGCATGGGAAGACTTCGAGACCTTCTTCAGGGTGGAGTTTGTGCTAGTAGCTCTACACCCCGAGCGTGTACAAGAGATTCTTCCTTTGCCGCGTGTTTTTTGATCAGTATCCGACTCATCTGTGGGCAGTAGACAGATGATGCAGAGGTCCAGGAGGACCAGACTAGCAGTTGGACGATCTCAGGATTTAGGACCGGTGGTACGGGGCACCCGAGGTGGGGAACGAGCTAGGCGTGCCAGAAGCAGCGACTGGTGCTTGAGTAATAGTCGAGCAGTGGACAAGGCTGTAGAGCCCTGGAATTAGGTGGATATGAGAGGAACTAGTGGATACATCCCTTATACTTCTAGTTCCATTTTTCTGTTGTATTCGTGTCTTGTACTATGAGCTGCAATAATAAAAAGACACTTATATTTGAGATGTTTTATTTCCTGTACTTTTGTTTGGTTGATACTGAGTGGTCCTGGTTAAGACTGTTGACTTGACCCTCACCTACGAGATTTCTACTGGAGGAGACCCAGTGACCTCACACTGATGCCGAGAGTGTGACTCGACCCTTGGAGGCAAGAGTGACAGTTAGATCTCTTGGTAGTTACGTCGAGGCCTTACGACGTCATCCATGGCATGAATGCATCATTCATGTTGGGATTGACTGTATTAGGAAGCGAATGTGGTTCATCGAGGGGATGAGACCAGATTTCTCTTATCGGAAAGGAAGAAATCATAGCAGCTCTTGTGAGACTAAAAAAGGTCCAGGTCATCCAAGAGCGGATGAAGAATGCACAGTGCAGTAAGAAACAGGAAACCGGTGCCAGTATTAGAGACTCGGGCGTATTAAATGTTAAAGAATAGGAAGCATAAAGGAGAGATGAGTCTACGAACCAGCAGAAGTGGACACAGAGCATGGAGAGCAGCATGAGGAGTTGTACATCCTAACATGGTACAACCACCCGCCTTAGTTATTCCTGCTAGGCTCAGGGAGCTGGAGGGCGGAGGAAGAGTGCAGCTGCATGCGGTCAAGTAGTGTGACCCAATGACTCTAGAAATGATTCATGGCAAAGTCTGTGTCCACTACTAGCTTCTGTAGTAACGGACGTTGAAATGAATCATTCCTTTCTTTCACAAATCTTTTTCCAGACCTAGAGTTTCCGGTAAGCCGTGGACTTGACCCTCATGTCTGGAGATGCCTTGGGAGGAGACTCAATAATCACACTTACGCCGACAGTGTGGTTAGACCCTCGAGGCGGGAGTTCCGATTGGAATCTCTTGGGGGCAGCATCGAGGCCTTACAACTTTAGTTTGATTATGGAATGGGCAATAACTGTTCATACTCAAATTGATGGTTTTAGGGAAACGTCAGGATGAGTTTTCCTTGGTCGGCGAAAAGGAAACACCAGGAAGCACGAGATAAACTCTTTCATAGGAGGGTGAAACCGATCACTCTTGAGTCGGTCAACCTTACCCTCGTATTGGAAGTCATTTCGAGTTCCAGTTCTAACAGAAAATGGAGACCACTGGAGTTCGAGGATGTCGATAACGTTCTTATACGGGTCTCACCTCGACGAGGTTTACAGAGATGTGTCCAAGGCGGCAAGTTATCTCCGAGTTTCAGCGGACCTTCTTAGGTCCTCAGCTGGGTAGGAGGGGTGGTTTATCGCTTGACCCATTCACCGTGGTTGCACCAGGTGCACGGCGACTTCCACGTATCTCAACTGAGGAGATATGTGCTTGACCCTTCGCATATCATCGACCATGAGGAGCTGGCTGATGGCGATAGGTGTTTTTTACGGAGGTTCCAGTGGGGATCGAGGATCAACAGGAGCAGATCCTACGAGGACGATCGATTCCTTGGGTGCACTTTCTTTGGCAGTACGGGAACCTCCCGGTAAGCACATGGGAGCGGAAGGCTCAGATGCGTGTTCTGTACCGCTTTTGTGACCCTAGTTTGTGTTGAAGCTTTATGAGGACGTAAAGCCCTGAGGTGGGAATAATGAAAAGACCTGGAAATTTCAAGGAAATTTTTTTCTTAATTTGATTTTGAATTTAACAAGAACGCGGTTTCTGACGGCACATGATTCCGAGGCCCGGAGTGCCCGGAATCAACTTTCGATGTTTGGCTCGGGTACATTCAGTGAACGAGCGAGCGGGAATTTGTATCTTTTGAACCGGTGCACGGAATTGAAATCCGATGGCTCTGATGAAATCGCAACGCCGGTAATTGCTTAAGGGGACCTTTACCATAGTTGCGTTTTAAGCGGGTTGAGATTTTGTTTTTGGGGTTTTAGTTTAAAATAAATAAAATTGTGTGAACAATTTTATTTTATGTCTTTGGGAGTTATTCTCTCCCATGGGAAGTTGTTGGTGGATCCCATGACCAACCAACTTCCCATGAGTGGATACTTGAAAGGTGGGCCCACACGAGCCCCAACCTTTCACATTCCTATAACTCTCCTTTAACCCCCCATTTAATATCCCTTTCTTTAACACTTCAACTGTAACACCCCAAGATTTCATAGTGTGTTATTTTTTCAAAATAATTCAATAACTTGCACTAAATGCAACACTGAATTCAATCGCACCATGACTTACCAAACAAGCCATTCAAAAGAGGGTATGAATAGTATTAACTAAATTAAACTAATATATCCTTATAATATTAGAATCCATATTACGAGTTTCTTCGACATGATGTAAGAACCAATTCATTTTCAGTATTGCACTTTTATCAACTTTTAATAGTGAAACCTTTTTAAATACAATATTTTATACTTTTTGACTAAATGTTGACATCAAAAATTTAAATTGAAATATCCCAAGCTTCCACGGTACGCTTTCCTTTGATTAATACAGTAGCGTGTGTTGTACGCAACTTCAAGTTATAACAAACACCACAACCGATCAAACTAGCCGTTATGAATAGTAATACCTAATTTTTGAAATTATATATATTTTATATTTCAAAATGGACTTAATTGTTGGATTCAGAATAATGAATTTAGCCGAAGGTGAAATTTTGGTACTTTTCAGATAACTTTAATATTTTGATGAATAGTGAAAATTAATAAATTTTAATTAAAAACAACTTTTTTAATCAAAATAATTAATAGTGATAAATTATGAATTTGAGTGGTTTTAAAGTATAATTAGAATATATTTTAACAATTTTATCCAATGGTGTTCATTAGAATTAATTTCACTTTGAAATTGGACATAAACAATTATCAATCTTTTGATATATATCGTTTCTTAAAAACACGCTATTTGTTGTGACAACGGGAACTAATTATAAATTTAATTAATGAAACATATATGTTTGGAATATTTTAAAATAGAAATCATTTTTGAATTCGGAATATCAATTATAGCTTAGGGTGAAATTTTGGCATTGTTCTGAAAAACTTCAATTTTTTATGAATAGTGAAACTACTAAGTGGTAGTTAAAAAAACTAAATTTTTCATAAAACTAAATTATACCGCTTATGTGAATGGAATTTCAAAAATCCGAGAGACACGGTTAATATAAAGAAGTAAAATGTGGTTCAATGAGATGAAAATAATTTTTGGTGAATAGAAACTTTTTACTTTTATTTACCACGGTTAAAAGTAAATAGGGTAATTAAGGGTAAAAATGATATTAATATTACCCTAACACATGTCCTAATTCTATTGGACAAGTTTATCTCGACCAAACCAGCCTTAGGAATAAGATATTATCATTTAGGTCCACTTGGATTAGATTTGGACATTTATTATTATTTAATTCAAAGAAGAGTTAAAATAGTTAAAATCAAAGTTTATTTACTAAAACATTTTTAATATAGGGTAATACATAAGATAAATTCGATTGTAAATATTCATTAGAAAGCTAAATAGATTTCTTACATAATGATATTTTATTTATAATTTTTAAACTTTAAATTATTTAATTTATTTATGACACAATGATGATGCAGTAATTACCATAATTGTGAAAAATTAAAATAATTGTTATAATAAATTCCCAAATAAATATAATTTCAGACTTTTTAGGAATTACACTAATTTTAAAGGATAATAAGATATATTACAATTGATTTAACTGACTTTTTTCGAAGTAATCAATCTATCATGAGTTTG
Organism: Viscum album; assembly: GCA_963277665.1. Classification (NCBI taxonomy): domain Eukaryota; kingdom Viridiplantae; phylum Streptophyta; class Magnoliopsida; order Santalales; family Viscaceae; genus Viscum; species Viscum album. The sequence goes on along the minus strand of OY728126.1, from coordinate 974,813,729 downwards.
ACAAAAAGCAACTATTGAATAGTGTCAAAATTGACATAAAAGATTTCTTAAAACAAATATTATATTATTAATTGATATTAAATTCCTAAAAATCTAAAGTTCCGCCAAGAGACTTATATCATGATAGGATCATCATTAATGGTCCACTTGGGGTCGCTTGGATGAATATAGTAAGTTTACTAACCATAGTATATAAAAATACAGAGAGACATTGTAAAAGTGAAACTAATTAACTTAGAGTTAATACTTAATGATATGTTTAATATACGTACCCAAACCTGTCTAAATTCTATTGGTTGAGTTGTTTTCGACCCATCCCCACCTTAAAATTTAAATAATCAACTTTGGAGCCATTAGAAACCGAATATGAATTTATTATAAATTAATATTTCTAGCTTTTCCAAAGGTGCCCCTCACCCCTCTTATAAATGGGCACTCCTCCTTCTCTTATATTCACACCTTCAAAGCCTTTTGGTTCGGCCAAACTCTACCCAAATACTCTCCCAACTTCCATCACTACAACCTAGAGGCCTTAGTTTGATCAGAATGCCAACCTAAGGTGCCCTTTTGATCAAATCAAATGGAAGAAACCGAAGAAGAGGAGGTTAACCTACCCCAACCAAGGAAAAGTACAAGGTAAGGGTTATTTCACAAGCTCTTCATTATCCGAGGTTGTTTATACGTAATAATCTACTGGGATCTCTATATCATCCACATCCATGTTTCTTAAAATAGTATTTCAAAACATTTTTTCTATTTACAAGAATATGGGTTAATGTCATTTATACCCTTGTTTGACTTTTTATAAGAGGTTTATAAAGGAATCTTTCTGTCGTTTTCCAAACAAGGTGCTTTTTATCCTTTTCGACAAAATTAAGGTAAGAATGTTTTTTTAACTTATACGGTGGGTGCGGCTATTTTCCATCATTATAAAATCTTTAAAGCTTCCCTTACAAGCATATAAGAATATTTTCAATGAAATTTTTTTATTTTATATGGCTCTAAAATGATTTCAAAATAAAAAGAGATATTTTTCTAAAAAGATTTTTTATTTCATCTATGTCAACATCCTTTGTTGGATTTTACGTTTATGTGAAGTTGATTTATTATGATACAAAACTTCTATGTTGTATTGAAGGTTTTGTGATATGTTTGACTGTGGATGTGCTATTTTTATACCATTCATGGTTTATGGTGAAAGTATTGACATTTCTTATGCTATTTTTAATACGAATTATTATGTTATGTTTAAACCTATTCATATGGGAATGCATTGGACTTAATATGTGATGGGTGGAGCCCGCTATAGCTCCTCGATGCATCGGTAGGTCTCATGAGACAAACTAGTGTCTTGGAACAAGGCCTTGGCAAAATCTTATTTGTATTCTTGGCACGAGGCCTTGGCTATGTGGTTATGATAGTCTGGAATTATGCATTCCATCATTATGAAAGTGGTTATTGATATTGCATGTGATTATTCGATTAGTAGAATATCCATGTGAATAAGTAAATGGCATTATTTCATTTTACTTTTGCCATACTATGTTGAAGTTCAAGTTTAAAAGGCTTTTGTTTTAGTAATACATTGCCTTAAATGTTTATGCTTATTTTGGAATGTTTCCGCTATATTGTTATCCTTACTGGACATTTGAGCTCACCCCTTTTCTATGTTTTATTTTTCCCAGAATGTGAAGAAGTTATGAATAACCTGCAGGGATATTATGAGGGGTTAATAGTGTGGTCTATGGAGACATTATGTTGTTGTAGAAGTTTTTTATTTTATGATGTAATGTAAGACTTATGAATATATCTAGTGTTTCCAAGGATACTAAACCAATCGGTCTTTCGATATTTGATCTTTCTTGTGATCATGCCAATGTTATGTAATAATGCTCCGACTCTGGGTAACTAGGGTCGGGGCGTTACTGTTGGTATCAGAGGAATTTTAGTACAAACCTTGGAAACTAGATTTAGATAAACTCTGATTAGAGCACGTAGACCTAAGATGAACTATGAGGATTATTATAGCAGAACATCCTAGAATTTTGGTATTGAAAAGATTTTGTGAGTTTTTCGAGAAATACATCCCTGTCTGGATACGAGCAGGTAGAGGCGGCTCTGGCACAGATGTACCTAGGGGTAAAACCCAAAAACACCGCTTTGAGCTAGACTCGAATGGGAACTCGTGCACGACAAAGGGCCTTGCTGCACCCTTGGTTACGACCCTCCCGGGGGATATGCTTAGGATAATTCTCATTTTCATTACAAACAATTATGAAGGGTTTATGAGTATATACATCCTCAAAGGAGACATTTTTATGATTATGGATTATATCCATAAACTATTTAATTTATGTTATGTGTTTTACAAGTTTGGGATTAGGTATTGTTATTCATAAACTAATTTAGTGTATGAAATTGATTAGAAATGGCGCCCAGTAGAAGGAATGAGAACTCTAGCAATGCACACGATCCAAAGAGAAGGAAGGATCATATATGTCATGGTCTTAAGCCAGAATTTATAAGAGAAATGGTTTCGTATGTATTATCATCATATGAAGAAATAATATCATGTGTTGATAAGATAAGTAAAGCGTTTACTGAGTCCTATGGATTTGAACGGAAGCAAGATAAGAAAAGGATGGAATGGAGAAATATGGATAAAGGGAAGAGGGAAAGGAAGAATTTTCCCATATGTGATAACTGTGGAAAGAAACACCCTGGAAGTTTCCTGAAAGGAATGGCAGTTTGTTATAATTGTGGAGGAAAAGGGCACAAAGTACGTGACTGCAAGGGTAAAGAAAATGGTTTCAAATGTACAATGCTTCATTTGCAAGGAGATTGGACACTACGCGAACCTATGTCCCAGTCATCAGACTATGCTGCAAATGATGCTATTGGATAATAATAATGTTATGGTACTACCACAGATGAAGAGGAATGATTAGAGTTATTGTGTTGATTATGTCATTCGATTGTTGTATCAACAATGTACTTGTTATAATAATTATGGTTTATATGAGGATTGTACTGCAGTACTATTTCATTATGGACTTGAGATTTTATGAAACAAAAAAAGTGACTCAATATCAGGTTAAATTTTTGGAAAATATATGGTTGAGAGAATGATAAACCATAATATGGTTCTGATACCGAGGTAGTGATTTTTGAATAATACATGATTGATTTGGATAAATTATATTGAATATTCTTGACTACCTTGAAGATGATTAATGATTTGTATATTCCATCATTGTTGGGGTTTACAAAATTTTTGGATTAAAGGAGTATATCTATTATTCTATAAGGAGTAAGGGATCATGAATGTAATTAATAAGGTTTTATGATAAATCAGGATGTTGCAGTGTTTTAAATGAATACATGATGAAGGTGATCACATGTTATTATGTGGAAAAAAAGGATCTTTATCGTGTTTACCATTCTTATAAATTTTGGACTGAAGTATTTTGGATAGTTCTAGTTTGGATTATTTGGGATTTCCATAAAAGGACAACCCGGAGGTCGGGCGGCAACCCATCACGTCAGGCAAGGCCGCGAGACTTGAACCCGCAACCGAAGGGCGACAAGGGTGTATCACCTACCACTGGCCCACGAGATGTCCTGGATTAAATAATGTAGTTTTTTTTAAAAATCTGGTAGATGAATTATAAATTCATTTATTTTGGAACCCTGTACAAATAGTATAAATAGAAACTTTTTTTACGTTCTATTATCTTTTAGAGTGAAAGATGAGTGTTTGGTAGAAATTTATTAACGGATAAAACTCTAATTATAAAGTAAGTATATCCCCTTATGATCTTAGCCAATCTCATAAATAAATTCCTCAACATTAATAAAAAGAACTTAGAACAAAAATGTTGTCCTAGATGGTACCTTAAATCATCACTAATTTATGGGTTTAGGATTTTGGCCTTTTCATAGCGATGTTCTATACCACTCTCCATCAGATAATTGATGGTTAGATTTCTCTTCCATATCCATATTTTCCTACATGGAACCCATATATATGTTATTTTCAGTAATCTTCATACTTTCCACTCTTTATTTTAAATGGAGGCCTCATTAATTCATTTTTCGATGTGGGATTTTAAGTAATATATTTTGAAACATCATAAATGTGTTATCCTAATACCCTATGTTTTGTTGAACCGATGGTATTTCAAATCATCATAGATTGATAAATTTAAGGACCTCAATTTTACGCTTTTTTGTGATTGATGACCTCAATCACTACCTATAAATATTTATGTTTTCCTCCAATTATATGTCTCTAATTGCCACCAATGTTCTCCTAATAGAGATCATAATTTGGTGGTGACCCTTTCATTTATCTTTTCCTCATATTAAGACTAAATTTTAGTAACCCAATTTCCGATGTGGGTTTTCCCTCAAACATATTTTCTATTTTCAAAGAACAATTTCAAATTGCGAGGACACAATTTATTGAATGATCGGAGAATATAACACCCTAAGATTTCATAGTGTGTTATTTATTCAAAATAATTCAATAACATGAACTACATGCAACACCGAGTTCAATCACACCATGACTTACCAAACAAGCCATTCAAAAGAGGTTATGAATAGTATTAACTAAATTAAACTAATATATCTTTATAATTTTAGAATCCATATTACAAGTTTCTTAGACATAATGTAAGAACCAATTCATTTTCAGTATTGCACTTTTATCAACTTTTAATAGTGAAACCTTTTTAAATACAATATTTTATACTTTTTGACTAAATGGGGACATCATAAATTTAAAATGAAACATCCCAAGCTTCCACGGTATGCTTTCCTTTGATTAATACAGTAGCGTCTGTTATACGCAACTTCGAGTTTTAACACACACCACAACCGATCAAACTAGCCGTTATGAATAATAATACCTAACTTTTGAAATTATATATATTTTATATTTCAAAATGGACTTCATTTTTGGATTTAGAATATCGAATTTAGCCTAAGGTGAAATTTTGGTACTTTTCAGATAACTTTAATATTTTGATGAATAGTGAAAATTACTATATTTTAATTAAAAACAAATTTATTAATCAAAATAATTAATAGTGATAAATTATGAATTTGACTGGTTTTAAAGTATAATTAGAATATATTTTTAAAATTTTATCCAATGGTGTTCATTAGAATTAATTTCACTTTGTAATTGGACATAAAAAATTATCAATCTTTTGATATATATTGTCTCTTAAAAACAGTCTTTTTGTTGTGAGAGCGGGAATTAATTAGAAATTTAATTAATGAAACTTATATTTTTGGAATTTTCTAAAATAGACATCATTTTTGAATTCGTAATATCAATTATAGATTAGGGTGAAATTTTGGCATTGTTCTGAAAAACATCAATTTTTTATGAATAGTGAAAATACTTAGTGGTAGTTAAAAAAACTGAATTTTTCATAACACTTAATTTCACCGCTTCTGTGAATAGAATTTCAAAAATTCGAGAGACACAGTTAATAACAAGAAGTATAATGGGGTTCAATGAGATGAAAATAATTTTTGGTGAATAGTAACTTTTTACTTTTATTTACCACGGTTAAAAGTAATTAGGGTAATTAAGGGTAAAAATGATATTAATATTACCCTAACACATGTCCTAATTCTATTGGACAACTGTATCTCGAACAAAACAGACTTAGGAATACAATATTATCATTTAGGTCCACTTGGATTAGATTAGGACATTTATTATTATTTAATTAAATGAAGAGTTAAAAGAGTTAAAATCAAAGTTTATTTAATAAATCATTTTTAATATAGGGTTATACATAAGATAAATTTTATTGTAAATATTCATAAGAAAGATAAAATGATTTCATACATAAGGATATTTTATTTATAATTTTTAGACTTTATATAATTTAATTTATTTATGACACAATGATGATGCAGTAATTACCATAATTATGAAAAAATAAAATAATTGATATTATAAATTCCCAAATAAATATAATTTGAAACTTTTTAGGAATTAAACTAATTTTCTAGGATAATATGAGATATTAGGATTGCTTTAATTTACTTTTTTCGAAGTAATCAATCTGTTATGAGTTTCACAAAAATCAACTATTGAATAGTGTCAAAATTGAAATAAAAGAGTTATTAAAACAAATATTATATTATTAATTGATATTAAATTCCAAAAAATCTAAGGTTCGTCAAAGATACTTATATCATGATATTTTCATCATTAATGGTCCACTTGGGGGTATATTGGATGTATATAGTATGTTTATTAACCATAGTATATAAAAATACAAAGAGACATTGTAAAAGTGAAACTAATTAACATAGAGTTAATACTTAAAGATAAGGTTAATATAAGTACCCAAACCTCTATAAATTCTACTGGTTGAGTTGTTTTGGACCCATCCCCACCTTAACATTTAAATAATCAACTTTGGATTCATTAGAAACCGAATATGAATTTATTATAAACTAATTTTTCTAGCTTTTCCAAAGGTGCCCCTCACCCCTCTTATAAAAGGGCACTCCTCCTTCTCTTATATTCACACCATTAAAGCCTTTTGGTTCGTCAAAACTCTGCCCAAATACTCTCCCAACATCCCTCACTACAACCTAGAGGCCTTAGTTTGATCATAAAGCCAACCATTGGATCCCTTTTGATCAAATCAAAAGGAAAAAACCGAAGAAGAGGAGGTTAACCTACCCCAAACAAGGAAAAGTACAAGGTAAGGGTTATTTCACAATCTCTTCATTATCCGAGGTTGTTTATATGTAATAATCTATTGGGATCTCTTTTTCATCCACTTCCATGTTTCTTAAGAATTTATTTCGAAACATTTTTACTATTTACAAGAATATGGGTTAAAGTCATTTATACCCTAGTTTGACTTTTTATAAGAGGTTTATAAAGGAACCTTTCTGTCTTTTTCCAAACAAGGTGCTTTTTAACCTTTTTGACAAAATTAAGGTAAGAATGTTTTTTTAACTTATACGGCGGGTGAGGCTATTTTTTGCCGTTATAAAATCGTCGAAGCTTCCCTTACAAGATTATAAGAATATTTTCAAAGAAAATGTTTCATTTTATATGGCTCTTAAATGATTTCAAAATAAAAAGAGATATTTCTCTAAAAAGAGTTTTGATTTCATATATGTCAACATCCTTTGTTAGATTTTACGATTATGTGAAGTTGATTTATTATGATACAAAACTTTTATGTTGTATTGACGGTTTTGGGATATGTGTGACTGTGGATGTGCTATTTTTAGACCATTCATGGTTTATGGTGAATGTATTGACATTTCGTATGCTATTTTTAATATGAATGTTTATGTTATGTTTAAACCTCTTCAAATGGGAATGCATTGGGCTTAATATGTGATGGGTGGATCCCGCTATAGCTCCTCGATGCATTGGTAGATCTAATGAGACAAACTAGTGTATTGGCACAAGGCCTTGGCTATGTGGTTATGATAGTCTGGCATTATGCATTCCATCATTATGAAAGTGGTTATTGATATTTCGTGTGATTATTCAATTAGTAGAATATCCATGTGAATAAGTAAATGGAACCATTTCATTTTACTTTTGCCATACTATGTTGAAGTTCAAGTTTAAAAGGCTTTTGTTTTAGTTATCCATTGCCTTAAATGTTTATGCTTATTTTGGAATGTTTCCACTATATTGTTATCCTTACTGGGTATTTGAGCTCACCCCTTTTCTATATTTTATTTTTCCCAGGACGTGAAGAAGTAAGTTATGAATGTCCTGCAGGGATATTATGAGGGGTTAATAGTGTGGACTATGGAGACATTATGTTGTAGTAGTAGTTTTTCATTTTATGATGTAATGTAAGACTTATGAATATATCTAGTGTTTCCAAGGCTACTAAACCAATCGGTCTTTCGATATTTGATCTTTCTTGTGATCATGCCCGTGTTATGTAATAATGCACTGAATCTAGGTAAGTAGGGTCAGGGCGTTACATGAACTTCTCCCCCTTATTAATGAAAACTCTTCTCATTCCACTCTCCCTCTTAAGGGCATGCCAACAATTTTTAATTAATGAGCTCAACTTCTTAAATTAATTATGTTATTTGAATTTTTTAATTTGAAAAGTTTGGCATGTGTTAATAAAATAATGGGAGACCTTATTTTATTAGGTTTCTTGGTTAAGTGAGGATTTTGAGAGAGGAAGATCTTAGTTTTGAAGAACTCCATCACCATCGTTGAAGAACTTCGAGACTTCGACAAAGAATGTGATGAACACCGACCCTCCGACGGAGAACGCGAAGGCACCAACGACGTGCCTTCTCTTCTTCTTCTCCGCGTCAAGGGAGGAGGCATCACCGCGGGGAACGTCTCCATCGACGACGGCGCTCACTCCGACGACGATGGAATTGATACCGTTCTACGGCGACACTACCATTCCGCGACATTGTCAACAAACGAAGGACGACACAAGGTAGGGGAATTTATATTTGGAATTCTCTTATCTTTTGAGAAAAGAACGACGAGGGCGGACCAACCAATACTGGTTTGATCCACGGATCGTTCGATCATGCGGTTTGATGTTGAGAATTATTATTTTAATTGCTTGTGTTTATTGCCTTGACAAACTTCGTGAAATATGACCTTTTGTTATCAAATAACCCGAGGGGGGCCAGACCGCACAAACACGGCCGACCCTCCTCCTTATTTCATGTTGGATTATTTTGTGGGTTGAAAAGGGAATAGTGTGGTGCCATCGCACCGTGTGGAAACGTGCGTCAAGTAATGCATGGCGCCGTCGCGCCGCGTCGTGAAAAACAAACAAAGGCGCGACACCGTCGTGTCACGGCGAAGAAACCCGAAGACATCCGTAGATGGAGTCGGGCCACGGCGAAGGGGTGCGGCACCAACACATCACGCCTGAGAACCACGAAGACGGCGCGTTTCGTTTTTGACGTGTGGTTTGACGGGCAATGACGAAGCAGGCCGTTTGGGTGTTTGAATCCCTTCGTAGTGAAGGAGGGGTACCGGGGGGACCATAGGTGATGACGTTAGTAGTAACGGACCACTGGAGCGTGTCCGGTGGACAGAGGAAGGCGGTGGCGGCCGATGGTTCGCCGCCGACCTCAATCAGCGGCGAAGGGCAGGGGAGCCGCGCACCACGCGGCTCCGTGATTCGGCTCGGCCACGCTGGTCGAGCCGCAGCCGGCTGGTCGGGCCGTACCGAGCCGGACGGAGCCAGACTGAGCCGGGCCGGGCCGGGCCCAGCCGGGTCGACCAGGTTCGGCCGACCCAGGGGGGTCGGGCCGGGTCGCCCCAGGCCCAGACCCCCGTTTTTGGGCCAATTTCTGTCAAATGCCCGTAACTTGAGCTACGAGCCTCCAAACAACTCGCTATAAGCGGAAACACGATCCTTGGATTGGGACGTTCATTTTGGTATATCGCACTCATGGTTTCGGATTACTTTGGGTTCGGCCAGGTTGTTCGGATACGAAACCAACCGGGCCCTCGGAGTGGAAACACTTATATCTTGAGCTCCAGATGTCCGATTGATGTGCCGTCGACTTTGATGAAATCCTCTAAGTGAGATGGATCTTTTGGCTTACTCCGCCTGAGGTTTGGATGCCGACGGAGTGCGGTTGGGTTGGTTTGCTCACGAAACCAACCGTGCCCCTGGAATGAAAAAGTCAATAACTCACAGACCGGGTGTCTGATTGACGCATCGTCTGTTTCGTTGAATTCCTCTAGAGGAGATGGAACTATTGCCACACTTCACCCGAGTTTTGGATACATATGGTAGTGGCCTGGTTGGATCGCACCTGAAATCCAACCGGGCCCCTGGAATGGAAAAGATGATATCTTTCAGACAGGACGTCCGTTTGACTAACTGTCAGCGGTGTTGTTGATCACGTTGATAAAACAGTCCCTATGATTATACCCTATGAGAGTTCAGGGTACAATTGAGATACGGCCGGATTTGGTTCGCTCACGAAACCAACCAGGCCCCTGGGACAAAAAGGCTAATAACTCACAGAACGGGCGTCCGATTGATGCGCTGTATGTTGCATTGAGACCCCTATGACGAGGTGGTCCTTTGAGATACATCTTCGTGGGACTTTGAGATACTTGGAGTATCAACCTGTAGCTCGTGTAGCGGACCCTCCCAGAGACCAGCGTGCGGAGTACAAAGACCGTATCGCTGGCTGAGACCTGACGACTGGTTGACCGACTCGACTTGGAGTGAGTCGACTAGCCCAGTGGACGGAGCACTACTTTCTGATGTGCAGACCCATGGAAGATGGAGCACTACCTGTCTGACAGTGCAGACCAGCTGTACTAGTCTGGAGAGTACCTCAACAGGCTACTAGGGGGTGTGCACTACTGTGTTTGGGTGACATAAATCGGCAGGAAGCACTACTGTGTTTGGGTGGCTGACCCGCGGTACTCGACATGAGGAGCACTTCAGCAGTCTTAGGTTAGTGAGCAGATCCTCAGAGTCATGACAGGAGCACTGTACACTCCAGAGACGGGTCTCTTCAGCAGTTACGGTTTCGATAATGAAAATCCTGGTTTGAGCTGAGACTTTTGACCTTTGTGTTTACCTCATGATTGAGATGGGTCACTTGATAACTTAGGTATATGTATGGGCATATACCTAGGTAGTGGTTATCCGTTGATTTCATGATCCTTGTGTTTCCTCATGATTGAGATGGGTTACATGATAACTTAGGTATATGTATGGGCATATACCTAAGTAGGGGTTATCTTTAGAGATCTTCTATGTGGTTATCCTTGTTGGTTTTAGTGAGACCTTGAGGGTCTCAGGGTCCCTACTGAGTATCGTTATACTCTTCCCTGCACGGGCTATACCCGCACCTCATTGTGTTGGTTGCAGACGACGGGCAGTGCTGACAGAGGCTGAGTGTTCGAGGACTGGACGGTACCCGGAGGTGGACTACATGACGAGTCAGTACACGGAGGTGGACTATACGACGAGTCAGTATCCGGAGGAGGTTGACGGGCGAGAGCGTTGCTGAGGGTATCTGCACCTACCCTTCAGGTAGGATCCGTGGTGGATGATCCAGGAGCTGCGTCATCTGTACCTACCCTTAAGATAGGATCCGAGGAGGACGACCCAGGAGCCGCTTCCGTCCCTCCAGCTGTTGTCTTTTTCTGTTGTACTTTGTTCAGTTGTAGTTGTACTTTATTTTGGGTTTGTATTCTGTCCCATTTTCATTTAATCACTTCTCTTTGTACTTAGTGTTTACAAACGATTGTTCTCTGTGGTGTTTGTTTACTTTTATAAAGGCAATGCCTTTCCAGATATCGGGATTTACGCCTTTGGCGCTAGTCGCCAGCCCCTGACCCATGGAAGGCGGGCTTGGGGTAGTCACGACACGGGCCCCGAGGACGGGTCGTGACAATATTGTTTATTTATTTAAATTAAAATAAGTTAATTAACGGTAATTACAAATGATAAGGATTAAAATAATCTCAAAACATGGATATTATATATTGAATTAGGATATTAAATCTTTACCTCAATTTATCTATGAGTCCAATTAACTTTTTATCAATTTTTTTTTGAAACAAAATTTTTTATATATTATTATTTTTAGAAATTCAATTGTGTCCCCCACCTCAATTATAAAAGTGAACCCCATCTGTCAATTCATCACATCGCATTGGGCCATAAATATATACCATAACCTACCAATATTACAGCGGTCCATAATTTTCATACATTAATATAACATAATTTTAATGATAAACAACATAATATTATTTCACATAGAGGATCCAGCGGTTTAGTGTCATGGGAAAAGTAAGAACATACATAACAATTACAACATCGAGCATAACCATTTTTTTTATTTATTTTTCTCTATAATCTTATTGGAACTTGAAATATAATGAGTAAATTTAGTTACTTGGGAATATAGATAAAAAAGTGTGAGATAAAATCCCATTAAGAGGATATGATAGAATAATATAACAATGGGTGATCATAATCATAACATAGGGAAAATATCACAAACAGTAGAGAATAAAAAAGATGTGAAACATTGCAATAAATAAAAATGAAACATCATGTATTAGTGATTAACTACCACACATACTTGTGATCAAAGACATAATCATGTTTTCACATAATTTCATATTTACTCAAGAGATTAATAATGAAACATTCATATTGTGCAATATAATTCCGAGCACACCCGTCACATCATAACATTATTTGTTATCATGAGTGCCACAATGTACATATATCAAAAATGAACATAACTAACCCATGAAATGGATTGGGTTTTGTCTCATGGGAACACATTCATAAACATTGGGTTCCAAAAAGAAATATTTAATAACATACATGTTACACGAATCGTCAATCTTGAATAAGAATTAAAAGGTGTGTTCTTAAAAGAAGAGTTTTTTTGGAAAACATTTTGGTTGAAAAAAAATACATGTGAAAAACATTTATATACTAGAAAAGGAAATAAAATGATGAAAAAAAGATTTTTAAGGAGTAACCATATCAAATAATATTGAATTATGGAGATCCCAAAGGTTGAAAGTTGGGTTCGAGAATTTACCCTTACCTTATATCTGACCGCTTCCTTTACTTTAATTTCATGTATAATGACATTATATTAATTAAATATAAATTTCACAAACTTTTAAATTTGAATATGTGTCATTTTTGTTTCATTATTTTATTTTATGGGTATTTGATGAGTTAAAGAGTTTAGAACCATTGTTTGGGAATGTTTTTTTTATGGTTTTCTAGAGTGTTTCACTTGTATTCAAAAATTAAAGTTTGGGTAGAACATGGGTAAAAATAAAGAACTGATATTACATGTTATTAATGATATTAAAATAGTTTAAATGATATTATAATCAATAATTTTATATACCATGTGGATTAATCATTAGATTGAAATTTTATGATGATTGTTTGGGTTAATTTGGGTTGTTTTTTGACCACAATGAGCTTGTTTTGATTAATCATTTAGTTATATGAACATAAGGATGTTCCAAAACAATAAGTAGGAAATAATTCATATAATATATTCTGTTTAAACCATAAAAATGGTTTCATGAACAGATCTAAAGGTTGAAATGGAAAAATAAAACATGTCATTCTTGAAGGTGATTGATAAATACCTCACGAACTACCTTTCATATTATAAAATAAAAAGAATAATATAAAGGGGGTTGGATGATATAATATCACATTTCTACAATAAAATTATAATATATGTATAATATTTGAGTTACCAAACCATTAGGATAAATATTGGATGGGAGAGAATAAGAAATGAACATGATATTGAAATGAAATTAAAGGAAAAAAAGGAGAGAAATTACCTCTTCAATCCTCCTTTTGATATCCTCTGTAAGGGGCATATGCATGGTCATTTGATGAGACCAAAAGATCTTGGATGCGGGGGAGGGACTAGGGAAGGTTCTTGGGGATATTTTAGACAAGTATTAAAGCATGAGAGGTGTGAGGTAATGAGTGAGTGAATGGTGGTTTTTATAATGGAGGGGAGAGGCGGTTTCTTAATATAAAATTCATTCATTTTTTCTTTCTCCACTGGATGAGAAATAGTGAGTCTTCCTTGAATACGAATACTAATTGTATCATGTGACCCTGAACCAAGAATGATTACATCAACCCAACATCATATATGACTCTATAATTAGCTTATTTAGCTTATTTTTTTTCTAAATTATCATATTTCACTATTCATAAAAAAAATCATGTTTTTTTGAAAAATCCAAAAAAATTACCCCAACCATTTTGAAACATGTAGTATCCAAAAATGATGTCCATTTTCTTTAAAAAATATAAATATTATTAATTTTATATTTAATTAAAATAAAAATTTACTAGAAATGGTCAATTTTTGAAATTAAAAGTAATTTTCTAATGGTTTCAAAAATTACTTAAGGTATTATAATATAATATTAAATCTTGAAGTCATAGATTTGTTAATTTATTAACACATTTTATGAAAATAATTTTTCTTTGAAATTAATTAATTATTTATAATTATTTATTTATTGTATACCAAATTATGAATATGTTTACTATGATCAAATATCCACTTATATGATTCCTTGATTTTCTTTAATTATTCGAGGGTAAGGTTACTATTATTTTGGTTTATTTAAAAGTAATAAGGTTCATATAACTATTCATAATGGTTGGTTACTATTCAATTTTGTTTTGTATTATTAGATTTCAAAAATCATCTTGAACACAACTATATTTGTTGAATTTTCGAAATTCAAAACATAGAAGTGGAAAAATTATGTTTAACGATCACGTAATATTTAGTATAATTCTATGTTATTGTGATTCCTAATGTGATTATACAATAAAAATAATAATAAGAAGGTAATTACATTGATAAAACATTGGTTCGTTACATTCTTCACCCCTAATGAAATATCATCATCGAAATATCGTTTTACATAAACAACTAAGGGTACTTCTCCTTCATCACCTCTTCTGGTTCCCATGTAGCTTTTTGAAACTTTGGCTTCCTCCACAACACTTTCACAAGTTTGTTAATATTTTTGCGTAGAACCTCATCTCTCTAGACCAGAATCTCAAATAGATGCTCCTCGTAAGATATATCATCTTCCCGGTGTACCACCTCTGAGTTTAGTACATGTGAGGTGTAAGATATGTACTTTCTCTTTTGTGATACATGAAACATATCATGAGAAGGAGCCATATTTGGTGGAAGTGAAAGCAGATAAGCCATAACTCTTATGTAGTCAAGGATCTCAAAAGGGCTAATGTACATTGGACTTAACTTCCCTTTCTATCCAAATCACATGATTATCTTCCATGGTGACATTCTAAGGATGAATTTATCTCTAACTTCAAACTGTATGTCCCTTCCACGATTATCAGCATAGCACTTTTGCTGGCTCTGAACATCATTAATGAGTTTCTAGATGACTTGTACCATCTCTGTCATCTCTTTCAAAATATCAGGTCCAAGTAGTTTTTTTTCTACAACATAATCCCAACAGGTTGGTGTTCTACATCACTTTCAATACATAGCTTCATATGGAGCCATCTGAATAATTAAGAAGAAGCTATTGTTGTATAAGAACTCATCCAATGGGCGATGCTGATCCCATCCCCCTCTGAATTGTAGAGAGTAGGATCGTAGAATATAATGAAACTTGTTAATAGTCCTTTGATATTGGCCATCAATTTGGGGGTGATTGGTCATGCTAAAATTTAATTCATCACTCAAAGCATGTTGAAGGATCCTCCACAATTAAGATGAGAACCATTGATCATGGTCAGAGACAATTGAGAGTGGAACACCATGCATTCTCACTAATTCCTTCACATATATCATTTGAAGTTATTCAAGAAAGAGATCATCCCAAATAGTTATAAAATAGGTAGTCTTGGTGAGTTAGTCAACCAAAACCCATATCACATTATTTCCCTGCAACATCTTCAGGAGACTGGTTTAAAAGTCCAAAGTAACATTCTCCCATCTCCACATGGTTATAGGCAATGGATTCATCTTCCGTTTCGTCTTTTTTTCACTTATTTAACTTCCAAACATATCAAGCACCTTGATATATATTCTGAAAACTTCTTCATTATGTTATCCCACCAGAAGTGTTCTCAGAATTCATGGTACATCTTGGTCCTAGCAGGATGGTTAGAGAATGTTGAGCTATGTGCATTATCCAATAGCTCCTTATTTATCATGGGTGATGATGGAACACAAATCCATGTTCCAAACCAAATTACACCTTCATTGTTGATATGTATATCTTGTATCATCCTTTCCATTGTTGCGTTAAACCACTTTTAAATCTCTACATCATCCCTTTGTTCTTTATTAATCTTCTCATTAATGGATATTTACAAAATAATTTGGGAAAGCTATGATGTATCCCTTGCACTAATGATTTCTAAATTAATCCTTTGCATATCCATGAAGATAGGGTATTTATCTATCCACAACATGGATAGAGTAGCAGGTTCTTTTCTTCTTAGAGCAGTTGCTACCTTTTTCACCTTTCTGGGATGATAGTGAATAGGGCAGCAGTAATCCTTGATTAGCTGTAACCATCCCTTTTTATGAATGTTGAGATCCTTATGTGTGAATATATAGTTTAGGATCTTGGGGTCAGTGTATATATCACAATTATCACCATAATGGTAGTTCCAGTATTTTTTCAAGGTAAAAATCATGGCTTCGATCTCTAGATCATGTTTCGGGGAGTTCTTCTCATGTTTCATCAACATTTGTGAGGCATAGGCTATCACATTTTCATTTTTCATGAGTACACAACCCATGACTTTCTTTATAGCTTCATTGTATATAATTTTTTTCCAACTTTTGTTATTGTGAGTACATAAGATGTGATCAGCCTTCTCTTTAGTATCTTGAAGCTTCCATCACATTCTTCCGTCCAGACGTACATTAGCCCTTTCCTCATTAACATATTTAGCGAGGTTGATAATCGTGAGAAGTTTCTCAAAAAACATCGGTAGTACCTCACTGAGCCAAAAATACTAAATATTTCAGTGAAACATGATGGCTTGGTCCATTCCTTAATCGCCTTTGTTTTTGAAGGATCCATAAAAATTCCCTCACTTGGTATGACATGTCAGAAGAATGTTACTTTCTTTATCCAAAACTCTCACATGATGAACTTGTCATACAACTTCTCTTTTCTCAGTGTCACCATCACAAGTCTTATATTTTCTTCATCTTCCTCATTACTCTTGGATTAGATTATAATATCATCAATAAAAACTACCATAAAATTTTCTATGTAATGTCTAAAGAATTTATTCATCAAATCCATAATGATTGCAGGGGAATTAGTAAGTCTGAAGTGAATAATAAAAAACTCATAGTTCTCTTACCATGATCGTAGGCCAATCTTTTGAATATAGTCCTTCTTCACCATTAGCTGATGATATCCAAAATAAAGATCAACCTTTGAGAAGTATTTATCTCTTCTTTACTAATCGATCAAGTCATTTATCCTTGATAAAGGATACTTGTTCTTTATGGTGATATTATTGAGTTCCCGATAATCGATACACTTACACATTGTTACATCCTTCTTCTTCACAAAGAGCACTGGCACACCCCAAGGTGATGCACTAGGTCATATGATCCCTTTGTCCAGATTCTCCTGCAGCTCCTCTTTAACTCCTGCAGTTTTATAGGAGCCATCCTATAGGGAAACATTGAGATTAGGAAAGCTCCAGGTATGAGATCTATTGAGAACTTTTCCTCATGATCTGGGGGGAATTCTAGATAACTCTTCGGGAAATACATCACTATATAACCTCACAATCGGCATTTCAGCAATGTTGGCACCTTCTTTTGAATCAACTATTTGTGTGACATATGATTCCTCATAGAGAATCAATACCCACACCATGGAAGGATTTTTCAAAGGATATTCATGATCATCCTTTCATTTTTAGAAGATCCTAGAATGGTTTTTAATATGTAATGATATTTCCTTTTCTAGATAGTTGATATGTGCTCTATATAATGAGAACCAATCCATTGCCATTATAGCATATAATTCCACAAAGGGATGTATTACAATATTCACTATGAGAATCTTCCCACCTACTCCAATAGAATAAGATTTAATCATTTGGGTTGTAATGATTGCACCACTATCTGTTTTTTCAAAAATATCTACTTCAAGGTTTCGGGTATTCAATTCTATTGTTCTATAGAACATGAAAGATATAATGGAATGTGTAGAACCAGAATCCAATAAAAAAATTTCCATTCTTGAGTGAATAGGAAGTGTAACATGTATTAATTTGTTATCGTTATCCACTTCCTAAATAGTAATGGAATAATCCTTCCCTTATTGTTTTTTATTTGATGGATTCAGACGTTGATTACCCTCAAGAACACGAGATTAGGTGCACCACCTTGCATAGTTCTCTATCTCCATACATTTATAGCATTGAACCATGACTGGTTCTCTTTATTCTTCTACCACATTTTCTTACCTTCTAATGTCTTTTCGACACTATTTATCAAAGTGTCATTCTTTCTCACACTTGATGAATTTCCCAATTATTTTGAGGTAGTTCACATAGTGAAAATTCCCACATTTTTTGTATGTCGGTCATTGAGTTTTCTTCCCACCATTTTCATTAGATCCTTTAGCATGAAATTCCATCTTTCATTTCATATATCCATATTAATGGGACCATTCTCTATACTCCATAACTATTTTGAGAGAACATCAAAAAACATCTTCATATCACCGAAAGTCTTGAATTTAATGATCCTTTCGAAGGTGTGGTTTCAATTATCTAAATAATCTATCAATTTTTCTATCATTGTTGATAACAAATACTTATGCATACATGACAACCCTTGAAAAATTTTCTTCTTAGGTTGTGACATATTATCTTTCTTTTTTCTTGCCATCTATGAAATATCTCCCCATCTTCGTATGAAGAGTTCGTGGGAAATACTTATTGAAAAACATAATCTTAAAGTCATCTCATTCATTCTCTTAAATTTCCTCCCTTGGATTGGTGTTCTTAATCAATTTCCGCCAATTATTAGTCTCTCCATCAAGATGATAAATGGCTAGATGCACCTTCTCTATATTAGAACAATGATGAACCGAATCAATCTTCTCCAGGGAGTTGACCGAAAATTCCACAACTAGAGGATCAGAAGTTCCACTAAATGTTGGTGATTGTTGTCGCATAAATCATTTGATAGCAGGTTTCTCTCTCTTTGGAGAAGTAGGACGTTCCAAATTATTAGGGTTATTGTTCATAACCTAATATAATCATGTAATCATAACCCTGATTTTTTTATACTCCACCTCCCAAATAATTTGAGATGTCATTCGGGGAATAATTGTATTGTCACTCGCACGAGTTATTGTCCTGGTTTCTCTAGGATCCCCTCATTTTCTAAAATAGAAAACATTGGAACAAAACATATGTCAACATTCCATTAATAACATATTCATTTAAACAACTTATACTAAATGAAAAAAATATGGGCTCCCAATGAAAATATTCATGTGTGCATATTAGTACATAGTCTCATGCTAGAGGTTTTCTCTAGGGTTTACTAATCCTAATTGTTCAATTCAATAATCATTTCCTCTAATAACAACTACAATGACCCAACCATTTCATAAATTATTATTAAATCATTTAAAAGATAAAAACATAATAGTATTACACACAGTTTCTAGGGAAATCTATGACCATATATAACAATTAAAACATCGAGCGTAAATTTTTTTATTTCTTCTACTCTAGATTCTTATTGTCACATGACCTCTCCTTAGTACATGTAGTCACCTAAGGATATACATCATAAGGTGTAATATAAAAGCCCAGTAAAAGGATATATAAGAACAATATTACAATGGGTGAGGATAATCATAAAATATGGAAAATATTATGATGATGAGAAAATAAAAAAGACTTGAAATGTTGCAATGTAAAAAAAATGAAATATCATGTCATAGTGGTTAACTACAACACATACCTGTGAACATATATGGCATCTTTTTCTTGCATCATTTAAAATTTACTCATGGGATTCATCACTTTACCCATTTCATTGGAGTACTGTATAAATCTAGGCCCACCCATCACATTGAAACATTCATATTGTGTATATAATTCTGAGCGCACCCATCACATCATAGCATTATCATTTATCATGCATGACAAAATTAACATATATACAAAAAGAACATAAAAAACCACATAATGGAATGAGATAAAACTTTTAGTGAAACATTAATAAACATTGGTTTCCCATAAGATAAATGGAATTGCATACATGTTACAAGAACCGTCAATCTTGAATGAGAATTAAAAGGCGTGTTCTTAAAAGAAGAGTTCTTTTGGAAAATATTTGGTTTCAAATAGATACCAAATACAAACAATAATAACTCAGGAAATGAAATTAAATGATGAAAGAAAGATTTGTATGGAGTAACCATATCAGAAAGAAGTGAATGATGGACAACCCAAAGGATGAAAGTTGGGATCGGGAATTTCCCCTTACCCTATATCCAAGCGCTTCTTTGCTTTAATGTCCTGTATAATGAAATTATATTCATTAACTAGAATATTCAGAACCATTTATTAATTAATAGAGTTTCTTTTGGTTTCATTATGTTATTTTATGTGCCTTTTTATTAGTTAATGAGTTAAAGAACATTTTTCCTGGAATGTTTATTTTTATGGTTTTCATGAGCATTTCACATGTACTCATAAATTGATGTTCTGGTAGAACATGGGAAAACATACTGAACTAATATTACATATTATTAATGATATTACTGTATTTTAAATGATCTTATAATGAATTATGTTATATACCAGGTTGACGAATCATTAGATAGGAATTTTATGAAACTCGTTTTGGTTAATTTGGGCAGTTTTTCGACAAAAGAAAATGTTTTAACTAATCATTTAGTAATATGGTAATAAGTTAGTTCTCTAAAATTATGTAGGAAATAATACATATAACATATTTTGGTTCTACTATAAAAAAGGTTTCCCGACCAGATCTAATGGTAGAAATGGAAAAAAACATGTCGTTCTTGAAGGTGATAGATTAACACCTCACAAACAACGTTTTCTTTTATAAAATAAAAAAAGAGGAGAACAGGGGTGGGGTGATATAATATCCCATTAGTAACATAAAATTATATTATATGTATAATAATGAAGTTACCAAAACATTAAATAAATATAGGTTGGGATAGAATTAAAAAAAACTTTAAATAGAAAATAAATTAAAGGAATAGAATGATAGAAATTGCATCTTCAATCCTCCTCTTGAGATCCTCCTTATAGGGCCTAATAAATTTCTTTTGATGAGACCATAAGCTCTTGGGAACAAGTTATAATATAATGAAGATGCTTGGGAAGAGTTTAGATTGGGCATGAAGCATGAGAGGTGTGAGAGAATGAGGGTGTGAAGGATAGTTCATATAATGGAGGATAGAGTGGGTTTCTTAATATATAATTTATTAATTTATTATTTCACCCCAAGACAAGTAATAGTGAGTCTTCCTTTACTAGTAATAGTTATTTTATAATGTGATATCATACCCTGTGCGATTACAAAATCCTAACATTATACAATTCTATAATTAGCTTAATTAGCTTATTTTTGTAAATTATGGTCTTCCACTATTCATCAACAATTCTTGTATTTCAAAAAATGCAGAAAAATTAATCCCAAAAATTTAATGAAGTATAGAATCCATAAATGATGTCATTATTTAAAAAATAATTTCCTATTAATATTTAATTTAATAATTAATTAAAATCATAATTTACTAGAAAAAACAGTTTTTAAAATTAAAACTTATTTTATAATACTTTAAAAAATTAGATAAAATCACCTAAAATTATATTAAATCTATAATACATAGATTTGTTAATTTATGAACACATTTTATGAAAATAAAATTTCTTTAAAATTAATTAATTATTTATATTTAATTATTTTTTACTTACAAAAATTCCAATACTTTTACTATTTTAAAATTGTAACTTATAAAACGCCTAAATTTTATTTAATTATTCAATGGTAAGGTTATTATTATTTTGGACATTTTACTATTCATAATAATCATATTACTATTCATAATGATAGGTTACTATTCCCCCAAAAAATTATTATTTTTAGACTCCAAAAATCATATTGAACACAACCATGTATGTTGGTTTTTTGAAATATAAAACATAGAAGTTGAAAAATTGTGTTTAATGGTCATGTAATATTTTGTATAATTATATGTCATTGTGATTTATAAAGTGATTATAATATAATAAATAAATATAATAAAATAACTCCATTGATAAAAACTTTGTTTGTTACAAATATATCTAATAAACTTACTTATCCATATTATATAGGTTATTTTCTTCTCAAAATACCATCCTTAGTGTCCCTAATAGAATATCTAAATGATCCATTTCCAATAAGAGTTAATCGTCTTCCAGAACTCTTGTTAGATTGTTTCCTCTTCTATATCCTTTTCTTGATTTTTATTATTTTATATTAATAACTCTAGTATCAACTATATGATGATATGTTATTTTAAATATGTAATAAATATATTCCTCATTTTAACCGTCGCAAAAAATTTAAAAGCATCTCACATGCAAAAAAAACATGAAATTCCATCTCCACGTCGTTGTGTAATAAGTTTTTCATCACTATATTACATAGATGGGTATAATGATATAAATAATACACATATACAACAATTATATTGTGATATTGATTTTGGAAAACATTTTATACACCATCAACATCCTTTACATTTAGTCATTAATGAAATGAAATCGCCACTCTTGCATACATATGGTCTACCATTTCTTGGATGTGATAGTATTCATCATCCAAAATGATGATAAAAACATGTATGATGAATAAATATCACTTATATTACATTAATTTTATTATATATATGACATATTTATATCCAATTCACAATAGCATAGATTCACAGGTCAAAAAATCCATAGGAAAAAGATAATGTTTACTCCCAAAAGAGGAGTAATAATTAAATATTATAAAAAAATTGGTCGTAAGAGGATATAAGAGGATAATATATTATATAATTAAAATTAAAATTTTTTGAGTATAAATTAATAACATAACTAGAACCATTATACTTGTGTTTTGTATATGTATAAATAAAATAATAAATAAGGTATGGTTTAGTTTCTCAATCTCTTAATTATTCAGAATTGTTAATATATAAGTATCTAAGGAGGAATATTTCTATGATGTTTTTATTTATCCCAAAAATTTTTTCCAATATAATTCATAAATTATTCTATAATTTTAATATTTCATTTGTTCACATATATGAATTTTTACAAAACTGTTTGATAGTATTATTTCTATCATTTTTTAGATGAGGTTCTTTGTGACTATTACAAAAAAAGTACGATCAAAATGTTTTTTCTAACAGATAAGATATGATCATATTTCCTCGAATTAATGAAAAAATAATGAATTGAAAATTCCATTAAAATCTTATAAGATTAATTTCAACCAACATTTGTTAATTCAAAATATCGTTTTATTTAATTTTTTATCCGAAATAGAAAGGATACTTTTCTTAAGAATTATTTTCATGTGATCTCTCAGAATAATATTCCAACAATGATAAGAAAATTTGATATTACAAATGAATTAATTAAGGTATTAAAGGAAATTGTATTAATTAATTATATGGTCGGTTTATTTTTATTATGTAATGATATTTACAAAACACTATTATTTTACACAGATTTTTTTATGATGTAATAACGATTAGGAAACCAATTTTATTATAGGGTATATGATAATATGAATAATTTATGATTTTATGGCACACATATTTATGTTTTCTATTTTATGATGAGTCAGATCTATATCTTAATCCAATACACTGGGTAAAAATATATATCTCATGGGGTATATTAGAATATAATTGGATACGATCTTATTTCAAAGATTCTTGACTATAACAGGAGTAAACTCATTTCATTAGGCCATGGATGGATAGTGGAGCTGTAGAGACCCGAAGCTTCACGTACATGGACTTTTCATTACTTTTGCGGAATACTTAGTACATAACAAAAACACGCACACAAGGATCGTAATAGTTTAGTGTCTTTGGAAACTCGGAACGTAATCTTCTAATCGTGGTGAAAGATCTTCAATATCTCCCATAAAGATCTTACCTTAGTTTTTACCTAAAACCTTTCTTTATATCCTAGGGAAAATAAAACATAAAAGGTTGAGCTCAAATGCTCAGTAAGGGTAAACAAAAGAAAAAAATCAATCACATCATATTCATAAGAACATAACTTTTGGAAATCATAACCTGCAAAAGAGAGCATAATTTCATAACATGGGATAAATCATGGCAGTGAAATGTAATCACAATAATCATAACTTAAAACATGAAACTTTGTGGCATTCACACATAATCATAGAGAATCATTTCTTGTTAGTCAAGACTCATTGCCAAGACTATCTTAGTGGACAAAGTCCCTTTCTGAATCAAGTAACCCTCATTTCAGTCCTGTTTCACTGAACCGGTATAACCTACCATTTCAGCCATGTCTATCTCATGAGATATAAAATCTTTACCCAATGCATTGGAGGGAGATATAGGTCCCACCCATCTTATAATGAATCCTTTCTTATGTGTGCCACATAATCATAAACCATACATCCTAGCGTAACCCATGTAATAAAAATGGGATTCTTAAACAACATGACATCATAAAACCATTCATATAAGATAAAGGAATTCATAAACATAATTCCATCACAACATAGTCAAATCAATGTAAAAATATGGATAGAAACAGAACCCTTTATTATCTTAGATGGAAAATAATTTTGATAAAACACTTGAATTGAATTCTTGAGGAAAATATCCTTTCTTCTTCAAAATCAATTTCTTTTCATAAAACATCATGCAATTTTAAAAGAAAGAGATTTTATTGAAAATATTCATTAAATCTTTTAGAGGAATCTTCATGAAAATAAGGCTTTATAAAACAGTAAAAATCTGTTCGTGCCGTATAAGTTAAAAAAAACATTCTTCGTACTTTTGTCGAAAAAGTCAAAAAGTACCTCGTACGAAAAACGACAAAAGATTCCTTTCATATCTTTTACTAAAAACTCACCAAAGGGTAAGATTGGTTTTAAACAATTGTAGATGGATGTAAATAACATTACATATTGAGGAAACATAGATTTGGATGATAAAATACACCCCAGTAAATACCAACGTATAAACAATCTCGGATAAAAATGAGTTTGTGATATTTCCCTTACCTTAGGTCCGATTTGCTTCGTAAGTGTCCGAACCTCCTGTATAATGATTTAAATAATGTCATTTACTTATTAAAGAATCATATTCATTGTTATGATATCATATATGGTTCACTTATGAATTTATATTACCCGTTCTTTTGTAAATTCCATGATAAAGAGCGTTTTGGGTAAAATTGTTTCATTTGTCATCTGTGTTTTGACTTGTAATTATTCATATGATTACTTAGATCATGATTACTTAATTCCAGAACATAAAACATGATTTATATATATATATATTCAGGATATACATATATATAATAAATTATTAACGGGAAAGAAATACACCGTTCATGGAGACGGTAGTCCGTACGTACGCATGAACGCTGTTTTCGTTTCCTTATTGAATTGAATTGAATTAAGTAGATGAAATTCATATATATACACATAAATCCAGTATCATTGTTATGTAATATATTTAATTATTACTTATTATATATACTTTATAATCATTCATGAATGGTTTAAAGTAGAGAATGAATCTCATCGCGTCGTGGAGACGGTAGTCCGTACGTACGCACGAGCGATGATATCGTTCCCATGGTCGTGGAATTGTGTTGAAGTGTATGTAGACTATTTCAGTATCAATATAACTTTATAATAATCATATATAGTTACTCATTACACCATTATACCCATCCTATTAAGGTGGTGGTGGAAAAAAAAAATTACACCACGTCGTGGAGACGGTATTCCGTACGTACGCACGCGCGGTGATTTCATTTTTTCCGTAGGATGGATAGAAGGTGGATTAGGGTTGTTTCATATTTATAATAACATATCAGTATGTAAGTAATACTGATGTTATTACTTTTTCATGAAACAACTAAAGAAGAAGAAGTTTAAGAAGAAAGAAATTGAAAAGATCGGTAATGGATATTACCTCTTCTTTGAAACGCCTCTTTGAATCCTCCACTTAGGGAACTAAAATTGGTCTTTGAAGAAGACCAGGACCTCTAGTATTATTCTAGGGAAGTGGAGAAGGGATTTTTGCAGGGGTTGGCCGAGCTTCAGTGCTCAATTTGGTGTGAGGAGGAGGGGGAGGAGGTGCCCTTTTATAAGGGAGGAGAGGGGCACCTTAGGAATTCTTAAAAATATTAATTTATAATAAATCTAACCCCACATAAAAACCTCCAAAAATGACTCATATTCGAAGATTAGATGAGATAGGGTTGTAATATCATCAACCAATCAAATTTAGACATGTTTGGATCTTATTTTAAACCTTATCATTTTGATTTATCCTTATTTAATCTATTTAAGTTTATTTGTGGTAATAAAATTCTAAATTTTAAATTATAACAAATAATTACTTATTTGTTGTGAATTTTCCATAATTGTTTACTTTATAACATTATAGACCATATAAATATAAATTTATAATTTTTAAATATTTTTGTGATTTTTAAACAATTTAATAATATGTTATTTTTGTAAAATAACAATAGTGTCAATTTTGACACTATTCATTTATTTGAATTTAAATAAAATATATACAGAAGATATTTTCGAAATAAAAGCTTTAATATATTAATAAAAGGTCATATGTATCAATAAAATTAGTGTATCACATTAAATAGTTCATATAATATTTATTTTATTATTTTTAAAACAATTTATTTGGTTTATCTCTTAATAAAATAATTACT
The DNA here is from genome assembly GCA_963277665.1 of Viscum album. Classification (NCBI taxonomy): domain Eukaryota; kingdom Viridiplantae; phylum Streptophyta; class Magnoliopsida; order Santalales; family Viscaceae; genus Viscum; species Viscum album. The sequence continues at coordinate 974,787,147 of OY728126.1, read as the reverse complement.
ACATCATTTTTGTATAATGATTTAATATACTTATTTGTTGTATAAAAATTTAAAATAAAATTCTATGATGAAGATAAATATATTACCTTGCACAATAATACTTTTACTTGAATTTATCATCTTAAAATCACAATATTTAAATTGTTATATTTACTAAATTATGAAGGTGACAACTTTGGCATCATTTAAAATAAAATAATATAAGTGTCATAATCGCTTTTATAAGGCTCCAAATGGTCAAATATTCGACCATTGGATTCTTATGGTTTACATTTACATGTCCAATAAGTTTTGGTTAGGTATTTGTGCATTTTATGGTCACTATTAGTTTAAAAAAACATTATTCTTGATTTTTCACTAGATAAACAATTTCTGCATCACTATTGTGTCATAATTAATGATAATTATTTAATCCCTAAAAATTATAAAAAAATTTATATGATGTAGATAATTTCATTAGATTTCTTTAGACTATTCATGTTCGAAGTTTCATGAAGTTTATCACTAAATTAAAATTAATATACTTATAAAATTTAAGAGAGTGACATGTTGTCACTTTCTATGGTTTTAATAATAATTAAGTTATTTTCATAGAAAAATGTTCATTAAATGATTCTAATCCGACCCTTAGGTGATATGGGTCGACTTTTAGTCATCCAATAGGATTTTGACATTTGTTAGGGTAATTTTAAAATATTATATTTACCCTTAATTACCCGATTTACCTTTAACTATGGTAAATAAAATTTACCGTAGTTACTATTCATAATTCTCAAAAATAAAAAGTATATTATTAACATAATTTGGACCCACTGATTCCAAATATGGAATCCATTTTTTAAAATTCCATACACAGAAGTTGCAGAAATTAAATTAAAATTAATCCCGTTGTCGAATAAAAACGGCTTTTTGTTTAAAACATTGCAAAAGATTGAATTGATTTAACATACGAATTCAAGGTAAAATCAATGCTAATGACATACATTATATTAAATGGTAAAAATATATTCTATTTATACTATAAAACCATTCAATATTACAATTTAACCACATAAGATATTACGATGAAAAAAGTTGTTTTTAAATAAAATATAGCGTGTTTTTACTATTCATTAAAATATGAAAGTTATCGGAAAAATATCAAAACTTTATCTAATGTAAATTTTTATATCCTGATTCAAAAGAAGAATATTATTTTGTCAAATTGAACATATAAACACGTCAAAAACCAGATTTAAAGTGGGTGCGCCATCCAAAGGCGGCAAAACTGCATTTTTTGAAAAATACTTATTTTACCCGAAAAAGTTATTTTGTTCTTATACCATGTTCTAGAAATGTTTAAGATGAATAATAATGTTATAAAATTCAAAATTTAGTTAATACTATTCATAACGGCTAGTTCATGACAATATTATAATAATATAACATTGTTTATTAAAACCCGTTATTGCGTACAACACACGCTATCGAGGAAGGTCGTGATTGCGTGTAATGCAAGCCAAGTCAGGGTTGCGTGTAGTGAAAGAATCCTTCATTGTTTCGTATAACAGAATCCAACCATATTTCATTTATACATTAAATATATATATATATATATATACTCAATGTTGTGTAGAATAACTATTATCAAAATTGTGTGTAACACGGTCCAAGAATAGGGTTGCGTATACTGCAAGCTAATACGGTGTTGCGTATAGCGCAAGGTAATCTTGGTGTAGAATAAAACATAAGACATTAATGAAATTAAAATAATATTTTTCATAAAATCTCGGGGTGTTACATTCTACCCCCCTTAAAATGAATTTCGCCCTCGAAATTCGTCGGGGTTATAAATGGTTTACTATTTGAAAGTTTCTTTGATAGAAACCCACATCGTAAAAAGGAATACCAAAACTTATCTTTAAAAACAAAAGTATGAAACGTAACGGTTACCCAAATAAACTAATCACTGGGTTTCCACATAGGTGAAAATATGGATATGGAAGAGAAATCTAACCATCATGTTCTGATGGAGAGTGGTAGAGGACATGGCTATGGAAAAGCCAGTAATCACAAATCCATAGATTTGTGATGATATATGGTAAAATCCGATTCATCAGGTATAAGATCACTAGGACAACATTTTTGGTTTTCAAGATCATTTCCCTAAAGTTGAAAATTTAGAATAAATACTTACTTCATTTTGGTACAATCTCACTATTGTTCGTGCCTTTAACAATTTCCACTTCATCTCTTAAATAAATGAAGTTGAATTTGTTATTTGTGAAGTGTTAGCAGATCATGTGAGAGAATGACTGGTCATTCCATCTGTCTCAAACAAGAGGTTAGAAAAAATTATATACATAAGTCGATCTATAGTGAGATTAATCATATATGGTTCCTAAAATGAACTTATACTTCATATATCATACTGCTTAATATAATAAAACTAGTTTCTACTAAATAGGGACTTCCTGTAGGCCAGTGGTAGGCAATAAAGGCCAGTCGCATTTCGGTTGTGGGTTCGATTCCCACAGCCTTGTCCGACACGATGGGCTGTCGCCCGTCCTCCAGGTTGTCCTTTTTCTAAAGCTATATTACTATAACATCTCATCAATAATATCGAAAAACATTTTATCCTAACTTATGTCCAACATAATCCATTTTAATATTTAGGCTCATCCATAATACTTTAGTACACTCTCATAACATAGTGAAAACGATTGCCAGATATTTAACACCATCGTCGATCCCCATAAGATATGTCTTGTTGGTCACATTCCAAAAATTCAAAGTCCTTAATCGTGTATTCTCTTGAAAAATATGAATACCCATTAAACCTTAGTGAAAACATGAATGCTGTCAAAAGTTAACACTTTCCACATACCAAAATCCAAAAATTCAATATACTCAAACCATGATATAACATTCTCCTTATATCAGTCATGAGCTCATGAATACTATCAAACATTTTATTTTCTCCTTATCCCTTCATTATGCGCATATCATCTACATTCCAAAAATATCTGAATAACCTTTCATGGATACTGGTAACATTAATCAGACAACAATGTAACAATCCTTACATGTCTCTTTATTCCATAGTGCCATGAGATTACTTATACAACATTACACATGATAAACATGTAATCATTCCACTACATTCTTAAACCATTGACCGATCTTCAATAATTCTTTCATCTCACATATCATTTGTAGTCTCTTCATCATCATCCACATAAATACTTCCCATATGACGATACTGATTATCTTCATGAGACTTTCCCTTAGGGCATTTGTTTTCATAATGCCCATACATTCCACATTTAAAACACTTAACCATTTTTGATGTCGTAGCAATACCATTATCCTCATCCATGGTGTTAACTGGCCCTTTTCCTTTGCACTTACTTGCTTTGTGTCCTTCTTTTCCACAACCAAAGCATCTTCCAGTTCCTTTGAAACATTGTCCTTGATGCCTCTTCCCACATGATTTACATAGGGGAAATTGAACTTTCTTTCCTCTATGATCATCATGAAACTCCATCTTTCTCTTATTAGCCGAGTCAGGAAACTTACCAAATTTTACTTTATTAATCATATTATGAGATTGCTGATTCGGCATAATAATGATGTTTGGACTTCCAAATCCCATTTCATTTGGTTGATCATGAAAAATACCATTCCATTGTCCAACATATCCTCCATTATCGTGAATCACCTTGTTTCCAGCCATTTTCTAAAACCCAAAAAGAATAGTGTGAGAGGCAAAATAATTCTAGGGAAAACAAGATAGTAAAGGGGGAGTACCCTTAATATCTAACATCTTAGGTTACATTCTATGATTGTTACTGTAGTTCTTGGACTGTATCCTATACGTATACCTATCCTTAGGGACATCCCTAGACATACCTTAGAAATATCTCTAGGGATCTCACTAAAGTTCTCGCATCCTAGTTTCCAAAGATTGACTAAACCTTTCCTCTGATACCAACTGTAGAGACCCGAAGCTTCACGTACATGGACTTTTCATTACTTTTGCGGAATACTTAGTACATAACAAAAACACGCACACAAGGATCATAATAGTTTAGTGTCTTTGGAAACTCGGAACGTAATCTTCTAATCGTGGTGAAAGATCTTCAATATCTCCCATAAAGATCTTCCCTTAGTTTTTACCTAAAACCTTTCTTTATATCCTGGGGAAAATAAAACATAAAAGGTTGAGCTCAAATGCTCAGTAAGGGTAAACAAAAGAAAAAAATCAATCACATCTTATTCATAAGAACATAACTTTTGGAAATCATAACCTGCAAAAGAGAGCATAATTTCATAACATGGGATAAATCATGGCAGTGAAATGTAATCACAATAATCATAACTTAAAACATGAAACTTTGTGGCATTCACACATAATCATAGAGAATCATTTCTTGTTAGTCAAGACTCATTGCCAAGACTATCTTAGTGGACAAAGTCCCTTTCTGAATCAAGTAACCCTCGTTTCAGTCCTGTTTCACTGAACCGGTATAACCTACCATTTCAGCCATGTCTATCTCATGAGATATAAAATCTTTACCCAATGCATTGGAGGGAGATATAGGTCACACCCATCTTATAATGAATCCTTTCTTATGTGTGCCACATAATCATAAACCATACATCCTAGCGTAACCCATGTAATAAAAATGGGATTCTTAAACAACATGACATCATAAAACCATTCATATAAGATAAAGGAATTCATAAACATAATTCCATCACAACATAGTCAAATCAATGTAAAAATATGGATAGAAACAGAACCCTTTATTATCTTAGATGGAAAATAATTTTGATAAAACACTTGAATTGAATTCTTGAGGAAAATATCCTTTCTTCTTCAAAATCAATTTCTTTTCATAAAACATCATGCAATTTTAAAAGAAAGAGATTTTATTGAAAATAGTCATTAAATCTTTTAGAGGAAGCTTCATGAAAATAAGGCTTTATAAAACAGTAAAAATCTGTTCGTGCCGTATAAGTTAAAAAAAACATTCTTCGTACATTTGTCGAAAAAGTCAAAAAGTACCTCGTACGAAAAACGACAAAAGATTCCTTTCATATCTTTTACTAAAAACTCACCAAAGGGTAAGATTGGATTTAAACAATTGTAGATGGATGGAAATAACATTACATATTGAGGAAACATAGATTTGGATGATAAAATACACCCCAGTAAATACCAACGTATAAACAATCTCGGATAAAAATGAGATTGTGATATTTCCCTTACCTTAGGTCCGATTTGCTTCGTAAGTGTCCGAACCTCCTGTATAATGATTTAAATAATGTCATTTACTTATTAAAGAATCATATTCATTGTTATGATATCATATATGGTTCACTTATGAATTTATATTACCCGTTCTTTTGTAAATTCCATGATAAAGAGCGTTTTGGGTAAAATTGTTTCATTTGTCATCCGTGTTTTGACAGGTAATTATTCATATGATTACTTAGATCATGATTACTTAATTCCAGAACATAAAACATGATTTATATATATATATATATTCAGGATATACATATATATAATAAATTATTAACGGGAAAGAAATACACCGTTCATGGAGACGGTAGTCCGTACGTACGCATGAACGCTGTTTTCGTTTCCTTATTGAATTGAATTGAATTAAGTAGATGACATTCATATATATACACATAAATCCAGTATCATTGTTATGTAATATATTTAATTATTACTTATTATATATACTTTATAATCATTCATGAATGGTTTAAAGTAGAGAATGAATCTCATCGCGTCGTGGAGACGGTAGTCCGTACGTACGCACGAGCGATGATATCGTTCCCATGGTCGTGGAATTGTGTTGAAGTGTATGTAGACTATTTCAGTATCAATATAACTTTATAATAATCATATATAGTTACTCATTACACCATTATACCCATCCTATTAAGGTGGTGGTGGAAAAAAAATTACACCACGTCGTGGAGACGGTATTCCGTACGTACGCACGCGCGGTGATTTCATTTTTTCCGTAGGATGGATAGAAGGTGGATTAGGGTTGTTTCATATTTATAATAACATATCAGTATGTAAGTAATACTGATGTTATTACTTTTTCATGAAACAACTAAAGAAGAAGAAGTTTAAGAAGAAAGAAATTGAAAAGATCGGTAATGGATATTACCTCTTCTTTGAAACGCCTCTTTGAATCCTCCACTTAGGGAACTAAAATTGGTCTTTGAAGAAGACCAGGACCTCTAGTATTATTCTAGGGAAGTGGAGAAGGGATTTTTTCAGGGGTTGGCCGAGCTTGAGTGCTCAATTTGGTGTGAGGAGGAGGGGGAGGAGGTGCCCTTTTATAAGGGAGGAGAGGGGCACCTTAGGAATTCTTAAAAATATTAATTTATAATAAATCTAACCCCACATAAAAACCTCCAAAAATGACTCATATTCTAAGATTAGATGAGATAGGGTTGTAATATCATCAACCAATCAAATTTAGACATGTTTGGATCTTATTTTAAACCTTATCATTTTGATTTATCCTTATTTAATCTATTTAAGTTTATTTGTGGTAATAAAATTCTAAATTTTAAATTATAACAAATAATTACTTATTTGTTGTTAATTTTCCATAATTGTTTACTTTATAACATTATAGACCATATAAATATAAATTTATAATTTTTAAATATTTTTGTGATTTTTAAACAATTTAATAATATGTTATTTTTGTAAAATAACAATAGTGTCAATTTTGACACTATTCATTTATTTGAATTTAAATAAAATATATACAGAAGATATGTTCGAAATAAAAGCTTTAATATATTAATAAAAGGACATATGTATCAATAAAATTAGTGTATCACATTAAATAGTTCATATAATATTTATTTTATTATTTTTAAAACAATTTATTTGGTTTATCTCTTAGTAAAATAATTACTACATTATTTTTGTATAATTATTTAATATACTTATTTGTTGTATAAAAATTTAAAACAAAATTCTATGATGAAGATAAATATATTAACTTGCACAATAATACTTTTACTCGAATTTATCATCTTAAAATCACAATATTTAAAATGTTATATTTACTAAATTATGAAGGTGACAACTTTGGCATCATTTAAAATAAAATAATATAAGTGTCATAATCGCTTTTATAAGGCTCCAAATGGTCAAATATTCGACCATTGGATGCTTATGGTTTACATTTACATGTCCAATAAGTTTTGGTTAGGTATTTGTGCATTTTATGGTCACTATTAGTTTTAAAAAAACATTATTCTTGATTTTTCACTAGATAAACAATTTCTGCATCACTATTGTGTCATAATTAATGATAATTATTTAATCCCTAAAAATTATAAATAAATTTATATGATGTAGATAATTTCATTAGATTTCTGTAGACTATTCATGTTCGAAGTTTCATGAAGTTTATCACTAAATTAAAATTAATATACTTATAAAATTTAAGAGAGTGACATGTTGTCACTTTCTTTGGTTTTAATAATAATTAAGTTATTTTCATAGAAAAATGTTCATTAAATGATTCTAATCCGACCCTTAGGTGATATGGGTCGACTTTTAGTCATCCAATAGGAAGTTGACATTTGTTAGGGTAATTTTAAAATATTATATTTACCCTTAATTACCCGATTTACCTTTAACTATGGTAAATAAAATTTACCGTAGTTACTATTCATAATTCCCAAAAATAAAAAGTAACTTATTAACATAATTTGGACCCACTGATTCCAAATATGGAATCCATTTTTTAAAATTCCATACACAGAAGTTGCAGAAATTAAATTAAAATTAATCCTGTTGTCGAATAAAAACGGGTTTTTGTTTAAAACATTGCAAAAGATTGAATTGATTTAACATACGAATTCAAGGTAAAATCAATGCTAATGACATACATTATATTAAATGGTAAAAATATATTCTATTTATACTTTAAAACCATTCAATATTACAATTTAACCACATAAGATATTACGATGAAAAAAGTTGTTTTTAATTAAAATATAGCGTGTTTTTACTATTCATTAAAATATGAAAGTTATCGGAAAAATATCAAAACTTTATCTAATGTAAATTTTTATATCCTGATTCAAAATAAGAATATTATTTTGTCAAATTGAACATATAAAAACGTCAAAAACCAGATTTAAAGTGGGTGCGCCATCCAAAGGCGGCAAAACTGCATTTTTTTGAAAAATACTTATTTTACCCGAAAAAGTTATTTTGTTCTTATACCATGTTCTAGAAATGTTTAAGATGAATAATAATGTTATAAAATTGAAAATTTAGTTAATACTATTCATAACGGCTAGTTCATGACAATATTATAATAATATAACATTGTTTATTAAAACCCGCTATTGCGTACAACACACGCTATCGAGGAAGGTCGTGATTGCGTGTAATGCAAGCCAAGTCAGGGTTGCGTGTTGTGAAAGAATCCTTCATTGTTTCGTATAACAGAATCCAACCATATTTCATTTATACATTAAATATATATATATATATATACTCAATGTTGTGTAGAATAACTATTATCAAAATTGTGTGTAACACGGTCCAAGAATAGGGTTGCGTATACTGCAAGCTAATACGGTGTTGCGTATAGTGCAAGGTAATCTTGGTGTAGAATAAAACATAAGACATTAATGAAATTAAAATAATATTTTTCATAAAATCTCGGGGTGTTACAGGAGAAGCCAAGGTTTAGTAAAAGACTTTCTCTAATATTATTTTCTTTGAAATAACCCTTGGGAAATATCGATATTATTTTTTATTATGATTCGTATCCCAGAATTCCAAGACGTATTTTATTTTAAAATGTAATATGTTATTTTATTTTTATGAACTTCATTGATTTATTTCATGAATTGATATCATAATAATTGATATGAAAGATATAATTTTAAAATATAATTTTCATGTTCTTATGACCATATAATTATCTTATCTCTCATGATTACCCTTATTTGGAATTTTAGATCACTCTTTTCTTATGATTATTTTTCTTCATGGTATAATTAAATATTTTATGTATGTTGTGCCAAAAGGGTTAGAGTTATGAAGGAATAAGATGGAGACTATGTATATGTTTTACGAAGAAGTTGTTTATGTTTACATGATTACAATTAAAATAAACCTATATGGATCTAGTGTGGTTTTTTAAGTTATATAATTAATATTCTTATATTTATATTCAATATCTATGGATGAAAATTATTAGTTATTATACATTCCATCTATCGAGAAAAATGGATCTAATGTTCATGCATAAATACGACCTATTATCTCCATGAATGATTTAATCTATTTGAAATAAATAACTTTTAATGATTTAAATTTATAATAATATAATAAAAATATAATACATTAATATCATTTTAATAATTCATAATTTTATGTCTTAATGATAAAATTAGTAGGACCCAAATTACCAAACTAAAACTTATATAAAAAATGTAGAAATTATAAAAAAACATTAATTTTCACAGAGTATTTTATAAACCATTGATAAAATAATATTAGTATATCATATATGGAATTAGGTAAAAGATTATGTTCTTATAATATTTGTATATAAATATATATTTATATAGTAGGTTCGAACACATAAAAAGGAAGTCGAAACTGAGATAATGGTTTCTCATCTCAATTTTACATTCATGAGACATAATCCATTTTCACAAAAAAATTATTTTGTGTTGTGTATATACTATTGGTATGATATATTACATGATAAATATATTTATATTAGTTTTAATAAAAGTTTCATTTGTTTATTTTTTATTGGGGTTAAAATTAATATGTTACTAAAGTAGTAATGGTTGATTTCATGATATCATATAATTCTGGAATGTTTTTATATAAGTATCCCTTGGGGAAATACATATATATATAAATACTAAAATAATTTTTTTTATTTGATAATAAAAAATAATTTTAAATTAATATTATCATTTTCAACTATTTGGCACATAGAATGATCTAGAATTATTTTGGAATGAAATTAAGACTTGGTTTCTATCCTCTGTCAAAAATCATTTATCATCAACATCCATCTTTTCTAAAAATTATCTCAATTTTTTTAACCTTTTAAAAATGATTTATTAAAAATTATATAACTATATTTATTTTATAATTCTTTTGTTTGAAATATTTATGTCTCTTTCAAAACATATCTCATTTTTCTATTACTGAAAATGTGAAAGGAATCACTGTTTTAAAATGAACAACATGAATAAAATATAATGACATTGTCACTAAATACTATTTTAAATATTTATTTACATTTTTTGAATTTTTATATTTAATTTTATGTATTTTAAAAAATGGTGGTATTTTCTGTTTTAAATTTTTATTTCTAATGTGAATATTTTATTATTTTAAATAATGTCTTCGATAATTTTTTTATTTATTTTCAATAAAAAATACATTATTTTTCTTACAACTGACTGGGAATATGTTTTACATATATCATCGTTATTAAAAAATTTGATAGTTGAAGATAAGTTTTTTAGGATGTAAAAATATATTACTAATCACTATATTATTCTTGATGGTTTAATATTTTTTTGCTTCAAAGGAGTATGTAGTAAAAAAATTAATATTATATTTTAATATTAAGGTTTATATTGATATTGCTTCATCCATTACATATGGGGAATGCATTAGACATAGAAAGTGATATGTGTTAATAATAATAGACTATCCCTCGGTGCATCGATATGTCTAATGAGACAAATGAATTGGCCAAATTAGTCAGTTCCCAACCCATAGATATATGTTGTCTTATCAAAATTTCTTCATAGTATGTTTTTGATGTCTAAAAATTTCATTCCATCATTACGAGACTTGTTATTGATATCCATACAATTATTCTATTTGTTATAATATCAAAGGATATTTTTCATGATTATGTGATAATTTATTAGTATTTATTTGATCATCATTTATTCATTCCATATTATGATCATGTTATTGATGAAATGACATATGTTGTAGATATATACTTTCCATATATATTGTTCTAATTTTTTCATGGTATATTTTCAATATACAATCCATTACTGATCATCTGATCTCACCCCTTTCATATCATTAGTTTTTCCAAGGATACTAGGATGTGTTTTTTGACTGATATATGGGGATACTCTCTATTGAATAATTTATTATTTTAATGAATTTTTGTTGCATTTTATGTTTTAAATTGTAATGATAATTTCAATTCTGTATATATCCATTAATGAAAACAAAAATAATCCTTCTTTTTTGGATGTGATTCTTAGTATCCTATATTGATTTAATTAAATAACAAACACCTCTATGTTACATGGGTCAGGTTTATTATATTTATTATTAGAGGATATTTAATAAAATTATTAAGAACTATATTTTGGAAAACATATATTAAGGAATATAACGTTATGACAAATATTGAGTATAAGTATAGAATAACAAAAAAATGTTTTTGAAGGGTATATAGAATATGGTGTTACTAGAAATACATCCATGTCAATATAAAACATGTGGAACTGGTTCCATAATAGATGTTCCAAAGGGTAGTAACTCTGAAAAACATGACGATGGCATGAATTAGGCATTACATGGTGTACAAAAACAGGCCTTATTAGAAACATTCATTGCTACTACCATGGGATTTGATTTTGTTAATTTACATTTTTTGACAATCCATTATGATATATTTTAAAATACCATAATGATTAGTAATAACATTCTATGATCCAATTGTATGATTTTGAGATGATCTAAGTATAAATATTCCATTTTTGTTATGTTTCTTCCTAGTATTGTGAATATATTTTACATTTCCTAATTTTATCATATAATCAATTAAATAAAATATTTCTATAAATTTATCCTGGTGTATTTAATGGATACATTTTTCAATAAATGTTTCCTATATAATAATTTACCTTATATGAATGATAATAAAGTTGGATCTATAGAAATCTAGCTATAACTAATGAATTCAGAACCATTTTTTGGAAACTGACTCAGATTATTATAAATATAACTCCCCAAATGAAACATCCCATGGATCCATAATGTGTTATCAAAATTTTTGAACACTTTAAGTAGTAACAACCACTACCATTCAATATGAGAAAGAATAAAATTGTAGTTGGGTAATGTATATATTTTTCAATTTTAGATATAATTAATGGGGAAGGTTTTCATGTAATTTTATCTTTTATTAAAAATTTTATAAATATTGGTCATTGATATGAAAAACAAAGGATGACTATGAAATAGGAAACACATAATTTAAGTATTATTATCTATAATTATAGGAAAAGAACAGTCCTCATGCCATAATAGAATATAAGGAGAGATAATTCGTGAGTCTAAGACAAAATCAAGATGAAAATATTTCTATGTAAGAATAAAAATTTTCAAGGTTATCATCTAATGATAAAAATGTCATAAATTAGTAGAAATTAAATATTCACCATTTATTTTATATTGTAAATCCAATCAATCAATTGCAATTTCTATAAAAAATATTTCAATCATATGAGGATATAAAATTGTGTGTTATCATGATATAAAAATAAATGTCTATGTCATGTAGAATTGGAGGACACAAATATAGGAAGAGTATAGATGAGAAAAATATAGATTAATGGATGAAGGGAATGAATGATTTTATCACATGTGATAATTGTGAAAAAATAAAATGTAACATTCTAGATGGGAATGGAAGATTTATATAAGTGCAGAGAGAAAGGCCTCCATGATCATGATTGTGAGAGAAATAAAGAAATAAACATTGTTAAATTCTGAAACTGTAAGGAGATGGGGAACTTCATAGATGAATTAACCAAGTGTTACTTCAGAACATGCTAAGTGATAAAGGTCTCGTTTATGTTATGACCACATACAAAAGTGGAATTATTATAGTTATTTTGTATTTGGAATCCGGATTTATTATTTACGAATATTGTTTCTATAATATTATTATTATAGAAACATTAAATTTTATAATTATTATATTATTCTTACTTTCCTTATGTATATGAAATCATATGATGTATAAAACTCATAACCAAGAAAAGTGATACTATATAATGTTGTTCTTGTTTATAAGTTGATAATTTGGTGATGATAAACATTAATATGTGTCCCTTATTGTGATTATAATGATAAAGAAATAATTATTTGATATTATTTGTAAAATTGAATTTGGTTAGTCATTTTTGTTTTATTTAATTGATTTTATTACGTGTTTGGTTTCACTGAATATATTCAACAACCTATGCTTTTTTTGGAATCATTCATTTTTCATTAAGGTATTATGTCGATCAATGTATTCACATATTGATAATGACACATTAAATACATTGTTATTTTTCATGTGGAATATAATTTTTATTTATTGAACTCCCTTATAAATTTTGGGACATTTAACATGGGAAGAAATATTTTGGATGAGTCTTATGGTTAACTATTTATTAAATGTATTAAGATGAACATTGGGTGCTATTATATTACTTTCTCTATTCATATTTGTCTTAAAAAATATCTATAGATAAAAGGAATTACTTATCATTGTTTTAATGAGATAAAAATCTATTAATTTTTATTATATTTCATCAATATTAATTAATTTTTATATGATATCCATTTCATTGAATAACATAATATATAGGAATTTATTGAAGAACAACCAAAGGATGAATGTATATATATATATATATATGTTTTCAATTGTTATTTATAATAATGGTAATAGAATCACTAAACATTAATAAAATAATATTGGGACCCAAATTTTGTCATGTTTCATTCATTTTTATTGAATAAATATTCTTTTCACTTAGCATATATTTATTGATTTGTAATGGAACAATTTCTCTTGACCATGTTTTCTATCACTCTCTATTAATCCATGGGTATTACTATTCCCTTCAATGTAATTTTTCATTATTGGAATCCTATTATGTTTTAATTCTGGATAACCTTTTTACATCGCATTTAATATTATCAATATAATGTTATCATAACCCCTTTAATAATGTTTTTTTTTCAAAAAATGTAATTTAAAAGTTTAGTCCCTTAATTACCACAATCAAGATTAAATTGTGATTAAAAAATTTATTTAATGGGGTAAAATATAACTCCCTGAAACATTGAAATTGGAAAATCATATTTATTAGAATTTATGTCAAATATCACCAAGAATAAAATATAATATAATATCCTTATACATTGGAATACATTTCATTAAATTATATCTATTTGAAAAATTATGATGCACCCAGTGTCGGGTTTAAATGAAATATGATACTCTTTTAAAATATTATTATTTAAACACGATCACTATAAACAGGACATTGAGATGGGGAATAAATAATAATAATAAAATTATATAAATTATATGATTTATAAATGTATAATTTAAATTCAATTATTATCGAATGATTATATAAAAATAAAAAAATTGAAGGAGAATGAAAAGTTTTCGAAAAAATTTATTTTTCAAAAATGTGGATTAGTCATGCTTTTAGAAAATAATTTAAATTTAATTTTTTTGAATTATACATATTTTATTTCAAAAGTAAAACTTTTAATTGAAATATATATTTCATAATTTATTTTTCAGTGAATTATTTTGCATTTTTGGAAAATCCTAAGGCCCTGATGAACTGTGAAAATACTAGTGTTTGTTTTAAAAAATTTCATTGTTTTTAAATTAATTTCCAAGATTAATTTCAATTTAAATTTTTTAAAATAAAAATTATGTCATTTTTTAAATAATGGAACCACTTTATTTTATTGGAATCAAATTTATATTGATTTTTGATATTAAAAACTTCTAATAATATGATAATTTTCCTATTTTTGAATACTACACATTTGTCGCATGTGCAGTTTCATTTAAAATTGAATTACAAAAATTATGTTATATTAATTTGTAAAAAGGGATTATATATTTTCAATATGAATAATATATATTATCTATTAATATACTTTTTCATTTTGGCAATAATGAATAATGAAAGTTTTAAAAATTAATTACCATGGTTATGGTAAAAATGGGTTTACCATGGTGTTAAACTAAGAAGATAATAAATAAAAATGACATCATACTTGTCCAAAAGACATTGCACGATCCTATTAATACATCACCACATTATTGGTTCAATTATGACCCATTTTTTATTCTTTTTGAAATATAAATTTTTTTGAATCACATTATCATTTAAAAAAGTCCTTCTATATAATCTCTTCAACTAATATAAGGAAACCCCATATACACCCTCTTCATGGATCCAAAAGAGTTTGGTTCAGTCATAATCAACTAAAATGGTGGACGTGACACAATTGATTCTAAATAACACTCCCTTGGAGGAATTATTTGGTATCACTATCTTGAAATTAATATATATTATTATCCTCTAGTTATTAAATATGTTTTTATAATAATATTATTATTTTAATTATATATAGTACATATAATTCATAAAAGTATATTTTCAATAAAAATAACACATTATTTATCTCTTAAGTAAAATTTACATCTTCATTAGAATATATTTTTTCTAAATATTTTCTCAAAATATGTTTATATATTTCTATATAATTTATTGAATACATTTTTACATATTTTAGCTTTTTAAAAAAAATTTAAAATGATTCTTCATGAAATTTTCCAAACTAGGCATGACAGGAATTTACCAAAATATTGAAGGGAATACTGTTTTTAACATGTACAATATGAATGAAATTTTCTAGGGTTATGTCTTGTCACTATTTCAATGATTGTTACACAGGTTTTCAAAGGTTATTTTTAATGGATCATATTTTAAAAATAATTCTTAACATTGTGTATAAAATGTTTTTTTATGCAGTGAAGTTGTTATTTTTCTCAAGAATATTTTAATAAAAATTTCATCATATTTTTATTCAGAAACAAAATTATTTCATTATTTTACTTCTGATCCACTAGAGATATGATGTATTATCATAGTAATTATTCATTAATTTTATGAATTATGATCAATTTGACTAAGGATGTACAATTTGATTAATATTCAACACTTTACATATGATAGTTTCAGAGTATGTTAATTTGATTAGGGAATGTATTAACATTTCATGTTTTAGTTCAGCAAAAATAATGTTTATATTTATTAGGTTTTACCCATTCTATATTTGGAATTCATTAAACTTTGTATGTGATGGGAGGCCCAAGTTATTGATATCCCTTTTATTCATCGACATGTGTCATGTGACAAATATATTAGTCAAATTATATAGGTTTCTACCCAAAAATATTAACTATATAATTATAGGTCTTTTTAGAACATTCAATACGTCTAAAAATATTCATTCCATCATTATGGGATAATATATTTATGTCCATTTTATTATTAGAAAAGGTTTAATATCCATTGATGTCTTTAATTCTTATGTGATTATTTATATGGCCTTATTTGATCATCATTTATTCATGCCATATTATTATCATGTTAATAGTTAAATGATATGTGTTTATGTTATTAACATTTCATATTGATTATGTATACATATTAATTATAAATTCAATTATATAAATTCCCATACTAAGAATATCATATCACCCATTTCTTATCTTTCCCCAAGATTCCAATATATAGTTTGTGATTGATATTATGGGATACAAAATGGGGGATAATGGAGTTCTCAAAGAAAATAATTTCTATGTTATATGTTATTAATTATAATGCAATTTTGTAGTCTATAAATATTTTTCCTGGAATAATAAACAATATGGTCCTTGAGGATGTGATTTATTGTTTTTTATTCAAATATAATAATTTTTGTGTTAGTTTTGGGTTTATTTTTTTGGATTTTCTTCATGATATATCACAATGTTGATGTAATTATTTCCCACACACCATATCATCTACCAATTCAAATACAAATTTAATAGTTTGATTCTCAAAACCGAAGATGGAATGATATCATAGTTCTGAAATAACTCAACCACCAATATTTTAATGAACAAATAATCAAAATTTTCACCAAAATATTTAGATAGTTCTCACTAATGATATTTATCCTATGACACATGAGGTGTCTTTACCTGATTTTCCACTCAGATCTCGGAGGTGCACACCATAAGACCTAGAAATATGAATTTGATTTAGATCTATAGTACCATCCACCATTGGATTTAACTGTCAAAACATAATCATAAAATACTAATGGCACCCTCATAGTGGACTCCACAAAACAAACATGAAAATAGTTAAATGTCGTGATCCGAAACAATAATAGTCTTTATTCGATGATATGAATCAAATAAATAATTGTGTATTGTCCATGCATATTCCACCATTTAATATTATTTAACAAATACCCTATCAGGTTCCATAAATATTACCTCAATATACTGAATGATTCTCATTGTATGGTTTCCATCTGACCATAAAAAATTTATATAAATAAACACAAACTCTACATCGCATAAATTGATATACTACTGATGTTACATATAATATGTATGTAAATTCCACAACAATTTAATGAATATGTGAACAAAATCACAGATTTTCATTCTCAAATATAAGTGTATTTAATTATCTAAAACCTAATATAATAAAACTGATGTTGTGTTCTCACTTGGAAACTATGACAACTCTAATCCAATAACATTTTGTCATTATAATCAATTTTTTTCAAGATATGAATTTTTAGAATCCAGCAGATATCATATCTTAATTTATGGTAATAATACACTGTGGGTTCCAGTGGAATGTTTATTTTTATAGTCAACAATATATAAACAGTAAAATGATCACCCAATGGATTGTCCCACATGCGTTCATTGTTTACCACCCCAATATCATTGATGCACAATGGGAATAAATCCTTATACCCCCTGTTTATATAACCAATCACATGAAACCATGATTTATACTTATTCAATTAATGAAATACATGACTATGGAAAATTATAACCATGCCACATTAAGGTCACTACAATCATGAAAAATTTATTTTAATGTAGATGTTTAAAATTGTTACTTTACTAGTGTCATAATATATCACATGAATAGATTCCATCCAGATCCATACTAGAAAAGACGTTTTTTCACTCTCTCACTAGAGTATCCAATTTGAATTTATAAATAAATATACAAAGAACTCAAATGGTATTTCCCAATGAAACCCACATAATCTCAAGATCCATTATCTTTAAAGGTTCACAAATAGATAATTATAAAGAATATCCATTATAGAATTATGTAATTAATTTAAAATCCCATGCATCATACACAAACAACAAATCTCAAAACCCTCCCCCACCCATAACCAACTTTATGAACTAATAAGACCAGTAAATAACCTCTAATGGGATGCCCATCTTTAATATTATTCACTGACTCCCAAAAAATTGAGTAATATTTTTCAGGTCATTAGGGTCTCTCGCCTTGGCAATATATTTTATCTAAAAAGGGTCACAACTCACATAACATATTTCTGGGTCCTTTTACAAATATCTTATAGAATCTCACATTACAATCTACCCACTCTAGTGTTTCATATCAATATAAATCATTGAAAATAGATTCCATGATCACTACCAACTCATAGGAAAGTCACTCTCTATGATAATATATATATTATTAATATCTAGAGGATTAGGTCACATATAGTGACTAATATATATATCGATTTCATAAGTAAGAATTTTTTTCCGAATTGATCACACTATAATTTTCAAATAAGATTAAATTCATCACCAGGACTATAGGAATACACTATACAATTTGTAATTGATACTTTAAATTCCTAAAACTGCCTTCTTGATTAGATCCATTTTTTAGGAACCTAGTGTCCATTAAGACCTAATAAAGAACACTATATATAATTACAAATTATAAATTATCTCATTATAGATGAATATAAACATTCATTAAACAATATATATTTATATATGTTATTTGGTCTAACAAAGTATTTTTACACAATGATATTATATGAAAAAACATGTGTTATCTATTTTTTATCCTAAAATAGATTAACCACTTTCATTAAGGAAAATAATCACACTATTATGACCATTGAAAATTGAAACATAGATACCCTTAGAAATTGGTACAAACCCAATTTTTCAACATGCTCAAAGGGAATTCTGTATCTCCATAATATCGCAACTAGTACCTGGGCACTAATAATATCTTGGAGGAATGAATTCCCTAACCTAAATCAGATGACATGATATATATATATATACATGAAATAGAGAGAAATAGTTTCAGAAAAAATGAGTGTTGATATCAAGAAAAAATAGTAAACATTAGATCTGATACAACTAAAAAATAGAAAAACATTCTCTAGAAGACAAGTCTAATAATAAAAGACAACAAAAACTAAAATCAATACTCCATGTAATATAATGGAAAAACTCCCACCATCTCACCACCAACTACAAAAACCTGGCTCGTAGAAACCTTATTTTTCATTATAGTGCCTTTAGTTTCCATGCATCAAATGAACTAAATTGTTTACGAACCACTGAAGGGGTCCGCAGAGTGTAATCTAATATGCTTAGTAGGATCTCTCATAGGTGTTCCAAATAAATGATTAGTTCAAAAATCTAATAAAAAATCAAAATTAAGGAAAAATGTTTGATAAACTACTATATAATTTGAATTTCATATTAATGTGAAAAAATTTAAGATCCCCATTTTCCAAATTTCCAATAATAAGAGAGATAAAATATTTCGCATAATTTTTCAAACATAATGCAGTTTAATAAAATTAAATCTGGTATCACATATCATATCAATAATATAAAAGTAAAAGATAAAACAAAGCATGAAAATGTAAATCGTACATAATAGAATGTATAACTATTGTTTAATATATCTAATACACTCATATATAAAAATAGTCAATCTCTCACATCGTATCCCCAGATATATGTATCAAATTTTGAGTTTAATGATCAACCGAAATATGATATCCCCCAAAGAAGTTTTTTAATTCCCTAGAATAATGGTACTTCAGAGAAGATGAACACCCCATATGTGATCCCCAAAAGTAAATAGATGAGGTAAATTAACACACCATCCGCCTAAGTAACCACGAATTCCCATGTGTTTTATTTTCAAAACCATTTTATCAAAAACATTCTCGAAACCCATTTTTGTAATTATTTTCACATTTCTTTGTAAATACATTTTCCTTATACATAATTATTAGGAATCCTATCATGTCTCGAAAACTTGTTTTCACACACACAAATACTTTAATAAATAATTTCATTTTTAATATAAAATAATTTATAAAACTAGATTATTATTGTTCATCCTACATAGTCTAGAGATGTTACCGACTACCTCAAACTCGTGAAGAACATTACATGAATAGGATCCACCAAAAGGGAACACCACAAGTAAAATTAAGAAGGGAATATTAGAAATAATCACATATCATAATATATTCCACAAGAAATAAATTTAGTTAATATGAAAAATCACAAATTAATTCTATGAAACTCAAACACTACTCTAATACCAACATAAAAATCATCCCCATTGGAAATATCACACAATATATCAACATCATAATATAATTATTTTCTTCATATATAATTATATTTAGTAATGCTAGAAAATAGTTATACAACAATAAAAGAAAATGATGATGTAGTAGGATTACTCACATAGAGAAATGAATTGAAACCAAAATGGAGATCAATCACTGAAAAAAATTATATGGAAAGAATGGAGGTCTTCTGAGTCACCTGGGATAACTCATAGGTTCATGGGAGAATATACAAGTTTACAATTGAAATAAAAATAATTTATGGAGCGCTAAAAAACCCATGAGATTTACAAGGTGTGAAATGTAATTTCTACATTTATAATCAATAATTCCTAAATTCAAAATAAAAATAAATCAATTTTTTTTACAAATATATATTTTAACAATTTAATAATGTGTAATATATTAATTATATTTAAAATTATCACACCATATAAATATTCATAACATCTTCCATGTGACAAATACATAACATGCATATTATTAACGTAGTCTAAAACATTCATGATGTATAATCATTACATGGTGTGTAGTATCCCAAAAGATAATAAAAATAAAATTCTACTCAAATAACCAAAAAAGAATTCTATGATTTAAAATTGAAGAGAACTCTACAATGAATTTGACATGTTTTACCACATCATTTACTAATTAAAACATTCATATATACAGATTCATGTGGAGATTTTCCCTATAAAATTATATCCTTTATCAGGAGTCCCTAAACAATCCAAAATATATATGTAAGAGATATTCCCAAAACATGTAATGGAATGTTATAAATACCACACCAAAAAACATAATATTTATGAGAATTTATATAGATGAATTATGTATAGGAAAAATGATGTCATTGATCACTCATCAATGACTCATGTGACAATGCCCCTTGAAAATATGATACAGGTATCCATAAAAATCATACCAATGTAATCAAATTCCCACAAACAAGACATCAAACTAATATTAGATGATCCCTACTAGCTAATCTAAAATAGAATTTTTCGGCATGAAATGATTTTCTTATAACTCAAAATGTGATTGAGATCAGTTTGTTCTTTTCTAAGACGTGATACTTAAAAAACCAATGCAATACCCATAAAAACATTCTATTACAACAAATAACTACCATTCCTAAGATGTTCCGGGACCTAAAATTTTTCAACCTATCTCATATCCAATGGTCACAATTTTCTATGGTAATTATGACCCAAAAGAGGAGAAGCATTTAATAAAACCTAATAAACTTTGGAAAACTCAAAAAGATAATGTCTAAGTTCTGAAAACAATATCTACTGACTCTATTTTGTGTCCATAAGATAATGTATATCATCAATACATATATACTTCTCCTAGAATCTAACTAGTACATATATATAGTTCTCTTCCTCCTCATCCCAAAAATGATTCTGTCTACATGGAAAAAGATAAAAGGCCTCAAAAGATCTATTTTTATCAATGGATGAAAACTATTGTTAAAAATATTTCCCTATATGGATATCCTATTATCTACCAAAACACAAGAGAATGACAAAATAATATCCTCCAAGATTTGAATAGAATGCTCAGTCTGGTTAACTTCCTGTAGATGGTAAGTTGTACTCAACCTGGCCTGATTCCCCATTTCCTCATTAATACTTTTCCATAACAGTGATGTAATCCAAGGGTCACTACTTAAAAAAATGGAATAAATTACACTGTGTAACCCCATTCCCTTCATCACAAACTACTTATACATGTTTTCATCTTTTTTGGTTTCCCTAATTGGAATAATGCGATATGACATTTTCAAGTGATATATAATAACCCAAATAAAATACCCCCTTTAGGGAGTCAACAGTAATCCAAAAACAATGTCCATATACACCACCTATTTCCTTCAATCTGTCACTAGAAGAGGATGGAGTAATCTAGAGGGATTTAGAAACTCTTCCCATGTATGTTGGTCGGTATAATAACATGACACATAATATGAAATGTCACACATCATACCCTTCCACAATGATCCTCATATAATGTCATAATACATCATTTTTGTTGCTAGATGAACGAACCATGAAGAACTATGATAGTAAAAAAACTAATATCCTCAAAGATTATGGAATGAAAATCTAATACCTAATCCATAGTATTCCATTTGAATAGAAATAACAACCAAAAATGGTCTCCCCATCATATATAATTTCTTGAATTCTTTATAACTCTTAATCTTGATTTAGACACTATAGAGTAGACTCACATAAAGAATATGATAACTAAAAACAAGAAAACCCATTACTGATACATCTTATTTCATATCCATTTGATGTTTATTTAATATTTAAATAAATAATATAATTTCCATTAAATCCAAAAAAAGTAATTGAACATTTTATATTAAAAAATATTTATTGACATTCCCCTTTCCCAAAGTATAGGTGATTTTTATATCAGGTATCTTAAGGAATTACATCCACAAACATTGTATAATATTCAATTATTTGTAATAAAAGATATATATCATATCCTTATGGTATGAAAAGGCCATGAAATTCTCCGCAAATAGATAGTATCATGAAAACCTATGTTCATGAATTACTATGGAATGCTCTAAATAATTAGTTAGGTAATTTTTATCATGAATTAGAACATTAAAATAACCCTAATCCACAACATGATCATCCAATATAATCATGTATCTAAATATAGAATTATAAGAATCAATGAAAAACACATACCACATACTGGTATTAGATATGATCCTAATAGGATTCAATGATTTAATTCATTTCACTTTATTAAAAAAAGGTTGACATGTAACAACCCGAGATTTTATGAGAAATATTTTTTTATGACTTCTATTATTTGCAACACCAATGGAATCATTCACTACAAACAACACTGTCTTGGCTTGCATTACACGCAAGAAAAAACTTCCTCGATAGCTTGGTTTGTACGCAATATCGAGTTTCACTAAACAATGATATATTATTATAATATAATAATCAAGCCATTATAAATAATATTAACCGAATTTTTAATTTTATAACATTATAAATTATTTTACACATTTTCTAGAATGAGATATGAAAACAAAATCAAATTTTCAGATAAAAGAAGTATTTTGTTAAAAATGCAGTTTTACCCCCTTTTGATTGAGAACAAATTTTAAATATAATATTTTTACAAGTTTATAAGTTCTATTTTACAATTTAAACTTCTTATTTTGAATCGGGATCTAAAAATTTACATTTGAAAATTTTTGGGTACCTTTATGTTACCTTTCATATTTTGATGGCTAGTAAAAACACGATAAATTTTTCATAAAAATATATTTTTTCATCTATATAATTTATATTGTTAAATTAAAAAATTAAATGGTTTTAAAGTATAAATAGAATATATATTTACCTTATAATATAATTAATTTCCTTTCTATTAATTTTACATTGAATTCAAAGGTAAAAACATTTTAATCATTGCAATGTTTTAACATTTGAAACCTGTTTTCACAATAGAGGGATTAATTTTAAATTAAATACTAAAGATTATTGGTTTTTAATTTAGAAAAATTCATTCCTTGTTTGGAATTTGTAGGTCCAAATTATGTAAATAGGATAATTATTTTTTAGAAAATATAAATAGTAACAATGGTAATTTTATTTAATACAATTAAATGTAAATTGGGTAATTTAGGGTAAAAAATAAGATTATACAATTACCCTAACACCTACCCAAATTTTATTGGATGAAAAAAAGTAGTCCCATATCACCTGAGGGATATAATAGATGAATTTCATAGACTTTTGACAATGAAAATGATATAATTATTATTAAAGAATGAATGTGAGAACATGTCACTCTCTTATATCTTATAAGTGTAATAATTTTAATTTAGTGATAATCTTCATAAAATGTCAAATATTAATTGTCTCTAAAAATATAATAAAATTATCTACATCATGTGAATTTATTTTTAATTTTTATGTTTTAAAAAATTAGCATTAATGGTGACACAATAATGATGTAGAAATTATTTTATTGATTGAAATATCAAATAAATGGTTTTGAAAAATATTAAAATTATTATTATATAATCTAATTAATATTATCCAAAGAATTTATAGATTAATATGAAATTATAGGAATCTATTAAATATTTTCGTTCAAATATATTCTCTATGTGTATTTTATTTAAATTCAAATAAATAAATAGTTTCAAAATTAACACTATTGTTATTTTATAAAAATTACATATTATAAAAATATTTAAATATCAAAAAAATATTTAAAAATTATAAATTTTAATTTTAATGTTCTATAATGTCATAATGTATCCAATTATGGACAATTTACAACCCATAAGTAATTATTTATTATAATATAAAATTAATAATATAACTAATATAAATAATATTAAATAGATTAAATTATGAAATATCAGGTTGATAAGGTTTGAAGTAAATTCCCAATATTTATAAATTTTATAGGTTAATGATATTACCACCCTATGTCATATAATATTTTGATTTGAGCCATTTTTTGAGGTTTTCATGTGGGGTTTTAGTTTATTATAAATTAATATTTTGGAGTTATCCAATAGTGCCCCTATCCTCTCTTATAAAAGGGAACCTCCTCACTATTCACCTCTCAACATTTGGATCCTTCATGCTCAGCCAAAACCGGTCCATTTCCTTTTCCACTTCACTAGAAACATATTAGAGGTACTGGTCATCATCAAAGACCAACTATTGTGCCCTAAGAGGATGTTTAGAAGAGCCGCGTCGAAGAAGAGGTGATATCCTTTACCAATTCATTCAAATTTACTTCTTCTCCTACTTCCTATTCTTTATTTTTTGCATTGAAAAGTAATAAAATAATTATCACTCATATAATTATATATTATTATAAATGTGAAACAACCTTATTTCACCTTCTATCAATCCTAAAGAAAATGAAATCATCGCGCACGTGTACGTATGGATTATCGTCTCCACGACGTGGTGTAATCTGTTTTCCACCACCACCGTACATGGATCAGTATAATGGTTTAAATAACAACTATATATGAATATTATAAAATGATACAAAATCTGATATATTCTATCATCCACTCCAATACCATTCAAAAATTATGGGAAAGATATCATCGCTCGTCCGTACGTACGGCTTACCATTCCACAGTGTGATGTGATTTGTTCTACATAATCCCCATTAAACTATAATTATATAAAATAATTCAATAAAAAAATCTTATATATATCATACTAATACACATCTATAAATTATGTAGCTATAACCTAAAATTATGAGTAAATATTTATTCGCCCAAACACGCATAATAACATAAAGCAATAAACACTCAAATAACATGTAACAATGAAATATTACTAATAATAAGATAATAATATTACCATATATGATATCATAACAATTTTTATGATTATGTAATAAGTCAATAAAATTATTTAAATAATTATATAGGTGGTTCAGACACATACAGAGCATATTAGACCGGTGGTAAAGGAAAATCTCACAATTTCATTTTTATCCGATATTGATTATACATCTGAATTTACTGGGACATATTTATCATCCACATGCATGATTATTCAATATGTAATATTATTTCTATCCTCTTAAATTTTATTAAATCCAATTTTACCTATTGGTGATTTTTTAGTAAATGATATGAAAGTAATCTTTTGTCGTTTTCCGTACGAGTTACTTTTGGACATTTCCAGCCAATGTATGAGACGAATGTTTTTAAAACTTATACCAAATGAATGTATTTTTATGATTTCATACAACATTATTTCCATGAAGCTTCCTCTACATGTTTTAATGTTTATTTTTAATTAACATCTTTTAGTTTAATATGGGATGACATGTTTAGAAAGGAAAAAAAATTGAAGTTGAAAGTATATTTTCCTCAAGAATGGAGTTAATCCAATTTATCAAAATTATTTTCCATATAACATAATATACAGTTCTGTTATTATGCCTATTATTAAATTGATTTGATTATTTTATGATGGAATTATTTTTATGATGTCCTTTTATCTTATATGGATTATATTATCATGGAATGATGTTTAAGAATCACATTTTTATTACATGGGTTATGATATGATATATGATTTATGATTTTGTGGCACACATAAGAATGGTTTCATTATGATATGGGTGGTACCTATATCTCCCTCCAATGAATTGGGTAATGATTAATATTTCATGAGATAGTCATGGCTAGAACGGTGAGTTAATCTGGTTCAGTGATACTGGACTAAAACAATGAGTGAACTCGGTTTAGTAATGGACTTTGTCTGCAAAGATGGTGTTGAAAAATGAGTCTTGACTAATATGAAATTATTTTATATGATTATGTTTTTATACAAAAAAGTTTAATGTCTTATGTTATGAATATTGTGATTATATATCACTAATATGATTTATCCTATGTCATGATATTATGATCTCTTTTTCCGGATAAGATTTTAAAAATGTTATGCTCTTATGAATATCATATGATTGATATTTCCTTTGTTTACCCTTTCCATGCATTTTATCTCAACATTTGTATGTTTTCATTTCCCCATGTCCGGAAGAAGGTTATTAAGTAAGATATTACAAAAGGGACTCTAGATATGATGATATAAACTTGAGACAATATAGATGATTTATGAACCTATTGTTTATGTTTCCTAGTTTCTAAAGACACTGTAACTATATGCCCCTATCATGGTTTTGTTATATGTTATAATAAGTATGCTTCAATTCTGATGTAATAACAATTTATGTAATGCATGGGTCATTATAGTTGGTATCAGAGGGAAAGTATAGTCAACATTTGGAAACTAGGATGTGAACGCCTTACTAAGAACCCTATAGATTTGCCTAAGCATAGAACACAATATTAGTGTTTTAGAATTGGCCATGAATAACCTATGGTAAGACCAAATGTGTGAAATTTTATTCCTGATTATTTTCTTTTCATTTTGTAATTAGTGTTGAACACACTACACTTATTAGTTTTAGTCAATTATAGGAACTCGAAGGAACCATGTTATTGTCGAATGTGATGGGCAATGCAATGATTCTCCCCTTGAGAATCCAAATATTATGGGATCTATAATGAAAAATTTTGTATCCCAGATCACACATCTTTTTCAAGCTATGAATCATGCAGGACTTCCCAAAGAGAAAAGTAGGGAGAAATATTCTATTGAATCCTTCATGAGGTAGCATCTACCTTCATTCAATGGTTATTCTGATCCATTAGTGGCTGAACAATGGATCAGAACCACTGAAAATATATGTTCAGTCCTTCAATGTTCTATCATGATAAATTCGTCTTAGAAGTATATTTTTTGGAAGGTGAAGCTGATCAATGGAAAAATATTCTCAAGAATACAAGGAAAAGCGATGAAATTGAGTCTATGTAATGGGACAAGTTCAAGAACTTATTTTTCAATAAGTACATCCCTCATATTCTACAAACAAATATATAGAAGGGGTTTCTTGAACTAAAGAAAAAGGATTATGAATCTGTTGGTACCTATGAAGAATATTTTACAATGATTACAAGGTAGAATTCTTGGATTATTAATCAACCTAAGAGTAAGATTGATCGATTAATTAATGGATTAAAAACAAGTTTTCAATGGAAATTATCTATAAGGGACATCAATAGCTATGAATAAATTGTTCAATGATCTGTGAAGGATGAGATGGAGATTTGAGTAACCCCTAAGTCATATATGTTTGATTTGAAGAGGAAAATGGAATTCAAAAGAAAATCTAAAGGCCATAGTGAAAAGAAGATGTGTTTTCCCTTATGCTCAATGTGTGGAATGAAACATAGAGGGAATTGTTTTAAATGGAAAAGTAAATTTTTTAATTATTTAAAAGAATGTCATCATGCAATTGAATGCCGCAGTGATGGGAAAAAGCAGTCTAGTGATGCGAACATAGAAAAGGCTACACAAAATGCACCTCCTACACATTAATGCCACAAATACATGGTAATGGGGCATTATGACAATCAATGCCCTATTCCAAGGATTTTTTATGATGATCGATGTCAATAAAACTCTTACATGAAAAGACAAAGGAAAGTCACATGTAATTTCTATCGGTGAAGTGGAGTATGATAATTAAGTGGTGAAAGGTACACATACAATCCACTCTAAAGTAGAAAATTATTTATTTGATTCTATATCCAACCAAAATTTTAGTTCTGATGAATTTTCTTAGGGTATTGTCGTACTACCCCAACCATTAGCTGTTGAGTTAGATGTGACAAGTCTTAATGTCACAATAGTTGAATCAAATGGTTACAATTCATCTCTAATTGATGTTTGTGGGAAAGTGCCTCTTGAAAATATTGTGATCCTTCATATAATTGAATTTTATGTGATTCATTGCATGGATTGGAATTATTTATATGGAAATAATATAAATTTCCAAAGTAGGGAAGTCACATTTCATATTCCTAATAAATCTATAATCATATATCGATGAAATGATTATCAACTATTGATAGAAAATATTTTTGATAAGGAAAATGGTCAAGAAGATGCTTCTGAAACATTTACCCCAGAAGATTTCCTACCCTTTGTTGATGAACAAATATTACAAAACCCAAACCAGTAATTTATTAAGAATCATCCCATTGATAGTATTATTGGTGAAGTGAATCAACCAGTAAGGACTATAAGTTCCTTATTAAATGAAGTAGAGAATCTATAATTCCTTTCCCAATTAGAACAAAAAGGAACTGATGAAGCTTTAGGTGATGATTATTTGATTAAATCAATGTAAGATGAACAAATTTAATTCGTATGGAATAAATTTTGGACCTTGGTTGAAAGACCTAAGGAAACTTCTGTAATAGGAGTAAAATGTGTCTTCAGAAATAAGTGTGATGAAAATGGAATCCTTGTAAGAAATAATGCTAGATTGGTTGTTAAAGGCTATAATCAACAAAAAGGAATAGACTATAAATAAACCTATGATCCATTCGCTAGACTTGAATCTATTCATATTTTAAATTCCTTTACAGAATTATTCATTTTCATGCTTTTCCAAATGGATGTAAAATGCGATTTCTTTAATGGTTATGTTCAAGAGGATGTTTAATTGGAACAACCTTCTGTATTTGAAGACGCAAAACATCCTAATAATGTTTTTAGACTTACCATTGAATTGTATGGCCTTAAAGAATCCCCACCAGCTTGGTATGATAGACTTACATGATTTTTTTATTCAAAATATCTATGTTAAGGGAAATGGAGATCCAACTCATTTTATAATGAAAGATAAGAGACATGTTTTTATTATTCAATTTTATGATGATTACATTATATTTGGTTAAAATAAGCAATATTTAACTGATTACATTGCAGATCTAATGATATCTGAGTTTAAAATGAGTATGATGGGTGAGTTACCTTTTTTCTTTGGTTTTCAAAATATTCAAAAACCCGAAGGAATATACATATCCCAACATAAGTATATTAAAGATAATTATAAAAAGTATGGATATGACAATACTAACAGTATAATTATTTTCTATTTTCACCTCAAACACACTTGATCTTGATGAAGCTGGGAGACCTTTAGATCAAACATCTTTTAAAGGTATCATAGGATGTCTACTTTACTTGACAGCTAGTCGACCAAACATAATGTTTTCAGTAAACTTATGTGCAAGATATCAATCCAATCCTAAGGAATCTCATTTAATGGCAGTGAAAAGAAATATTTTCTACTTAAAGGGAACCATTGATCTAAGACTATTTTATACTTATGGAAATGATTTTGTTTTAAAGAGTTTTTCAAATGGTGACTTTGGTGGATGTATAATAGATAGAAAGAGTACAATGGGAACTTGTCATTTCTTAAGAGATTCATTTGTTTCTTGGAGCTTCAAGAAGAAACACTCAGTATCTCTATCAACTACTGAAGCTAAATATGTAGCAGCTGGATGTTGTTGTGCCAAAGTGTTATGGATGCAACACAAACAAATAGATTAATGCTCGAGTTTTAATAACACTCAAATTTTGTTTCATAACACAAGTGCCATTTCCTTTACTAAAAAACCTAAACATCACTCTCATGACAATTACATATATATTAGGCATCAATTTCTTAGGGATCACACACTAAAAGGATATATAATTCTTCAATTCATTGGAATGCATGATCAACTTGCTGACATTTTCACAAAATCCTTACCCTTCGATAGATTTAAATACATTAAACAGAAGTTAGGAATTAAAATCGTAAGGTAATTTCCATAATTAACATCTTGTTAAACCAATATCCCTACAGTTATAATCTCTTTTTTCATTGGGGGAGTACATTTGTTATGATGTTTTTCAAATTTTTCCTAATGAAGTATTGACTCTAGAAAATTTCATAATGAATGTTTTAGTACTGGAAATTTTCATAATGAATGTTTTAGTACTGGAATTTTTTGTAATGATGTTTTCGTACTAGAAATTTTTGTATTGAATGTTTTAGTATAGGATATTTTTGTAATGATGTTTTCGTATTGGAAATTTTCATAATGAATGTTTTAGAACTGGAAATTTTAGTCATGTTGTTTTTGTACTGGAAATTTTCATAATGAAGTTTTCTTCCTAAAAATTTTCATAATTAATATTTTAGTACTGGAAACTTTTGTAATGAATGTTTTAGTACAAGAAATTTTCGTAAATTAGTTTTCATATTGTAAATTTACGTAATGAATTTTTCATACCGAAAATTTTCATAATGTTGTTTTCGTACTAGTAATTTTTATAATGAAGTTTTCGTACTAGAAAATTTCGTAATGAAGTTTTCGTAATAGAAATTTTCGTAATTAAGTTTTCATACTGGAAAATTTTTTCATAATGGGAATTTTTGTAATCAAATATTCGTAATGATAATTTTTGTAATATGAATTTTTGTACTCATTCATTTTATACTAGCGTTTTTTTTATCAAAGATTTTTCAATAAAACATTTTCACAATAAGTTTTTTGGATTCAAATTTTGTTCAAAAAGAATATCACCTATTACGAATAATCTTCCTTGCCAAACTTGAAGGTATGATTTCTTTACATAAGATTTTTTAGTCACATTTTCATTCTGATAGTTTCCTTTGTTTTTAAAATTATCCAGATTCATTTCTTCTTATATTTGAATGATTTTCTTAAAACCCCAAAAGATTGGACTCAATATTTTTTTGCAGGTATGTTTCCAACTGTCAGAGCGGATTAGAGATTTTTTCAACCGTTAGATTGTTTTTTTAAGTTGAAAGGTCACTTCATCACCTATATAAAGGGAACCCCAATGGTGTCCCACATCGATTTCAAATCCATCACGTGTCGAAGCTCTGTCTCACTTCTTATAGCCCATTACGAATCATTCAGTGCTCCTCCATTCCGAACGTCTGTAGAAGCCACTTTCCAAGATATATCTTCTATGAAGCCAATCTCAAAATGTTTAGTCTACAGGGAAAGGTTAGTCCATCCGAAAATATTTAATGAGTATGATTCTCTAATTTCTAAGAATATCAAACTCAATGGATGGGCAGATTTATACGTATCAAAACCAGGGGATCAAGATGTT
Source organism: Viscum album (assembly GCA_963277665.1). Lineage (NCBI taxonomy): Eukaryota > Viridiplantae > Streptophyta > Magnoliopsida > Santalales > Viscaceae > Viscum > Viscum album. Next base: position 974,754,957 of record OY728126.1, on the reverse strand, counting down.
GTTTATACAGATTTTATTTTACAATTTTATGAGTCTTTTTCCATCTATGAAGAAGATGGAAGTGAAAAATTCACTTTTAAGAGATTTAGAAAAACTTATAAGCTTTCTTACACAAAGGATGCAAGCTTGGGGGGGCTCTCATATGATGGTGAAGCAGAATTTAGTTCACATAAGTTACCAGATGTGCAAGGAAGTTTCATCAATGTGAAGGCAATGGAATGCCTTGGACTCAAAGATGGAAAAACAAAAAATATTTCTCATCTCTCCACCAACAACCAGATTCTGCAGTTTTGGGTTCAAGGGTTTTGCTTTCTGAGAAGAGGTGATAAGGATAACCTTTGAAAAGACATATTTACATCTTGGATTTCATTGTCAATATAAGAAAGATAAATATGATGAGGCACATTATTATTACGTTTCAGAACATCAAGAATGGGTCTTTGAAAGCTCAAATTATTATGTATCCTACTCTTATCACAAAGCTTATTATTCAGTGGCTTGATTTTTTCAAGATTACTTGCACCTCCAAGCCTAGAATTTGTAAGCAGACGCTAATAAGTGATGAAACATTAAAAAGAATGAAAGCTGGTTTTTTAAATGAGTCAGGTGAGTTTTGTGATCTGCCAGAGGAGGAGGCAGATGTCATTTTATAAAATGTGGAGAAAGCTGATCCATTAAAGAAGCATGGTAAGAAGATAAAATTGAAATAAGAAGTATCTATAGGAAATACCCATAAAGCTAAAGAAACCCAATCCCCACCTCCCATGTTGATGAAATAGAAATCATATCCAGATGAGGTGGTTTCTAAATGGAGGAATATTAAGGAGAAAAGGAAAGAAGGGAAACCTCAGTTCAGACTGGACCCTGCTGAAGCTAAATCCTTAAGGGAGAAGACTGCTGAATACCTTGAGGAGGCATAATATGAAATGATTAAAAAGATGAATATGTCTGAAGATGAAGTTGTACAATCTCTTTTGAGAGTCATAGAATTAGCTTCTAAGAAGATTCCCATACAAGAAACATTTCTTGTTCAACCATTACCGATGAACCCTGGAATGAATTACTTCACTATGGAAAAAACTAGAGAGAAAGAATTTGTTGAAAGAGAATAAGAAGAACAGGATGTAGAAGAAGAAGTATAAGTAGAAGAAGACAATTGTGATCTAGAAAACATGATTAAACATATTGAGGATTATCAAGAGAAGGAAAAACTATCCAAAAAACTATCACTCCGAACATCTGAGGCTGAGTCCTCAAACTTGTCACTTTGGGAAAAGGAGATGAAAAAGAAGCTAAGGAAGATGAAGACAAGAAGGAAGAGAAATAAAATAAATTATCTGAGGCTGAATGCTATGAGAAGCACATTCTTGAAGAAGGAACAGAGAAATAGAAACACGATAAAGACAAGATAGTTTAACTAACTAAATGTGATGAAGTATCTATTAATGAGGAACCAATTATGAATCTTGATAGGGTTAAATATTTTGTTATGGACACCCCAACAAAAGATATAATTAAGAAGAAGGATGTTGTTGGCTCTTCAAGAGGAAAGTTGGTGGATATTGAAGAAGAACAATCCCCAAGAAAGGTGAATTATTCTGAATCATTAACACTAGGACATGATTTTGTGGTTTAATCTTTGATGAAGTTGGTGGATACAATTACGATCATTCCCACCGTAGACTCCAGATGCCAAATTCTTTGACAAAGCCTAAATAAGAAATATTGATTTGTATCCATGGTAATGGATATGTGTGTGAAGATTTTGGTTGAGTATAGAAATTTTTTCATCAATTATGAAGTTCATAGGAAGTCATTCAGAAAAACCACTATATTGTTAACTAAAATTGATAATTACATGGTAGAGCTTGATCAATTTCTGAATGATGTAAATGATGATTTTGACACTGAGGATTCCAAAATGATGAATCTTGAGGATAAGCTGACCATTGAGCAAAATTCTTGGAATCAATAGGTGAGTGATCTTAATGGGAATCATAACTCGGTTGTTCAAAACTATAAAGGGGAAAGAGATCTCTAGATTGAGATCGAATAGATGCTTATGAAGAAGGATGAAATTCTTAAGGCATAGTCTGAGGCTTTGAAGGATCAAGATTAATGTATTAAAGCCTTAGAAAAACAAGATGAGGAGGACCAGAAAGACTTGAAGAAGCTAAAAACCCTGTTGAAGAAGTTAATCCCCAAGGAAAAGGAAGAAAAATTGACCAATCTGATTTCTTTGTTGTAATTTATTTCCATGTTAAAATTCATTCAATTATAATGAAATCTTTGGTTGTATGTATCTTGTGTTATTATGTATAAATTTTTCGGGTACATTATTTCTTTTACATTCCCTTACATTATTTTGGACAATCACAAAGGGGGAGAAGGAAAAAGAACTACTCAAAGGGGGAGAAGGAAATATTTAAAAGGGAGAAGAATAATTTCTATGTTAAGAACTATCCTTATGAAAAATGGAGTTTCTCATTACGATGTTTTTCATTTCCATGATAATGAAAACTCAATTATGGAAATCCTGAATACAATACTTAGTGTTCCAATGCCTAAGGGGGAGTTATTTGTATTCACCACAATCTATGAACATAAGGAGATAAGTTTTAATTTCAAAGTCTAAATAAATTTTTTCTAAGTCCATATATCTCTTTTTCGAAATATTTTTTGTGCTTTCCAAAAAGGGGGATATTTTTGAGTCAATAAGGTTTTCCTTATTAATTTTCCATTCTTTCTTTTTTTGATAATAACAAACACCATATACATAAGAAAAACTATATTTCACTTCTATAAGGAAAATTTATGTTCCAAAAGAATTTACCCCTACTATATTTTCATTTCTCATGTCAATATTTTGCATAAGTATAAAAATCAGATTCATACCTAAAACCTCAGAATCATATAATACTTAGATATGATGTATTCTGTTTTAGGATCCGAATTCTGGATACGGACTCTAATGATGTTCCATTCTCAATTCCGAGTACAGACACTAATGAAGTTCCACTCCAAATTCTGGATATGAACTCTCATAAAGTTACACTTCAGAATTTTGGGGAAGAACTCTCATAAAGTTCCACTCCGATTTCTGGATACAAAATCTCACAAATTTCAACTCCGAATTATGGATATGAACTTTAATGACTTTGACTTCGAACTCCTAGTAGTTCGACTCTGAACTTTTACGAGTTCGACTCCAAACTATGTAAGTTCAGATTCTGAATTATAGTGAAACTAGACTCCGAATTTCCCTAGAAATTCAGACTCTTGATTTCTATAGAATTAAGTTTCGAATTCTTAAAAAACAGAATCCGAATATCTATTTATTATAAACTCGGAATTCCATTTTGATTAGACTCCGAACATTTTATTTTCTTACATTTCGAAATCAGTTTTAATTATTATTACACTAATTTCATTACAAAATGATGTCGTTCTTTAAGTTATTGATTAACTGTTGGATGAGTGACACGAGTATAGGTCCCTCTGAATAACAAGGAGAACTATGATCATTGTAGGAGGGAGACACCTATTAGAGATTTGATTATAAATAGGATATCATTTGAAAAGAAGCAATAACTATTGGAATTTTTATGATCAGAACTTCCTGACGAGATTTATAGAGAGAGATGCTCTTATCAGCTTTAAAGCATCATGCAAAAAGATTGAATGGCTTGTTCAAACTTTACATTGTACTTATTTTCATTGTGCGACTCCGATTGTTGTTGTGTACAATAGAGTACTTATGGGGATAGAAAGATAGAGGTTCCAACACCATGAAGTTGAGGGATTCCTTGCTGAGGAAGAAATAGGTGCCGACTACTAGATAGTTGAGGGCTTTCAGGGATAGAAATACAAATTCCAATCTTCGTATTAAGGGCTTACCCTGGTGTGGGTAAGACATACTTTTTTGAAATTATAAATCAAGGGACCTTTATCCAAGGTTGTTGGATACCCTTCTCTTTGGGTAAAAAGTGTAATTGTTTGTTACTTGTAATGTTACTACTTTGTTTTCCGCTGTGCATTTTTTATTGTTAAGGAAATTATAACATTCATATACATCCTTACATGTACTATGATTTAGTTAGATTCTATATGTTTTAAGGTAGAATCATAATATTGGGAACATGTTAAGTTTCATTTCTGGAATCACTTTTCCGGATTTAGCATGCCATTAAGACTTATAGAGGTCTAGTGAATTATCCTGTTAAACCTTGTTAATCATAACCGACCTAAAACTTTCCTTTGGGAATTTTTAAAAGGTACGATTAACACCCCCCCTATTATATATGATAATCTCATTCTTATTTCAATCCAACATTTTGTATTGGAGAGTATATCATACTCAGAGTCATACCATCCTATCAAACAATCACCAAGAGACGGGTCCAAAAAAAGAGATTGAAAAAACCAAAATATTTATTCAATTTGATAGTGTCGGGGAAATCACCACATCTCCCCGCCAACTACCAAGATAAATCATATAAAAGCATCCCAACCTCACTATGATGAAATTAATTTCCCTATATCTAATGACTTACCAAAGACTAAACATCACTGCAAGGGTTCTTATGGTATGAGTTAATTAGATCTACAGGATCCCACCTAGGTGTCCCATATCATGTGTCCTTATAAACATATATAAATTTAAAACATTAAGGTAAAAAATACCTAATAAATAGTAAAAAAATTATACTATAATCATGAAAAAAAACTTAATTTCACCTTTTTACACATTTCTTAATATATTAAATGTAAAATATTAGAAATAATTTCATATAAATTGAGAAATAAAATCAAATAAAATCATGTATCACATGACATATGATACCCACAATTTTACAAGTTGAAACAATACAATCCATAGAATATGTGACCTCACACAAAGGATCAATATAGGATTTTCTAACTAGTACACGCATACATAAAAATTGAAAACAACCAGAACAAATTCTCTTTTTTATGCATAGATTCTAGTGTAAAGAGATACACGCCTAATAGTTTACAACCAAACTAGTCTATAAAGTAATTAATTCAAATGTCCTAGGGGGTAGAGGAAGACCCCTTTAGGGACCCCCCATTGAATGGAATAGGACTACTACTACACCTTACAACTAAGTACACAAGGCTTCTAATGAGATTTATTTTCCAATCATCTTATCCAAAATAGTCTTTGAAAACTATTTCAAAAATTAATTTCCCTATGATTTCAAAGTAAATTTACTTTTACCAAAACAATCGGGACACCAATTTTCCTCCAAAAGTATATTATAAAAATAGAAATCAACAAATCAATCACGATATTAAATTTATAATACCATATATATTAATAGAGTAAGTAAGGTCATCAAATATTTTCTAGTGACTGAAACAACTACCTTAAACTCAGGACACAAATGCCTATAATGAGATCCACCAACATGTAATAACACATGGAAATTGATGAAGGCCCTAGAATTAATCTTCACATGTCAAAATATATTTATACAGAAAATAGATAGCTATGATGAAATATATAAAACATCCACAAATAAATTCACACACCGTACCGAAACTGACAAAACAGTCAACCATTATAGGAAGATCACATAATTTATTTAAAAATTATAAATATTCTTTTCATCATAGATCAATAAAAATTAAAATGAAACTCAACATATTATCACTATCATTGAAAATGAAAAATAAAACTGATTACTCACATGGATAAATACACAAAAACAATAATGGTGACGAATCATTGAATGAAGTGATCTAGTTGGAGAGAAGGAAACCTAAATCAATAGGTTTAGATCCTATGTTTAATGAAAATAATATTATGGTTGAATGATATAAAAATCCAACATAAAAAACCCTAAAAATATAATCTATGCAAATTATATGCTGTGAAACCCTATTTAACATCGTGTAATCCATGATACCTAAGAATAGTGAACAATTCATCAGCTCAAATTAAAAATCAATATTTTTAAAATTTCATGATGTGTAATATATTCATTATGTGTATGATATTCAAATATTATATAGTTTTAAGACATTTTCCTAGTGACCAACAACAGGTGTGAAATTGTTATTGGGCATGTAATAGTTTCCTGACAAATAGTTATTACACGGTATGTAATCACTTAGTAGATTGTAAAAAACTATAAATTCAACTTGATATCTCAGAAAATAATTATTCTACGAAAAAGAGGAGAATACCCCAAATCTATAACAATTTTTATACTTGAACTCCATTAATTAAAAAACATCCCCAACCATTAGGTCTTTTATGTAATATATATATTATTCTCATTGTACTGAGGATAAAACCAATAATATCTAGTCCTTAAGAGACATCTCTAAGAAGCCAATGGATAGAAATAAATGCCTATATGTTTTATATTCATTGGGGTGAAAATTTACCCTTTACAAAATAAACCACTAAACAAACAACCATATCTAAGAAACCATTATATTGTTCATGAAAAAAACAAGACAACTCATTAATAATAATTATAATAAAATCACACCAAAGCATGATACAGCAGAAGCCAACAAACAAGGTAAATATCAAAAGAACATTCAAAGTCTCCAAGATGACCATAAAACTACATTCTCTATATGTTCATGCTCCAACATCGCTAAAGGGTCCAAGTATCACATGGTAGAGCTAAATATCTGTGTTACATTACCATTTCCCATGTCCTAAAAGATAGTATCTGCAAAATCACCAAAATTCCAAAGTAGGGGTGAATATAAATCCTCGGTAGGCTTTACCCAATGACTTGTCTATTCAATCCATTAGGGTATAAGGGTAAGAAATATTAATATAAGATATTTTATATAAAACAATTTCCAAAATCGTTTATAACTAAATATCGACAACTTCCAAATAGTTTATAACGCAATATAAACATATTTCCTATCAAATTTTTTTTCCAAAAAATATTCATTTTTCTTTGTATGAAACCAAACAATGCCTTATCTTATTTTCCAAGTTCACATGGAATGACTAATCCAATCCACTCATCCACACTATTTACCATGCATGATTCTTTGTGACAACTTCATACTCATCAGTGGATTGTCATCGATCTACCATGTTTTCACATGATAATTATACCCCATGTTCCATTACAAAATTTTTACCAAGAAACATGTCATATAAAAAACCATGACTAATTCATTATATCAATATACACATCACTTTTATGCGAATTAAATTCCATATGACCATTTCAAACCATTTCAAAGAAACAATTATTTTATTGAAACCCATATAAACAAGAAAATTCTCAACACCCATTCCATTTCAGTAAAACCTTCTCATTTATTTAAAAACATTAACCTAATTTAAATAAAAAAATATAGAAAAAAACATTTGAAAATAAACATTTTAAAATCAAAAATCAAAACACCTTTCCCGAACACTAATTTTCATGATTTCCACAGTTTGCCAAACTCTATCTAAAGATGTCTTATAACCATTATCAAATTGAAAATTCAAAAACAAATTAGAACATTAATATCAATTTGAAAGCATTCCAATAATTTATACCATGTGGAATCATTTATAAATCCACCTACCTTAACCATTTGGATAAAAACTAAAAATTGACGAGAATGCTTCAGAAAACCAGGTCGGTTATCCACAAAACTGCCTTAGATATCTTCCACTATCTTGATAAAGACAAATTTCAAAATATTTTGAATTCACTATCTTATATATAACCATAAAATATATTGATATGTGAAACCAAGAATAGCATAGAAGTAGATCTATGAAACTGATCAATAACAATGCAGAATAAGAGAATACAAAAATTATCTGGAAAAAACACCGAAGGAGGAAACTAGATTGATATAAAATTACATGGGAGATATTCTCATACCTTAAATAGAGAATATACTTGAGATAGGGTCTATATGGAGAAATAATGTGGTAGTTGGAGGCAAAATTAATGAGATCTTTTTATTTAGGATGTAACTTTAACAATTTGAACGATCAATTCACACATTAAGATAAACTGTATGATAAATATGTGTTAGTTAATAACTTAAGGGAACCCTCACACTAAATCCTCACATGATCTCACTACTCGTGAACACACCATGCTGACTTTACAAATTAAAACTCTTATTCATGTGGTTTATTTTATATTTTTTTCACAATTTAGAAAAATAGTGTGCTGCCTGGGTGCATACCATTTTCCCCCAAAAACATATCATAACCTCACCCAACTCATCCAAAAATAATACTTTAACATTATGAACATATATACCATGAGGTAATGGTTACATACCAAAAAGTAGTGGCACAACATTCTTCCCATCATTGATCTTTCCATACTCCTAAAATATAAATCCATAACTTCACTAAAATATTTTTGGACATTACTATTTCAATTCCATTTCATGTTACCTTGTATCTTCGTAAATCATACGATATTTCCATGAATCAAAAATTAACCTATTCCGTTGTCCATGACTGAATTTATCTTTCCTATCAACTATAAACACTGAGATATGCATTAATGAATCATTCAACTCAATTTCAACATGATCCCATTTGATCACATGGTCAATATTAGGTTGATAGTTTTTCAATAGAGAAACATGGAATAGATTATGTACTAAACATAATAGTGGTGGAATTTACAACAATTATTCCACCACTTTTACCAGTTCTAGTATCTTGAAAGGTCCCATATATTGAAGAGGTAAGATTCCATGCTTCACAAAATGATGATTTCCAATCCTTGGAGATATCATCAAGAACACATGATCAGTCACCGTTAATGAGAAATGTCTTTATCGATGATCCCCATTAAATTTCTAATGTCAATGATATGTCTCCATATAATTTATGATCATCTGAATCTTCTCAGTCATTTCTTGGACAAAGATTTTTAAAACTATAGATGTTTCTTAGGATTCCACCCAACAATGTGGATAACGAAAAAGACACCCATATAATGCTTCAATAAGAGGTGTATGCATCCAAGAATGATAACTGTTATTATATGTGAACTCTAATGATGGTATATGCTCTTCCAACGAGCCACCAAAATCCATTTCTCAGGCCTGAAACATGTCTTCCAATGTTTTAATCATCCTTTCATATTTCCCATCTGTCTGAGGGAGATAAACCTTACACATATACAACTGAGTCGTGATGGATTTCTATAAGAAATTCAGGAAACAATATATGAAACTTGGATCTCTGTTTGACATGATTGAATCTAGTATGCCATGTCTCCTTACGACATCATTGATATATATTTTGTATATATCCTCCACCGTATGAGTTTCATGGATTGGAATGAAATGAGTCGACATTGTGAGCTGATACACCATAACCCATATGGATTCATGTTTCCCAACCATTCCTAGTAGACTTGTAACAAAATCCAAGGCTATGTGCTCCCATGTTCACACTTTAATCTATAAAGACTACAATATACAATTTAGTGATTGATGTTCTTACTTAACATTCTGACAAGTACAATACCATGAAATGAACTCATCCACTTGTTATTTTATACCAATCCATTAAAACTATGATTTCAATTCCTTATACATCTTCTTTATTTGTGGATGAAAATATCCCCTTGAATGGTGGTACTCGTGAAGATGTTTTTTAAAAAAATTAATTTTTACAATCATCTTATTATTTAAACCCCAAAACAGAAATCCTATAAATTTAATATCCCTCAATGATCTTCGTGCCATTGTGTTTTGGAATCCTAACTAGTGAATCTAAATCAGAAGTTTTTACCTCATTAACCTCCTTTAGAAAATCAGGATCCATGAAAATAGAATATAAAATCAATACAATACCTCAGTCTTCACATTCCACGTACAATTCAGAAAAGATAGATATCAACTTCCACTCATCTAATGAACCATTCTCCAACTTAGTATATGATTTTTTACATAATGCATCATTCACTGTATAACCTTTTATTGGTCAATACATCAATTCATTATCAGACATATGGAGATACTCCATCCACATCTACTTTAATAGACTAAAATATAACTGGGAGAAAATATTATTCATGGTTTTATGATCCTTTAAAATTTGAATTTATCACCAACGATATAGTGTCTCCAAGTCTACAATGCATTGAGTACCGAAGATAACCCCATGTCATGTGTTGGGTGATTATTCTCATTCTCTCTAAACTGCCTTGAACTTTAAGAAACAACATGGTATCATTTCATGAAAAACATCCCATCCCAGATCCTAAATCATAATAGTTGACCACATACCCTTATCCTAATTATAGAAAACCAATATATGTTCTTTTTCAAGATGAAATTTCCACTCATGAAAATAATTATTGAATTCATTAGTTTAATAGAATGGAGAATTCTTCTTCAACAATGATGTCATTGAAGAGGCTATTTATGAGAAGTAATACACAATGCATCAGTAATAACCAGCTAGACCTATAATACTTCTAATCTCAAAGATATTTTTAGTGGTTTCAAAAAGATAACATCTTCTATCTTTTCTTGATCACCCAAAACACCTTTTTCATCAATTATATGGCCATGAAAGCATTCATTTTGTATTAAAAAGGATTTTATGATTTTGAATACAAAAAATGATATATCAATATTCGCATAATTATCGCAATGTGTTTCACATGATCAATAGTTGTCCTTGAATACACAAATAAGTCATCCACAAACACCATAAAAAAATAATCCATATATCTCTAAAATAACTCATTCATCTCTTCCATAATTCTGGATAGTGCATTTGTTAGACATAAAGGCATGACTACAAATTTGTAGTGGCCAAATAATTTTTTGAATGTTTTCTTCAGAATATCTTCTTTGGGAACTCACAATTGGTGAAATCCTTCAACAAGACAATATTAGTGAACCACTGTGCTCTACTCAATTTATCATACAGGTCATCAATGAAAATGACTAGTGCTACCCATAGAGATGTACATGGACAAATGAAACCATTTCCATCTTTCTCCTCCAATTCCACTTTCAACTCACTTAATTCTATTGGGGAAATCCTATATAATAAAAGATAAATATGACTAGTTCTTAGAATGCAATTAATAATTACCTCAACATCCCTTATATGTGTTAACCCTAAAATTTCATGGGTAATACATCTTGAAATTTATCCAAAACTTTTGAATTTGTAAAGCCCCGATCCTAGTTACTTAGATTTGGTACATTATTACATTACATTGAAATGATCACAAAAGATCATGTATTTAAAGACCTATTAGTTTAGTAGCCTTGGAAGTAATAGAAACATTCATAAGGTTTACATTACATCAGAAAGTGGAAAACTAAAACAACATTGTTTCCATAGGCAACACTTAGATCACATAGACTGTCCCTACATGTTAGTCATAATATACTTCTTCGCATCCCGGTAAAAATAAAAAATAGAATGGGGTGAGCTTAGATACTCAATAAGGATAAGAGTATAACAGAAACATTGATAAATATTCATAAACATTTAAGGAAATTTATATAAATAAAACATAATCCATCTCATCCTAAACTTCATCATAATATGGAAAACATAAATCAATGTAATTCTATTAACTTACACGCATGGATATTATACTAGTCGAATAATCACATGCAATATCAATAACCACTTTCATAATTATGGAATGCATAATTCCATACATTCCTAACCACATACTCAAGGCCCTATTCCAAGACTAGAAATAAGATTTTGTCAAGACCGTGTTCCAAGAAAATATTTTTGTCTCATTAGACCTGCCGATGCATTATGGAGATATTGTGGGCTCCACCTGTCACATACTAAGTCCAATGCTTTCCTCATATGATATGGTTTAAAAATATCATAAACATTCATATTAAAACTAGCATAATAAATGTCAATAAATTATTAATAAACCATGAGTAGTATAAAAATAACACATCCACATTCAAACATAACACAAAACCATCAATAAAATATTGATGTTTTTTATGATAATAAATCAACTTAAAATAAGCTTAAAATCCATGAATGGATGTTGACATAGATGAAATAAAAACCTTTTTTAAAGAAATATCTCATACTATTTTGAAATAATATAAAAGTCATATAATTAAAAAAAAATTTATTTTTAAAATATTCTTATAATCATGTAATGGAAGCTTCAACGTTGTTATTATGATGGAAACTAGCCGCACCCACTATATAAGTTTAAAAAACAATCTTATCTTAATTTTGTCAAAAAGGTCATAAAGTACATTGTTTGTAAAATGATGAAATGATTCTATTCAATCCATTTTATAAAATTTCAAATAATGTATAAATGAATTAAAAATATATTCTATTAAATAGTAAAAATGTTTTCACATAAATTTTTATGAATCATAGATGTGGATGATGAAGATGTCCCAATAGATACATACTTAAAAAACCATGGATAATAAATAGATTGTAAAATTAACCCCAAACTTGTACTTTTCCGTGGTCGAGGGTAGGTTAACATCCTGTATAATGGTGAAATAATTGTAATGAAATTATACAAGAATTATATACATTAATATGATATCATATAAGATATTTTAATATTTCATTGTTAATAATATCATAGTATTATTGTCGTTTCTGTTGTTAACAAATTCTTTTTCCTTTATATGATTTTTAACGTAAGAATTTTTTGTTATGGATTGGAAATATATTATTAATATTCAGAATTATATTATGTATATAAAAATTATTTTTAATCATCTAATGAAAATTAGTCTTTAATGGATACGATGTGGAATGAATCTCATCTTGTTCGTGGAGACGACAATCCATACATATGAACGAGCGACAATATAATTCATTAGATATTAAAATAATTTATAATTGGATGGTATATCATATATACAGAATATTTATCATGTTATATTTATTATTTACATAAATTACACATCAATATTATACCCATTTGAATAATAATGTATTGAATAACAATTACACCATGACGTAGAGACGGTAAGCCGTACATACGCACGTATGGTGACAAGTCTCTCAAAGGATGGATAGAATAATTAATATGGTTTTTCCATATTTATAATAACATCATAGTATATAGAATATGTAGGAGTTATTATTTTAGAATCGAAACAATAAAGAAAGAGGAAGTGTAAGAAGAAAGGAACTTGATAGATGCGATGATTTATTTACCTCTTCTTCGGTTTCTTCGTTTTGATTTGTTCAAAATGGATTCATAGGGTGACTTTGTGACAAAAGAAAGGCCTCTAAGATGAAGGTATGACAGTTGAGAGGGTATTTCGGCAGGGTTTGGCCGAGACAAATGGCTTTGATGGTGTGAATTAGGGATAACGGGGAGTGCCCTTTTATAAGAGGGGTGAGGGTCCCCTTAGGAAAAGCTACAAATAGTATTCTATAATAAAATTATTATCAGTTTATAGTGGATCTAAAATGAATTATTTAAAGGACAAGGTGGGGATGAGATGACCACCACTCAAGAAATAGGTTTTAGATAGGATTGGGATACTATATTAACTTTATATATTAGATTTATCTCTTAGCTAAATAGTTTGACATTTACAATGTCTCTTTGTATTTTTTTACTATATGATTTATAAACCTACAATAAACATTCAAGAGAATAAAAAGTGGTTAATTAATTATACACCTATAATTATAAAAGAATTTTTATCAAACTATATATTTTTGGTAATATAATATAAATTAATAGTATAATATTTGTTTTAAAAACCGTTTTATGTCAATTTTGAAACTATTTGGTATTTTGATTTTTCTAAATTCATACCATCATTATTACATTGAAAAAAATTCATCTAACCAACCCCAACATGTCATGTTAACCTATAAAATTATTTTAATTCATAAAAGGTCTCAAATTAAATTTATTTGGATATTTATAATATCAATTATTTTAATAATTCATTAATTCGGTAATTACATCATCATCATTGGGTCAAAAATAAATTTAATTATTTAATGTCTAAAAATTATATATAAAATATTATTATGAAGGAAATATTTTTATATTTATATTAAATATTTATACTCTAATTTATCTAATGTATAACCCTATATTAAATTTTTTTAGATATTAAACATTGTTTTTAACTATTTTAAATCATCTTTGAATTAAAAAGTAATAAATGTCCTAATATAATTCATGTGGACCTAAAATAACATATTTAATACCTAAGGATGTTTTTCTTCGAATTACACTTATCCAATAGAATTAATACATGTTTTAGGGTAATAATAATATAAATTTTACCCTTAATTACTCTATTTACTTTTAACCGTGGTAAATAGAAGACAAAAGTTACTATTCACCAAAAATTATTTTCATCTTATACATCCACATTTTACTTACTGATATCAACTATGTCTGTCAGATTTTTGAAATGAAATTCATAGAAGTGGTAAAATTAACTTTTATGTAAATTTTCAAATGCACCTAGGAGGTGTGTAAAAGGCGGTAAAATATTCAATAAAATATTTATATATCTAAAATTATTATAAACTGACTCCAATTAATTACATTGAACATATAAAGATATTATATATCTATTTGACTTAAAATAAATTTATATGCAATAAATAATTATTTAAATAAAAATGTGGTTTTAAACTATAACTCAGTGTCTTTCACTATTCATACAAAATTGAATGTTTTCAGAAAAGTACCAAAAATTCACCCAAAAGCTAATTTCAATATTTCGAATCAAAAAATGAAGTCCATTTTTATAGATAAAAATTATGAAATATTAAAAAGTGGGTATTAATATTCATAAGGAAAAGTTTGATTGGTTATGGTGTATTAGAACTCGAAGTTTCATAGAACATATATTGTTGTATTATTCAAAGAATAGTGTGCCATGGAAGATGGTGGTGTTACATTCTCCCATCCATAAAATAATTTTGTCCTTGAAATTTCTATAATATTTCTGCATAAAAAGACTCGGGTGGTTCTTCATCATAAGTTCCACGGGTTCCCACCTTGCCTCTTCTATCTTATTGTTTCTCTATAGAACTTTTACCAGACAAGTCATACAGATTCTCAACACTTGTTTTCAAGGATCATAAACATTGACAGCCTCTTCACAATATGACAGATCAAGTACTAGTTCTAATTATTTTTAGTGAGTACATGCATTGGGCCATGGATGTCTTTTCTCAAATGTGGTACATGGAACACATCGTAACCTTTTGAGAGACTTGGTGGAATTGCCAAATGGTAAGTTATAGCCCTAATTAATTCTAGAATTTCAAAAGGTCTGATGTACCTGGGACTTAATTTTTCCTTCTTACCAAAATGTATAACACCCATTCATTGAAATACCTTCAAGAAAACATGGCCTCCTACCTGAAATTCCAAATCCGTCCATCGGTTATCAACATATCTCTTCTTCCTACTATGTGCTGCTTTGATGTGGGTTTGGATTACCTTTACCTTTTCTGTCATTTCATCAACAAGTTCTGGGCCTAAATGTTTTCTTTCACCAACATCATCCCAAAAGGTTTGTGTCTCACATCTAATTCTAGATAACTCTTCATATGGTTCCATCTGAATACTTGACTGAATGCTATTGTTATCGGAAAATTCTACCAAAGGTAAATATTGATCCCCCATACCATGAAAGTCAAGTGAGAATGATCTCAAAATGTCTTCTAATGTCTGAATAGTCCGTTCTGATTGTCAATCCGTTTGGGGGTGGTAGGTTGTGCTCTAGCGAAGATCATTATCAAGGGCTTTCTGAAGGCTTTTCTAGAATATTGATGTAAATCGTGGATCTAGATCATGAACAATTGATAGTGTTACTCCATGAAGTTTCACAACTTCATTAATATATAGTCTTGCTATAAATTGAAGTGGTAAAGAAACTCTTATATCATGAAAATTTGTTGATTGGGTAATACGATCAACAATGACCCATATTTCATTGTTCCTTCTAAGATTTTTTGGTAGTTCCATGAAAATGTTCGTCACAATATTATCCCATTTCCACTTAGGTATGGGAAGAGGTAGAAAAACACTTCAACGCTATTTCCTTCTTGTATTCACCTGTTGAAAAACCACACATCATGACACAAAAATCAACAATCTCCCTCTTCATGTTGTCCCACAAAATATGTTCCATCAAATCTATATACATTTTTGTACTCCTAGGGTGTATAGGGAAATTGTAACTATGAGAATCATCCAACAATTCTCCTTTTAGATCAAGTATATCAGGAACACAAATTATCTACCTAAATTTCAAAATTCCAACTTCATACAAAAAATCGCTCATTCTCCCGTCATTCACAGCTTTAATCTTCTTTTGAAACTATTCATCACTGATCTGAGAACACTTTATCCTTTCTAGTATAAATGGTTTTGAAACTATTTGAAAATGTATTGATGTTTCACCTTCCATAGTGATTCTCATATCCATCTTTACCAGATCCATGTATAAAGGATCCTTTTCAACTCTCATATCATTCAAAACACCATGATCCTTTCTACACATAGCATCTACCACCTTATTATTCTTCCCCAGGTGGTAGTGTATAGTGTAATCATAATCCTTGAGTAGTTCATAGCATCTCCTCTGCCTCATGTTGAGTTCTTTCTATGAGAAAATATACTTCAAACTCTTTTGATCAGTATATATGTCACATTTTTTTACCATAGAGATAGTGTCTGCAAATCATCAAACAGCATATTATAGAAGCTAAATCAAGATCATGAGTAGGATAGTTTTTGTCAAGAATTTTTAGTTGTTGTGATTCTTAGGTAATAACCCTATCATTTTTCATAATGACACAACCAAGTCCTATCTTTGAAGAATCACTATAAATAAAAAACCCATCATTCCTCGATGGTAGAGTCAAGATAAGTGAATTGAATAATGTTCTCTTCAATTATTTATAACATTCTTCATACTATTTTTTCAAAAAAAAGAACCCCTTTTCATGTGAGCTTTGTTAATGTGTTAGCCTACCAGGAAAAAAGCTGGATGAAACATCGATAATAACTTTCAAAACCAATAAAACTTCGTACCTCAGTTATACTCGTCGGTGCTGGCCATTCATGGATTTCCTTGGACTTAGAATGATCAACAAGGATTCCATCCTTATAGACAATATGGCCAAGAAAATTAATCTCTTGAAGCCAGAATTCAAAATTTTTAAACCTCCCATATAATTTTTGTCTTATAAGTGTCATCAGGATAATGCACAAGTGATTTTCATGATCTTTATAGCTTGTGGAGTATACCAAAATGTCATAGATAAATACCACTACCAAGTTATCATGATATTCCTTGAAAAAACTATTCAGTAGATCCATGAAGACAGAGGGTGCATTAGTTAATCCAAAAGGCATTATTGTAAACTCGTAATGCTAGTACCTAGTTCAAAATGCAGTTTTCAGAATGAATTCCTTCTTCACACACAACTAATGATATCCAGATCAAAGGTCAATCATTGATATGTATTGAGAGAAATGATGTTGGTCAAATAAATCATCAATATGATGTAGGGGATACTTGTTATTTATTGTTATAGTTTTGATCTCCATGTAGTCAATGCACAACCTCATAGATCCATCATTAATCTTAACAAAAAAGTATAGGCGATCCCCATGGAAAAACACTAGGGTGAATAAATCCCTTATTACTCAGTTCCTCTGGTTTATTCATTAGTTCCACTATTTCCACAGAGGTTATTCTATAGGGAGTCTTCAATATAGGCCTTGATCCAGGATTTAGATCAACGAATGACTAAATTTCTCGTTATGGAGGATGTCTAGGTAAATCTTCTTGAAACACATCAACATTTGAACATTCCTTTCCTCACACAAGGTTATTTCATTCTCTTCCTCCCCAATAATTGAATTTTGTTGAGATACTGGGGAGGATCTAGATTAGAATTAGGTGGTGGCATTTCTGCTCTAGAGATAAGGTACTCCTTATCATCATTAAAAATTGGAACCTCCATCTTCTTACAATAAATTTTCGCATCGTGGTCCGAAAGCCAATCCACTCCGAGGATTATTTCAAATTCAGTCATGGTTATGATGATGTGATCAGTAGATAAAGAACATTAATATTCCCAAATAGGGACTTATTCACAAAACATTGTTGCAATGATACTTCCCTTATGAGTTTTGATTGACAAATCCCTTGGTAGATCAAATTGGAAATATCTAATTTTCGTAGCAAAATGGGAATAAACGAAACAATGCGATGATCCAGAATCAAATAAAGCATTGTCTAAACTTGAGGGAACCATTAAATTACCTACCACTATATCTCTCAGAGCATCAACCTCAGCAGTTTTGATATCATAATCTTTTCCTTGATCCCTTTTCCTTTTTTAAGGTAAGTTCCCTTGATGCTTAGGACAATAATTTTCATAATTCCCCCTTTCAC
Organism: Viscum album; assembly: GCA_963277665.1. Taxonomy (NCBI): domain Eukaryota; kingdom Viridiplantae; phylum Streptophyta; class Magnoliopsida; order Santalales; family Viscaceae; genus Viscum; species Viscum album. The sequence continues at coordinate 974,736,540 of OY728126.1, read as the reverse complement.
TAAAATTGTAGCATTCAACATCGACAACCTCTTTCTTCTCCTTGCAATCATGATTTTCTTGGCCTTTTTAAAAACATTTGTAACAGATTCCCATTCCCTTAAGGTAAGTACCAGGGTGTTTCTTTCGACTTTCACTTTAGGATGGATATTCAACTTTTCTTTTCTTCCACTTATTTCCATTTACAGAGTGTTCAGAAGATTTCTTCTACTATTTCCATGCTTTAATGTCGCAAGACATAGAGAATTCTTTTTCTGTATTGATAGCACCTGAGACAATATCTTCATATGAAGAGAATGATTGTGAGACTAATGCTCAATGAAGAAATGGTTTCAACCAGTCAAAGAAACGATCAATCTTAAATCATGGGTAATATATTTAATCTACAACATGCCTCACTAGCCTTGTAAAGTTATCTTCACACATTACTACATTATAATCCTCCCTTTTCCTCAGACTCATAAATTGTCATTCAATATCTGCTCGATGGTCATGAGGAAAATATTTTACTAAGAATATTTTTTTAACTCCCTCCATTCCATATTTGATACTTAATCATCTTCCTTTGTGTTTTGAATCAATTACCACCATTAATCAGCATCTCCATTGAGGCGGCAAACTGTCATGATAACTTTTTCCCTTTTACTACTCCTCAAGGCGTGGAATATTTTCACTAAGTAATTTATCCATTGCCTAGATACTAGTGTATTTGTACACACATTGAATTTTGGTGATTATTGCCTCATGAAGTGATATAACATTGATCCTCCATGCTGCAGATCAGGGTGATCCATACAGGTATGGTTATTATTCATAACCTGAGTTAGTTTTCCTTGTATGGTGATAAGATGATCAACCCAAGTTGTATCACCGGCTCCAGTATAATTATCTTAAGCAGGATGGAAATCCCTACATAGAGGGAGTGTATTGATATAGTTTCCATTCCTTCCACTAGGACCCATTTCTAAACAATGGAATAAACTAGATTAATTTATGAATCTAAATAAATAATTCCAAAATTCTAAAACACTTAACCTAAATTGAAAAGTTTATGGATATAATCCATAATCATAAAAATGTTTTCTTTAAGGAATTATAAACTCATAAATCCCTCATAATGGCTTGTAATGATACATGATATTTATCCTAAGCATATCCCTTAGGTGGGTTATAACCAAGAGTGTAGCAATGCCCGTTGTTGTGCACCAGATCCCATTCAAGACTAGCTCAAAGAAGTGTTTTCAGGTTTTACCCTTAGGTACATCAGTTCCAGAGCCGCCACTACATGCTCATATCCCAACAGGGATGTATTTCTTGGAAAACTCAAAAAATCACTATAATACCGAAATTCGAAGAAGTTATTCTATACTAATCCGCGAAGTCTATCTTAGGGCTATGTGATCTAATTGGAGTTTATTTAAATTTTGATTCCAAGATTTGTAATAAACATCCTCTGATACCAACTGTAACACCCCGTCTCTAGTTACACAGAGTCAGTGCATTATTATATAACATTGGAATGATCACAAAATATAAATACTCAAAATACATATTAGTTTAGTACCCATGGAAGTACTAGATAAATTCATAAGGTTTACATTACATCATAAAATGGAAATCTACAAAAAAATTGTTTCCATAGACAACACTGATATCCCATTGAATATCTCTACAAGTCATTCCTAATATACTTCTTCGCATCATTGGAAAAATAAAAAATAGGAAGGGGTGAGCTCAAATGCTTAGTAAGGTTAACAATATAGCAGAAACATTCAAAAATAAGCATAAACATTTTTGTTAATCTATAGAACTAAAACAAGATCCCTTTATAGATAATCTTCATCATAATATAGAAAATATAAATCAAAATAATTCCATTTACATACTCACATGGATATTCAACTAGTCGAATAATCACATGAAATATCAAAAGCCACCTTATAATGATGAAATGCATAATGCCAATCTTTCAGAACCATATATTCAAGGCCTTTTGACAAGACTACAAATATGATTTTGTCAAGGCCTTGAGTCAAGACACTAGTTTGTCTAGTGAGAACTACCGATGCATCGAGGATCTATTCCAGGCTCCACCCGTCACTTACTAAGTCCAATGCATTTCTCATATGAAATGGTTTAAACATATCATATACATTCGTATTAAAACAATCATACTAAATGTCAATACTTTATCAATAA